>JALMQS010000030.1:25116003-25246482 GCA_024734495.1 Forficula auricularia | reverse complement strand
TCAATACAAATTCTTAAACAATACCCAATGATTCGGGTATAATTATACTTTTTTACCTATGAAGATCATCCTTATTGTGGAATTCTTCTTTCTTGGAAGATGCATTTTTTAATGTGTCAATCGAACACATAACTTTTTCATTTCGTGAGTTATTTGGCAAGTAAGCAGACAAGGCAAGTCTTAAAGCTACTTATATATTTCGAAAAAAGGATTACATTTTTTGAAATGTTACTTTGGAACCTTATAATTTTTAGATTGAATGTTCTGCTTGTTGAGTTGTTTATCGAAAGAAAAGTTTCAGCTTAACCCACCTAGATTGCGCTTTTTTTAATGATAACATCTCATCAGAATGCAAGACGTTTCAACATTTATTTTTTAGTCGTTTTCAAGTGATCTGGGAAAAGCCTGTTGAGAAACTAAGGGATTATTCTAGTTTGAAAGTTCGCGGTGTAAAAAACTTGAGATTTGGGTGTACAAGTGTACATAAGAATCTTGGCTCTATTGTAGACTGCCCGTAAACCAATACCAAAGTTTTAACATTAATGAACAAGGAAACTGAAGTAATGGACGCAATAAAATAAAGAAAGCTCGAATACTTTGGTCACATTCTGAGGAATCCAAAATACCAATTCTTACAAATGATCATTGAAGGCAAGATAAAAGGACGAAGTTAGGGCAGAAGGAAGACTTCGTGACTTTGTACTTTGCGACAGTGTTGCGGAACTAGCGCGTCCGCTGCAAGCATTCTTGGAAGACATGACACTTGAAGACGATTATATTTTTAACCCAAACATAGATGTATGACTGTAATTTTTTTCTTTGAATATTTATTTTTGAAATGAGCAAACATATTTCTGCGCAGTGTAGAGATATTTTCAAAGGACGTATAATAACTCTTGAGAAAATTCTACAAAATTTTTGAATTGAAATGTTCTCAGTGGGGCTTAAATATTGGTTTGGCTATTATGGTAAAAATATATATATATAAAATTATATTTGTTTAGGCTATAATTTGAATTTACCATCATGAGTTAAGCTACCAGCGCTTCAGTGACTCAGTCTCTATTTCTTGTAGCTGTGATTAAGATGAATATATTAATTAATTGGAGATAAGAAGGGTAGATCGCTATGCTTTAAGACAGCGAGAAAATGAAGCCAATTTAGAGTAGCAACCATGATACTAAGCATGCTAATTAGAATTTTGTATCTTGCAAGAAAAAACAAAATTTAAACATTAAAAACAATCTATATATAGGCAACATATTAATATCAGAAATCAAAATTATATTATGCATAAAATTTAATTTAAATTGTTTTTTTTTTTTTTTTTGACATATTTTACTTTTCTCAAAAACCAATTGAGTTAGGGATCATATTATTTTTATTAGTACCTAAACATCCCCATGGATAATCAAATTATCTCTCGTGGGCTGATTCAGCATACTACTTATACTCCCCATGGTCTTTATGGTGTTCATTGAGCCTCCAATGGACCATCCTTTACTTCAAGCAAACTTCGTAGTTTTTTTGACCCTCCCTGCCCTATCTCACATTTTATCACATTCGAGTGACATCCTCCTCCCCTGTTGTGATATCCCATAACTTTTTGTTACTTTTAATTTCTAATTTTAATTAAAACATCAGGATTATTGTTTTTGAATTTTTTTTTCAAATGTGTAACAAATTAAATGAATCTAAAAAAATATATCACATTTTCATTGACTCGTAATATTATTAATATTACATAAGTAAAAATACATACGTTTGTGAAATAAGTACACCTAATTGTTTTTATATTTTACAGGTGATATCACAAAGTCTCTACTCCCCTATCCCGGTCACATTTTCAATGTTTTATGGGCTTCCTGCCCCCTTCATAAAGTAATTTTTATGGATGGTGCCTAAGTGTTGGAATTTTGAAAGAAAAAATGCATTTTACATTCAAGACATTGTTGTTTCTAAAAATATGTAGGTATATTAAATCTTTAGGCAAGTTTGAAGAACGTCGAATTAAACAAAATCAGAGCCCTGGACTAGACTGTGTGGTATTATACCCTTTTTGATTTCCCTTTGCGATGCTATCGCTCCTTCTACTCCCACTATATCTCGATGACCAATGATTTTTTTTTTACTTTATTTTTTTTTTTTTTGTTAAAACAAAAAGCCAAATATAATTATTTATATTAGGATGCTGATATAGATTTTAATATTTTATTAAATTTAATCTGGGACAATTGGCTACCCTAGTGAACTCCTCTTACCTATATAGTAAACGTGCTAAATATTTCATCCAAAGATTTAAACCTTCATTTGTAAAATTTCGCGTCTAGTGATTCTAAATTTAAGCCATGCAATACCTATAGTTTAAATTAAGGTGGTTGAATGATTCGAATTTCGAAAATTCAAAGGGCAATTGGATGACTTTTCCTAATTGAATATTAGAGAGTTTAAGTTCCCGATAAAAAGAGATTTAAATTTTTTAAGAAAATCCACAAGATAGTGTCACCTATTAGATCCGAAATGGAATGGATTATTTTTAATTATATGTCAGAAGGGTTGTTTTTTACACCCTCGAGAATCGATTTTTATTGATCATTTTTCCATTTTCGGCAGTCTTGTATCATATATCACATAAATAACTTCCTATAGATTTTCTAAATATGATTGTTATTTATTTTTTTCTTTATTGAAATTCCATCCTTGTCCCAATCCGAGTTCGCCTTGACCTCGCGGGAAATAAGATTTTGAATATTTCCAAAAATATAATAACTTCTTTCTAAAGTGCTTCTTTCGGAGGAGGGATGATTTGTGTCACTGTTTTCTTTTTTTTTCCTTTTGTTATTGTAAATTTAAATTACTTGGCTAAGCCTGTGGAATAAAGAAACGAGAAGCGGGCGATAATTGATTGGTTGTTCAGCCCCTCGAGAGGGAGAAACGTGGAACGGGGACAAAACGGCGTCATTTTTCTTGCGAATTTTCTTATTAAAACAGTGGAAAACAATCATTTTCTTCTTACAGAAAATGTTACTCCCCTTTTTCCTTGACAAATATTTCTGTGGAAAAGAACATTGACTTGAGAAACTAAACAAGAACCATTTTATATACAAGTTGATAAATTTCTTCCTTAGGCTGAAAATATAATATAATGGATCGATCTATGGTAAAGCAGCGAGATAGCTAAGATATCTAACATGCTTAAATTAGCAACAAAGTTTGATTTCATTGTTTGATGCTTAAGTTTAGTGATTAGCAATGTTTGTTTGTTTTTTAAGAAAATTTCAAATTTTTTAAAATTTTAAAAGTTAATGTTTTCAATGCTTTTTTCACATACTACAATCATACTAAAATCGTAATCGGATAATTTTTTTATTTATTTCATTTTACATAGGCAATCTGCCCCAAAGGACAATAAGCTCAATAATAACAATGGAATGAATATAGGATTCTCCATTGAACTTTCAATTTCTGCGGATAACCACATATTATATACAATAAAAAATCAAATACAAGTTTTTTGACTTGAAACTACAAAACAATAATAATAATATAAGTTTTTTTACTTGAAACTACAAAACAATAATAATCATATAAGTTTTTTTTGACTTGAAACTATATACAGTAACAGTTATTTACAATATTTACAGAGGTATAAGGTCTGGCATCATCAAGTGAAGCGTCGATGGAGGTCATTAGGTCTGTCTCTTAAGTCTTTTTGGGATTGTTGCTTTCATTAGTTGTTTTGCGTAGTCGTTTTGGTGGTCATTTAATTTATTCAAGTATTTGTGGCTGTGTTGTCTTATATTCTTCTGTTACTGTAGGAATTGGTGTGTCTTTTTGTCTTGTTGGAGGTACTTCTGGGGCATCGACTATGACTCTTATCACTTTGTTTTGAAATCTTTGCATGATATCAATATTTGATTTCGCACCCGAGCCCCATAGTTGTAAGTCCAGATTCGTTTTAAAATACATTTATATATAAGTATTTTGATGTCTTTGGTCATTTGTGAACGTCGTCCAATTATCCAGTACAGTTTGTGTAGTCTTAGTCCCAACTGGTTACGTTTAGTCTTAATATGTTTGTTCCAGGTCAGTCTCCTAATCGGATAAATAAGAGTCGATTTTTTTTCGGTGTCGAAAATAAAATAATTTTTTATCATGGTGTGTAAATTATTCTTGTAAAATTCTCTTTAAGTAAAATTTGAATTAATTTTTTTAAATTTAATTTACTTTAAAATGACGATCTGAGAAGGCCCCAAAATTTTTTTAGTGATTTAAGGAATTAAGAAATGGGCCTATCTTAACATTTTGAAAAAAGCCCCAAATTTTGTTACGAGCACTTCTCCTTATAACAACAAATAAAAACAAATTTGATATCTTAAGAATTTTTGAAAAATTTACCATAAGAAACTTTGGCATGCGAGTCCGATTCGCACTCGGCCAGCTTATTCAGATAATTTCATCTCGGGTGAAAAAAATTCTTTATTTTTCGAAATTATTTTTCTAGGTGATTTAAAAAAAAATTTTCTTCCACTTTATTTGAATTCTTTAGAGTTCTAAGTAGTTTTTTCCTCGTTCACGAACATTTTTAGATATATTTATAGTGAAGTTAATTTTCTCATTAATATATCAAAGAATAATTAACACATTAACGAGAATTGTTTTTGATCGCGCTTTTTAAACAAGATATATTTTGCGAGACTGCTGCTGGTTGAAGCTATTGGAGTCTGCTGAGTCTTAAGTCTGGACCAAGAGAGAATGAAAAAGATGTGATCCATTTGCCTATAATCCATCATCATTTCGCGATTAAAATATAAATTCGGATATTATTTTCACTTAATATTTGACAAAATCGTCTGCATTCGATTCGCGATCGAATCAAATACAAGAAACTTATGATTTTTACATAAAGGTTACAAAGTCATAAATATTTTTAAAAAGATCTACTGACATTTTTCTATTTTTATTAGTTTTCTTGGTACTTAATTATTAAAAAGTTTAGAACCGTTAACAAAAGCCACATATCTAATAACTATAACCAGGAAAGTTCTCCATGTTTCTTAATCTTATGTGAACTAGCTTCGGCGTTATGACCTAATTGGCAAATCTATCACCTTAATAAAAATAACAGTTCTAAATAATATTTACTCTTCATTATCATTTTCCCAATAGTTAACTTTATAATTGGATTAAAGAAAAATCGTTATTAGTTATTAATCGATTTGATATACTAGTTAATACATATATAATTATATATACCTACTGCCTGTCAAAAAAAACAACACTTCAAATTTTTCTGTTTTCCGAGTTTTAATTTTATAATAATAATAATACTATTTTGAATATATTTAACTTTAAGTTATTGTTTGTCATCACTACAGTTATATGTTCATTTTGTACTTTAAATAATTTTTAAGAGTTTTTTTTTGTTGTAAAACGGATCTATAAAAATACAGAACTTGATCTGAAAAACATTAAAATTTTGAAGTTTTGCTATTTTTTGATGCGTAGTGTATAATAATATATATAAGAACATCTCAACAGCTTATTTTGAGAAAAAAATTTCCCCAAGAAGATTAAAAAAAACTAATATAAGAATTTAATTTTTTGAGAATACTCTTGATAAAAGTATTAGAACCAAAATTTGAATGTTTAGCTAAATTTCTTGTATGGTCCGAGGGTTTAAAATAAAATGAATGAATGAAAATGAATTTCATGGATGCCTACGATATCCGCAACCCAAAGTACAGCTCACATTCATTTTACTTGTTAGCTCTACTGAATGGTTGCCGACTTTGCAGGCATCTATGGAATTAACATTTCCCTCAGACGACTCTATTGCCTCAAATGAACAAATAATTATTTTCCTGTGTATATAAACTTAATTAATAAATAACTCACAAGGAAAATTCATTTAAAATTCAAAATTACCATTGGAATTATTTTCTTTAAATTTCTTTCAATCATAGTATTTTGTTCAATTGAAGGAGAACTAACCTTTTGATTAAATATAGATCTTTTATTGGACGATTTACATTAAAGCATAGATATGGTATTTAATCAAAGAATAATTATTTTCAAGGATTATATCCTTCGTTTGATGATTGATAGAAATTCAAAGAAACTATTCCAATCGTAATTTTGAATACTAATTAAATGAATCTTTGACTTTTCTTTATCGAAATAAGTGGAGTGATAACAATTTATGTGATCATTATATATTTTTGATTTTTCTTTTCTTAAGTCATTCTTTGTATTTTTAGGGTTCCGTGCAAACGACAAGTATAAAAACTATTAGTGTCGATACTGTCTACCTATCTGTCCGTTTTTCAGAGTATTGAAACTCGTAAGCTAAATAAGATACAAATTTGAAATTTTCATTTTATATGTATCCATTCTATTAGAGACTCAAAATTATATTATAATAAACTTTTAATCGAAGGATTATTTTGTGAATATCGGATTTTTTATGGGGTCGAAAATAAAAAATATTTTTTTAATCAGGGGTTGTGAGTATTCCTGTTAAAATTTCATTTTGTTGAATTAAGCTGAATTTCTAAAATTTGATTCACTGTAAAATAACCATTTTTGTCCTTAACCTAATTTCCAAACCACTGAACTTAAAATTATGAACAACATATACAAATATGTCAATTATCTCCTCATCAACAACAAATAAGAACGAATTTAGTAGGTACTCAATCATTTTGGAAGATATAAAGTACTTGATAAGCACTATGACTAGCACTTGGCCTCTTTAAATTTTATTTGCTGTTGAATTGTCACATATTATTTATTTATTATTTTAAACGGCTAAATGCCTAATACATTAATATAATGGCAATAATTATTGAATATAACAAAATTCAATGCAATAATAGACAAAGTGAATATTATTAAATTAATATAGTAATAGATATAGTATAGGTTAAATAACAATGTAGAAATATACAAATAATATAGATAATAGTAATACGATGAAATATAATAATAGGAATAGTTACTTACTTGTAGATCATAGGCTCAACATTTTTTGAACAAGACTTGACTCTATTGATGTTCAATGATAACCGCAAGCTGGTTTTCTAGTTGTTTAGATAAAATCGTTCATAACATCTGCTTAATCTGAATATTGGACAAGCTTCAGAGTGCCGGGTGGATGGTACTTCTGGATAAAAAGCTAGTTTAGTTTCTAAGTACATACATCTGAGTTATGAGTTGGAAACAAAGTTTTGAAAGATCAGGACAATCCACCTTGTTGGACTTAATCTTGAACACAAATATAACATCGGAGGCAATCATGGAAGATGTAAAGAAGCAAAGACAGAAAGTTTCAGCAGTTGAAGTGTAGTCATGGTCACTATCTCGACAAAGGATTGCCCTTATATAGGAATCTCTCGATCGCTTGTAACTAATGAGCTGAGATTTGGCACACTTATTTGTATTAATAAACATCCTTTATAGAGGTCAAGTTCAAGTCATTTTTCTAGCATAAACCCTTCGCTGATAAAAATGTCATAAAATCTAAAATTTTGCAAACTTGCTTACCTTGAAAATGTTTTCATTTTTTCCTCAAATTTCTTATTATTTTCAATAAGTTTAACAGGTTTAAGAATTTTCCCCAACTCATTATATAATTTTTTTGCCTATGTTCTCATTTACAATTTTTTATCTTTTAATAATTACTTGTTTCTCATTCCATTATACTAATTTTCGATTTTGTTTTGGTTTCAGGTAAGCAGTGATGCTTCAAATGGATATTAATATTTCCTTCAAAGTATCATCATTGGTAAATAGTCACCTTCATTTTTTTTATTATATCCTTATTATATTTCCTCAATTAAACCTAGTCCCCCAATTAACCCTCCCCCTAATCCTGATTCGATTCAGACCAGATTTAGATTTAATAATCAAATGTTTCACCTAGAACTAACACCTATCTCCTTAAAAGTTACAGATTTAGATTAGTTGGGTGTAAACAAATCCAATTGCATTTTTAGTCTTAATCTTTTTTGATCCTGGTTCTAAATCGATTGAATAATCTGATAAACTTCCATATTGAAGAGAGTTAGTTAAGTGTTATTGCTAGTAATTCAAAGAAAACAAATAAATATTGGGTTAAAAGAGAGATTTAAATTGAATTGATTAATCTTTAAAGGTAATTTTTATAGATTAGCAAGTTTGAAATTCTAAGATTTTATTTGCACTCATAATAGCAGTGAGATAATTCAAATGTGAACAGCATCATAAAACCGTTTCGATTCAGAGCGAACCGGGATTGATCCCTGGGAGTAAACTAGGATATTAAAGTATCTATTGATTGTTGATGGTTTACTCACTTTTTCTTTTCTAATCCCATGACTTGAAAACAGATATTCTTCAATCGTCGCCACTATCTTTCTAATCACATGTTAAAATGGATGTTGGTGTACAAGTTTATTGTATAAATTGCTTATTTTTTTTGAAAAATTATCCTAAGAAATCAATAAGAAAGTGAATTGCTTAGAATAATAAGTAAAAGTAATCGGACAAATAGAAACATTCGTTTTTATCACCTATCAAAATGTTTATTGTTAAACCAGGAAGCACACTCTTTGTTTAAGCTACTACATACTAGGTACCTGGAATACGTTTCATTGTTGTTTCAACTAGCATTCAAAAAGTATTTACTAACTTAGCTATCCTTATTACGATATATTAATATATATCTACCATATATCATCCTCTCCATAAATAAATTATTAGAATATATAAAACTTAATTTTTCAGTTTTCATCGGACTGCTTTTTGCAATAGTCCAAATGACTAAAATAAAACTTCCTAAAATATTTAAAAAATACAAATAATTGTATATATTTGGGATATTTCATTTTCACCGTTGCCAGCCCTGCATAAATTTATCCCGAATATGTTCGGAATCCACTTCACGAACAAAGCTTTTCTTATATCAGATTTTTTTTTCAAATTATATTTTTGTTTTTTAATTGATAACATCTTTTAAATAGCATAAATCAGAAAATATACTTTATACTAAATTGAAACTTTTTTTTGCCGAGAGTAGCAGAATTTTTATAAATTGAAGGAGACAATAAAAGAATGTCTTCTGCGGGAAAAATAAATTTTTAATTTATTTATAAAGAGACTATAGTTTCGAGGGCTTTGCCATCTTCATCAGTCTATTACAATTGATTCACAGGAATTAATGTATGAAAGTCTTTTTTTCTTGATTGATATCTTCAAAATAATAAGTAATCGAAAAGATTCAAAGAATGAATTTAAAATGATTTCAAATATTTGTATGCATGTAAACATATTTTTCAAAAAATTAAATTCTATTATAATGATAGATGGTAAATTGCCATCATATTTTAAACTCCACCCAAATATATACTTTTTATTTCACAAGCTTTCATACCCCATTTTCGAATAGCTAATATTACGTCCTAAACGTTTTATTAAAATTTTAAATACCTTTTATCTCTAGAAACGAGTTCATTTTTGAATCTTTTCTATCATAATTTGTTATTTTTTCATTCTCTTTAACTCCTCGTGAGTTTTTATTTTAGTTTTTTTTCTAGATCAAATATGTCATAATAAATTGAATGGCGGTTCGTTTTTGCAAAGATATCTTATTTAACAAGATTTGTCACCAACGGTAATGTAATTAAGTTTTGTTTGGAGAGTGCTCTGCTAATCGATCCAAATATCGAGCGCTCGCAGTTCGCCCTTTGAATCCGACTTCTTCTATTTGATTGGACAGTCGACCGACAATTTAGGATGGCAATCCGTTCTCTATCCTCAAGCCTCCCTCCAATCCAATCCTGCTAATAAGCATTCGATCTTCTTGGAAAGTTCGATCCGTACATTTATTTAATATGTGCAGTCAATTAAATTAATTGTTTTAGAAATAAACCTGTGGACAATAAGATTTGATTTGATTCTAGATTCGGTCTTGGTTTTCACCCTATATTTACTTATGGTTTTACGACTCAAAATTGAGTTGTTTACCATAAAATAATTTAGTCTTTTTGATTTTAAGTGATTCTTCCACGTTTTCAGTAGAAGTTGCCATTAATAGTCAAACATCAAAAGTGGAAAGTAATAAGCTTATTCCTCTATTATTAGTTAAGAAGAAATTGATTGTTATTTCTGATTTCAAGTCGATTCATCCATGTCTTAAGCATTGGTTACCAATAATAACCGAAACTTCAAAAATCCAATGTAGAATTGATATTCCTCAAGTATTAGATGAGAATCGATGCCTATTTTTGATTTTAAGTCGATTCCTCCATGTCTTCAAGCAATAAAAAGATACCAATAATATAAATCAAAAATCCAATCTTCAATTGATATTCCACAAGTATTAGATGAGAATCGATGGCTATTTTTGATTTTAAGTCGATTCCTCCATGTCTTCAAGCAATGGTTACCAATAATAATCGAAACGTCAAAATTCCAATGTTGAATTGATATTCCTCAAGTATTAGATGACAATCGATGGCTATTTTTGATTTTAAGTCGATTCCTCCATGTCTTCAGCAATGGTTACCAATAATACCCGAAACGTTTAAAATCCAATGTAGAATAGTTATTCCTCAAGTATTACATGAGAATCGTTGACTATTTTTGAATTTAAGCCAACGTGGACTGCAAATAGCAAGTGATATCTGATAAATAATAAAGGAATAAACATATTAATATTTCAAATAACTTTCGATAAAGTTTACCAACGATCCGTTGCAGTTTTTTTTTAAATTAATTCCAAAAATAATCAATTACGAAATAATATTGTCCCCACGTTGAACGTACCAAGCCAAGCTTCATGCATAACAATAAATCGTTTCAGTTTGATCAAATAATCCGACCACGACGCGGAACTAACAATCTTCTTATTGTTTCTTTCATTAAGCCAACAACATATACGCAGATAATATCGAAATAATTATAATATTTCTAATGATTATCTAACACAGTGTTCTTCAACCTTTCTCCTCCCACGGAACCCTTTTTTGAGATAATTTTTTTATGGAACCCTTCGTTCAGTAACACACCCAGATTTGATTTGGGGGGGGGGGGGGTCGTATTAAATATTACGATCAAGGGGCCGCCCATAAGTTAGGTCACATAGCAAGAGGGTAGGGGCCATTAAAAATGTGAAACAAAATGTGACAGGGGGTCCAGGGGATCTTAAAAATTGTGATGTCACAAAAGTCAAATTAAATAAATTTAAAAAATTTTCAAACATATTTTTTAGATTTGATGATATATGAATAAAAATAAAGTTAAACGTAAAATCCCTTTAGTTAAGTTTAATTTATAAAAAAAAAAAATATACAATTATTAAATTAAAGTGTATAAAAGTGGTAGTGTAACGTCACAAATACAAAGGGGCTCAATGAGAATAGATAGAATATGAGTCAGGGGCGGTGGGGGTCTAAAAATCTTGAAATTCATGTGACTTAATTTATGGACCTGTCTTTGTTATAAAAACTTTATATAAAATATAAATTTTCATTTATTCAAACAAAAATATAAATATTCTATATAAAACATAGAGTATTTGTATTATACATCGAATTTTTGCATTAACCCATAAAACGTTTGAGTGTATCTCTGGGGTTCCACAGAATACAGGTTGAAGAACACTGATCTAACATAAGGCCTGGAGGTGGCCTCTATATTTGATTCCCATTTGAATTAATATTATAATTTCCGTCCATAATTTGAATTAATTTGAAAGTTTATAATAGGAAAATAAGGACAAGTTTTTATGTGTGACTTTTTTATTTATCAGCCAACGTTTCGTCGACTTTGCCCGACTTCTTCAGGGCTTCAAATAGTCATGTCACACATTCGATAACAATTTAGACGAAACGTTGGCTGATAAATAAAAAAATCACACATAAAAACTTGTCCTTATTTTCCTGTTATAAACTTTCAAATTTGAATTAATGTGAGTTATCTATTACTAAAATTTGAAAAATCTGACCTTTTGTTCTAAAAAACCAAATATATTATACATAATAAAAAAATTCATAGAAAATTGGAATAATTTTTGGAGTCGGACTGATAAGTGAATTAAGTGGATATTGATGAGGCAGTCCAAAAATTACATTATAATTCTGCTGAGAATGAAATACAAGATATTATTGTTACTGCCACTGAAAGAGGAGACAGAGAGGAATGCCGCATTGGATTTCCTTCACTGACTTTTCAAAACCCTGAAGAAGGAGGGAATAGCCTCCGAAACGTCGGTTTTATGAATAAAAAGACTTAATTCATAGAAAATGTCTGAATTCTATTTAGCGATTTCTGATTTGTCGAATGTGGGTTGGTGCAGACCTTCTCGGAGTTGGCACTCAAATCAAACATCGATTTATAATAGTGTTATTAACTTTTTTTTTCATTTGTGGTGAGTGTGAGTGAGTGAGGGCTCAACCTCATTCAGCTGATGAGCTTGCGTTTTTCCTCTTCACATTACTTCTCAATCCTTGCTAATCACATTGTTATTCGATTTTTATTTTATATAGTTTTTTCGAATATTATTAGATACACATTTTTTAGATCAATATTAATCCTCAAATATATTCCAAAGTGTTAAATCCTTCAAGACCTGTTTTTGCTAATATCTTTTGTTTCTTGTGAATAAGATTCCCGATTCCACTGTTTCTCAACCTTTTGTAGAGCGAAGAACCCTAGAGCAATTATATTTTTTTCTGAGGAACCCCCTAGCACTAAAATATGAAATATTTAATTTTTCGTCAAAATATTAACATCATGCTACTTTTACAGCTTCCAAATTAAATTAACATATCGCCGCCGATGACGGTATTGCCATATTTTAAAAATTTGCTAGATTTTGAGGAAATTGGGTACAAAAAAACGTACATTTTAAACATTTTTATTTTCATGAATAATATTATTATTAAATTTTTTTGGTAATGTCATTGGGACACCCATATGCCCCTTTCGGATCGGACAGGTTTTTTTTTACATATTCAATATATACTCATAAATAATTTTCTCATCTATTTGAAAATCAATATTATTTAAACGTCATTAATAACAAAATAATAATAAAACAATTTAAATGATGTTTTCATTTTGTTACTAATATAACATTATAAGAAAGTTAAGAAACTTCAGAGCAACAAAAATGGTATCACTAAGACAATAATAGTGATGTTCATCGCATTCTTAAGTATCAATGGTTTTATTTGACTATAAGGTAATACTTAGACTCTAAATTTAGTATTTTTTTCTTTACATGACAAATTTTTTGAGGAGTGATACTACTAACTATTATTTTTGTTTTTCTATTTTTTCTTTTATTGACCTCTAGGAGCGGTGAACCCCAAACCTCCCCTTTGTGGAACCCTGGGATTCCGCGGAACCCAGGTTGAGAAACACTGCACTATTCGGTCAAATACTTTATTCTTCTTCCAAAAAGAGGTTGTGCAGCATTGCCTGCTTCAGCTTCTTTCGGTAAATTGTTCTATAATCATTTTGAAATCAAAACCAGATTGTTTGGGCCTAAGGGATTGCTAGTACATTCATTGTAACAAGCAAGCTATCCATTCTGATTAGATAGTCTCTGAACTCTCAAAACCTGCCACCAATTGAGAATATATCCTTAAGTTAAATCGTGAAATATCTTAATTCCTAATCCAGTTAAATCTTAGAATTCTAGAAGAAAATTCGACATACCAATAATATTAATTAGTTTTACGCCATTTTATCCCATTCATACTATTAAAAACAGCATAGTTAATTTTTAAATATTTTAGACCAGTGCTTCACTTAACCATAGGAATGAAAGTTGTTGTATAGAAAAATTGGACTAATATACCAATACAATTTATCAATCTACTCAAAGCTTAATTGCTCATAATTAATTTATATGTAAAAAGTCTACTCTTTCGGAATAATGAAAATTTAATACTAAAATTAGAACTGAAACCTGTTCTAAAATTCATGTAGTTTAAAACAGGCATTAAAATAGATAATCATTTTGTGTAGAGTTGGCAAAAACTTGCAACCGTTTGTCTCTTCTTAAATTGCGCAGGATGAACCCTAGTAGGGTACATGACATTGAGGTAGGTGGCAGATGTTAGCAAATCATTTCTCAATATTATACACATTAAAGTTACTTATAATTACTTTTTTAACCTTCAATAAATAATTGAATTCCATTGATTCTATTAATTATAAATTTTAATGAATACATCAAATCCTACTGTATCGGAAGTAATTATAATTCTTTATGAAATACAATACAAGAATATTCATTAGGTAAATTGGCAATAAATGAAAATTTTATATTTTCTCTATCGGAATTCTTTTGATATAAAGATTATTTATTATTACTATTATTTTCAACAAATAATATATTAAATAATTGAATTTCATTGATTCTATAATTGCAAATTTTAATGAATTTATCAAATCCTACTGTATCGGAAGTAATTACAATTATTTATGAAATACAATACAAGAATATCCATTAGGTAAATTGTCAAAAAATGAAAATTTTCTATTTTCTCTATCGGATTTCTTTTGATATAAAGATTATTTATTATTACTATTATTTTCAACAAATAATAAATTAAATAATTGAATTTCATTGATTCTATAATTATAAATTTTAATCAATTCATCAAATCCTACTGTATCGCAATTAATTACAATTCTTTATGAAATACAATACAAGAATATTCATTAGGTAAATTCACAATAAATGAAAATTTTCTATTTTCTGTATGGGTATTAAGTTTTCTATTACTTTATCATAGCTATTTTGGAGAAATGTTGTAATCTAGAGTTTCTAGGATGAGTGGTTTTCATTTTATGAAGGAAAAACTGCGATTTTTTGCAAAAAATTGCAGTTTTTGCAGATTATGTAGAGTACGACGTCTCCAACTTTTGGAATCACGATATCTCAGGAATGGTGATTTGTAGAAAAAAAGTATAATAATAATTTTTCTAGAGAATTGCATGATCTACAACTTTTGTCTGATAACACTTACCGTTTACGAGAAAAATGCGAAAAACCGATATTTTTGACCTTTTGCTCTACGCGTTCCAAACCCTATCTCACTGCTAGAGAATTCCAGGGAACTCGAATTCTCATACAGAACAGAAAACTCTGCCTACATCTCCCGACAGCATCTCCGGGTCTTTTTGGGTTTTTGCAGAGGTCAGGAGGATGGGAATCTTTTAATATTTCATTTGTAATAGTGTATTTAAGATCTGTACCAATTTTCAGCTCTATGCAAAATCTATTTTGACTGGACTATATAGCATACCAAAAATAAACCCTCATGGAGTGAACGTAAATGTTTATAAATTATTTTATTAAATATTGAATAAATATAGTATAAAAGAGGGGGCAAGGGTATGTTAAAGTTCTGTGGATGGCCACTTTTTAGTACCCTTGATTTCGACGTTTATTTCATTGCTTATTTGATGAGAAGGACATATCGGCTCGTTGATTATTAGTATTTGTATTGATTGATTGGTCGCGAATTGTCGGTTTGTGTGTTGGTCACTGGTGAGTGGTGTCCGAGAGTCAGTCAGGGGCAGTGGCTCTGCTCGGGTGCCGATGAATGAGCGGCGAAGGGGATCGGTGGTGCCAGTCTTGGCCTTGGGCTCGCACTGCCCAGTCCTCCTCCTTCTAATGGATAATGGTCTCCGGCCGCTCACCTTGGAATGGCTCGGTCGCCATAAATTAACCTTCGCGCCGATATCAAAACGAAGACGCCGCCGAAATTCCAATTAACTGTTTACATTTAGACGAATGCCCCCAGTACCTGGCCTAAGGGAGATTCATTTCTCCAAAATCGCTCTATGGAAATTCCTAATATAAAACCTAAGAATCAAAGTTAGTTTCTGATGAAATCACCTTGATTAAGAATAGTGATGATACTCATCAAAACAGCGTTTTGATCCCTAATTATGAGTTCATTTTGATTAAAATGCAGAATATACTTATCCAAACAACTCATGCCAACTCTTTAGACCAGCATTACTCACCCGGGGTTAACCGATATGTCGATAGGCAAAAAATCGTGATAGTAAAATGATGTACTATCGCAAAAATTATCCGATACTCGTGGGGTGTAGGCGAAGCCTGCCTGCCAGGCGGGCCCTGTTACTGAAATCACTCCAAAAAATTGATTGTCTTTTAAAATGTCTGAAACGTGAAGAAAAATCATTTTCAACCAAGATTTATTTCTGTCTCACTGTTCTTAATATGTATATGAGTTTGTCTTTATATGTATCTATCTGGATTCCGATACTCACGATAACTCAAAAACAGAAAGTCGTAGAAAGTTTATTCTTGTGAAAAAATGTTTGTATTTTCAATTCGGTGATTTTAATTTCTACAATTAGAACTTCAACTTCAAAAATACATTAGAAAACATAATTTATTAATTGATTTTATTGAGATTTTAAGGGCCAGTAATAATATCGGAATAAATAAAGAGCATACCGAGTATTAAACCAAATATATCTACACAAGAATTATTTAACGGGTTATAGTGGTGTTTCACAAAGAGGAAATAAAATTAAAAAACTGAAGTTTTCTGTTAAACCTCCTGATGAAGAGTTCATAGCCCGAAATATATATAGAGATAAATAAAAAAATCTCCAAAATAATTTAAAAGATTTTTTAATTTTTTTAATTTTATTTCCTCTTTGTGAAACACCACTATAACCCGTTAAATAATTTTTGTGTTTAATATGTTTCACTATAAACCAACACCGCTTTCCCTAAACTTTACAAATATATCTAAACCTCTATCTTTGACAATACCTTTCATCTTAATTGTAAAGTTAAAATTGATTATTCATATTTTCCATTTTACCTGAAATCAAAAAAATTCTATTATAATTTTAACCAGATAAATATTTTTAGCGTCGATTTTTTTTCTAGTTTAAAGTGAATGACGATTGCCTCTATTTTTCAAAATGAAACAAATAAAATAAATGAATGGCAAAACACCCACCTAAGCCGCAGTTACTATTGGGTTTTCAATTTCCAAGTATTTTTTGGCTAAAATATATTTCAGGATCTAGTCAGAAATTAGTCACCTGGGATTAAAAGACGGCCCTGAAGGTGTCTCGAGGCATTGCCTGCACTCAATCGTTGGTATTTTCAATTGAGATGCGGCGGCGTTATTTTATTTTATTTTTTTTTTTTGGCCCAGCCCCAAATGACTCCCTTCCTGGTCGAGAGCTAATCCTGGCTCTGCTGGGGGTCCGACGCCAACTCAGACCTCATTTAGACGAGACTCGGGCAGACAAACCCCGAGCTTTGTTTACATTGCCATTTCTCATTATTTTTATTATTTCTTCCCCTCGAATCATTCACAGTATATATCACTATTTATATTTAACAATTGATTACAATAAATAGACAAACTGGTATTGATATTCTCATGGAACTTCTTCCTGTCCACAGGATAATAAATAACCAATCCTATGTCTGGGAAACGTTTCTTCAAATTCTTAGAATAATTTGTTTTTATTTGAATCTCATTTGAATCTTTTGATGACAATTTTGATTCTATTTATGAAATCATCAAGACATTTTCGACTCTATATCCAAGTCATTTTTCAAAGTGCGATTGATCAATTTCACAATGAGACTATTTCCAAATAAATTTAAATAATCTCATTTTGAGATTGACTATTCCATTGAGAAGTTTATTTACTATAAATTTTCTTATTTCACCCCAACGTAAATTTTCTTATTTCACCCCAACGACGTTGTAATAGACCTATTAATTTTTTAAACTTTAAAGCTATTGATATCTCTGTTTTTAATAATAAAATATCATCAATCAACTGGGTTGATTTATTTAATGGTAATTCTGTTGATCATTGTGTGCAAATTTTTTATGACATTCTTGAGGGGATTATCGATGAATGTGTACCCAAGATAACTATTTTCAGCAGTTCTTATCCAAGGTGGTTTACACCAGAACTGAAAATTTTAAACAATCGAAAGAAACTTATTCATAGAAAATATAAAACTTTGGGGCTGCAAACGATTTATGATGAGTTCACTGAATTAAGAGCCAAGTGTAAGAAGTTAAGCAGGAAATGTTTCAAAAACTATATCGAATCCCTTGAGGTCTCGATGAGTGTTGATCCTAGAAAGTTTTGGTCTTACACTAGGGGACTAAAATCTTCGCCTGAAATTCCTGAGAGAGTAAATTATTTAAACCGTACCAGTATATCGGAGAGAAATTCTGTGGATATCTTTGCCGACTTCTTTGCTAGTGTTTATTCTGATTCCGATCTTCCTTATTCTGGTTCTACTGGAGTGAAGGGTTTTCATGTGTCTTCGGTGGAGCTGTCATTGTCTGATATAATAAAAAAAATGAAATGTTTAAAACCAACTCTTGATCTGGGTCCGGATGGGATTCCTTCATTTCTATTGAAAAACGTTGAAACCTTGGCCGTACCATTACAACTTATCTTTAATAAATCTTTCACCTTAGGAGTTTTTCCAAATAAATGGAAATTAAGCTATATTAAACCCCTATTAAAATCAGGTAGCCCGTCTGAAGTTGTAAATTATCGTCCCATTTCCCATCAGTCTGCTATTGCTAAGCTCTGTGAATCTCTTGTGTTCGATGTTATTTCTCCATTATGTAGTAATTTTATTATTGCGGAACAACATGGATTTCAGCCCAACAGATCAACCACATCGAATCTGCTTCTGTTCGAACAGTTTATCCTGTCTTCTTTTGCTGAAAATAGACAGGTTGAAGTGATTTATACAGATATTAGCAAAGCTTTTGACACTGTAAACATTAATCTGCTTGTCTCTAAATTGAAGAGTTTTGATTTGATGGGCAGATATTGAAATGGTTAGATAGTTATCTGCATGGTAAACAACTTCAGGTTAGAATAAATAAATCTCTCTCATATATTATTGATGCAAAATCTGGAGTTCCTCAGGGATCTCATCTTGGACCTCTATTATTCTTGATATTTATCAATGATATTACCTGTTCCTTCAATAATGTTAGCTTTTTACTTTTTGCGGATGACCTCAAGCTCTTTCGCGAGATTAATAATATTCATGATGCAGTGATACTTCAGGGAAATTTTACTGAGCTTATTGGGTGGTGTGATAATGGCCTAAAGGTCAACTTCAATAAATGTTTTTCAATGTCTTACTTCAGGGGCACTAGAAAAATTAATTATAATTATGTTGACAGTGACGGTTCTGAAGTAAAGGAAGTATCCATTTTTAGGGACCTTGGAGTAACATTTGATCGCTCGCTTACCTTTGTTGATCATATCACAAAAATATCGAATCACGCTATGAAGCTCCTTGGCTTCATCATTCGTAATACAAAACAATTCTCAAACATATTTACATTGAAGAATTTATATTGTTCGATAGTAAGAAGTGGATTGGAGTATGCAAGTCCGGTGTGGTCACCCCATTGCAAAATTCATATCCAAAAGCTTGAGCGGGTGGAGCGAAAATTCGTAAGATATGTTGCCTTCAAACTCCATATCCCGATGATGAATTTGTCTTATCAACACATATATTTCACTTTGCATCTCTTACCTCTTAGTCTGAGGAGAGAGCAAAGCGATTTCCTCTTTCTATATAGTCTTATCAATCACAGAATAAACAGTAATCAGCTTCTGGAAATGGTCACTTTCAATATAAATACGCACATGACGCGAAATCCACGATTGTTTTTTACTCCATATCTCAAATATTCCGGTATGAATCGGATTCTGGAGACTGGAAATAACCATAGGGATGTGGACGTATTCGCGACTTCGAGGGATAAGATTAAGAAATATTTTATGTGTAAATTTAAGACTGCTTAAATAAAATTGAACTATTCACTTTTTGGAATATATAATTGTTTTATCTATTATAATAAATTGTAACTCTAATATTTAAGCAAGTATATGTTTGTTTTTTTCTATTCATTGTATTATAAATATGTAATTACTTTCTGTAAGTGGGCTCATAGCCCGTACAATTGTTATAAATAAATAAATAAATTACATTGGAGAAATCAATCAAGCTGTCCTCTGCTTGATGCAAATAAACATATACTTTTACTAGTCTTTTGCTAGCCCCATGTCTATAACAGCCCCCCCCCCCCCATTTTGGTTCCCTTAAGAAATAATGACTGTCTTTTTAAATATTGGACCTTTTATTATTAAATTTCAGCTAACTTGGTTTTTTTAGATTATACTCTACTAAAAATAAGTATAATCCCTTAGAAATTCAAAAATTTATTTTCTAAAAAAATTAGGAAAATGATGATTCCCCTAATCATCATTTTCTTAAAATTCAAGGTTTCAAAAACAATCATTTTTCGAGTTTCTATGACGAAATTATGATTTTCTATATCTTTATAAAATACTGTACTAAAAATAAGTATAATCCCTTAGAAATTCAAAAATTTATTTTCTAAAAAAAATTGGGAAAATGGTAAGGGAGGACCCTTATGATTTTCTATATCTTTATAAAATACTCTACTAAAAATAAGTATAATCCTTAGAAATTCAAAAATTTATTTTCTAAAAAAATTCGGAAAATGATGATAAGGGGATATCAACTTTTTCTTAAAATTCAAGGTTTCAAAAACAAACATTTTTCGAGTTTCTTTGACGAAATTATGATTTTCTATATCTTTATAAAATACTCTACTAAAAATAAAATTTCTTCGATTTTTGTTTGGAAATTTTATTATGTTAAATAATTTTTGAACCTCCCCCTGAGTTTGTGTCACTATCATTTTGACATGGTGAGTCGACACCCAAAATTTGGCAACGTACTAACATTCATTTTGACATAATAATTAATCTATCTCGTAAAATATCATTTTATCGATGTTCACTCTTTAGGGCTTTTTTGTAGTGTAGACCAAAAAGCCATGGTTTCGCTCAATTTTTTTTAATCAAAATTCTTTCAGCCGTTTTTTAGATGTTTCGGAAAAAATAAGCAAAAAAAAAACACTTTTTTCATACATTACTTGACCATATTCTGTATGGTAAAGTAATAAAGAAAAAAATATTTCAATTTTGAAATTGATTTTTCTTATTTTAATTGTTATCCTTTCGAAGATAATTAATCTCATTAATGCTTTGGGGGTTAATTTCTTAGAAGTTTCAGTTCAAATCAAATAATATATAACAAACCCTTAAAACGGATTTCAGAATTACATATCGAAACGTTGTTCATCCTCAAAAGATGATCTCATTAAAAATGCCCAAACTAGGTGATTTCAGCCGAAACCACTCCTTGGATTATTCGCATTGTGAAATTCATTAATTCAATTTCTAAGTTTTTTAATCTTATGTTGAAATCGATTAGTTAATTAATCCCAATTTTAAGTTGAAAATTAAAAAAAAAAAAAGAAAAAAACAGATTCATGTTGTCTAAAGAATTTTAAATGATAATTTAAACTACGAGTATTTATGGGATTGAATTTGTGGTCCTTTGTTTTCATTAACTTTATATATGTATTCAATAAGGTGATTCGTTTCAATTAATTGACTCGATACGAAATTCAACTATCATGCTTCATAACTCAGAGTGTCTGGTATTAAATTAACGTCCATTGTTTACAACTTCCTCTCTCTATTAAAATAAAGTATATTGAAGAAATTTTATGATAAAACACTAAAATTTTCTACTTTTTAAAGTTTTACACGCACCTGTGAATAAACCGGAAAAACTACATTATTATCCTCCTATAATAAGACATTTCGACGATCAAATTACCAGTTACTATGAACATATTCAATGTCTACTAATTGTGTTCACTATGATGAAGGGAGATCTGCGCACTTTTTGGATTAACTAAAGAGAAAACAATTTAATCCATTTCCACTGAATTCTATTTTTAACCGACTTCAAAAAAGGAGGAGGTTCTCTATTCGACTGATTTTTTTTTTTTTGTGCCTAGTTACCTCATATCTCCGCCAATTGTGAACCGATTTTGAAAAAAAAAATTACATTGGGTTCAGTCTACCTTCCGATTGGTCCCATTTTTTTCATAGGTATTAGACCTTTTTTGTTAGGTATGTTTAGGCCTAACTTCTTTGTTTATGAACCGATTTCGATGATTATTTTTTTATTGGAAAGGGGTATCTTAGGGATGGTGTCATATTAATTTGGTCAAGTTCTGATGATATAATCACTATTAATAACATCACTAAAAAGAAAAAAGAAAAATAATTTTTAAGAAAAAAATAAAACCGACTTCAAAAAATTAAATGCAACAAATAAAATACACTAAAAGGTATAAAATAATTATTATCTTATTTAGTTACAACTAAACGGCGAAATATTAACATGAAATTACTTTTTGAAGTCGGTGCCAAACATTTACCTTTTATGAATCGCACTCGACGGATCTTACTTAGTACGTTTGGAGGGTATGCTCGCTTATACGTATAGTTTATTTGGTACCGACTTCAAAAAGTAATTTCATGTTAATATTTCGTGTTTAGTTGTAACTAAATAAGATAATAATTATTTTATACCTTTTAGTGTATTTTATTTGTTGCATTTAATTTTTTGAAGTCGGTTTTATTTTTTTCTTAAAAATTATTTTTATGATTATATAGAAACAGAATTTTCTATAAGTGTAAAGGAACCTTGTTTTCATGAAAAAGTTCTAAGTTTCAAATCTTTATTTACGTTTCAATATCGGCTCCATTGAATGACCCAGATTTTAGAAAATATATGCTTGTATGTATGTTTCGATTCCCTACTAGACCACTCAACCGATGATTATTAAATCTTGAATTTATAATTTTTGCCTACTATATAGTAAATAAGTGACGAGATCTGTTATCAATTGTTTTTAAAAAGATATTTCAGAAAATTTATTTTTACTCTGTTTAATATGCATTATACACCTGGTAGTTAGTTATACCTATATATCCACTCAAATTTTTTATCAAAATTGTTAAATTAAAAAAATTGTTTTGCCGATAGTTTTTAGAGGTATTTTTTATTGGAAAACTCACCAGTATCCTCTATTTAATCGTTGTAATGAATATTTTTTATTACATGTCACAAGTGTTTGATTCCCCCTCTCAGAATTGAACCCAAGAGTCAAAAAGCTAATCAATCTCACCTTCGAAGAGAAATT
This sequence comes from Forficula auricularia, assembly GCA_024734495.1. Lineage (NCBI taxonomy): Eukaryota > Metazoa > Arthropoda > Insecta > Dermaptera > Forficulidae > Forficula > Forficula auricularia. The sequence goes on along the minus strand of JALMQS010000030.1, from coordinate 25,223,329 downwards.
AATTTGACTTTTATAACATCCTGATAAATTTCAATCAAAGATAGAAAATCTTCACGGTAAAGTTTTACGGTTGAGTAATTCCAATTGTAAACATAATTGTAATATTTTATAGTTTAAATAGAAATTAATGAGGGTTTCGGATTTTGAATGTCTTCAAAACTGGAGGGCGATGGGATAATTTCCCAGGAATGAAATCAAAAAAGTTTCCACTCGAAGGACAACTATTGAAATTAATGACATCTACTAAAAATTACCCTAACTCCTTGGATTCAGTAGAGCTTTTCTAATGTATATAATTAATTAATTCTTCGTTTATTGGGGATCAACCTATTTGTTATACTAGTTCTCAATTAACAAACAAGAATAAACAAAAATAAAAAAATTAAATAAAATGTTTTCATCCTCGACTACATCTTCAAAATATTATAGGTCTTTGGGTGTCAAAAACAAGACTTTAATTTCCCCAGCAACCAGCTAATTCCCTGTTTTAAACAAGGATCTATACGAGCATACTTTGCATTTCATGGGTTCATAAACTTTTCACTGCCCACGTTCTACAAATTAATACTTAACAAGAACTTGCAATAGGTACGTCTACACTATAAAAAGAAGTTTCCGAATACTCTCAAATATATATAAATACAACTTTTGCAAATTTTATTACAAAGTAACCTTTATTATTTTTATGGGGGTTTTCTAAGCTATTTGAATTATGAATCTAAAAATTTTAAAGGCTTAAACTTAATAATTTTGCGGGCTATCGTTTTAATTATTTATTTTTCTCATCTTTGAACAAACCTGAAGTCATTGAAATGTGGATTTATGACCAAGTTTGTAATAATGAAACGTGAGTAATGAATCTACGAACATATCAAGTATGAGAATTGCTGTCCACAATAAAAGGCAGAAAAGGAAAGTTGTTTATCTTTTATGCGAAACTCAAAATGTTACATTTCACCAGTAATTAAAGGATAAATAAAATAAAGAAAAGATCAAGTTTAGGGCAAAAATGAATTATCGTGTCAGGCGACATAGGACTAGCAACAATATCTAGAATGCTTACAGCTTTCGTAATTGTTAACATTAATAATAGATTGACAGAAGCAGAAACTAATTCACTAAATTTTTACTTTTATCTACTTATTTTAGTTTCTAGTGTAGTATTTCGTTTAATTCCTTCTTTACTCTTACTTTAACGACAATACATTAAAAGCATTTTGAAATTTAAGGTAATTGTTAATTTATTGTTACAGATAATCAAACTTTCTTTATTTTGGGGTGATTTCTTAAATTGTATTTCCTATTAAGATAAACGTTGTTTTTTTTTCAATTATTGGTTGAATGAGATTCGGATCAAGTTATTTGGAATTCCTAGCTCAAATATGATCCGACAGTTCAGTTAATGAATGAAGTCCCTCTCTCTCTTCCAATCAGTTTGGGGTTTTGAATAGGATATCTGACTAAATGATTATTTATATATTATCGAAGTTAGCTCGTATGGAGACATTAATGAAAAATTCCCCAAGAACCCCCGACTCGATTCGAGATAAGACAATCCGAACGCATTCCTTTTCTTATCGTAACATTTTTTTCTCCAAGAAAAACCATATTTTCATGATAAGAGAACCTTAATGAAATGTTGACGAATTGTCAATAGATAGTATTTGTCTTGATCTAGAGGAAAGTTTCAGCTTAAACTTTCTTTTTTGCTTCACCGTGATCAATATTAGATAATAATTTATTGAGCTGTCTTTTTATATTGAAAGCATCATATTCCATCGATCTCAGGAGTTACTTATAAGGTTTTAAGTTACAAGTCTTTTTGTCTTCAATTTTAATTTTTTAGTGCATAAAAAAATTTATTTTGTCATCTTTTACTGCATATATTTGCATATTTTGGCAGCTTTTACTGCATAAAAATCCAGTCTCTACGTTATAAGAAATATAGCGGGCTTAAATAGGTTACCATCCGAGACTCTTCCTGCTGTTGGTTAATTACTGCTTTCCTAATTCTAATCCTATATAAAGAGAAATAAAGAAGTTGTCCTCTGCTTGATGCAAATAGACATATCAAATATAAAAATGTATATAATTTATTTGTAATTGCAATTGAATCATTAGAAATTTTGACATCGTATAATACAAATTCAGATCAATGTTTAAATAGCAAAATTGAATTATCTTCAAGTAATTTGCTAAGAATATGCTCAAACATATAAACAAAAGCAAGAAGGAAAAAACCTGGATCCTCTCCCCCTTTACTTTACCATACAGGGTATGGTCAAGTATTGAAATCGTGCATGAAAAAAGTGTTTTTTTTGCTTCATTTTTTCCAAATTTCTCAAAAACATACTGAAACTATTTTGATGGAAAAAATTGAGCGATATTGGTCTACAAAAAAGTTTTAATGAGTGAACATCCAAAAATTTATATTTTACTAATTTTTTCCAAATGTCTGTTAGTTAGAAATAAAAAATATTTTTTTTTTTTGTATTTTTACTGATCAATTTCTTGTACGACAACAAACAAAAACAACATCAACACAGCAGTAGTAGTACTGGGAATACTGCGATCGAGACTGTGATACTCTATTCTTTGTTTGAAAATTTAGTCAAATTGAATAATGAATGAAATTGCTGTAATATAGAAAAATAATTATCCTCTCTAAAGCATTCAGTGAATCGTGAATATTTTTCATCCAGCATTCCAGAAATTTTACTCGTTGTTCGACCTTTGAATAAATTGAATCATTCAAGGGGATGACCTACATTTCAATATCTATATTTTTTCGGATTTTGATATCCTCAACTCTTTTCTTCGGATTGATTAGAATCCTTCTTCGATTTCTTTCACTAAGTAATTTGATGTTGTAAGCAATGCGTTCTCATTCCGAATTTATATATTTTTAGCTTAAATAGTCATCGATTGATCGATTGGCATTAATTTCCATAAAAGCAAATGGTGGACTTTTCATGGAAAATTCCCTTACACTAGTCATTTCCTAGTTTTCTTAGATCCAAGTGAATTTTTTTTTCAAGAATATTTATTTATTTGTTTATTTCACTTACACATAATTCGATTTTATTTTACAATCTACTAAAAGTTATACAAGTTTGCCGTTAACTGAAGTGAAAATTAAAAAAAAAAAAGAATCCAAATAGATTTTAATATTAAATTTGAGATAATTACGACAGCTGCTTAATTGGATCGAAGCTTCGAAAGGAATTATTAAGCAAAATCGAGTGTATTTAAATTAACTGTTGTTTATGGTTATGGTTCTTATTCACTTTGGAAAACATCTCACACTTTTTATCGATTTTTCATGTATCTTAAATTTGATATTTGAATAAAAGGAAGGTGGAAAATTTATTGAATTTTCTGTTAAATACCCTTACTAAGTCCGAATTCAGAAAGAAAGTAGGGTGGTTTGTTCTTGATGCTAAAAATTAAGTACAGGCAAAGCTGATCATTAGCTGGAGTATAGCTGCTGATCAAGCTGAAATGGACAATCTGCTTTCTTTCTGAATTCGGCCTAAGAAATTAGCACCAACTTCGGCCTCAACTCCGAATCCCTCTTCAGAGCAGCTGCATCGAGGTTAACAACAGCTGGATTGTGATAGGCATACTTCTCCAAGGAAATGGCAGAAGAAAACCAGACTCACTTGGGAGTAAAATGCCAAACGTACGTCACTTCAAAATATATTAGGGCTAACATGAAAGGTTTTGTAGTGTTGCCTATTCTGATTGAAAATTTTGATCTACGTTTTAGTGTTATCTATTTAACTCGTTTATATATAAAAAAAATTGAGTAGGTACATAACATTTTAGACTTGATTGATTTTATCTATGTTTATTAAATATTGAAAAAAGCTTCAGAAATTTAGCCCTATACGTCGAATATTTAAAAATATATAATCTAGCTTGGTTTCATTCAAAAATCTTCAAATGATACACATAACAATTCACCTAACAAAGCTTCAACTCAGCAACACTTTTCTGGCCTGACTTAAGTTTAAGAAAATATATTTATTTGATTATTGATAATACTATTTAAAAAATTAACATTTAAATATACTAAAATTTAACATATTGTTATTCGATTCAATTAATAATATATTAAATTGCCCTTATGATTTTATTCATCCTATAAACTGCTGTAATGTTTTAGAGAAAGGTTTTTTCTTTACAGTATTCATTGTTAATTTTTAAAAAGTTAGGTGTCGATTCAAGGTGAAATATTTTTAATAAAAAGTATGTAAAATTTCAAGCTATTTTGTGAAACCTACCTTAAAATTTTTCTTACTTTATATTTTAGTATTCATTGTAATGCACCCTTTATCAGACTGGTGAGTGTCGGATTATTGCAGATTGTCAGATAACTATATTTTAAGTAAGAAATAAAAATCAAAAAAATCAAATCACTCTGCTTATTAATAATACACCTCCTTTGTCCAACATTTCATGTATCAACAATACCAACATACTGAGTTTTGGATTACTGCACACTTCAGACTTGCCATGTTTCGGACTATAGAGACTCTAATATACATATATGTGGTGTCTCTATAATTACCCAAGCCCCATCAGATCTAGATAGTTAAGCATCAAATGACACGGTTAGTTTGAAAATGCTACTGCTAAAAATGATATGTTTTAGTTTCCTTCCGATCCCAGACATTAAGGTTGCATTCGACTAAAGCTGATGAGGATAACCTTCTTTCTTCTCAAGAAACGCAACACTTATACCACTTAAGAGCTCATCTTTTTACCAATAAAGGTAGACCATGGCTTACTATATATGCATTTTTTATACAATGACTAAGTAGACTAATTGAAATTTCAAAAAGTTTTCAAATAAATCCAAACATTATTCTTGATTTTGTTGATTAGGTTTATATTTAAGATATTATTACTTTTGATTAATTAACATGGTGGTCTAATCATAAAAATAACCATATTAAATCAATTTTCCATACTCTTCAATTTTTTAATTGATTTGATTGAGATTTTTTTTAATATTTCAGTTTTCTAAACTTAAAAAATTAAATCGGGTAAAAAAAGTCGAAGGTTAGTCACCCCCGTGATAAATTCTAAGTTCCGATTTATTTGCTTAATCCTTTAACTAATAAATATGTTGATTTTTTTATATTGAGATTGGAATTTAGGATTGAGAGTGAGTGACCCTTAATTACAAGGAATATATTCAGCTCAAACAAGTCACGATGCTTCGTTTAATAAACCTACCTGCTCCGTGTGTTTATAAACAAACTCTTTAGTCCTTTACATACAACTAGTATATTCTGATATTTACTTTCTCATATACACGTATATATAGTCACTAGATCAACAAAAGAATTTGAAATTATGTATAAACATCATGGACCACCCATTTACAGTTATACCATCTCTTTTTCCTTAATAGGCCTCATCAGATAGTGAAATAAAAAATACTCCTATCTGAGATATTAACATTTTTGATATCATATATCGATGCTCTATCTAATTTAGATTTCTTTTTTTTATTCCGAAGTTTTGTTTTTGAGTTTTTCACCTCGAAGTATAAATATTATTGGCTCTACTCATAAATTCGTTTTAAAAACTCATGAGCTGATCAAAAATGGCAGCTTACAGCGAATAGTGATAAAAAGATTAGTTCATCTGATTTGTCTAGTTTGGGCTTTAGCTCTCAATTGCTTACACTCTCTAAACAGAAAAAAGCAGGTTACCTTATATAATTGCGAATTTACAGGTTCCTCCAAGCACAAGTAAAGTCCAAATTAGGCTGATTAGATGAGTGATGAATCAAGGAAGAATCACATCAGTACCTCCCATCAAGAGCATAGATGAATCCTGAACTAAGATGAGTGCCTCTTACAAAGAAAGCAGGTTCCCCTTTAGTATGACCGCCGTCAAAAAAATAAATAGAATTGGTCATTGGTTGTAGGAAATCAAGAGAACTGGGCTGGAAACTCTTATTAATTTAAAATCTTGTTCTGAATTCGATCCAGATTGGCAGATGGATGTTTGGAGGTCTCTCTTCACAGGTGCTAGGCATATTTGAAACTGGGACGAATTTGAGCCTTTGAAAATTTAAGTTACATATATCCGATATTTAATTGAGAGTTCGAGTTATGATAATCAGAAGAGTTATTTGATTGAATCATACATGATTAAGTCAGCCAAATCAGTTGCCGATATTAGAATATAGACACCTCAGAAAAACGCTCGGCAAACCTCTATTTTTAGGACTTTACTTAGAGAGAACATTCTCCTGGTCTGATGACCTAAAAGACATTCCCAATTATTTTATTCAAATTCACAATTTATTGTATCTTATATTTTTTATTACTAAATAAAAAAAAATCTTGATTAGAAATTATTTCTTCTGTCTATCTCTCTGTCTACATATTTCTTTGACTCTCTCGATTCCTATCCACAATACCGCAAAATAGTAGAAAATCCGTAGAAAAATTTCGTGGTACATTGATTTAATTTCTTTATCCCTTTCATACATTTTTTCCTTTTCGACAAATTCTCGCTGAATTCACTCTTACAATAAATAACTAGTTATTTAATATAATATAAATGGTCTCCTTACAAATATATATAATAATGTTAAGAGTTGGTTTTCCTAAACTGCGATTCTGTTTCGCTTCTATTCTAGCAATCCATTCTGCTTGCAGGTCATTATGATAGCTAATAGAGAAAGGGTTGGTGCACGGGTCTGTAAAGAAACCATTCAAGTCAAGCACAGAGTTCATGGGACTCGGTGCAACACCTCCCTCTTCCTCTCAACCACCGCTATCGGCAACGAAGTCGCAACTTCTGCGTGTTCTCATGCGTATATCCACGGTCGGTGAAAGTGTTCTGGATGGATCCCAAGAGGATTTCCAAAGTTTTCGAGTTCTTTCGGCCAACCTCCATCACTTACCTCTTTGTTATAGACGCCCTCTGTTTTAATTATTTCTATTTTTTCCCTATCATTAACCAAACCATATTTATTTTAGGTGTCGCACTAGGGTCTCTTAGAATGACAATATTACAATCTGCTTTAAGAAAACTTGGGTTTCCATCAATATCCAAACATTATTTTACGTCTTCTCAATTTCTTATACTATACATTCCATTATTGTGACGTCATGGCTTCCAGGTTAAATTTGGTGATTTCAAGTATATATTATATATATAGGTATATATAAGTTGGTTATAGTATGGTCTTTTAAAAGTATGAGGCTCGCAAGGAGCAAAAATGATTACATGAGGGATATAAAATTTTACTGAAAGCTTTCCCACAATTTGAGAAAGATATAGAGAAAAACGAAGGACCGGGTTTATATCTATTGTTTAGCTTAACAACGAGGTTGTAAGGCTCGCAGCGAATAGGTTGTAAATCTATTCCACTAAACAATCGATATCAAATTATATCTTCGATAGGGACGCTAAGTTCTTTTAACATATATATATACCTGTTCGAACTCTTAAGCCCAAAATTAGTATTTTTAAGGATGGATGTCTATAGGAAAGAAATGAAAGATAAATTTCTCTTTAACAAAAACTATATTTTTAATGTAAAAAAAATGTGTTGTTAATAAAAACAAAGAAAATGAACTTGAAATTAACTTAGATTGTATATATACGTAGATATATATATATACACTTTATAAATAAATACTTAAACTTTTAGACATATAATATATTTTATTATATGTCTAATTACAAATGAGTGGTTTTAGACGTGCTAAAAGGCAGCCTCTGAATTATCTTCGCTTGGAGAGATGAATAGGTGTTCTTTTGTTTCAGAACCTTGAATAAATGCTTTTTGATGGTACCTTAGGTGTACCAAAACTGCAGCAGTGTATAAACCTGCAGTATTTTGTTTTAGGAACCTTTCCGAGAAATTGGTTGTACCTTGAATAAATTGGTTGTACCTTGAATAAACCTTCATTGAACCTTCAGGCCACTTTTTGATTGCTTGCTTATTTCAAACTATAACTTACTTTTATTTAGTTAATAAACTAAATATTAATTGACTATGACGAAAATTATATATAGTCGAATGAATATACCAGCGTAAAATGTGGTGCGATATTGATTGAGATGTTGACTCGATGAAGTTTGAAATAAGAAGAATGGCAAATCATGATATTAGAATGAGCTTGGGTTCAAAAAGGATGCATGTTAGGGTGTTTCTGTCTTTTCTAGGGCACAAAAATCCCTAGTGCCGAGAAAGCGAATTTGCGTGGTTTTTTTTGAATATTCTAATGTTTACTTATATTTAACCATAAGTAATATAAATAACTGATGATAAGGTTCAAACCTTCGAAACTATATTGTCTCAAACAAATATATCTATATAAACTGTTACGCTTAAGTGATACGTTGATCTCCGACGACCGCCCCCCCGCCCCCCCCCCCCCCGTGGATCCGCTCTTGATAGTACGTAGTTGTGTATTTGGATCATATTTATCGATATAAAAATACTTTAAGTGAATCAAAATAGCGCAAACCCTATTAAACGTAAAAAACATAAGTGCACAATGTTCTGACTTTACAGAGCGAAAAAAAAATATAAATGTAAAGTATTTTACTCATTTGTGTGAGGTATGAAACATATTTATAATTACAAAAAACAAAAGCTAAACAATTAAATTGCTACTTAATTATTTTTAAAACTAATCGTAAGTTTGAAATTGGGTTATCTCAAATATAAGAAAATATTACTTAAAATGACTTCGCAATAAGCCCACGATATGTACATGTTTATTTGAATCAAGCAGAGGACAACCTGAGTGATTTCTCTTTATTAATCGCTTTATATTAGCTTCACTTGTATGTAAGCAAATCTAGAAATTCAATTTTATCCTACTTCTAATTGTCGTATCGATTTGAAACTTACGATGTATATATAATTCATTTGACAAGATATTAAACAACCGAGCTAAAAAAATTTGATTAACTTCGACTAAATTTGAAAATTTGTTTACATCGAAATGAAAATGGAATCATAAATGTTAATACACAGCGTCTCTTTGGCTACCCTTTGAGAGTAGTATTTAATAACATCTTAAAAACAAAAATTATTTCAATGGAAAAAATCCAATATACTACTTAATATAATTACCGAGGGGTGATCCGCGATTGGAAGTAGGTGTACACCTCTTTAGAAGTATTTTGGAAGTACTTGGAAATATTTGGAAGTAATTGGAAATATTTGGAAGTACTTGGAAATATTTGGAATTACTTGGAAATATTTTGAATTACTAGGAAATATTTGGAAATACTTGGAAATATTGGGAAGTACTTGGAAATATTTGGAAATACTTGGAAATATTGGAAATATACGATATTTTGAAGTACAAGTGGAAGTAAGGTTGTACAGCATATTAAGTCCCGGTTCATCCGGGATAATTACTGACAAAAGCCTTTTTTTTTTTAGTTTTTTTAAACTATAATTTTTATTATTAATCAACAGCTCTTCTACTCTCGACAAAACAATATCTTTTCAATTATTATTATTATTATTTATTACTTGTCGAAATTTCACTCCTTTCTTCAATATCACACCTCTTCGTCGTTCTTCAGGATTTTTTTTATTAAACAATATTTTATCCTTCGTTTGGTGAATTTTTTAAAAACTTTTTTTTACAGTTAAAATATTCTTTCTTCATTTGTCAAAATCTATTTTTCCTTCAAATTGATCTGTCTTTTTTAGATTTTTTATTCATCGAAAAGTTTTCTTTAGTGGTTATAATTATTATCTTCTCGATGTAATATCATCTCACATCTTTATCATTAAAGAAAAAAGTTTCTTCCCTACGCAAAGGAAATAGTAAAATTCTTAATTGTCATTGTTGATTGACTATTCTATAGTTAGTTTATTATTTATGCTTTGTACTTTTGATTTTATTAAACAATATTTTTATCTTCGTTTGGTGAATTTTTTAAAAACTTATTTTACAGTTAAAATATTCTTTCTTCATTTGTCAAAATCTATTTTTCCGTCAAAATAATTTTTCTTTTTTTTTATTTTTTCCATACGGAGGTCACATTTTTTTCTTTATTCATCGAAAAGTTTTTCTTTAGTGGTTATAATTATTATCTTCTCGATGTAATATCATCTCACATCTTTATCATTAAAGAAAAAAGTTTCTTCCCTATGCAAAGGAAATAGTAAAATTCTTAATTGTCACTGTTGATTGACTATTCTAACATTAGTTTGTTATTTATGCTTTGTACTTTTGATTTTTATTCATTTGTTCTACTTCTGGATAGTTTATGTACTTTGTTTTATTTCTTTTGTCGTTGCTTATTATAGACGAGACAGAGAGAGAGCATTTTCTTTCGTCTTCTTCCAACACCTTTGAATATCCTTTGAATGCACTTTGGAATCCCCTATCTTCGACTTCCGCATTGTTTCAAGAACTCATTTGTCTTGTTGCTTTAACCCAAAGGATTAAAACAAATATCGAAATGACTTTATATCTTTCTCTGAATGAGCAAATCTTTTATTTGTTTATCCACATTTGTAGAATAGCATTTTTGACATAGCCTTTATTTAGACACACTGGCCAAAAATTCGAAAAAGTAAAGCGCGATACACCGGCAGTGTGTAATATTATACGAATCATTTCGAGCTACTTTCGAACCCTCTATAACTCAAAAACCATTAGACCTACACATTTGCAATTTTGAATGTATAGTAAGGCCCCTTGAACACCTAGAATCCCAAATTTCATGAATGTATTTTGATTGAAAAGTATCGCTCCTTTTGGTTATGAGGTTTGTAAGACCCCAAGGAAGCTGTTATTTACTTTATAAAAAAAATAGAATGTTTCGATAGGGCTGCTGGTTCGATTATCTAGTTAATTAATATTATACACATATGATATCCTGTAAAAAATGCAAATGGAGGGGAGACAAGGTAATTCTTTGCAAAAGCGGCTGTGAAATAAAAAAGATAAAACAATTTAACTTTGATATAAAATTTATTCAGCAATTAACAGAGGGAAGGTTTTGATAAAAGAGGAGTTAGGTGGATGTATTAAGATTGTTTGAGGAAGGTACAGGCCATTTTTTTTAGACCGGTTCCCGTTCCGCGCTTCTTGCGTAAAATTGAATACGCTGTGGGTGGGCTGGGCGCGCTTCGCAAGATGAAGCGAAAAAAAATGTCCCTTTTCTGCAGTTGTTCAGGAAGAGAAGGGGGTTGCCGCTGTGTTTGGGCAATGGAATATATATGTTGTTGCTTGCCAAGCGAATCGTGCCAAACAAGACAATACATTTGGGTAAGAGTGGCTTAGGTTATTAATGAACCTTTCCGTGGTATTTTGCCCGCATGTGGATTAGAGGCGAGAGCCATGGTATCTGTTTTGTGCTTTACCAATGAGAGGACGGCAAAACATCTACAATGAGTAACCTTCCAACTCAGTTAGGCCTAACACAGATGAAATTTAAATATTTACCCTTTGCTAGTTTATAGTATAAGAATGATTTGGCATGGTCACTTGGGACCTCGAGAGAAATAATGTTGGTGGGAGGGTAGTTTCAGATGCCGACTATAGGGGCCTGTGGTCTTTTTATATAGTGACTGATTTGACCATGTGAAAAATTGTGGCAATTTTGAACATATTTCTTGAGTTATTAAGGTCCGAAAAGTGCACTCACTCACTTATCAAAAACCTATAATACTTCCGCTGATCCTATAATGCTGAAATTTGGCATACTGGTAGAAACTTTCACTTCTTCAGGACTTAAAATGAAGGTGTGAAATAGGCTAAATTAACATACAGTGAAAATATAATGACTTTTGAATGCTAAAACTTGGCATGTTGGTAGAATTTGGTGCATTAATAAAGAGTGAAATCGCAAAACCGAAACATTTCCTTTTTCAATAGATAAAATGAAAGGGGCGATTTTTTTTTAATTTCCATTATGTTCTGTATGGTGCTAGAGTTTGGGGCGTTAATAAAGGGTGAAATCGAAAAATTGATGAGATTTTAGGCTATTAGCTTTAAAACTTTAAGATGAAAAACAAAAAAATCGGAAAAAATCCAATCGTTAAACGATCATTTGAACTGTTATACGTAGTTTGTGATGACATTTGAGACAAACGTATTGATAAGCTGTACCTACTTTTATGCCAAATTTCAGCTTTGTGATTCAGTGTTCCGATTCGTCAAATAACTATTAACTTTGACCTAAAATAGAAGGCCTCGTTTCTCATCCTAATGGTTCCTGGTTTAATAAATTTAATAATTTTGTTCTAAAATAAGTTATTACTCTCTTTGCGACTTAGTGAAAAAATTATTTCTTTTTAGGCTGATATAGAGAAAACGCAAACACATATTTAATAATAAAAGCTGGCTAAAACAATTGCTCAAATCCCCGAAATTTTTTCTGACTCTGTAAAGATCACTTTTTTCTTCTACTTTTCGAAATTTAAATCGTTGGAGAAATATATTCATCACTCTTCTTCCTAATTATATATATATAGTTATATATTAGAGAAAATCTATTAAATTAATTTTAGAAACCATTTTGCTTCTGGAACTTTGCCCGTTTTCTTTCTCTCTATCGCTCTTTTTAAGTAAATTTGTTAAAAAGGCTAAACTCAAAGTTATTATTTTTTTAACGAAATTTTTATTTTAAATCCATTTTTAAAAATAGTCCAAGATGAATCATTGGACAACCATTCTCATGATTTAGCTCAAAGATACAAATGCAGAGAGAAGTATCCGTGTGTCGTTGGTAGACTGTGAATTGCCTGCCCCTTGAAGTTAGGCAACCGAGCGTTTCAGCTTTGCTTTCTTTTCTCTCCTTCCTGATGGTAGCTGTTGCTCTTGAGTGCAGAGGTTTCATCCAATTTGGACCAAGTACCAATTTAGTCTGTCTGGAGGGTATCTCCCGGATGGAGGGGCGCAGAAGGGGCACAATATATTCAAATGGGCTATTTAAAAGATCAAACACCCGGACAATATATGGATTTTGATTTATCAAAGGTTGATTTGTCTAGAGCAGGGGTGTCCAACCTTTTGTCTTTCAAGGGCCACATTTGAAGAAAAAAATTGTCTCGGACCGCGGATAAAATATTATAATTCTATTGATATTTGTTATTCAAAAAAGATGTTAATAATGTAGAAATAAGAACTTTATTATTTTTTTAGCTCATAGTGAGCTTCTAATTTTACTATTCGTAAATTTATACTTGGAAATAGCTTTTTCTATATGCTACATACTTACAAAAAGTGATATCATGAATTAGTATTTGTTTATATTTTTTCCTGGCTAGATAATTAATATAAAATTCTAATAAAGAGACAATAATTTTTCTTTCAGATCGGTATCTAATTGTTCTTCTAGAACATTCACTCAGAAAGTTTGCAATTAGAAAATTTATTTCTAATTAAAATAGAGTCAAAAATAGACCTAAATCATGATTATTTTTCGGAAATCTTGAAATCTAGTTCCAGATTTAAAATTTAAAATTAGCCTTTTATTTTTCGAAAACTTCACAGTAGATATTCAGATTTCTTATTTTAGAGTAAAAAAAAATTATCATGCCAAATTGTTGTGTGCTTTCTAGTATCTACAAATCTATATATAAATCTCAAAGTTTTAAGGAATATTATGACTTGATTGGGCCACGGGTTGGACAGCCCTGGTTTAAATCGAGTGGGATTAAAGAAAGATATGAGGAATGATAATTTATTTTTTAAAAGAGTCACGGAAATAATAATCCATGACTATCCATTATCTATTGACATGTAAGAACGTGCAAAGATCTAAAAGACAAGTCCTGACAAGTTTTAGTCCGGGAGAGAAATTATCAATTAATCAATTAATGATAATAAAATATATATTTTTTAATGTGTTTTAAACATTATTTCAGACGAAAGAGAAGGCTGAGGGGTGGGCAAAAATGAAAATTCTAGCCCTTTCGACCAAACTCAACCAAATTTTGTATACATATTCTGTGAACTCCACAGAAGGCTAGAAATGGAAAAACTAACCACCCAAAATGGGGGGGGGGTCAAAAATGAAAATTCTAGCCCTTTTGACCAAACTATGTATACACAATTTGGTTAGTTTTTGCATTTCTACCCTTCTCTGGGGTCTACAGAATATGTATACAAAATTTGGTTGAATTTGGTCAAAAGGGCTAAAAATTTCATTTTTGACCCTCCCCCCAATTTGGGTGGTTAGTTTTTGCATTTCTAGCCTTTTTGGAGCCCACAGAATATGTATACAAAATTTGGTTGAGTTTGGTCGAAAGGGCTAGAATTTTCATTTTTGACTCACCCACAATTAAAACACATTAAAAAAAATGTATGTTCTTTTCAAAAATATATTTAGTTTTTTTCATAAAAATAGTTAAATTTTTTCATTTTTTATTCCTCTTCAAAATATGGTAGATCTTTATTTCCCACCCCATAAACGAATATGTTTTTTGCATCAATCAGAGGACAACCTCATTGATTTCTCTTTATGAATCAACTTTTCATTGTTTGTACTCTTTCTCAAAAGGTTTTGTTCAATTATTTATCGATTGATCGATTGTTTTCTTGTGGGTAATATTATTTCTTATTAATCTCCTTCTCTAACAAACGAAAACTGAAATGTTTTGATCGGTTTCTTTCATAAACTGGAACAAAAAAAGGAAAGTAGAAAAAAGAAGCCCTTGCTATTGGTGGTGCTTATGCTCAAGAAATGAACGATAAACAAGTCGATGGCGCTAAAGGAATCAATAAATTCAACAAATAAAATTATAAGAAATCAAATAAAATGCACTAAAAGATATAAAATAATTAATCTAATTTAGTTACAACTAAACGACGAAATTTTTACATGAAATCACTTTTTGAAGTCGGTGCTAAAGAAACTAACTATATAAGCGAGCTTACGCGATGTTATCTTCATTACCCGCCAAACGTACTAAGTAAAGATCTTAATCGTTGATTTCGATTCATAAAATGTTTATGTTTAGCACCGACTTCAAAAAGTGATTTCATGTAAAAATTTTGTCGTTTAGTTGCAACTAAATCAGATAATTATTTTATAACTTTTAGTGCATTTTATTTAATTTTTGAGCTCTTATTATTTTAATTGTTGAATTTAATTTTTTTGAAGTTGGTTTTATTTTTTTTCTAAAAATTATTTTTATATTTCTCTTATTAGTGATGTTGACAATAGTGAGACTTAAGATAATACCTTGCTTGCATCTCGAAAGAGAAAGATTCGTGTGAATGAATCACAAAATGATAATAAAATTCAATTTATAAATAGAGAAATTCTCTCGAAACATTAGCGGGTTTTAAATGAACGTTTTAAGATTGTTTTTTTTTTATAAACGATTTTTTGTTATAATTTCGCTTATTTGCTCATGTGAATTGGAGATTTGCGCTATTTTGTCATTGATCGTATCATCAGAACTTGACCAAATTAATATGGTACCAATTGGAAACTATACTGAACCCAATGCAAAAAAAAGTAAGCCTGACGTGTTCTGATGTGGCCATCCACTTGACTTTACCATACAACCTGGCCCCTCACTTATATTTAATATTTAATAAAATTATTTATATTCATGTGGGGGGGGTTAGTTTTTGCATTTTTAGACTCCTGGGGGCCCATTGATTATGTATACAAAATTTGGTTGAGTTTGGTAAATGGTCAAGATTTACATTTTTGACCCCCCCCCCCCCATTTTGTCCGGTTAGTACCATACAACCTGGCCCCTCACTTATATTTAATATTTAATAAAATTATTTATATTCATGTGGGGGGGGGGGGTTAGTTTTGCATTTTTAGACTCCTGGGGTCCCACTGATTATGTATACAAAATTTGCTTGAGTATGCTCAAATGGCCTAGATTTTTAATTTTTAACCCCCCTCCACCCCCTCAATTTTGGGTCGATATTCACCAAAATCTAATCAGCTCTTAATCTCAATGGACCAAAACTACTTGTGAAATTTGGTTTCGATATACAAACTATGGTTTTTAAATTTGGTTTCGATATACAAACTACGGTTTTTAACCGACTTCAAAAAAGGAGGAGGTTCTCTATTCGACTGAGATTTTTTTTTTTGTGCCTTTGTTTCCTCATATGTCCGCCAATTGTGAACCGATTTTGAAAAAAAATTTGCATTGGGTCCAGTCTGCCTTCCGATTGGTCCCATTTTTTTCATAGGTATTAGACCTTTTTTGTTAGGTTTGTTCAGGACTAACTTCTTTGTTTATGAACCGATTTCGATGATTCTTTTTTTATTGGAAAGGGGGTATCTTAGAGATGGATAGATGGTCCAAGATACTAACAGAATGGTGCCCAATAACTATGAAAAGGAAAAGAGGAAGACAAAATGCGAGATGGAGCGACGACATCGCGGAGATGATGGGTAGGGATTGGTGTAGAACTGCGAGACAAAGATGAGCATGGCAATTCCTTGGAGAGGCCTATGCCCGGAAGGGCCTAGTTTCATATAATTAATTGTAATTAAAGTTTTGTTTATAATTATGTTAAATAAAAGGCTTATTATTATTATTATTATTATCTTAGAGATGGTGCAATATTAATTTGGTCAAGTTCTGATGATAGGATCACTATTAATAACATCACTAAAAAGAGAAAAAATAAAAATAATTTTAAGAAAAAATAAAAACCGACTTCAAAAAAATTAAATGCAACAAATAAAATACACTAAAAGGTATAAAATAATTATTATCTTATTTAGTTACAACTAAACGACGAAATATTAACATGAAATTACTTTTGAAGTCGGTGCCAAACATATACCTTTTATAAATCGCACTCGACGGATCTTACTTAGTAAGTTTGGTGGGTACGCTCGCTTATAGGTATAGTTTGTTTGGCACCGACTTCAAAAAGTAATTTCATGTTAATATTTCGTAGTTTAGTTGTATCTAAATAAGATAATAATTATTTTATACCTTTTAGTGTATTTTATTTGTTGCATTTAATTTTTTTGAAGTCGGTTTTATTTTTTTCTTAAAAATTATTTTTTGAAGTCGGTTAAAAACAAAATGAAGTAATGAAATCAATAATAATAATAATAATAATTAAAAAAGAAAAAGAATAAAAAAGAAACGGGCCTCAACAGCGGATGTTAATGAAAGCGACAGTGTAAACAGCTCTTCGGATCGAATGCCGCCATTGTGATCCGGTTGGCGCTTATCAGTAACGAGCGGTCATTGCCACGGCCTCCGGAGGCCCACACATCTCGCTGTATCAAAACAGTGCTAGCACAAGGGCCGTGTGCACATTTTATCTGCTCATCTGCATGCGTAGCAGGTGACTCTCGTGTTCGATAGGGGCACTTGGAAATTTTCCCTTTGTTGAGCCAACAACAGCGCACCTATTTCTTTTATGAGCAGACAAATCGCTGACCGAAACAAACAACGTTGTCCAATACAGCCTATACTCTGAGCGAGCGTGCCCGCCAAACGTACTAAGTAAGATCCGTCGAGTGCGGATTCATAAAAGGTATATGTTTGGCACCAACTTCAAAAATAATTTCGTGTTAATATTTCATTTTGCTGAATATGACACAATATTACTATTTTAATGTAAAATTTTTATTTTTCTCTTTTTAGTGATGTTATTAATAGTGATTATACATCAGAACTTGACCAAATTAATATGACACCATCCCTAAGACACCCCTTTCGGATAAAAAAAGAACCATCGAAATCGGTTCATAAACAAAGAAGTTAGATCTAAAACCGGCAAACGCGACTAAAAAGGTCTAATACCTATGAAAAAAATCGAAAAAAAATGGGACCAATCGGAAGCTAGACTGGACCCAATGCAAAAAAAATTTCAAAATCGGTTGACAATTGGCGGAGATATGAGGTAACATAGGCACACAAAAAAAATTCAGTCGAATAGAGAACCTCCTCCTTTTTTGAAGTCGGTTAAAAAACAGATCTATGAAGTTGTCCTCTGCCTGATTCAAATAAACATATACCTATATATAAGGCAGTGTTTCTCAACCTGTGTGCCGCGGAACACTAGTGTTCCGTGAGAGATTGTCAAATGTGCCGCGAGCTCTTTGACAAATAATTAAAATTGCATGGGTTTTGTAATTGGGAAATATTATTTGTAATTACTTCAATTTTTTTTTTATTATCATACAATTTTTATATGTTTTATATTCAGGTGTGCCGCAAATGATTCCAGAAATTTTTAGTGTGACGTCAAAAAAGGTTGAGAAACATTGATATAAGGCATTGCACGTCAATCGGACGGTTTTAAAAATTTTCATTTTTGATTTCCTCCTTTTTTTGATATTTTTTACTACCCATCAAAAAAACTCTTCCTGTAAATTTTGAAATTTTTAGAATCTTCGGTTTAAAAGATATCGATTTTCGGCTTTTCCCTCATAACTTCTTCAAAAATAGCGCAAATTCAATTTTTTTTTCATATTTTTTTAGAAAAAATGCAAAAAAAATATTTAAAATGTTTTTATATGCGATTTTTGATTTTGAAAATTTTAATCTTGTTTTTGAAACTATATGTGCTCTTCGATTTCTTTTATAATTTTTTATTTTAAACTTCTATTCATTCTACAAATTTTAAGACAGTGTTGATAGTGGTCTTATGATAATTCCTATTTTTTTTTTTTCGATTTTTTTTATTTTGATTTTCTTTCAACAAACTAAAATACTAATTAATTAAAAAAAAAAAATTGAATTTGGACCATTTTTGAAGAAGTTATGAGCGAAAAACCGAAATTCGATATCTTTTAAACCGGTAATCAAAAAAATTTCAAAATTTAGCAGGAAGAGTTTTTTGATGGGTACTAAAAAATGTCAAAAAATTAAAATTTTTCAAACTTTCCGATTTGGCGTGAAATATTGATTTCATAAAGTAAGTTGTTTTTTTTAATTCTTGAATTTAAATTCCATTGATAAAGGGAGAAATTCTCCCAAAACGTTTGTTATTCCAATAAACGTTTGCTTTAAAAGATTTTTGTATATACCTATATTCATATTTCCTTATTGTGAAACACCACCCACACCAACCTATTAAAATTTATTCATATATTTTTAGAGACTATATTTTCGAAGGTTTTAACTTCACCATCACGCTTTAATAGAGACATTTTGATCGATTTTCACTTTAAGTAAAACCTACCTTTAGGTTTATATAAATGAATGAATATATGTATGTACTATAATTTTATTTGTTAGAAACTATATGCTTGCCCTTCATCTTCACTCTTTTTTTTATATAAATATTCTAATTGTTTTTTTATTGGGCATGAATACCCAATTGAATGAAGATTCATTTGTAAACTGGTTCATTCACCTTTCAACGAATAATACTGAAGTATTAGTAGTATAAATGATGAACCCAAGAATAGGGTCATCATCATCATTGAGTATACAGTCCTAAGACTGGTTTGATGCAACAATCCGTCTCCACTCGACTCTGTCCCCGCCAGCTGTTTGACCTCTCTAAATGTCTGGCATCCCATATCCCCAATTATTTGGTTGAAATGTTCTAATCTGGGTCTTCCCTTCCTCTTTTCTTTCCCACCTCCCCTCCAAGATATCCCTAAGCAGTCCCCCATGTCTCAGTGTGTGCCCCATCATCTGACCTTTTCTCTTCTTCAGACTCTTCCACAAGGTTCTTCTTTCTCCGATTCTTCCAAGAACTTCTACATTTGTAATTTTACCCATCCATTTGATATTCATCATTCTTCTGTAGCACCACATTTCGAAAGCCTCTAATCTCTTTCTCTCCGCTTCTCTAATTGTCCAGGTTTCACACCCGTACATGGCTATGCTCCATACATATGTCTTCAATAGCAACTTCCTGTTTTCTAAGCTGATTGAGGAGGAGCATAGTAGTTTTTGTTTTGAATTAAACCCCATTTTTGCTTGGACAATTCTTGATTTAAAATAGGGTATCTAAATAATTTTTAATATTAATCAATAGTTAATGTTAAATTTTTTTTTGAAAAATTATAATGTTGTAGAATCACCAGAATCAAGGAAATTCGGAATTATCTGTAGACCGTGCCGTTCAGGGTTACCTGGAGCTGTTCATTTTGTAAAATAGAATGCAGTTTAATTCTTCTTCCATTATCTCCCATAGAAATAGCCACAATATCTTTTCTTATCATATTATCATGTCTTTCAACTCGATTATTTAATGAATTGCAAAGAATCTGACCTTCCGTGTTGGAGATTTCAGTCAATTTTTAGTTTTTATGATGAATAATAAATGAGAGGGAGAATAATAATAGCGATTGTAGAAGAATGATTTGAAACCAATAAATTGTCTAATAATGAATAAAATGAGTTCTTTGCATGATTAATAGATATGAAATATATGAATGCAAATTTCTTAGCAAAAAGATTAACAGAATTTATTTTCTTCTGTCTACTATTTCAATTATTTATAAATAGTGCAATGGAAAATATATTGTATCACGAAAATAAAATAGTTTCATAAGAAAAGTGGATATTTATAGAGATGGATAGATGTGGGGGAGTCTCTCTCTATGTATAACAAACAAAACAAGCAACTGGCAGCTGAACGGAACACCAACTGAACAACACACACACACAAAGGCATACTCACAGCCATTTAGGTTCGTTTAATTTCTCACTATTTCGGTAAAATGTTTCATCATAGCAGAATATAGGTTTTTAACTTCTAATTCGCACTTTTCCATCTCAAATTGAGGATATTAAAAATCAAATTAAGGATGTTTCAAACCAAATTCAGCTTATCAAAATCAGAATTTTTCACCAAATTTTAGCTTTTTACCTGAAAACGTTTCTTGAAATTACAAAATGCTAACCTTAAAGGTTTTAATCAAATATTTTCTACATTTGATTCAATCGCGAATCAAATGTAGGAAATTTTTGTCAAATATTGAGTGAAAATAATATCTGAACTTATATATTTCTAACTTGAAATAATGATGTTAAATAATTTTTTTTAATATCTTAGATTTCAAATTCATTTGGTGATCCATCCTATCATGCGGGCTATACGCGAAATGACGTTGGATTGTAGCTAAATGGATCACATCTTTTTCTCTCTTGGTCCAGACTTAAGACTCCGCAGATTCCAATAGCGTCATCCGCAGTAGTCTCGCGATATATATATATCTTTTTCAAAAAAAGCGCGATCAAAACAATTCTCGTTAGTATATCATTTATCCTTTGATATACTAATAAGAAAAATTATAAAATTTATTTAAAGGTTTTAGTTGATGAGCTGAAAATTGATACCCAAATATCTTACAATACACCAAATTTTAGCTTTTTACCTGAAAAGGTTTCTTGAAATTACAAAATGCTAACCTAGAAAGGTTTTAGTTGATGAGCTGAAAATTGGTTCGCAAATATCTTAAAATGCACCAAATTTTAGCCTTTTACCTGAAAACTTTTCCTGAGAGTTAAATTAAAACTTTTTCTTAACTATAACCTTTTTTCTATTTTTTCAATTGTTTAATAATTCTGAATTTGATTTGAAAAAGTCCGCACTTGATTTTTCAAATCCTGCATTTGACATGGAAAATTCCGAATTAGAAGTTAAAAACCTATGGTAGAAAATACATAAGTAGGATGTGAGGGAGAGTAATTCTCTAGATTCCTAAAACAACAATTTCATTTCTCTGAAATTCACCATTTTCAGTAATTATGTTATCTAATATAAACAGCTGAAAATAAAATTTTTGATTTATGAGACTTCAAATTCCGCATTTCCGGGAGAAATTCGAATTTTTGATGACAATTCAATAATTCCACTTACTCAATCTATGAGAAAATAAAAAGCACATAGAAAGTATATAAGTAGGATGTGAGGGAGGGGAGTTCTCTAGATTCCCAAAACAATAATTTCATTTCTCTGAAATTCACCATTTTCAGTAATCATGTTATCCAATATAAACAGCTGAAAATAAATGTTTTGATTTAAGGGACCGCAAAATCTGCATTTCCAAGAGAAATTCGAATTTTTGATGACAATTCAATAATTCCACTTACTCAATCCAAGAGATAATAAAAAGTACAATAAAGAGATCCACACAATCCAGTTGTCCAACAATTTTTCACCAATTGAGTGAGATTTTCTCATCATCCGGTTCTTGCGATAAAATTTGTTTTGTCAATTCAATAATTCATTGAGTAAGTGAAATTTTTGACAATTCAATAATTCCACTTACTCAATCTATGATATAATAAAAACCACATAGAAAGTACATAAGTAGGATGTGAGGGAGAGGAATTCTCTAGATTCCCAAAACAAAAATTTAATTTCTCTGAAATTCATCATTTTCAGTAATTATGTTATCCAATATAAACAGCTGTAAATAAAATTGTTGGTTGATGGGACCTCAATTGCATCATCTGCATTTCCGGGGAAATTCGAATTTTTGATGACAATTCAATAATTCCACTTAGTCAATCTATGAGATAATAAAAATCACATAGAAAGTATATAAATAAGTAGGATGTGAGGGAGAGGAATTCTCTAGATTCCAAAAACAACAATTTCATTTCTCTTACCATTTTCAATAATCATGTTATCGAATATAAACTGCTGTAAATAAAATTTTTGATTTATGGGTCCTCAAAATCTGCATTTCCGGGAGAAATTGGATTTTTTTATGACAAGTCAATAATTCCACTTACTCAATCTAAGAGATAATAAAAAGTACAATAAAGAGATCCACACAATCCAGTTGTCCAACAATTTTTCACCAATTGAGTGAGATTTTCTCATCTTCCGGTTCTTCTGATAAAATTTGTTTTCATTTGATTGTTCTTGACAAAACCACCCCTATCGCCAGGGTTGATCCAAGACCTCCGAAGGTCAGCCCTCAGCAGCAGCGAGTGTCCAAGATGCGAATATATGGATACCCCCTGCGTCTGTTGAGAAAGAGAATTATGTTGTTGGCTGAAAAGGAGCGGTTTGCGGGGGTGGAGGGTTGAATGCAGCCGAATCGATCGGGAGGCTGGAAGAGAAGACCTTGCCTCCAGGGGTGCTGGAGGGATTCGGCTGGGGGAGCCTCTTCTTTCGAGGAACCAACTCGGAGGGACCCCATTTTACCAAAATTCTTCTCCTTGGCCAAATCGATCCTCGTACCACCATTCCATCTAGTTTCTGGCCATTTCCCATAGATGTCATTTGAGTCGGCGAGGAAAATAATTCTTAATATGATCTGAGATCAATTCCCATTGAACCCCTCTCAATCACTTGTTCCAAATGAATTAGAGCCACTCTGAGTTTCGTTTCTCACCCCCTATCATCATAAAGAGAATCAATGGCTAAAACAAAAAACAAAAAATAATAATAATTGGAAAAAGGGCTTATCGTATTAGTGTATGTGTTTCCAATAATTCTGGATATATCAAAAACTCTTCTTCTTCTCTTAATGATATATCAAAAAATATGGATATTTCGTTAGGTAAACTAATAATTGTGAAATTTTGAATTTAAATATTTTGATTACAAAGAAAGTTTTAAAATTATTTTTTAGAATATTTTATTCTAGTTTTTTTTTTTATTTTTATTTTTTTAGTTTTTTAAATTTATCATAGCTCAGATAAGTAATTATTTATGTCCTGGAAATAATAATTTTTAAATTTTAAGAAGCTTTTTGCTTTATAGGGCTGCAACGTGAATTCACTCAATTTTTTTTTTTAATCAAATTAGCTATTTTTTGAGATATACTAGAATAAATTACTCTAAAAATAAGTACCTACTCTCAACAAGAAACTTATAATAAATTTATGTAATAATTCTACTGCTTTATCTCAACATCAGTGAATAAAGACCGCTGCACACGAGGCTTGTTCTAATAATTTTTTGTCTGCTTGCTGCTAGCAGATGGCTTCCCAGGACCAAGCCGAAAAATAGAACATGTCCTATCTTTAAACCAAGCAAACTAGCCAGAAAAACAGCCATCAGTGACGTCATTTCGATCCCGACAGGTCTCCAAATTTCAAACAAAGAGCTCCCATCCCACAAACAGGTAGAGGAAAAAGCCTCGTGCGCAGCGGGCATAAGACACAGAGCATTAAACATTTGAAACCTAAACTAGGAATCAACCATAGTAACAGTATGGTAAACTTTTGGTCCGAATCGACATACCCCTTCTTTTATAACTATTTTATTTATTTTTCCCTTGACCATCAAGATTCATTCAATTGAATGAAGATTCGTTTTTAAGTTGGATCATTCACTTTAACGAATACTCTGATTTATTTTTAAAAAATCAACAACTTTGCTACCCTCGACAGGAAAATATTTCCAATTTTATATAAGTTTGTATATAAAAAAAAAAAAAAAAAAGAAAAAAATGGAACAAATGTTATCACTTAAGATCCTCCTCTGGATATTTATTTATTAGTCTACGTTTTTCAAAAATTAAATGCAAATACATATATAAATTAAATTAACTTTAAAGTAATACGTGTATATTGCATTGAATATATTTATTTTAACAAATGGCTAAGGGGCTAAACATAAAACTTTTATTTTTTATTTAAACTATTATATCAGGCAGGCATAAGTCCATATATACACGTTTCGAGCGCATTTATCACGTCTCTTCATCAGTGCGCGCTCGCTGGAAAAATGTCAGTGTTTTGTGACCTAGGTGACTTAAAAAAATTATTATTATTATCACCACCAAATGAAAATAATTATTATCACCACCTAATGATTTCAAAAATTACTAAAATAAAATATTAAGGCATCCTCTGTCAATTTTCCAGCGGACGTGCACTGTTCTGCCACTGCAGAGAAGTGTGCCGCAAGAGATTCCAGTTCTGCCGCGAATGATTTAAAAATGTAGATAAAAATATTTGAACTCAAAAGGCTGCTCGGACATTAAGACAATGTTTGATTAAAAATCTGAATTTTTAATGTTATTAATCGATAACAAATACGTATAAAATAATTTTTTGAAAAAGATCTGACCAAGGGTTTTCGTGTAATTAATTATTAAAAATCGGACTTTTAACACGTATTTAATAGGGAATGTTGGCTGAAAACATATATTTCGATTAATCTATCCAAATCGTATGATGAGAAAAAAACAAAAAACTTTTATTTGTATAGATAAATTATCGTAGGTAACGTTAAAAAAAAACTTTCCGATCCAGGGTTTTGTAAATATTCAAATCTAAATGATCGAAATATGTCCGCTTCACTTAAAAATAAATAAATCACGTGACTCGAGTCAAAAGACATTTATTTATTATATTTATTAATTAAATTATTTTATATTTCCCATTAAAAATGATGTTAGCTAACATCTAAATTGAAATAATTAATTTATGTGTTAAAATTTTTAATTTTAGTCGAAAAAATTTAGATTTAATTTTGACCTGCGGGGTACTGTCCCAGCTACCTTAAGCTTTGTTGGATCAGAAAATTCTCTTCGCCCACGCTATTAGGAGTTTTGAATTAATTTAGAATATTAAGAATAAAAGGATAATTTTCAAGACACTTGTTTCCTTTCTTCAGCAACTACTTAATTCCGGTAAAATGAATTAAAAGTAGTTGGTGAAGTTAGTTTTCTTTAAAAGTATTCTGGTTAATTATTATTAATTAATTAAGTTGTTAATGAAAGTCATATGGGGTGCACTATTTTGTATTAATTACATTCTCCCCTATTATTAATTAAATAAAGTAAATTATTTTAAACGATTCACTAACAACTGTTGCTTGAAGTAAATAAATATACAACTCCCCGCATCCCTCCATCAGTTTTGTATCCGCTTTGCTCCCCATGTTGACAAAATTCAATCTACTAATTTTTCACTAAGCGCTAAGAGAGCTCTGGCATTCCACCACTTTCTCTCTGTCACTAATTAAATTGGATTAATTCTTCAAATATTACCTTCGTTTCCGACTTTAATTGAATGGCGTAACTCTGAATCGAATCGGGAATTTTATGGATTAGTTTGCCAAAGCGTTGTTGTTGATGTTGTTTTTTCAACAACCTAATTAGAGAACTTGTTAATAAATAAACATAGATATATAAGTTGAATATAAATTATATTATATCAATGTCGTTGAAATGTTTTGAATATAGGAAATTGTTATTTTATAAACATTATACAATTAATTACTTACTATGATAAAGACCCGGATAGAGAACCTTAATTATTTTTTAATCTCTTATAGGGTTTTCAGTAGGTAAGTAGGTATTAAAACAAAGAAATTATATATATATAGCAGGGGCTTCGGTCCATAGATGCTGTGAATGCGGCACATCCCTAAAATTTCAAACATATAGAGTATTTTTGGATTTATCTCTAATGTAACCAGATAGCGTGAAATTTGGTTACTTTTCGTCCCTTTTTCGATGTTCAACACACATATGTCAGTGTGAAATTCTTTCAAAATAGCCCATTTTACTTCGGGATGAATCAATCGAGATTTTTCAATAGATTAACCCTGATACAAAAGGTACAAAATAATTATTTTTTTCTTTTTAAATAACTCCTTGAACTTTCCCTTACGGTACTAATTCGCTAATATAAGGTAAATTTCAAAATTTCAGAACGATTTCACTGGGTTATTGCATATTCTAGTACTTTTTGTAGTGGCTTAAGAACAGAGAAGGACATGGGTACATTGCTCCTCCTCTCTCCTGAAATGGATTCTTTTTTTATTTTAATATTTTACTTTTTACCAAAGCTTATATGATACTTCTTAATGGTCTATTTTTTGCTATAGGTATTTTTTTTCAAAGCAAAATTATTTTACTAATAACCGAATATTCAGATAGATAAAACTAATGGATGGATTCACTTCATCCAAATACATTTTTTGAAATTAAACAGTCCTATGAAACATTCAACTAATAATCTTTGAACTATGGTGAAGCTACATGAATCTCAAACAAATAGTTGAGTTTAAAAAGGTCATGGGCTAACTTATAAATAATATATAAATAAATTATAAAATAATTATATATTATATATAAATAAATGAGTTAATTAAAATATGAAATAATAATTAGAGTAATATGTAAAAAAAGAACGAAATGCCTATTCAAATACAGATGCCAGGTGTTTTTGATTACACATTATTAAAATTAATTTAATAATATAAAATAAAAATAAAGACTTTTCTATTACACACTAATGAGCTTAAAATAAAAAAAATAAAAAAAAGCGAAAATACTCAAATAAACTGCATTCTCATTCAATTCACATACTTTTATAAGTCGGATATTCTGATGCTTACATGTCATAAATCACTGTTACGTTTCATTCGAGTTTTTTAACATCAATTTTTTTATTATTTAGCTGCTAAAACACTAGTAAACTGTTTTCTAGTATCTATAACACTCGCTAGTTTTTTTTTTGTTCAAATTGGGTACTTTTATCGCAAACTACATATAGTTTAATTAGAGGACGAGGCTGGAAGGGGGAGAATATGGAATTGGAATAATTATTGGAAAAGAGGTTTTTTTTAATTAGTTTTTCCTCTTATTAAAATCAAGGACTAAAAGATGATCAAGGACAGTCGATGGTGGAGAAGTAATCTCCGGAATCGAATCTCAAAAACAATGTATGCATAAATTCATGTAAAATAATTGGTTTAATAAAATTTATATAAAAAAAATAGTTTAATTAATTGTTTATCTCATTAAAGTTCTGTAAAATCAGTTATTAATATTTTTAAAGAGAATTAACGAATTATTATTAACGAGTATCTTAATTGGGAATAATTGACCTGTCAACCCTCCGAGGTTTTGCCCTGGATTAAAAACGTTCGTGAATTTATGCATCCATGTTATTATATTTCTTAAAATAATTGATACAAATTTTGCAATATTAAGCTTTGGCGAGATACTTTACAATACTTCACTTTCCTTAAAATCCTAAGCCACAACTAAAATACTATTGCATTTCTAATGAAAATAAAAAAATAGACATTTTGCTTTATTTTTATAAATGATTTCACAAAATTTCATAAAATCAAACCTCCGGGATGGAAGATTACCTGATGCTACAAGTCTAGAGAAAATAAACAAAACAGAAATGATCAAAAAAGATGTTTTGGCTGAAACAAGCTAGATTAGACATTTTTAATTAAATATTCTTATCAGAATGCTCAACGTTTCGTCATCTAACTTTGGAATTGCTTTCCAGCGCCTGTGAAATCAATGTATAAGGTAGAATGAAAATGTTAATGATTCCAACGAGTGTCCGCTGGCTTCTCTTAGGGCCGGTTGCAACTTTCAGTGCCTGTCATCTGATTGGCCATCCCAGTCACTCCATTTACCATCTACCTTGGTTAGTGGTAAAAAGCATTTATTTTGCGACATGCAACCGGCCCTAACTCAGATATTTTGTTGGTGTTGGTTATTGAAGTTTTTCCATATCCAGGAGCTAAAAATCTCAGAAAAATCCTAGTATATTTTTTTATTTTCACTTTGTGTGAAAAGAACCTCAATATTTTTTTTAATTTTTCGAAGAACATTGCAAGTTTTTATTCTCTTTCCCTTCGGGACTGCTTATAAATTCTATACGTTTCATATTCTGGGGGGGGGGGGGTTTCTTTTGCCGTTTTGTAAGGTTTCACTCCGCCCTTGATTGAAAAACGCTTGGACGTTGTTATTGTTTGCAACTCTCAAAGGTCACCGCCGTCCATGTTGTGTCAATCGGACTTTGAATGTTTCTGGAAATCCGTTCTGAATAGAAAGAAATTCCTGGAGCAGGTAGTGAGTCGACTGGAGAACCCAATCGGTGGCCTCTCCAGGCTTTTTGGTCATTGGCTGTTCAGTGTTGAGCCAGCATCCCTCACGGCACCCTGGTCTTCCTCCAAAGGGTGACCCAACCTCAATTCTCAGAAACCGACCCCCGGGTCGTGGGACCGCTTTTTGTTAGTCCTGATTTTCAACAACAACAAAAAAAAAGGAGATGAACCTTTTTTTCTTTTCCCTGGTTGGCTGGTCTTCGGCGCTTCCCGCCATCAGGCCCTCCGTGCTCTTATCATGGACCAGTTCATTCACTCGACTCCATTGATGAAGCCAGCGACTCTCCTCTCACCAACCAATACAGTTATTAAATTTTTTCACCTCATCATTTACACTGTTATTTATTTATTTGCATTCCTTTTTTTTTATTTATCAATTTATGCGAATTTAAAATGGCTGATTTTTCAATGTGACTTGAATTTTTATGCTTTTTAATTGTTTATCTTGTCATCCTTTTTTTTCTAAATAGTTTTCATTTATTTATGGAATTTTTTAAAATGTTTAATTTACTTTAAATTTATTGTTAGAGATTGTAAAATTCTTTGACCACTCATGGTGAATTTAGGAAATAAAAATACACTGGTGATTTTCATTCGTTTTGCTTTATTATATTAAACAGGTTTTACTGTTGTAGCGAAATTGTTCAATTTATAATGAATACGTGTATTCTGCCTGATATAAATAATTTTTTTTTTATAAATATAAGTCTTTCAGATTTGATACTTTGCTGGTTGAGTTGTCTCAGATAGGAAGGAGGGTAACTTAAAAAAAATTAATAGGTATTACTATATGTATATATAAATTTAATATTAATATCACTTGGAGTAGGAAATATATTATATGTATGATTAATAATTAATTCTACTTAATAAACTGGCACCATTGCGACCTAGGCATGCACACTTTAATTTTTACTTAAAAAGAAGAATTTTGAAGTCCACATGCGTGGTTCACACAATACGATGCATTAAGTCGAATTTACTGGAATTTTTCAGGTGTGCATTGTAGGACACGAATAATTTGTATTATTTGACATCATCTATAATATCTAAATTTATTCACTTATTCATTTTTGATGAATTCACCTCAATTTGTTTTTATTTAATATTTTTCTTGAAAAGAGTCAAAGATTCTAATAAATCATGAATCGAGAAGATAATATAAATAATCGAATCAGTATGTAAGAAAGATAAGATTATTAAATAAATAAATAACGAAGAAAATCCTCCTCTGATGATATTTATCTTTACCTGTTCTTCTTTAAATTTCATTCACCTCCACGTCTATTGATTTACAACTCTATTTTTATAGTTTTAGAAAAATCTATAGTAGGTAGGTATATTTTTTTTATCTTACAATAAATATTATATTTCCCAGAGAGTATCAGTAATATTAAAAAAAAAAAAAATGCTCTGAAGAAAAAAAATTAAAACATTTTCAAAGTTCGATAAGCATTCCTAAAATTTTAGTGACTTGACAATTTTTTGTCAGAGAACAGTTTGACCTAGAATGTTGCATCTTGGCAAATAAGTACTGTTTATTAATAAAAACATGGCTGCCAAATCTTTAGCTTCTGTTGTTTGATAGGTATAGC
This sequence comes from Forficula auricularia, assembly GCA_024734495.1. Taxonomy (NCBI): domain Eukaryota; kingdom Metazoa; phylum Arthropoda; class Insecta; order Dermaptera; family Forficulidae; genus Forficula; species Forficula auricularia. Next base: position 25,192,977 of record JALMQS010000030.1, on the reverse strand, counting down.
CCCCACATATGAGAATTCAATGTTTACTTTCACATTTATATTCATAGAATATAATGTGGAAGTATTGCCATGCCCTGTCTGGGTAATTGACTCTTTGGAGCTTGTATCTCAGAGATGAAATTTTCTTTCATTTCTCAATTTAAAAATTTAAAAATTTAGCATCAGCACGAACTTTTTCTAAATTATATTCTTATGTTAATATGGTCATCTTAATTAATGTTTCAAAATAATTTTTCTTCATCTTTCCTAAACATGTTTAAAATAGTCTGAAACCTGAAGAAAAATAATTTTGTTATCTAATTTTCCGCCGTGAAATCTCTAGATCATTTTGATTCCAAAATGTTTGTAATTCTAAAACAAAAGACAAATTAGAGTTCGGCGTGTTTAACATTACAACACCTAGTTAAAAAATGCGGAAAATCAGAAAAAAAATTGATGGAATGCTTTTATGAGAAACTCTTGAAACATTGTAGCTAATGAGCTAAAATTTAGCATACATATTTATATTAATAAGCTGCAGACCTTTGCGCCAAGTATGAACTTTTTGACCCAAGACATTCACAAACTAAAAAAAATTACCAAATCACTAAAATTTTCAGAATGCTCATCAAGCAGTGGCGTAGCGAGTGTTTTTACCTTCCGCCCCGAGGCATGAATCCCCCCCCCCCCCACCATTGGGGAATTTACAAAAAATTGACAAGCTCTGGCTTAATTTAGCAAATCTTGAAGTCATGTAATAGACAAGAACAAAAAAAAATCATCAATTTACTTGGTAATTTATCGCCTTTTTCCTTCAGCTTAATGTAATAAGTAACTTAATCACAAAAAAGGATAGCTTTGTATTTTTTCCAGGAATAGTAAAACTAGAAGCTTTTTGTAATTGTTAACTTTCAGAATAATTGATAATTTTACTTTTCTTATTATCAAACAAAAAGTTTTTAAAAATGTTTTAATGTCAAAAAGAGCCCCCTCCCCAGCTATGATACTGAAACCAAGTTTAACATATATATAAATATCCGCGATTTTTTTTTTTACGGATGACTCCGCATAAGCAGATCCTCCGCCAGAAATCCATTTCCACCGCAAGCAGTCTTTGAGATTCCCTCTTATTAATTTCCCACGTCTCGGCACCATAGGTTGTTATACTCTCCACGATTGTGTGGTATATAGTTTTTTTTGTGTTCCGAGTTAATTCTTCATTCCAGAGTACTGAATTAAGTTGCTCTTTTCCTCTGTCCTATTTTATTATTAATATCTTCCAAGCTCTTTGCATTGGATGTTAGGATCACTCCCAGGTAACACAACCAGTTTAACATCAGTTTTTTAATACTATTTTTTTCAACTTTTGTTTAGCTACATATATGTTTCACATCCCAGATATAGACTATTCTAGCTTCTAGCATATTAACAGCAAGGACCTCAGTGGTCCTCTTGCTAGCCAAGGGGCTTAGCCCCTTGGATTCCCCCCCCCCGTCACTTGAACACTCCCTATCCTCCATCTCCAACCACTTCCAACCCCACCGACCCTCTCCCCAACCCCGGAACTTCTCCCACGCCTCTGTACACCCTCCACCCCAGTAAACCTACCCTAACTATACAATAAATAATTCAAGTGATAGCACTGCCATCTATTGGCAAATTATTCAAACTTGACCTACGGACGGAACATTCTATTTTATTAATATAGAATATAGATAATGCTACTTAATTACTTTATCATTTTTATGTGTATAAGAAAATAGAGTAAACATCTATTTCAATTGTCCTAACAAATCACAAGAATTAATTTTCCTAAAAGATTTTTTATTTTATCGTTTGTGTGTGATTTATAAATGCGCATTATGTATTTTATTTTTTCACTCTAAAACGAAATTGAAATTCAAGAAGTGATTGTTATCAGTTGGGAGTTGATGTCCCAAGCGAGAGTGGTTGAGGAGCCAGCCACTTGCAGGGTGGTCGATGATTCTTAAGGGCAGCACTTGTCTGCCATTCCGAGACGCCATTACTGCCTGCGCTGATGGTTGCAACCCCATCAAACTTGTGTCCAATCTTTGGTAACTCCCCAGGTGGAAAACGCTATGCACTCTGCCCCCCTGTTAAGTAATTGCCTATTACCTACTTAAGAAGGGCTTTTCTCCCCCGCCGCTCTACTTCTTTTTCTTCCAAACTTGGATTAAACTGTCTCGAGCTACCCTCGTGCAACATTCATTCATTTTTCTCTGGACATTCCTAATCTCATCCCATTACCTAAACACTAATGAATGACTTTATTTAGAATAGCTCTATTTGGCCCTTCAAATCGAAAATTCTTCCATTTTCAAAAAGTCTCAGAGAATTTAATTGTTATTGAAGGTTTTCAAATTCTAGTCATATTGTATATTACATTTTTTTACTTTATTTAAACATTAAATAATTCATGTCGAATAGTTTCTGCATACAACTTTCTAATAAATTAGAAATACATCAAATTAATACTTATTTACATTTAATAAACTTTCAATTTTCTTAATTTTCCATTTAGTTTTTTTTAGATTATACAATTTTTAATTGTAATGAATCCAATATCTTTTGATATCATTCACATTACAGGAAAAAAGTCTCTTTGTGAGGAGTTTGACTCACGCATCATCACTCTATTCAAATCTGAATATTTCAAATAAAATTAGTGTTATATTTTTGTAAGCGGTTGAGCTAAAAGTTTGAAAATTGGCACAAAGTACAGTTTATTAATCCAAACTTGTGTTCCAAATTTTAGCTTATTAGTTACACTAGCGAGAGAACAAATGGCCCTTATTAAGGGACACTAATATAAATATATTATCAGTAAATTAAAATATGATTTACTCATAAGCTAATGCGGCTGCCCACTTTTGAAAAATTTCTAAATTTCGGTAATCTTATTCAATTTATATTAGGTTTAATTCTTTTTAATACAAAAGAATAAATCCTTACTTGTTTTCCTCAGTAAGACTTAGTTTTTATTTCTTTTGAATGTTTTATTATGCGAATGGAATTTAAAAAGCATCATTTTTTATCAATTATTTTTTTTGGCTTCTGAGGGACTCATATTTAGATTATTTATGGTTTCTTTTGATTACACTTGGCTATGTTACAAAGTTTAAATTTGTATCCAAAAAGTTTTTATTATTATTTTGTATTGTATTTTTTAATATTTTAGAAATTTTGGAAAACAAACATTTCGTCACCAGAACCAACTTTTTGCGACTTCTCATTTTTGAGTTAAGGAGGATCTTCAGGTACTTAGGAAGTCAAACGAGTGTCGCTGCAGACTTTCTATTGACTAAAGTGGTATCGACATGAATTCATCAAAGTAAATACATCAAAATATATATAAATATATGTATTTATAAAAATATAAATACAACAATTTCAAAATAACAAATAATGTACTTATGCCACTTTCAAAATAAACGGCTCATATAGTATATATTTATATACCGATAATTTCAAATAGCGGGTGTAGCAAGGCTCCAAACAAAAACGCAATTTTTCCTGCGAGAAATTGTGAATTATAACACTTACAGGTGATCAAACGATTTTTACAAGCTCTTAAAATAATCCCTACATATTTTTTTAATACTTGTAACAATATCTTCGAGATGGCGTCGATAATTATTGTACATTTCAAGTAAAAGCCCAGAAAAATTCAATTTCCCATAAGACTCCATGTTAAATCGCGAAAACTTAATTTATTAATATCCTGTCAGTAAGTTGATAAAAGTACTCAAAAATTATACAGGTGACTTTTTTCATATTCATAAGCTTATGTTGATTTTTCCATAATTGTCTGATCGATAATAGTAAATTTGATAAAAATTGAAGAACCTCCTTAGGGACGTTCCCTAATAAATCGATTTTCTTCCAATCCTTTTAAAACTTTGTTAAAAAAGTGTTCTTTATATGTAGAAATTTTTTTCAATAGTCCTTGCGGCACTAAATTTGTAAATATTGACCTTTGAAATTTGCATATTTAACACGCGAACCCTATCCCGATTGATGTTAAAGCGACTGTTTTCATTAAATAACAATCTTAATTTTCTTGAAATTATTTTGAAAAACTGAGAATCATTAACTGAAGATTTAAGAAATATTTTTCTGTTAAAATAATTGTATCAAGCTGTATTCGTTTTGTATGAAAAATGTTAAAAGTTAGGCACTTTTGATGGTTATCGTTTTTTCTCTCATGGCATGGCAAGTGAGAGATGGCGACATGGCAACGTAGCACTAAAATAAATTTTTCCATATCTAAAAAAACTTCTGCAGCCGGTGCATTTGAGATTTTTGGCTAATTCTCTCAACCTACTGTTCTCATCTGGAATTTCGCATTGAGCTGTTTCATGAAGTGTTTTTTTTTTTTTGTATTTTAGCGTCGGTAAGAATGCAATGTTGCCAGATCCGAGAAACGACGCAGAGAAAATATTTTTGCCTTTCTGCGCATGTGAGAGTAGGGGAAAAAGCGAACTGCATCTGAGCTATATTAGGGAACGTCCTTAAGCGTATCGAATAAAAGTGGAGGAAAAGTGAATTTAATGATAATGTATATATTCCCAATATTGAAATTAATATAACTTCTCTGATTCACTTTTCGTCTCAAATACCCTTAAATATATTTTATTTTTCAATCCGAAGAAATTATTTTAAAATCAAAACATAACAAGTTCAGCTCTGAATAGTTTTTTTTTCTCTATTCTTTGAATATGTTGATTGGTACGGGTAGTCTGGAAAAGCTCGCTCTTCTGTCGGAGTGAAATTCCTCAGGGGTGGCTGGATGGATTGGTGTTCGCCGAAGACGGTGCCTCTGCAGAGGGAGTGAAGGGCACCGGGCGCCTCCGAGGCGGCGCCAACCACTTCCAGGAATCCTAACAGCCTCTCCTCTTCTTTCTTTCTTCTTCCAAACGCTTTTCTTCGCTTTCGGAGGAGTCCCGCCCCCGAGGCCTTTTCTGAAGGAACCTTTGATCACACCTCGCCGAAGCTCATGGTCATTTTAGCCCCGAGCCAAACACCTTTTTTAAATTTGTTCACACTTACCTACAAAAAAATGAGCCACATAAGAAAGAATCCAATCCTTTGGGGATTTACTTGCATAGCACCTTCGAACATCTTCTCTTCACTTAGCCAGATAACGAGAAAACATAATCACATAACAAGTTACCTTAAAAATAAATAAAAAGCATTTTAATATTAATCGATATTTTAATTTAAAATATTTAATACGTATTATTTATTCTTTTAAAAAATATTTGAACAAATAAAAAATAATAATAACCTAAACCAAAAGGGACCGTCCATAAATTACGCCAGACAGCAATAGCAAAAGTAGCTAAAGCTGCAGCATGTAAGCTTGGCTTTCTTTTCCGAACCAAACGCTTTTTCACCCCCACTCAACTCCTTATACAAGGCTCAAATTCGTCCCTGTCTTGAATATTGCTCTCATCTGTGGAGAGGGGCCTCCAAGCATTTTCTTAATACCTTAGATACAATCCAGAGGCGGGCTATCAGACTTATTGGCGATCCCGCATCAACTGACACTCTCGACTCCCTAGCCCATCGTAGATCTGTCTCCGCCCTTTCCTTTTTTATAGATACTACCATGGCTTTTGTTCTGACTAAATAAAATCGATAATACCACCAAAGGCGAAAACACGATTTTCTAAGATTCAACACGCCTACGTGCTTAAACTGGATACTAATCGAACAAACGCATTCACCAATTCATTTATCCCTATGGCATCTAGAGACTGGAACTCCCTTCCCCCGACTGTCTTTCCAGCAAATTATAACCTTCAATCTTTCAAGACCAGCATCCACAGATACCTTGGACTCCTACCCAATCCCTTAATCTCTTCTTATCTTCACGATACAAGGGTCTACCGCGGACTACAGAGCTTTTACCTTCTTGGTGCAACTTCTTCTTGTATCAATATCATTATAAAAACAGACAGTAAAGGGGGCATCTCAGATTTGTGACAAAATGTTTCAGGGGGGGGGGGGGTCTTAAAAATTGTGATGTCAGAAAAGTCAAATTTTAAAATATAAAACATTTTCAAATCAGTGGCGGGCGGAGACTTTTCAAACAGGGGATGCTGTCCAAAAAAATACCCTTCATTTTTTTTTTATTTTCTTTTATAGATCGTTTTTTTTTTGCAAATTTCATCCATATAATTTTTCATTATTTTTCAAATTTTACATTTTTATTTTTTTATCCCACACGGTATGAAAATACTCTAAATGTTTTGAAATATTTATCCACCGCACTTAACTTTTTCAAATATATTGTTTAGATTTCAAATTATTATCATTCCAACCTGAAAATGTTGGCAAAATAAATCTAGACACAAGATTTCTACAATTATTAAATTATAGCGTATAAAAGTGATAATGTGACGTCACAATACAGGTGGACTCAATGAAGATGTGACAGATTGTGACACATGGGGAGGGGGTCTAAAAATCTTGAAATTCGTGTGATTTAATTTATGTACGGCCCCAAATTAATGACGCGACCTCAGAGTTTAGCTTGGATTCTTCTTCATATTTCAAAATGTTAGGAGAGAATTTTCAAATGAACACAATTCCCCCAACATGGGGTAGATTTATATCTTCAAAAACTAAATAAGATTTTTTAAAATTTTGTTAATTAAAAGAATAAAAAGAAAACCCCATACTAGTGAATTGTTTTATATCAATCTTATTCAAAGTGCAATTTGAACAAAAAATGTTTTTCATGAAAGTTTAAAAACTAATAACACAATACTAGACGGATTCTGGTTGTACACCAAAAGTATCACGGTTTTTTTAGCAGGGAGCGAAATGTTGCGTCCATATTTAAAAATTATAATAATTTTCTATGTAATTGTTAACATCACGGTCTAAGGTCTGGACAGAGTAAAAAAAAAAAAAACTTCCAAGTTATCAATCTCACTTCCAAACTATCAAAGCCTAAACTACAAAGTAAGAATTTTTTCTAAAAGCTAATTTCTCTTTAGGCAATCCTAATAATATAAAATAAAATGAATTGATATTTTCGTTTAAATATTCCAATCCTCAAACTGACAACTTAACTTTCAACATGTAAATAAAACACATCTTTAGAGTTCATAGAATGTTCGCTGAAACGAGATAAAGGAGAGGAAAAAGGAAGAAGGAACTGTTCTTATGTTTCCTAAGAAAACTCAATTCTTTTGAATACGAATGTATTTGCGAAATGGAAAAAGAAATACAAACGGGACTGAACATCAAAATCATGATCTAGGAGAAACTCAACAACAAAACTACTGAATATTATTATTATTATTCAGTTGTGACACTCAGCACAAGTGCTGGTAAATTTTAATCACTGCTGTTCTTTTCTTTTCTTATGGGGTTAAGCTCGGACCCTGCATGAAGGGAATTCACCCTAGCCCACAGTTATTCTTCTTTTGTTTCAATTCATTTCATCGTTAGAAATCTTCTAACTATGTAGCAGATCTGTAAAACCACAGTCATTTGCACGAAAAGTGTTATTTCGTCTGATATCCCTAGCGATCTGATGTTTTTTTTTCAAGTTGTTCCTGGACACTCCCTCCACAGACATTACAATTGGTATAATTTTCACCTCGTTGAGCTTCCACAGTCATTTCAGTTCGAATGCAAGGTTTTAGTATTTGGAGATCTTTTCCTGCTCTGTCTTTGCCAGGTATGTGTTAGGTCCTCAATGACAACGATTATAGCCTTTTTCTATTGTCTATTATTAGTATCCGAATTATTGCACTTTCTCAGCTTTCGCTGGAAAACTTTTACCTATCCTTTTAGATCTTGTTTGGGTTTAGGCTTGGTCGATGTGGAAAGGGAATTCACCCTAGCCCACATGATCCATCCTCCGGATAATTTCAATTCAGGAACCTGAGCACAATGTGGCATGTTTGCAGAATAACGATCTTTTGTGTTATATTGAAGACCCATTTTAGACATATCGATCTTTGCCAGATTCCTATCAAAATTTATTATTATTATTATTATTATTATTGTAGTTCGTGTTATTATTATTATACATTAAAATTTTGATTGGTAAATTTCTCTATGATATAAGTGGAAGTCTTCAATTTTACTTGATAATATTAATTTTTTTAAATATTCTTTATTGTCATTGAGAGACGTTTCGACAACGTTGTGGTATTATCAGTCTCACAGACAGTTTTTATACATAGCTAGAAATTTACCTCTTAAAGACTGTATAATAATAAATAATTTCTCATTAGAATGAAGAAAAGTAGAATTATTATTATTATTTGTGATTACATTGCAGAGCCTACATTCGCCCACAGTCAATAATTAGATTAGATTTTGGGAACTTGTGGAATTATTTGATTGTTTGATTGGACTCGAAGGTATTTATGTACTTGGATATAGTAAAATTCGAGGAAAACGGAACAAGGAAATCATCCAAAATAAGAACCAAGAGTAAACATCAGAAGAGAACTTAATTTAACTTTGAATATACTCGTGTATTTATCTTTAAAGACGAAGTTTTTATTTGTTCTTTGAAAACATACATATATTACGACCCCTAAATTCAAATAATCCCTTATTTAATTTCTATAGAATGATTTTAAATGCATAAAGCAGCAGTCTGGCTGGCGCATCTAGAAATCCATACTGGAGCTGGTAGCCTAGTCTCAAGGCACGCGGCTCGGACGTTAAAATAAAAATAAAAATCACTATTTATCAACATATTTACCATAATAGGATTCAATTCAATGGTACCCAACTCGTTATAGAGTGAATTTTTTTTCATCTTACATCCAAAATAATAATTTCAAAGTAACAAAAATAATTTCGATTAAATTTAAAAGATTTAGTTTGCCAAGTGAATATTTGTTAGACGCAAAAAATTACCCGGCAACACTCGGTCCACTGGGTACTAAGTATTAAAAATGCGTACCGAGTCTTAAAAAAATATGTGAAAGTAAAAAAGTTAGTGGGAGAAAGTACTGCGTGAACGCTTTGTATTCTCATATCCAACGATTTGGGCTTAAAAATAAAAACTACAAAAAACAATTTTTAATAGAAATTTAAAATCCTATTTAACGCTACTTTACTCGATATGGGCTCTAAATTTTTTTCATCAGAATTTTTCCCTCTGATTTTTTTTTGACTTTGAGAATTTCACATCATCAAACTATAACTTCTTACTTAATTTTAAGTTTTTAGCTTCAATAGTTTAAAAGCGACAAGTCTTTGACAGAGGTTATTGCTACGGAACACCAAAAAGTGAAATGTCTATATCAGAAACATGTAGTTGAAGTCGTAGTGATAGATCTTACATTTGTAGTCGGCTATCCGATTGCGCCACCAGGGATTTCATCCATTGTCAGCGTTCTTTAACATTTATTATTGTTAATTAGATGTATAAAAATAGAATTACCTTATTGTTCTATTATCGTAATCAAATTCAATTTTCTATATCCTTCAGAAAATCTGTTTTGCGACCCATTTCCCATCCAAACAGTTAACACTAACATCACTGGATACACAGGGAACAAACAACAAAGGAAATGCGTTCGTTTGTTTGCAGTCAGCGCAAGATTTATTAGTTGACTATTTCCATTATTTTACATGCATCTTTTTTCTTAAGCTCTACATTACAAGTTCCTTTTCTAAACATAGTATTTTTTATTTATTTATTTATTTTTAAATGATATTGATCCACGAAGATGTTACACCAAGAAGATGGAAAATTGATTCCTTCATCGTGAAAAGACGATGATATATTTCAGGAGTTGGAACAGAATCAAAGAGTATCTGTGGATGAAGATTTTGATCGTTTGAAGAAAGGTTGTAGGTCGCGGAAAAGACAGAGAATAGACAGGATTTCCATTTTCTAAGTCATAGGAATAATAGAGTTCCTGAATGCGAATTGTATGATTTCTATCTAATTTGAAGGCGATGGGATGTTGAGCATTTGAGAATCGTGTGTTTGTTACAGTTGAGACTTTAGGGGGATCTCAGCTCGTCACAGCAAACATTGGTTTGTTTACAGGAAAATGCTGGATACGGTTTTACGATGGGCCAGGGAATCGAGCGAGCTAGATAAGTCTTGATTCCTATCAGTTTTATTAAATGTTTCTGTATTGCATTCATCGCGGCAAGAGAATGCTTGGAAACCCCACTTTCATTCGAGACAAGGACTGCATTGAGTTTTATATAGGGTAAAAAATTGAATTTAATGACACAGAAGAGCTGAAACGAATGCTACCTATCATTATCAAATGATTCTCTCATTTTATTGATCTAATCTGTTTAAATACTTTATTTTTTAAGTTTGTGGGTTGAATTCAAATTATTCGGTTTTTTAATAACATTTCCATTCTAAATATATTAATAATTATAATTTTTTCGAATCGAATTAAAAATCTGATTTGCAATTCAGCCTCTTAGATTAACGAGACTAAACATCAGAGAAAAAGACAATAGGGTGATATTCTTCAAGACAATTTTCATACATTAATTCCTTCTATTTTTTATGTAGATTTTTTTCTTTTAGAGAAAAAAGATAAATATTAAGAATTCATCAAAAGAGAAGCTGAAATTATCAAGATTAAACCTTTTTAATAGATATTCTTATCAAAATGCACAACATTTACACACTTCTTCTTGTGAATTTATTCCAACATAGTCTCTCAGTCTCACTCCTGGAATCATTTCACCAATTTTTGAAATGGGTCAAGAATTAGGTGTCGAAACGTTCTGTATTCTAGATGGGCCAATAGAAATATCCAAGTCTAATAGATTTGCTTCATGAGAAAAATTCATTATTGTTGGACGCCATTCTAGAATTTGATCTCTGTAGTAATAACCTTTTCACTTTTATAGTATATCAAACTCTGCTTCTTTGAAACTTCAGACCAAAACAATGGAGCTCAAACTCTACAAGACCCAAATTCATCTCTATCTCGAATGTGCGAGCATTATTATTATTATTTAATTGGTTGGCTTCGGATACTATATTTCATTTAGCCAGTTTCTATCTAGTACGATACTTTTATCGTGGGTTTGTAGTGTTAGTGAGGAGCCAGGTTTTAGCCATTCAAAGTTTGAACTTGATCCTCGCGCTCCATCATCGTCATAAAGACACTATGCAGAAGCGGTAGCCCTAGCGTCCGCGGCTCCCCGACTTCCCAATCAATAATTATATTTCAGAAATATCATTAATCATCAAACCCCCTTTTTATGTCTCATTCACAAACATTCCTTCCCTGTTAAATTAGAATACAGCTTGTAGGTTCGCTTCCGACCAAACATGACTGGAAGTCAACTTAACAAGTCTGTAAGTCAACTTTGCTTATAATCAAAATAGATATCAGTTTACTTCTATTTTTAACTCCAGATTTTTTGTGATTATACACATCTGACGGTTAGCTGATTTAGCGGACACTCAAAAATATCTTGATATTTAGACTAGAGGCAAAATCTGACCCAATCACCATGTAAAAAGATTTTTAATTTTGATTTTTACTAAGCATTGACGTCCGTCGAGCCGAAACTATCTCGCTTACCTATTATAAATTTTGTTTTTAGATATTATCATCCTCAGTTTGATTTAAAGATATGAATTATTGGGAAAAAGTGCACTCTGATAAAACGCCTATTTACTGTTTAATGAAAGTTTCTTTCTTAGATTTTTTGACTTTATCAAGCTCAACATTACTACTTTGTGATGAATTTAAAAAAATCAAAGAACAAAAGAGTAAATAGGCTTTTTATTAGAGTGCCCTGTTCCCCAATAATTAATATCTTCTTATAAAGATGTAAATCCCTAAAAATATTTATAAAATCACATAAAATTTTATTTATTATTATTAGGGCTCGGATTTATAGGCACTAAAAATCTTTAAAATAGGCAGGCAACTAAGCACTAAAAATAACTAAAATAGGCACTTATAAAGGCATTTTAAGTAAAAATAGGCACTTATAAAGGCATTTTAAGAACAAAGAGGCACTTGAAAATAAAAGTAAAATATTGAGTGAGCGGTCTGTCAGTAATACCTACCAAAAATTTTTCATCATTATTTTCTGCAGGCCACATGAAACCTGTACAAGTATAATGCAAATTCCAATTAAGAAAAGGACAATAAATATTTTTAAGAGACAAGGAAATTGAAACTTACGTAATACCTACTTTACAAATTGCTCTAGCAATTGTTGAACTATTTGTTCCTTCAAGTTCGGAAAAAGTTATCAAATATGATCCACTTTTCGATTTTTGGATCTCCTAGTCGACCCTGCCGCCGCCTAACGGCTTGATAAATATTTTTTTCGGAATATTTCTTAATAATTCAAAAAAACTTTTAAATTTAGAAAATGTATAGATAGTAAAAAATGGAAATTGCCAATTTTAGCTAAAATAGACACTAAAAATGCATTTATAGATGAAATAGATACTAACACCCAGAATAGGCCAACATAGGCATTATAGGCACTAACAAATGCCTCTTATTTTATTCGGAATTTCAAGAAACGCATAGATATCATATTGGCATAAATTTTAAAGCATAAATAAAAAAAGGCGAATAGGGCGAAATCCGAGCCCTAATTATTATATATTTTACTTAATATGTACCTACATTAAAAAAGTCTGGTATGTGCCTGTTACCCAGATAGATAAAAAGGTATCTTGGACCAAATCAAATTTCAACTAAAGAATAAAAATTTCGTACTAAAAAGTTATCGGTTTTCAATAGAAATACATAATTGATTTTCTTAAGAAATCATAAATCTCCCCTAGTAACATTTGCATTTTGTGAATTGGAATAGATACTTGTGCTTTCATAGGAAGAGCGAATCTGATTATCGTTAAAAAGTTTTTTGATTAGATTCATTCATTCTGCTCTTATGTCTCTCGTTTTCTAATCCTGGAGGATATTCCCGTTGCATTGTCTGATGGCTACATCAGCTCAAGAGCAACAGGTTGTTTCTCATTTCACTCGATTGCAAGACAGTGTCATTTTCATTTTTATTGGAATTCGTTGAATCCAACTCTTGGCTGAATGGGCGACTGAACGGATTAACCAACCGTTATTTGCAAGGTCCGTCTCGTTCCCTCGCCCATCAGAATGAGTAAATTGAGTTCACACCAGCCGGGAGTAGGTCAGGAACCAACCATAGAGTGCTTGGTTGCCGTTGCCATCGACAGTCGACAGGATTCGATAAACATGACGACGGACACGCACACGGAGGCTAGAGGGGACCAAGCCAACGACCTGTGCCATGTCCCACTCTTGAACACAAATCAAGAAATCAATCCATCACCTGGACCAGATACCAGAGGGGCGAACCGGGATAATTATGCGCTGGAGGACAATCCACTATCAACTAATAATAAAGAGAAAGCAATGAGGATGTCCTCTGCTTGATGCAAATAAACATAGGTACATATATCGTCGCCTTAGAGTGTAAACCTGCTAAATCCATTTTTTTTATCATATATGACATATTATACCGTTCGAAAGAAAAAGAGATGCAGCATCGTCCAAGTGAAACTACTACTTAAAATTACGATCGTAAGTTGTAGAAAAAAAATGCGAAAAATAGTTTCTTTCCATAACAACAATATTAAAATTTTGTTTGTTTTTTCTCTGCCCTGTAAAATTTCCTTGTGAGTTAGCAGGTGTACACTCTAAGCCGATGATATATAGGATATACCAAATATAAATAGCAATATACCATATGTATATAAAATTATTTGATTGAAAGTTTTTGTGCCGAGAGTAGCAGAATTTTTATATATTGAAGGAGACAATAAAAGAGTGTGTCTTCTGCTGGAATTATACATTTTATTTATTTATAACGAGACTATAGTTTCGAGTGCTTTGCCCTCTTCATCAGTCTATTACAATTGATTCACAGATTGATTCATAAATTAATTCCTGTGAATCAATTGTAATAGACTGATGAAAGGGCAAAGCCCTCGAAACTATAGTCTCGTTATAAATAAATAAAATTTATAATTCCAGCAGAAGACACACTCTTTATTGTCTCCTTCAATATAAAATTATTTGTTTGATACTATACTAGTTTTGAAGGTTGACCTTCATCATGAGTCTATTAATTAGAAATATTTTATCTGCTATTTATCATGGATTCAATTACCCGATTGGAAATAGAAAAATTCGTTTTGTTGTTATAGCAAGCCAGGCACATAACAATCTTTTGACTCTCCGTTAGTCAATGTTTCAAATTTATTTTTTCTATTCTTCAGCAAAACTATGGATTGCTAAATACACAAGCTGTCCATGAATATATATATATATATATATATTCATAGATATAGTAGATAGATATAGACGAGGGGTGAACCGCGGCCTAAAATTGTGTTCACCTACTTCCACTTTCATTTCCAAGTGGAAGACAATAGATGACAATAGATTATCTAATAAATTCCAAAGTAATTCCAAATAATTCCAGGCGGTGTACACCTAATTCCAATCGCGGTTTGCCCCTCGGATATAGATAACACTTTTCACAGGCATATATAATAATGATTTTATAAAATTGAAATATCGCGAAAAACGTTTCAACAGTTAAAATTATCACTCTTATTTATCGTTTTTCCTTTTAAAATTTAAAATTTCGTTGCTCTCTGACAGATCAATGCTGAAATAGAGGAGAGTAGGTAGGTACTGCATATTTCGACCATTTTACCAATTTTCCCTTTCAAATTAATAGCACCATAATGTTTCAATTGAGATCAAAGAAAATACAAATCACACAAATAGTGATACTTGTTGAGCATAGAAATTTAGTTTTTTTGCTTATTTTTTATATAGAAATATCTGAAAATCATTTTCAAGCATGTTTTTTCTGTTTGCCTGACTGAGTGACTGTGCCTCTTTCTGAATTTTTTTAGCTGAAAGTTTAGAAAATTCGATATGTTGCAAAATGTCTGTATTTCCAAAACGAAGAATAGATTTTGCTCGTTCTATGGTATGGAAAAATTAGAAAAAATCTCTTCTCGTTTTTTCCATAAATATTTCTCAAAATTAATATTTAAGGAAAATTTGAATAATATTACTTACTTGAGTATAAAATAAAATATCTACATTTAGCAGAAACAATAAAACGAATACAATTCACAATTTTCGTATGATGTATAAATTAGAGATGGGCTGTTCTTGATTCGAGCCAGATTACGCCTACCTCTTTACTAATTAAACCAGATATACACGCTTGAAAGTGATCGACATTTTTTCAAATGCAATTCATAAAGACTCGCTCAAAGAGAGAAATTCGATAAATTTTATAAAACATTGCCTGAACTTGAATAATTGACCCATTATAATCTAACCCTTCGATCCTAAGACAAAACTCCTTCACAGCTAAGTTTGGAGACTATAGGGTGTTCCTATAGGATAGCGAAAGATTTTAAGGGGGGACAAAAAGTTCTTTGAACAAATATCATAAAATGCTTCATTTTTAAGATACCTACAGAGTGTTAAAGAAATAATTAAAACATGATATTTTCTCAACTATCTGTAAAAGCATAAAAATATTATTCTTAAGGTTGCTTGGACATTAAGGCAATGTTGAATTAAAAATCTGAATTTTTAATATGTTATTATCTATAACATATACGTATAAAATAATTTTTTGAAAGGGATCTGACCAAGGGTTTTCGTGTAATTAATTATTAAAAATAGGACTTTTAACATGTAGTGAATAGGGAATGTTGGCTGAAAGCATATATTTCGATTAATCTAGCCAAATCGTATGATGAGAAAAAACAAAAAAAACTTTTATTTATATAGATAAATTATCGTAGGTAATTGAAGGAGACAATAAAATAGTGTCTTCTGCTGGAATTATAAATTTTATTTATTTATAACGAGACTATAGTTTTCTTCATCAGTCTTTTACAATTGATTCACAGGAATTAATGTATGAATCTATTGTATTGACTTTTAATTCCTGTGAATCAATTGTAATAGACTGATGAAGAGGGCTAAAGCCCTCGAAACTATAGTCTCGTTGTAAATAAATAAAATTTATAATTCCAGCAGAAGACACACTCTTCTATTGTCTCCTTCAATTTATAAAATTGCTGCTACCTTCGGCACAAAAACTTTCAATTTATTCTAGGTAACGTTAAAAAAAATTCTGACTCAGGATTTTGTAAATATTCGAATCTAAATGATCGAAAATACCAGTCCGCTTCACTTAAAAATAAATAAATTACGTGAATCGAGTCAAAAGACATTTATTTATTAATTAAATTATTTCATATATCCGATTAAAAATTATGTTAGGTAACATCTAAATTAAAATTATTAATTTATATGTTAAAATTTTTAATTTTACCCCCAAAAAAAATTTAGATTTTATTTTGACTTGCGTGGGTACTGTGCGAGCAACCTGTAATATCCTTAATTTAGTTTTTGATGTAAAATAATAGTAAAAAAAAGTACAAAATTCCCCTATTTATAAGCCTTGATGGCCATTATTTATAAACTTAAACCATGGTCCTTTATTACTCATTAGTTTTTAATTATTAAATTATTTTAGATTTTCAGACTATAATTATTCTTTGATTGATCAACAATTTTCTCAATAACACATCACTTTTTACCATGATAACACTTGTATTTTCAATAAATTTTGTTACACGGCTGATTAATAATTCCTAGTCGTGTTTATTAAAGTCACTATCTCTCGCTGGATGAACAACGCCTCCCCTATCTCGCCGGTGACAATTTCTAAAACGCCATTGTTAAATGTTGAAGTTAGATAATCATGAACATCCTGTATACATTCGAAAGATTAATTAAAAAAACAAAAAAACAAAAAAACAGTTGGGTTTGAACGGCTTTATGGCATTTGCATGTTTAATTGTTCCACTTTTATTTGAAGGCGATTCCCTTTCGGGTGATTGTCTCAAGAACTCTGATGAAGACTAATAAGGTAATAAGTAGAGCGCCAATTATTTGCAATGCAAATGTATATATTTATAAACTAATAGACACATCATACAAATTCTTAAAGATGTACACGAATTACAAAAAAAGTCATTTAACAAATTAGTGCCTGGAGCACCGAGCGATGCTCGGTAACTTTTTGCCTATAGCTAGCTTTAGTTTCAAATTTCAAGGCTCTACGACTTACCGAAGACGATATATGAATGATTAAAATATTTGTTTTACAACATTCCTAATTTACACCCCTTTCCTTTATTTCAATCGGATTAAAATCTATTATCTACGACTAATAAACTCATGACACTTGATAAGTACACTAATTAAAAAAAAAATTGTTAGTGCTGTCTTTGAGAAAAAAAAATCTTTCTTGTAAATGTCCACTTCCAGTGTTTCGATTTCATCCGAAAACTTGCTATACCCCTTCTAGCCTATATCGAGCTTAAATTTCGAATTTCGTAGCTCTGAGATTTATGGTTCCAAAACTCAGAGGGTACATTCTTACGTACGTATACACCAACTTCCGGTACTTCTATTTTAGCCAAAATCTTGTGGTACTTCTTGTAGCCTCTAGATAGCTTAAGTTTAAAATTTCAAGCCTCTGCGACTTTCCGAAAACGAGATATGAACGATTAAAATATTTATTTTACGACACTCCTAAATTACAACCCCTTCCTTTAATTCAATGGGATTAAAAATTTGACACAACTATTAACACATGATACTTGTTAAATACACAAATTTTTAAAAAAATCGTTAGAGCCGTTTCTGAGAAACCGATTCTATACATATATATATACACAATAATTCCTCATATAATAATATACGATTTAATTAAAAAGGTTTTAATTTCCACAGTAGCAAATTTTCATTTTATATTGAAAATTTCTTATAAACTCAAACTTCGCTATCACTGGCAATAAAAACTTTTTCATTAAATTTACAGAATTGTAATTCCGATGCTCTCGAGTTTTAAAAAATTGATTTTTTTTTCAAAATTCGAAACACATTTTTTATTTAAATAGTATAGCTATATATATATATATATATATATATATATATATATATATATATATATATATATATATATATATATATATATGTTTAAATTTTGAATCTCTCATTAGCGAAATTTTATAATAAAGTTCTTTGATTAAAATTTATTAACTATTTATACATGAGTCCGAAGGTTTTCCTCTCGAAGGCTCGCCAATGGTCCAGATAGTTTTTCGCACTTCAGTTCGATTCCCAGCCTTTCTATCATGTGAGTAAAATTATCTATAACATCTCACTTCAAGCAGAGAACACCCTCTTTGATTTTTTTATAAATTTATAATTTCAAAATATAATTGTTTATTTTGCATAATGTTTGAATCACCGATTGAATGTTCTTTGTAAAGTATTTATGTTTATTGCTCGATCATTTATCACATATTGTTTATTTACCACTCTAGGCGTGGCGAGTGGCTTGGATAAATTACTTTAAAAGGGACGCGCGGTTCATATGTGCAGATCGTGCGGTACATGACGGCGCCAATGGCTTAAAAGCGCAGACAAATGAATAAATTTTAAAAAGTACTATCTTACTCTAGGATAAAGTACTTTAAAATATAATTTTACTAAAAACATAAGAATTTTAAATTCCATCAAAATTGGTTAAGTCATTTTCAAGATATTTAGAAAAATTTAAAAAGTACTGAAATAAAATACTAATGTTTGTGGACTGATTTGTATCAACTAATCAGATCTTCATTTTATTAAAATAGTTGTAGATTTTCTATTTCATTACAATCGGATGAACGGTGCGGAAAAAATCGACGACGTAAAATAAGGGTAACATATATACGTGTACATCCCTCCATCTATCTGTATGCACTAAACGAAAAAATAGCACTTTTTGGCCTCTGGATGAGATCCCATTTAATTTTCATGTCAATAAATAATGGATAGTCAGGGATTGTTATATCTGTGACCCTTTTAAAAAATAAACCAGGAATTAGGATTTTCTAGAACAATCACAATTAATTGATAATTTCTCTCCTGGACTAAAACTTGTCAGGATTTGTCTTTTAGATGTTTGCACGTTCTTATATGTCAATAGATAATGGATAGTCAGGGATTATTATATACGTGACTCTTTTAAAAATAAATTATCATTCCTCATATCTTTCTTTAATCCCATTCGATTTAAACTATGGCTGTCCAACCCGTGGCCCAATATAAAGTCATAAAATTCCTTAAAATATTTAGATTTATATGTACTTAGATACTGGAAACCACAATAATTTGCCCTGATAATTTTTTCTCTAAAATAAGAAATTCGAAAATCTACTGTGAAGCATTTCGAAAAATAAAAGTGCTAATTTTAAATTTTTAATCTGGAACTAGATTTCAAGATTTCCGAAAAAATAATCATCATTTTGGTCTATTTCCACTCCATTTTCTTCAGAAATAAATTTTCTACTTGCAAACTTTCTGATTGAATGTTCTAGATTCTAGAACAACAATTAGATAGCGATCTGAAAAGAAAAATTGAATATTGTCTCTTTATTAGTATTTTATATTAATTATCTAGCCAGGAAAAAAATAAGCAAATACTAATCACTTTTTGTAAGTATGTAGGTTGTATTTACATAACTAGAAGCTATTTTCAAGTATAAAATTTACGAAAAGTAAAATTTGAAGCTCACTATGAGCTAAAAAATAAAGTTCTTATTTCTACATTATTAAATATCTTTTTTTGAATAACAAATATTAATAGAATTATAATATTTTATCGTTGGTCCGGGACATTTTTTTTTCTTCAAATTTGGCCCGTGTAAACCAAAAGGTTGGACCCCCTAATTTTATAATAAAAATTTATTGGTATTGATTGATAATTTTTAACAGAAAAAGATAGAAAAAAAAATCATTTTTCCAATTTAGAGATTAAGCTATATTATATCTAGCTCGACACACATATTTATATACATATATATTTTTCATGGTGGGGTAGTTTGCTCAGGGTCAACATATATTCTCCTATCTAATATCTCCCTAGTATTCAATTTCAAACTCATTATCTTGGAGATTAATTAAAATATGTTTTCTTTGTGAATACTTCAATTTTCTCAATTTACAAATCGAACCATTCTGAAAACCTTACTCGTGCCAATTTTTACGAAAAATGCTTACATTCTCAATGAATCATGTTAGCAGAGTCTAGTTGTCAGCTTAGGGGAAGCCCCGGCCAGTAGATATTTTCATTTAAATGAACGTAAACATAAAAATGTATTATTTGGATATATACGAAATACTTTTTTTTTTAATATCACCTTCATTCGAATCTCATTATTCATATTTGTATTCGATATGTCATTATCACCCAACGCAAGCTAATTATTATTTTTGTCATTTTTTTTAATATTTATGTTTATTTTGATATGTTATCAGTTTTTTGTCTAGACACCATTACTTATTTTCATGTATTTTGTTGATGAATAATTTAACTATAATTTGTAAAACATTTCACACTTTTTTTATATTAATTGCGACCTTTACTACTATCACGGTGATCGAACTTTTATTAACCGTAATAATATTAAAAACCACAATGGAAGAAAAAACTTATTACATTTTATGTGACAAATGTTATCCCCTCTTCTCTCCTTCTGTGATACAAGGGGCAATAACTTAAGACTTTCATTTTCTTGTATCCTTATAATAAACAGATAAATCACGAGTGTTGATAGGGCCAAAAGGAAGAGAAATAAACAATTAATATATTATGATATGATAATTATAGCTCACCTTCCATTTTATAAAGTATGGATCCCATTAAGTCATCAGGAACTACACAAAAACAAAGTTGACCACTATATCGTCGTTCTTACAAATAGTGTCCACGAGTAGATAACCACTCTTTGCCATCCACTTTATTCTTATTCCTATTCGCCTTTAACCGATGAAGCAAGCCTTTGGTGTATGCTTGAGGGATGCTCGAAGATAAGAGTAATCATGAATTGAAGAAGACAATAAAAGAGTGTGTCTTCTGCTGGAATTATAAATTTATTTATAACGAGATTATAGTTTCGAGAGCTTTGCCCTCTTCATCAGTCTATTACAATTGATTCACAGAATTCAAGGAATTCCTGTGAATCAATTCTAATAGACACACTCTTTATTGTCTCCTTCAATTTATAAAAATTCTGCTACTCTCGGCAAAAAGAAACTTTCAAGTAATCATGAAGCTCGGAAAATTTTTAATAGCAAGTTTTTTTCTTCAAATTTTAACCTCATAATCTAGAAGGAATCAAAACTACAGAGTATGGTTCGATAGAATGATAATGTTATAATTTGTCTTGCAAATAAACCAATGACATGTTAAAATCACTGTTATCTTTCTTCGAAATTAAGCAAAATATAGCTCGAGTTCTTCAAGAAGTCACATTCTAGACTTGTCCAACCCGAGGCTCGCGGGACGCATGCGGCCCAAGATGGATATCAATGTGGCCCGTCAAAAAATCGCAAACTTACAAACTTTATGAGATTGCGACTAAAAATCCCAGTAATATTACTAAAAATACAATATTTTTAACTTGCTATTAATTTATTAGTAATGAATTTTTGAATTTAACACGTTATTTTGCAATGAGATATTCATAAAGTGATTCTTAAATAATTTTATTTATTCAATCATCTATTTTCAAGTATGAAGCACACAAAGAATGAAGCTAGATCTAAAATATTTGATGGGCATTTTGAGAATTCACTGATAAATCATTTGAGTCAAATATCGACGGATTAATGTCCCAAAAACAATGACAAACTTTTCACTAAAATTTCATGTCTCTGATTTGTCTATTGCTTTTTTAAGAAAAAATTTATAAAGTAACAAAGCTTAATTTCTTAAGGGTATTAAGTACATTAAGTACACATTAGGTATATTAAGTACATATTCTACCAGCGATTATTAGCGTTAGTGTATTTTATGTGGCCCAAAACAACTCATATTCTTCCAATGTGGCCCAGGGAATCTAAAAGGTTATACACCCCTGTTCTAAACTCTAGAAAACATTTTTAGCTTTTATTTTACTTTTGCTACACCTAGTCCTAATATGTTACTTTGACCTCACTGAAGTGAAATTATAAAAGCGCGTCTCTAAATATACCAACTCTTTTCATACTTATTCAGAGCCGCTTCATTAGGGTGGCAATGTTGTGACCAGCACGAAGTCACCTGATTATAGGAGGCACCATTCCAAAGAAAAAATAATAGTACTTTTTACAACATACAAAATTTAAAGTAAATTATTTTATTTTAATTATTTTTTTAGCTCTAGTTCTAAAAAGTAAATCGTCATATGATAAACGTTGACTTTATTGTGAAAATCTAAAAAATATACATATTTTGGGAAAAATTTTAATTATCGAATTGATTTAATTTTCAATTCTCTTATCAACTTCCCAATAAGTTTTCAAATTAAATACCTGTTTGAATATATCTTAGCCTTATTTTAACAAATTCACCATTTAATAATAATTTTTGTTTGTTTGTTTTAGGTAAGCATCTCTCTCAGAATTCTGCATTCAAATCTTCTTTTTAAAAAGTAAGTTTTATTTCTTCTTTTTTGGCTAGTACTGTATTAATCAACAATCATATTCATTATACTATGTGAAAACTTTCCCTCCTATGATTCTTGTGCCTTAGTAATGAATTACTCGAACAGTTGTTGAGTGACTTGCTATACTACACTTGTATTTGTTTTTTGATTGTTTTGATTTTTCAGCACATTCCATTTAATTATTTATTCTTGTTTGACGTTATTTCTGATTACCATGAAATTAAATATCACGGAATAATAAAACTGATGAAATTGAACTATTTCGTACAAAAATTAAGAAACAAAACGATTCAAATTCATACTGAAATGAATTATCTTGTAGTTTTTTCGGTAATTTGAGATTTGTGTTCTCCGTTCAATTTTTCAGACAGAAATTATGTTGAAATGAAAAAAATAACATGGTAAACAGGATTGAACACTCTTTCGCAGTTAAATTGGAAAAGTGCCGGATCACTTTATTCGCCGATACGTTTGTCCCCATGACTTCAAGAAACTGGAACTCCCTCCCGGCCTCCATCTTTCCCAACACTAATAATCTTCAAACCTTCAAAACCCGGGTCCACAAACACCTACGCCTCCATCTTGATCAAATTTCCCCTTCACTTCGGTAAAGCAGGGGTTCAAAAGATTCATAGGGGCTCCATCTTACTGGTGCGCCTTCTTGCATTCGATTGCATTAAAAAACAAAAACAATGCTAGTTCGAAGTTCTTCGCCTTCTACTGCTTGATGATAAAATACAAATTCTCGTGAAGTTGAAACGCAACTGGTCTCTGCTCCTAAAAAGGATGTTATCTTTTTAAATATGAAAATGCTAGATGCATCTCGGATCCACTGCAGGCGCCGCAGCCATAAACGACCTCAGGGATAGACGAGTTTTATGGCCAAGTCCCAAAAGGATTTACAACGCCAGTTTTATAACGATGAACAGTTGCTTTTGGCAAATTTATATATATTGTTGTTCTGTGACGGGCAGATGAGTGAAATTTAATCAAGTTGTAAAATTTAAATCAAACCAACTATTTCAATTAGAGATGCTTGAGTCGACCATCTCATTAATACAAGTTATTAAATTCATCCCCCCATCCTCCCTCCCTTTGAACCCTTTACTAGAGTGATTGTGTGAATAGTTCACTAACCCTCATACTCATTATAGCTTTATTAACCATCAAACTTTTATATAAAATGTTTCACTGTGTATAAAAATCTTGAGAGTTTTAAATTGAAACGCCTTCCTGGTTCAAGAAAGTCCATCTTCTAATGGCCATTATCTTGTCAGCTCTATATAAATTCAGAAGCAAGTCCAATATCCTAAATGAAGTATCAGACGACATTGTGGTCTACAAAATCCTGGAAAAACCTCTCTATTATATATTTATTTATTTCATTTTTAATTCTACAGAACAGCAACAATAAAAATTGTACAAACCCACAAAAATAGAAGAATCGAAATTAAAAAATAATTAATTTATACTTAGTTACATTGCTAAAACATTCAAACGAATTATCATATTTTAAAGATTACATTTACACCCTCCTTTCTTTTTTAAGGCTATTTATTTTGTTTTATTTACCATTATTTTGTCCGCTCTATAAATTCAGAAGCAAGTCCAATATCCTAAGGCCATATCCTAGGCTACACCTCATTGGATCACACAGAAATAATACTCAACAGTAAACTTTTTCTATATATTATGCAAATTAATTTTGTTAATGTTATCAAAATGAATAGATGTACCCTAGTAGCACAATGTTTCAAACTATATAGTAACTAAATAGTGCCTATGTAGATTCTCAAATACTAAATAGGGACAATATGCCAGTTGCTACTATGGTTTTGTAAGCTTACTGTACTACGAGAGACGTTTTTATTTGTGCATTGGTTCAGTTGCAATGATTTTCGTTTTCGAAAAGTTTTCGGAATTCTTACAATTCCTTCTTCGGAAAAAGAATAACTTTGCAAGGGATGAGTCGCTAAACTAAAAATCTTTTTTTAATCTGCCATTTACCATTCGTTAATAATGGTTAGAAAGTTACATATAGTATTTTGATTTTACGATTATTTTTTTCAACTAGTTTGTTGAACTATCACCAACTTACTAAATTAATTGATAAAAGTTCTAATATTAAAGAGTGAGTCCTTCTGGAATATGAAGAATATCTTCCGCTAAACATGTATTTTTACCAAGTAAACTAACCTCATTGATTTCTCTTTGTAAACTATTAGTATTAATATTCTGTGTTAGACCATAGATACTATATATTATTATTTACTAGTTTATCATATATTCGCTACCGTCCAGGACTTTGCTTCTATAAAATAGTCCAGGATGTATGTTAGAAAAATGCCTATACCAATTTTATCGAAATCTTCTGAGCCATTTTTGATTATGATCCAGAATGAATGATATGGTTATGATTTATGCTATGATGAAACAAACATACAGATATACCAGGGGCGGGCGGTGACTTTTCAGTCAGAGGATGCACTGTCCAAAAAAGGACCTTGAAGGAGACAATAAAAGAGTGTGTCTTCTGCTGGAATTATAAATTTTATTTATTTATAACGAGACTATAGTTTCGAGGGCTTTGCCCTCTTCATCGATCTATTACAATGTATTCACAGGAATTAATTTATGAATGAAAGGTTAACATCTTTCATTCATAAATTAATTCCTGTGAGTCATTGTAATAGACTGATGAAGAGAGCAAAGCCTCGAATATAGTCTCGTTATAAATAAATAAAATTTATAATTCCAGCAGGACCTCTTTGTTGTCTCCTTCAATATATAAAAATTCTGCTACTCTCGGCAAAAACTTTCAATTTAATACAAAAAAGGACCCTTCATTTTTGAAAATTTTATTTTATTCTTCATAAAATTCATCAATAACCGCTTAATATAATTTTTCAAATTTAACATTAATTTTTTTCATTTGATATTAAAGACAGAGAGCAGTCTATCTTCACTTTGACTACTTCCAGGGGCAATTAAAAATAATCCACTTTTCTATCTTAGTTGCTCTGTTTTAGTACTTTCAATATGTATTTTTTTGGATGCTATAAAATAATTACTAGTTTGGATGTAATATGGAACAAATTACGATATTTTTTGTGAGTACGGCTTACACTAGCCTCTTTCTTTTTATTAAATTTTGTCTACTTAATTAAAATTGTTTTTGACGTTCTCATAATAATAATGTATTAAAAAAAATGATTTTATTCTTTTTTTTTTTTAATTTTCGAATATTCAGTTTTTTTGATGTTGAGTGTACAAATAGATGCTAGGCAGGGACGCGCCGCCGTCCGGTCGTGCATTAGTCATACCCTTAACGGATCTGCCGATATAGTTGTCTAAATACCAGGGGCTCCCAGGATCAAGGTATAGCTATTAAATGAATGGCAAACAGCGTGCGTGCCGCGACAGGTTTGAACATGATTGTGTCTGATGATGCTTCCACCACCCTCTGCTCGCTAGACAAGCCTTCACCTCAGCTTGTCTGTAAAATTTTTTATAATAAAGTAGACAAAATATTAATTAAATATAGCGGTTAAGTGCAATCAAATACTCTGCCAAAACATATTTTAGTTCCTCATTCACAATTAATTTTTTCATTCAATTTATAGTTTTTAAATGAAAGTCACACGTCGAGTACATGTGAATTAATTTACTTTCAACCTCTAAAAATCAAAGTATTTCATAAGATAGCGAAAATGATTCAAATATGAAATCTGGAAAATTCTATTCATATTCTAACGTTAAAAAGTTCCATAAATTTTAAATTAAATCCAAGCGAAATAAAGGTAAACGAAATTAATATATGACACGCTATGAAGATACTTTTGACGGTCTAAGATTTTAGGGATGCGCCGCATCCATGAAATGCACACCACTGAGAAATACAAATAATATGGGTATGCATCAAAATTAACCAAGAAAACTTAGAAGGAGTTAAGGAATTCCGCTACCTAGGAAGTAAAATAACATGGGATGGGAGGAGCGAAAACGAAAATTAAATCAAGAATTGACCCAAGCAAAAATAGGGGTTTAATTCAAAACAAAAACTACTATGCTCCTCCTCAATCAGCTTAGCAAACAGGAAGTTGCTGATTGAAGACATATGTATGGAGCATAGCCATATACAGGTGTGAAACCTGGACAATTAGAGAAGCGGAGAGAAAGAGATTAGAGGCTTTCGAAATGTGGTGCTACAGAAGAATGATGAATATCAAATGGATGGATAAAATTACAAATGTAGAAGTTCTTGGAAGAATCGGAGAAAGAAGAACCTTGTGGAAGAGTCTGAAGAAGAGAAGAGGTCAGATGATGGGGCACACACTGAGACATGGGGGACTGCTTAGGGATATCTTGGAGGGGGAGGTGGGAAAGAAAAGGGGAAGGGAAGACCCAGATTAGAATATTTCAACCAAATAATTGGGGATATGGGATGCCAGACATTTAGAGAGGTCAAACAGCTGGCGGGGGACAAAGTCGAGTGGAGACGGATTGTTGCATCAAACCAGTCTTAGGACTGTATACTCAATGATGATGATGGGTATCTGTATATAAATTCGAAAATATCATAAATTTTAAGAAAAAAAAAACATTTTTCAAAATCCTAAAGAAGGTAAATGATCCGTTTTCCAGAAGTTCACACTCGTTTGATCAATAATTTGCAGTCAAATGCGATCCAGGAAATGGATAACAAGCCCTAATCCAATTTCTCTTTAGTACTTGTAGCAATATTTACAGTTTCTACTTAAATAGTGCAGTATTCATTGTTTGCGACTTTCTTCTGACCCACTTTCCTATTGATTTTTCCCATCATTCATTAATTCGTGGATTTTCTGTTGCGAGAATTACCTCAACTTTGAAACATTTTTATGATTATATCCACTAGTACAACCCAGCAAATCTTTGGGTTTTCTTCTCAATAAACGATAATCGTGGAAGGATGGTTCGTGCTAACAGCCTCCAATGACCACTCACTGCCTCCCTCGAGTTCGCCTTTCCATTCATTCACTTATGGCGCTTATCTTCTCGTATCGCACGCTTACGCCTTCCAGGCCATGCCTCTTTTCCCAGGAAGATATGAATAGTACATTAACAAAATTACCCTCCCAAAGGGATAATTAACCAAAAATATATTTTTAAATTAACTATATTTTATTATTATCATACCTTTTAAGGAAGTATTGTAATTTTTAACCTACTTCAAAAAAGGAGGAGGTTCTCAATTCGACTGAATTTTTGTTTTGTGTCTATGTTACCTGATATCTTCGCTAATTGTGAACCGATTTTGATGATTTTTTTTGCATTGGGTTCAGTCTAGTTTCCGATTGGTCCCGTTTTTTTCATTGGTATTGGACCTTTTTTTGCTATGTTTGTTTAGGCATAACTTCTTTGTTTATGAACCGATTTCGATGATTCTATTTATATTGGAAAGAGGGTACCTTAGGGGTGGTCCCATATTAATTTGGTCAAGTTCTGATGATATGATCAATGACGAATTAACGTAAATATCCAATTCTTATGAGCAAATAATCGAAATTATAATAAATAAAATCTTTTATAAAAAAAACAATCTTAAAACGTTCATTTAAAACCCTCAAACGTTTCCAGAGAATTTTTATATTTATGAATTTAATTTTAATATCATTTTCTGATTCATTCGCCCGACCCTTTCTCTTACGAGATGCATGCAAGGTATTATATTAAGTCACTATTAATAACATCACTAAAAAGAGAAAAATAAAAATAATTTTTATAAAAAAACAATAAAACCGACTTCAAAAAAATTAAATGCAACAAATAAAATAATAAAACTCAAAAATAAAATAAAATGCACTAAAAGGTATAAAATAATTATCTAATTTAGTTACAACTAAACGACGAAATATTTACATGAAATCACTTTTTGAAGTCGGTTAGCACTAAACAAACTACCTATATAAGCGAGCGTACCCGCCAATCGTACTAAGTAAAATCCGTCGAGTTTGATTCATAAAATTGTATATGTTTGGCACCGACTTCAAAAAGTGATTTCATGTTAATATTTCATCGTTTAGTTGTAACTAAATTAGATAATTATTTTATAACTTTTAGTGCATTTTATTTTATTTTTGAGTTTTATTATTTTATTTGTTGCATTTCATTTTTTTGAAGTCGGTTTTATTTTTTTATTTTTTTTTATAATCTGAATATTGGTATATTTGCTTCATTTCTTCAAAATATCTCCTTTCTAAAATATCAAGTGTGGTAGATATTGTTTGTGAGAGGTCTCTAACTCAAAAACCAATAAAAAAATATAAAAATGAATTTCAAATTAGTTGTGTTATATGGAAATTATCTATTATATTTTGGTTGAAATCGAAACTCGCTTATTTGACATTTATTTTCTACACTTGAAACAATTTAAAAATACCATATACCATATACCTATAATTATGCGGTACGTTTTAGGTCCCATTAATAATATAGGGTCCGCCAAATAACTTTTTTTTTTAAATGCCCTATAAAAAACTACTGAATATTTTCTCAAATTTCTTTTTTTATTTGAAAGTACAATCCTTCCGGTTAATAATGGAAAATAATTTCATTCAAATGGCTGCCTCGGGCTGGCCATGCAGTAGCCTACACGATCGGTCCAATTTTTAAGCACATTATCGATTGTGTGCAGCTGTATTTCACCAATGGCTTCCACGAATATTGTCCTTTAAAGCGTCAATTGTCTCTGGCTTTGTCGGCGTAACACTTATCTTTGACGGCACCCACAAATAACAGTCCAACGGTGTCAAATCGCAGCTCCGAGGTGGCTAAACGACATCAGCTCTGCGGCTGATAATGCCATCTTCAAAAACAGGGCGCAAAACATCGAGGTAGCTTCGGCTGTAGTGGCACGGCGCCGTCCTGTTGAAACCAAATGTTGCCAATATCCTCTCTTCAATTTTTCGCGATACAAAAATTTGTTCAACATGGCCTGATAACGATCGCCATTGACTGTAACGGCCACTCCTTGCTCATTTTCGAAGAAAAATGGCCCAATTATGCCTCTGGACCAAAATCCGCACCAAACAGTGACTCGTTTTGGGTGCGTCGGCTTTTCAATGTATGCGTGCGGGTTTTCTGTGCCCCAAATGCGACAATTTTGCTTGTTTACATACCCGCCAAGATCAAAATGAGCTTCATCTGAAAAGATGATTTTTTTTCTGCAACATTACCATGATTTTCAAAGTAATGTCGCAATATTTCCCAGCGTTGTTCAAGCGTATACACAACCATATTCGTTCAGCGGAAGGATAAAACTAATTATCTGTCAAATCAAACATGAGCTAAGTGTTACCATTCACGAAATAAGCACTAGTTGAAAAAAAACGTTAGATGGCGGACCCTATATATTACAAATAACACTGCCCAACAATGAAAATGCTTCGGGCTCAAAAATAGTTGATTCTTATGTATTTCCACCTGCTGAATTCAAAAATTACCATAAAGATTACCGATTAGCTCTTGTTTTGGAGATATAATCGATCAAAACGGTGAAAAAGACCATTTTGACCTATTCGAGTTCCGTTAGATATTAAACAACAATATTTGAGATCACAATATTTTGTTGAACTAATAGAAAACAGCTTCCTCTTGGATTTACAAATTTCCACTTGTTTGTAGCTCAATTAGAACTCGAGTTATAACTAAAAAACTAAAACTACGTGATTATAAAGGATAATAAACATTAATAAAGTAAAGGGAGTGTAGTTTCAGAATGAATGAAATAAAACTCAAAGAGGTGTATACAATCTCAATATATTTCGGATTATTAGTCCATCATCAGGAGTTTACAGGTTAAAAACTAATCTCGTAAATTCCTGATGGACTAATAATAACACTGGGCAACAAAAAGAGGCAAGCTAAAAAATGACGATCTGATGAAGGCACCACATAAATCTCTTCAGACACGACCATCTCTGAAGTATTATTCCAGCAATGTAGAACTCTTAGAATGTAACTACAATTTGTAAAAAAATAAAATGCACTTTCAATGTTGTTAGCATATGTAATTAAAATGTATCTTTTTCTCTTGATCCGCCACCTACTGTATTTCACAGAAACTAGAGCTAAGAAAAATTTTCATTGTCATATTCGTTTTTCTCAACCCAAAATTGGTAGGAATTGACTCATCAAGTGCTCGAAGCATTTTTTTGTTGCCCAGTGTAATTATTTTTATATTAAGAAATTGAAATTATTATGACAAGTTATTTATATTAAAAAAATTGTATCAACTACGCTTCAAACAGAGGGTATAAAAACTATTTTTTTTTAGATATCCAAACGAAAATCTATATTTCAAACTCTCTATAAAATGTACTATTTAAAATGAGATTAATTTTTTGTAAATTTATATTTTTTTCCCCTTGAAATTCTCAATCAAGTTGATAAGAGTCCCCCCCTTTGTTTCAACTACCCTTCAAAAAGAAACTACAAAAACTTATTTTTTTCGAGATATTCAAATGAAAATATATATTTCAAACTCTCTATAAAATATTCTATTTAAAATGAGTACTTTTTTGTAAATTAATATTTTTTTTCCTTTGAAATTGTCAAGCAAGTTGATAAGGGTTCCCTCTTTTTTTATCAACTACGCTTCAAACAGAGAGTAAAAAAAACTATTTTTTTTCTCGAAATATTCAAACAAAAATATATATTTCAAACTCTCTATAAAATGTACTATTTAAAATGAGTTTAATTATTTGTAAATTTATATTTTTTTCCTTTGAAATTCTCAAGCAAGTTAATAAAGTTCCCCCATTGTATCAACTACTTTTCAAAAAGAGGGTTTAAAAACTAAGTTGATAATGGTCCCCTCTTTTTATCAACTACCCTTCAAAAAGAGGCTTCAAAAACTAATTTTTTTCGAGATATGCAAACGAAAATATTTATTTCAAACTCTCTATAAAATGTGTTATTTCAAAACAGTTTAGTTTTTTAAAAATTAATTTTTTTTTCCTTTAAAATTCGCAAGCAAGTTGTATCAACTACTTTTCAAAAAGAAGCTTCAAAAACTATTTTTTTTTTTTTTTTTAGATATTTAAAAAAAATATATTTTTTCAATTCTCTAGGACCATCTTATCCCAAATATACTAATATTTCTAAAATTTGTATATTTGAAATTTTTTGGCTAAAAACAGAAATTTAAATTATCTAGGATCTAGGGCAGTCTGATCCCAAATATACCTAATTTTTTCAAACGAAAATATATATTTCAAACTCTCTATAAATTGTATTATTTAAAATGAGTTTAGTTTTTTAAAAATTAATATTTTTTTCCCTTTCAAATTCTCAATCAAGTTGATAAGGGTCCTTCCTTTGTATCACTTCACCATTATTGGAAGGGTTCATAAATTTAATTTTTAAGAAATATATAATAATAAATATTGTATTCGAGCTCTGTATATAATATAATATTAGAATAAATTAAAATTTCTTGAAAAATAAATCTTTATTTTCTTAAAAAAATCCGAAAATGAGAGTAAAGGGGGACCCTTTGTATATATCACTTCAGGATTTTTGAAGTAGTTCATAAATTTTATTTTTAGAAGAGATATAAAAATAAATATTATATTCGAGCTCTGTATATAATATAATATTAGAATAAATTAAAATTTCTTGAAAAGTAAATCTTTATTTTCTTAAAAAGATTTTAAATGAGAGATAAAGGGGGATCCTTTGTATCACTTCAGGATTTTTGAAGTGGTTCATAAATTTTATTTTTAGGAGTGATATAAAAATAAATATTATATTCGAGGTCTGTATATAATATACTATAAGAATAAATTAGAATTTCTTGAAAAGTTATACTTTTTTCTTAAAAAATCCGAAAATGTGAGGTAAGAGGGGACCCTTTGTATCACTTCAAGATTTTTGTAGTGGTTCATAAATTTAATTTTTAGGAGAGATATAAAAATAAATATTATATTAGATCTCTCTATTTAATATCCTATTATGGTAGAATAAATTAAATTTTATTGAAAAGTAAATAAAAAAAATCCGAAAATAGAGGTAAGGGGGGACAAACATAATGAGCAAAAAATAATTTGAGAGTTGCATTAGAATCGAAGACTTGAGTCTTAAAGATTTCAGGTTGTCAAAAAAACAATAGTGAGGAAGGAATTTCTGTAATAGGAATAAACGAATTGACGATTGAATTGTTTCGATTTGTTTCTAATTTTATCGAATGTTGGATGTTTGAGAATCAGACATCTCGTGAGAAAGGGGATTATTGATTTTATTTCACAAGCCTTATGATAGTATTCATAATTGGAAATTGAATTGTATATTGAATTATCAAATAAAAAAACAGAAAAAACAGGTTGCCTGTTCAAATCAGAAACATTGTTTTCTGACCATTCTCTTACTGGTTGTATCTCTTATGCATTTTTTATTTTTTTCCCCCCATTTTCTTTTTTAATCATATAAATGATAGACAAGCAATGTATAATTAACTTCCTAATTTAAGTTTAGTAGGTAGTTGAAGTTTTTTTATTCATTTTAATTATAATATTATTTAAATGACCAAACCAGACAGGGAGTAATTAGAATTAAAAAAAAAAAATACTTCTATAAAATTTTGCGCTAAAATTTAAAGGAATGAAATTCATTTTTAATTTTTCAACAAGTCTTTTATATTAAAAGTAGAAGTTGAATCATAAATGAAAAATTCTTTAGATGAAAACTCTTGTTAAGCTGTCACTGACTATCCTTCTATTAGAGCGATGCTAATGTGCAGAAAAAGATGTAGAAGATAATATTACCGATTAATGTTTATACCCAACGACCTTGACTTGTTGAAAGCTCCCGATCTTAAAAAGCCTTGATGTTCAGAAACAGAGTTAGTAGATCTTGTGAAGATGACCGAGTTAGACCACTGTCTGCTGTTGACTTATTACAATAGTTGCTTAAAGACTATTATAGAATTGGGTGATGCAATAAAGGGAGATCCTGGAAGTTGTGATCTCTAGAACTGGAATGATGTCCATTGGAGGTTTGTCTTATTGCCTCCTCCTCTTTTAGTGTCATCTTTCTTGGCAAATTCGAAGGAATACGGAAGCTAGTAAATGCTACAGACAGACAGTCACTGTAAGTTGTTTACATATTTACAGATTCCTTCTTCACTCTAGCTGTCTCCCTGATTGGGAAGGCCTTAATGGGGAGCTACGGCCCTCAACCTTTGCTATACGACTATACTTCTCGAGGGGTGAACCGCGACCTAATATTGTGTACACCCACTTCCGCTTTCATTTCCGAGTCGAAGACAATAGATGAAGAGGCATTATCTAATGAATTCCAAAATAATTCCATATAATTCCAAAGATGGTGTACACCTAATCCCAATCGCGGTTCACCCCTCGATAATTCTTAAGAGCCAGTATATGGGCAAACGCTGCCCAATATTATCTTCTTTACTATCATACTGGATATTTTAAGATGACCGTCATTATCGCATGTTGAGTTTAAAAGAGATACTTACTAAATAGTAGGTTAAGAGATAATTGAAGTCAACATTGAAAAGTTTTTATTTTGTCTAGAGTAACAGAGTTGTGGAATCATAAAGACAAATAAAGAGTTTCTTCTCTGCCTGATGCAAATAAACAAACACACATATCTATATTTAATATATATGTGAGTATGTTTATTTGCATCAGGCAGAGGACAACCTCATTGTTTCTCTTTAAAAATTGAACATGATCAAACTTCAAAAATAACCTTCTAATGAATTTCGAAGATACATCTCACAAAATTTTATCATATATTAATTAATAATGATAAGTGAGGAGCGTATAAATTATATTATCCTCAAAAAAAATTTGTTTCAATTTGCGAATCAGGAACTAGATTTTAAGACTTAAACGAGAGAAGCTTGAATATTTTTAACCGACTTCAAAAAAAGGAGGAGGTTCTCAATTCGATTGAATTTTTTTTTTTATGTGTCTATGTTACTCGATTTCTTCGCCAATTGTGAACCGATTTTGATGATTTTTTTTGCATTGGGTTCAGTATAGTTTCCAATTGGTACCATATTAATTTGGTCAAGTTCTGATGATAGGATCAACGACAAAATAGCCGAAATCTCCAATTCATATGAGCAAATAATCGAAATTATAATAAAAAATCTTTTATAAAAAAAAAAACAATCTTAAAACGTTCATTTAAAACCCGCTAACGTTTCGAGAGAATTCCTCTATTTATTAATTGAATTTTATTATTATTTTGTGATTCATTCACACGAATCTTTCTCTTACGAGATGCATGCAAGGTATTATCTTAAGCCCCACTATTGCCAACATCAGTAAAAAGAGAAAAATAAAAATAATTTTTAGAAAAAAAATAAAACCATCTTCAAAAAAATTAAATTCAACAAATAAAATAATAAGAACTCAAAAATCAATGAAATGCACTAATAGTTATAAAATAATTATCTAATTTAGTTACAACTAAACGACGAAATTTTTACTTGAAATCACTTTTTGAAGTCGGTGCTAAACATATACATTTTATGAATCGCACTCAACGGATCATACCTAGTAATGAAGACAACATCTCGTAAGCTCGCTTATATAGTTTCTTTAGCACCGACTTCAAAAAGTAATTTCATCTAAAAATTTCGTCGTTTAGTTGTAACTAAATTAGATAATTATTTTATACCTTTTAGTCCATTTTATTTGATTTTTGAGTTCTTATTATTTTATTTGTTAAATTAATTTTTTTGAAGTCGGTTTTATTTTTTTTCTAAAAATTAAATTCTAAAATGTCAATTTTTATTTTTTAAAAGTAAGAGCCTTCTTTAATTATAATAACTCATGAATATATTTCACCTTAAGATGTGGTGTCCATTGAACCTTCTTTACATATTAAATCCCTTGTTGAAGTTTACGAGAACCTTTTTTAGATAATCGACCATGGATTGGTACTCGGCATCTCTCAAAATGGCAATATGTCACTGAGGTCTCATCATGTTTTTTCTTTTATTAATTTTTATTATTAATATACCATATTCGATTTCTTTTTTCAGCTTATATGGTAGTATCGTGTATCTTATGGATTTTCATATTATAATTTTATTTATAACACACTGACGTTATCTTTTTAGATAGTGTTTTTCATTGACCTCTCTTCTAAGCGGAAGTTGATTTATATATATTTATGTAAGTATGTTTGTATGTGTCTGATGTGTACCTCGATTAACTAACAGGGTTGTGGAATAGAAATTTTTATCTATTCCTGGGTGATATCCTGGTTTCTTGATATATGTATTATATTTTTTAAATTTCCCATGTCTAGTAGTTCTCTGTTGTTTTAAATTATTATTCGAAACAAAGATTATAAATTCCAATTATTTCACTATTTTTTACTTTACCATAGAGGGTATGGTCAAGTATTGTATTCGTGCATGAAAAAAGCGGTTTTTTCCTTCTTTTTTTCGAAATATCTAAAAAAAGCCTGAAACTATTTTGATTAAAAAAATTGAGCGAAACCATGGCATTTCGCTCTACTAAAAAGCTCTAGTAAGTGAACATCGAAAAAATTATATTTTTCGAGATAATAATTGTTTTGTCAAAATGTCTGTTAGTCTGGTTGTCTGATTGTCTGATAGACTGTGCGTTACCAAATTTTTGTGGACGAGCTAGCTCAAAAACTAGTGTGAATATCGTAACCAAATTTCACACGTAGTTTTGGTCTATTCAGATTAAGAGCTGATTAGATTTTGGTGCATATCGACCCAAAATTGTGTGGGTTAAAAATAAAAAATCTAGGCCATTTGAGCAAACAACCAAATTTTTTATACATAATCAATGGGACCCTAGAAGTCTAAAAATGCAAAAACTAACCGCCCAAAATCGGGGGGGGGGGGGTGCAGGGTCAAAAAATGAAAATCTAGGCCCTTTGTACCTAACTCAACCAAATTTTGGACACATAATCATTGGAAGCCCAGAAGTTTAAAAATGAAAAAACTAACCGCCCAAAATGGCCGGGGGGCGGGGGGGCAAAAAATGAAAATCTTGGCCATTTACCAAACTCAACCAAATTTTGTATACATAATCAGTGGGATCCCACAAGTATGAAAATGCAAAAACTAACCTCCCCCTACATGATTATAAATAATTTTATGGGCCAGGTTGTATGTTAAAGTCAAG
The DNA here is from genome assembly GCA_024734495.1 of Forficula auricularia. Taxonomy (NCBI): domain Eukaryota; kingdom Metazoa; phylum Arthropoda; class Insecta; order Dermaptera; family Forficulidae; genus Forficula; species Forficula auricularia. Next base: position 25,156,224 of record JALMQS010000030.1, on the reverse strand, counting down.
TGGATGGCCACATCAGAACACGTCAACTTATTTATGTCGCTTTCAGTACATTATAGCTTCAGTACTTTTTAAGATTTCCCTTGTATCGATTCGATTTTTTTCTGATTCTCAAAGTTCTGAAGCTAGCGAGCCCAAAATCAACCAAATTTTGTATACAGTACATAATCAGTGGGACCCCAGAAGTCTAAAAATGCAAAATCTAACCCCCCTTCCCTACATGATTATTAAATATATTAAATACTAGCTGCAAGGCCCGCCTTCGGCGGCCCTCTTGCTAGCCAGGGGCCACGCTCCCTGGACCCCCCCTCCCCGAAACCAACTAAAAGTGGATGGCCACATCAGAACACGTCATCTTATTTCAAAGTGCAATAGAGAATTAGGCTTGGTTTTAAGCAATCGATAGCATCGCAGACTATTGGTTAACGAATAATTGTATTCCTTATTTAAAGAAAATACATACCTATTGATTATGGTATTATTTAGAATAGGTATAACAAATTCCATTACTCAGCTGTTGACGAGGTGAATTAATTAGTTGGAATCTCGCTCGCTTCAGGTGCTAAATCGTCACCGCGAGAGTGACTGAGCGCTTTTTTTCTTTTTTTTATCAGGAAATAAATCCGTCACTTTTCAGGTTGTCATCATTTCGTACAATAACTAAAATTCCTACATTTAGAAAATGTATTATTTTTCGCTCAATGCAAGAATCAGCACTTATTCCTAAAGAAAGTTTCTATTTTACTCAATAAAATTTATTATCCAAACAAATTATTCATTTCTGAATATCCAAAGTTGAATCATAACCGTTTTAATTACATGTCAGGATAATTGACTAATTTTGATGAAATCATTTTTTTGGGGGAGGGGGAGGGGGGATAAGATGATGTAGAATCACATCATTTTAGAGACAGACTTTTTGTGGTCAGAATTCTACACTGCAGTGTAGAAATCCACCCAGGGCGTGATTCTGATCAACTCACCACAAAAAATAGTGCTGTAAACATAGAACTCATCATTATCCTTAACACCCCTTAAGCCTTATAAAGACAGATTTTTTTCATTTTATTTATTCATTTACTTTTTTTTTGAAAGTTTGTAAAAAGTTTTTATGATAAAACTCTAGGAATATTCAGGAGTTGGATCTAATTCGAAGGTATTTGTGAAACCGGAGCATTAAGGATTAAAGAAAGATATAATCACTAAGTCGCGTGGTTTGGGAGTCTGATTCTGTCTGCATATTGTAATCTCAATTCCACTACAATTTCTTGCATCTCAAATTGATTGTTGCGGTCTTAAAACTCTAATTTCACTCATTTCACTATACCATATACCAGAGGTGGGGAACCTGTGGCCTTTATGAATTTCTTATGTGGCCTCGAAATGAATTTTAAATTAAAAAAAAAACTGAATTTAAAATAAAAAAAAAATTGAAATTAAAATAAAAAAAAAATTGAATTTGAACAGCAATAGCTTTACAAAAGTTACATTTATCGGTATTGAAACTTATGTGGCCTCCTTTGTTACTGATATTTTAAATGTGGCCTCTCAGGGTAAAAAGGTTCCCCACCTCTGCCATATACCCTTTAACAGACATGTAATAAGCTAATAAGTATAGCTGAACTCCTCTTATATGTTTCCCTGTAAAACGTATAACTAGAATGATCATTCTAAATCGCTACCAATATCAAATTAAAATGTGAAATATATTAGGAGGATTGATTCCCTATATGCAATTTCGGAAAGTCTTCTATTTTTAACCGACTTCAAAAAAGGAGGAGGTTTTCAATTCGACTGATTTTTTTTTTTTTTTTTGTGTCTATGTTACCTGATATCTTCGTCAATTGTGAACCGATTTTGATGATTTTTTTGCTTGGGTTCAGTCTAGTTTCCGATTTGTCCAGTTTTTTTTTTTTCATTTGTATTGGACCTTTTTTGATATGTTTGTTCAGGCATAACTTCTTTGTTTATGAACCGATTTTAATGATTCTTTTTTTATTAGAAAGAGGGTACCTTAGGGGTGGTACCAGATTAATTTGGTCAAGTTCTGAAGATATGATCAATGACGAAATAACTTAAATCTCCAATTTTTATGACCAAATAATCGAAATTATAATAAATAAAATCTTTTATAAAAAAATCTTAAAACATTCATTTAAAACCCGCAAACGTTTCGAGAGAATTTCTATATTTATGAATTGAATTTTATTATAATTTTCTGATTCATTCGCCCGACGCTTTCTCTTACGAGATGCATGCAAGGTATTATATTAAGTCACTATTAATAACATCACTAAAAATGCGAAAAATAAAAATAATTTTTTTAAAAATAAATAAAACCTACTTCAAGAAAATTAAATACAACAAAATAAGAATAAAATACACTAAAAGGTATAAAATAATTATCTAATTTGGTTACAACTAAACGACGAAATTTTAACATGAAATCACTTTTTGAAGTCGGTGCCAAAAATATACCTTTTATGAATCGCACTCGGCGGATCTTAGTATATTTGGCGGGTACGCTCGCTTATATAGTTTGTTTTGCACCGACTTCAAAAAGTGATTTCATGTTAATATTTCGTCGTTTGGTTGTAACTAAATTAGATAATTATTTTATACCTTTTTAGTGTATTTTATTCTTATTTTGTTGCATTTAATTTTTTTGAAGTCGGTTTTATTTATTTTTTTTTATAAAAATTACTTCTTCGGTAAAATAGCCTTTAATGTTTTATTGAAATAACTTCTGAATGATTCATCAACTAACCGGAACTTTTCACTATTAGAACTTCTTGAAGGCGGGACTTTTGAAATATGAATCACATTATCGAAATAAAAAATAAATAAATAAATGCTTAAGTGAAGAAAATGAGTAAGTGAGCCGAGTGAAGAAGAATGCAAGGAGCGGAAGCGAGTGGCGGCTGCTCTACGGCCTGTTCATTCTATAAAGGGACAACGTAGCCATATTGAAAAGAGCCGGGACTTGTTTCGATCCATTCCGAAACGCTCCGCTCGATGTTGCCAAATGTCTAAAAGCATTTCGAACGCTAAGAATTTGTAAATAGCATTTCCAGACAAATATTTGAATGGCTACTAAGCGACAAGTTTTCAACGTGTCTTCATAGACAGAAAACAACCCGGCAAATGTCATGTAGAAAAACTCCACCAACCGGTTATTTATTTAACCACAGAGTGAAGGCCCTAATCATTTATCACTTTCCTGAAAAAATGCCCTCTTTGATTTGGAAATTAATAGAAATTAATTGATCGCTTCGATGTTCATTAATCCTCCCTCAGCGACGCTCTTTTAGGGAGCATTTATTTTTTGTAATGCACTATTTCGTTTAGCCTAGCCTAGTGTTTCTCAACCTTTTCTAGAGCGAGGAACCCTAGAGCACTTATATTTATTTCTGAGGAACCCCCTAGAACTGAAATATAAGATATTTAATTTATCGTCAAAATATCAACACCACGCCGACGATAGCACTCTGCACAGCCAACCCTCACTCCCGAATAATCTCCTCAATCACTCTCGACCTAGACAAACTGAATAAATGGGGCTCTCAAAATTTAGTTAACTTTAATGCAAACAAGACTCAATGTTGTCTAATTTCTAGGCGCAATAATAAAAATTTCCCTGATATTCACTTCGATTCGAATCCCCTAAAAATGTGTGACAGCCTATCCATGTTGGGCGTCTCTGTCGCATCAGACCTGTCTTGGAATGAACACATCTCCTCTGTGGCGGAATCTACAGCAAGGAAGATTGGCTACTTATTTAGGTCCAAACAATTTTACAAGCCCCCACACCTTCTCACCATCTACAAGGCCCAAATCCACCCCTGTCTCGAATACGGCTCTCATCTATGGAGAGGAGCCTCTAAATATTCTCTTGCTACCCTGGATGCCATTCAGAAACGAGCCGTCAGGCTAATTGACGATTCTACCCTCACCGACTCCCTCGACTCGCTAGCTCATCGAAGAAATGTCTCTGCCCTTTCCCTTTTCTATAGATACTATCACGGCCGGTGCTCTGATGAGATAAAATCAATAATCCCCCCAAAGCATGCTTCTTTCTTTCTTTTCTTCTTTCTTTTCTTCTTTCTTTTCTTCTTTCTTTTCTTCTTTCTTTTCTTCTTTCTTTCTTTCTTTCTTTCTTTCTTTCTTTCTTTCTTTCTTTCTTTCTTTCTTTCTTTTCTTTTTCTTTCTTTTTTTTAAAGGCACGCGTTTTGTTGGAATTTCCAAGACTGGTATCAAATTAGAAAGTGCTGACTACCATTCACAATGTATATCCTTATGACTTTCATGGACCTGAACTCTCTTCCAGCCCCATCTCTTCCAGCACTTATAATTCAACCTTCAAACCCGCGCATAACTCCTACGTCTACACCCTCTCACTTAAATCAATCCTCTCTTCGGTAATGCAAGGGTCTTTCGAGATCCATAGGGGCTGCATCTTTACTGGTGCACCCCTTCTTGCATTCGATTGCATTAAAAAAAAAAACCATGATACTTTTATATCTTCCAAATACATAGCCTCTCCGATGACGGTGTTGCCACATTTTAAAAATTTGCTAGATTTTGGGGAAATTGGGTACAAAAAACGTGCATTTTAAATTACAATACTTAACATTTTTATTTTCATGAATAATATTATTATTAAATTTTTTTGATAATGTCATTGGGATACCCATATGCCCCTTTCGGATCGGACAGTTTTTTTTTTACATATTCAATGTATACTCATAAATAATATTCTCATCTATTTGAAAAGCAATATTATTTCAAACGTCATTAATAACAAAATAATAATAAAACAATTTAAATGGTGTTTTCATTTTGTTACTAATGTAACGTAATCGTTGTATTATAAGAAAGTTAAGGACGTTTAGAGCAACAAAAATGGTAATACTGAGACAATAATAGTCCTGAATAGTAATTAAATAAAAAAATTATATATATTTTATATATATTTACTATTAATTTATTAATTATATTTCACTTAAAACCTACACCGCTTTCCTTAGAAATAATTAATAATAGTGATGTTCATCGCATTCTTAAGGACGTTCCCTAATATAGCTCAGATGCAGTTCGCTCTTTCCCCTACTCTCACATGCGCACAAAGGAAAAATATTTTCGCTGCGTCGTTTCTCGGATATGATTGAATTCTTACGGACGCTAAAAGACAAAGAACAAAAAAAAAAAACACTTCTTGAAACAGCTCAATTCGAAATTCCAGATGAGAACAGTATAGTTAGGTTGAGAGAATTACCTAAAAATCTCAAATGCACCACCTGCAGAAGTTTTTTAGATATGGAAAATTTTTGTGATTTTAGTGCGACGTTGCCAAGTCTCTATCTCTCACTTGCCATCCCATGAGAGAAAAAATGAAAACCATCAAAAGTACCTAACTTTTAAGATTTTTCATTCAAAACGAATACCGCTTGATACAATTATTTTAACAGAAAAATATTTTTTATATTTTCGTTAATGATTCTCAGTTTTTCAAAATAATTTCAAGAAAATTACGATTGTTATTTAATGAAACAGTCGCTTTAACATCAATCGAGATAGGGCTCGTGTATTAAATATGCAAAGTTCAATGGTCAATATTTATAAATTTAGTGCCGCAAGGACTATTTAAAAAAATCTCTACGTGTAAAGGACACTTATAAATATGTGTATTCAAAGTTTTAAAAGGATTGCAAGGAAATCGATTTATTAAGGAACGTCCTTAAGTATCAATGGTTTTATTTGACTATAAGGTAATAGTTAGACTCTAAATTTAGTATTTTTTTCATTACATGACAAATTTTTTGAGGTGTGATTCTATTAACTACTATTTTTGTTTTTTAATTTTTTCTTTTATTGACCTCTAGGCGCGGGGAACCCCAAACCTCGATTTTTGGGAACCTGGGTTCCGCGGAACCCAGGTTCAGAAACACTGGCCTACCCCAATGCTTCTTAAAATAGTGGGCCGCGCCCCCCTAGGGGCTATGGTTTACCCGCAGGAGGGCCGGGAAGAGTCCCAAATCTAACAAATAAATTATTATTGTTAAATAAGTTTAAATACTTGGATTATAATTACAAAATTTCGATAATGAATTGAAATGTTAAAATGATAATATATTTTCAACTGCTTATAACATAGACTATTGCTTTCATCCATTAATTATTTTTAAATCAAGCATATAAAATTTCAAAAAAAGAAAAGGAGGGCCTTGAGATATTGACTTGGGTTTCAAGGGGGCCGCGACTTCAAAAAGTTTAAGCACTGAAGAACCAGACAAAGTGTAAACTGCCCCTGCGATACAACTAAATAATATATAGGAAAAAAATAATTATTAATTGAAAGAATGGTAGGTAATTAAATATTATTTCCTAAATAAAAATGTAATCTTTCAATTCTTCAAGATCAGATTGCACAGACCTTCGTCTTACCATTTCCCTCAAACACTCACTTCTTCTCTGTAATATAGGGTTCTAATTTTTTATGCTTTTTTCTGTAAAGGATGAAGAAGTCGTAGCCCATATAAGTCAGGATGTGTACGCTTATCCTAGAAAAAAAGGTGCTAATTTCAGGGGTTAAATTAAACCTGAATAAATAATACTTACTGGTTATATGAAAATAAAAATATGGAAATTAAAAAAATGGCTTGAGGTGACTAAAATAATAAGGAACATTTATATAAGAGACCCTACTTAATCCAAGAAAAATTCACCTACCCCTTTCTTGATTTAACCACAAACTTTACTGCGCAAGATGTAAGCTGCTCTTTTGTTTGTCATCCAGTTCCAGTAGACTAGTAACTCAAGTTATCAGACAGCTCTCATCAGAAAATAAAAACTATATTAATTACTGGAAGAATTTTCCTCAATAAATTAGCCTCTGTAATTTTGTCGCTTCAAAGAATCTATCTTTAAGAGTAGGTATTTATTTTAAAAGAATGTTTTTCTTTTTCTTTTTTTATATAAAAAAGATTTTTCTTTCACCTGTATATGCAGAGATTAACTATTTTTTCAGTAACATCAGGGATATCTTTAATGCAATTAATATTTTAACTTTTATTTAATTTTATTTTAATTATAGAATATAATGATAGCATTTTATGCTTTATTTGTACATTCTATTCAAGTAATTTTAGTATATATCATTGCTGGATGTAAATTTAAATAAAAATGTGAAAATGTCTTAAATGTATGAAAAATGGACAATATTAGAACTTCAATAAGAGCTAAGAACGCATAATATGTAACTAGAAAGAAAGTTCCGTTTCTTTGAAAATCTACTTGCCATCGATATTTTCCCGGTTTTTACCTAATATATATATATATTTTACATATCTATATTTTCGAACAAAAAATCGTTACTAAAGTAAATACATAATAGCATGCGCCAATTTTGCAAAATAGTCTCTGTTTGAATAGTGCAGAGCATCCACGAAAGAACCATTTTTGATAATATATAATCGGAATCCATATTTACCAGGTGTACCGGAAAGTCATTACCGGTTTTTCTAACAGATGTCGCTAGGCTTAAGTATGCAATGTTATGATTTGACACATATGCATTTTATTCTACTGACATCAAGCTTCAAAGCTATACATGTTATATTTTGCGAAAGTAACACCTTCATAGATTTATACCTCTTTGAAAATGTCAAGTTTCATGCCTGAAAACGAGCATTTGCGGCACGCATTATTTTTCTTATTTAATCAAAAGAAAAATGCCGCTGAAAGTCATCGTTTGCTGGTAGAAACTTACGGTGAGCATGCTTTAACCTTAAAAACATGTGAGGTGTGGTTTCGAAAATTCAAAAGTGGTGATTTCGATGTGCAAGATAAAGAACGTTCTGGTAGACCAAAAAAGTTTGAAGATGCGAAACTACAGGAGTTATTCCAGTATACATCTAAATTCGTAGTACTCCAAAATAATTGAATCAATTATTTCAGAAAAATCACGTGTCATTATTTTGTTATTAAACATATACTGATTCTGAAATTACCGATTCAATTATTGTCAATACGTTAACAATAGCATGTGTATGTTTTATATCTTCTGGCTTACACGGGCCACATTTGAAGAAAAAAAATTGCCTCGGACCGCGGCTAAAATATTATAATTCTATTGATATTTGTTATTCAAAAAAGATAGTTAAAAATGTAGAAATTAGGACTTTATTAGTTTTTTTAGATCATAATGAGTTTCTAATTTTACTTTTCGTAAATTTTATAGTCGAAAATAGCTTCTCGTATTTGTAAATACATACATACATACTTACAAAAAGTGATATTATGTATTAGTATTTGTTTATATTTTTTCCTTGCTAGATAATTAATATAAAATTCTAATAAAGAGAGAACATTCATTTTTTCTTTCCGGTCGATATCTAATTGTTTTTCTAGAACATTTATTCAGGAAGTTTGCAAGTAGAAAATTTATTTCTAATGAAAATGGAGTCGAAAATAAACTAAAATGATGATTATTTTTTCGGAAATCTTGAAATCTAGTTTCAGATTCAAAATTTAAAATTAGCACTTTTATTTTTTCAAAACTTCACAGTAGTATTTCAAATTTCTTATTTTAAAGAAAAAAAAATTATCAGGGCAATTGTTGTATGTTTATATATACATATAAATCTCAATGTTTTAAAGAATCTTATTACTATTGTTAGAGTTCGTGGCTCTGATGAAACTGTACTAGATGAAGGAGGAGGTATCAGCCAAAGATGGAATCACTGGGTTCAATAATATATTATTGAACCCAGTGATTCCATCTTTGGCTGATACCTCCTCCTTCATCTAGTACATAATCTTATTACTTTATATTGGGCTACGGGTTGGACAGTCCTGGTTTAAATCGAATGGGATTAAAGAAGGATATGAGAAATTATAATTTATTTTTTAAAAGGGTCACGGATATAATAATCCCTGACTATCCATTATCTATTGTCATGTAAGAACGTACAAAGATCTAAAAAACAAGTCCTGACAAGTTTTAGTCCAGGAGAGAAATTATCAATTAATTGTGATTGTTCTAGAAAATCCCATTTCCTTGTCTCCTTGTACTAGAATGATATCTATATCGACTTTGTAAGTGTCGTAACATATAAATTACTGAATTAATAAATATTTTAGAAAATGAAAATATGAGAAGAAGAAGAATTTTTAAATATTCGAAACTTCATTATTTTTTTATCTTATTATAATTTTGGTTTTAGTGAAAAAAGCTTCACGTATTGTACAAATGTTTTAATGAAGTTTATGATTTTATGTTAGGCCACACTCATTGCAGTGCTGTGCCCCATGCGGCCCGCGGGGCACGGGTTGGACAGTCCTGTTCTATATAATAGTCTTTGATTCATTGGTGAACAGCGTCCCAGATTAAAATTATTATATATTTATGAGTAGCACCTAAAATTGAAAAATGATTTTATGATACCTTAATTTTTATTCTATTTCTTCACTGATTTTATGAGAACTGAAGTGATTTTCTTTTTATTCATTACATCAGGCTACGAGGGTCGATGTTGTTAGCAAGAACTTTGACTCTATTAGTCCTTCATTTGGAAGGTGTTTATCTCAGAATGTGCAAACATATGCTGATAAGGCGCGTATGCCCCCTCCTCCCCGACTGTTTCCACCCAAAGACCAACGAATCACGTCGTTCTGCTTTCCAGAACCTCAGCTCTTCAAGCTGTGTCAGCTCTCCTTGTTTTTAATCGTGTTTTGCTCACTAGCATTTAGTTTTAGATAAGGCTTTACTTCATGCTCATTGATAATAATATGTCTTATTTCTAACAATCTAGAAAAAATTCAAAATTGGATAAATCATTTTCATCTATATTTATTAACTTGAGAAAAATTATTTAATATCAACACTATTTATATTTTTCTTTTTGCTATTGATTTTCATGGACAAACTATTCATTTAAACTTTAAGGCAGGGGTCCTCAAACTACGGCACGCGGACCAAATTAGATCCTTCAAACTTTTCCATCCGGTCACCGGCTACTACAGAATTAATTCGCAAATATTTACTATATTAAATAGTAATGCTAAATAATAGCTTATTATTAATATAATTTCCGTATAATATGTTATATACGGTCCACCCATAGTTTTCAATGTTCACATGTGGCCTTATCTCTCAAAGGTTTCGAGACGCCTGCTTTAAGGTATGGTACCTAATGTTTTGAAAATGAAAAATACATATTTTGGCCAAAATTGACTTGGCCAAAACTTAGTTTTACTGATTTTTTTTTCTCAAAAACAAACAATTTTGTTAAATTCCCTATCTAACTTCCACTTCAAAAGAAGATACTATTAAATGGCTTTCTTCGATATCATGAGAAATAGGACATTCTTTTATTATTAGGTTACTACTATACTATTAACGAATATCACTTTAATGATTTGATGTTTCTGTCGCTGAGTTCTATTGTTGAGTTTTTCAGCTAAAAAGTTCAAGTTGCTTTGCTACTGAATCTTATTATCTTATAAAAGATTTAAAAATACTAATTTTATGTCAAATTAATTTTCACTTTAGAGGAACTCTAAAACATGACAAGAATTAGTTAATAATAAGTTAGAACCCCTATTCTTAGGTCCTTCTGAACAAAAATTTTTGTTTCGTTTCCTCATTGAAGTTACTTGTTTATTTGAAAATTATTTCATTTAAACGCTAGGCTCAGAGATAATAAGAAATAATACTCATATGTGGTTTTCAGAATGCACTCCTCTTTATCAGCAGGCTGGAAATCCTTTGCAATTCTCTGAAGGTTTGCCTTACCATCTAAGCTCTACATAAACAATTCCACAAAGTTCTATTTCCTCTAATCCTATCGAGACCTGCATCATTAATAATAATCCTCGCCAACCATTTAATTTTCAACATTATCGAATAGAACCAAATATTGAATGTCTCTTATCTCTTCCTCTCTGCTTTCCCTATCTTCCAAGTTTTACCCCTATACAACGCGATTCAGCTAAGAAAGTCTTAAAAAATGACTTCCTATTTAATAAAATGTTTAAAATGAAATATTTTAGGATCTGGTATCTCACTGATAGAATATTACAATAGAATTGTAAAAGCTTCGATTCTCTTGTTCTGCGTCTGTAATATTGGTTGTAGTCCAAGAGCTGGTGACACGTTTTGACTACGGATTTGACCCAACTAGAAATAATGCGTAATAGTACCGTCTATGATAGTTGTACAAGGAATGGCTGGCTGTAGCAGGTGGACCAGGTACTGCGCATGGTGTGAGTGCGGTAAAAAATACATATGTGTTAAAAAATATTTTTGACCCACAATGAAATTATAAAAATTATAATTTATCGTCAATTATAAACATAATATATTCACCCCAGACCATTTGAGTGGTGGGACGTGGAACCAGACCACCGAAAGTGTATTTTTTCATGTTGTAAAAATACGCTTTGGGGGGTCTGATTCCACGTCCCACCACTCAAATGGTCTGGGGTGAATATATTATGTTTATAATTGACTATAAATTATAATTTTTATAATTTCATTGTGGGTCAAAAATATTTTTTAACACTTATGTATTTTTTACCGCACTCACACCATGCGCAGTACCTGGTCCATCTGCTACAGCCAGCCAGACTGGCCATTCCTTGTACAACTATCACAGACGGTACTATTACGCATTATTTCTAGTTGGGTCAAATCCATAGTCAAAATGTGTCACCAGCTCTTGGACTATTGGTAAAAAATGTGACCAAGTAGAAATTTATTTTTCTGGACTATCTTCCATTTTCTATAAATGTCTTCAAATGTTTCAATAGTATTCATAATACCGTAAGAATTCCAATATCTCATCTACCAATAGTCACTTAGTGTTTAATTAAATCCATTCATTTTATTATATTATTGTCAACACAATTTATAGTCTAATAAACCCTCTCAAAAAAAACTTAGGTGGATTTTATTTTTTAAGTCTAATGAAAATAATTAAGTTTTTACTTAAAAAGGCTCTTAAAAAAGGATTCGAGGGTCTTTAAAAAAATGCCTCTTGAAAGATGGCAAACACTTGATAAAGCAACAATCTGGTCACTTAGCATAAGTCTCTCTCTCAGTGGAAGACTAAAATGAAGTATTTAAAAACATTTCCTTTTATTATTATTATTATTATCTATTTAAGAAGTAGTATAACCTCAATTATGTTCATGTATGTTTTAAAACGATCACTACCACCCCTGAATAATAAAAATTAAAGATTAAAGTAAAATAACCTTTTTTCTTATGTTTTCTTTTTATTGTTCCTTAGATGCTAGGAACGCTATTAATTTTTTATTAATTTTTCAATGTCCCACCATCTGTCAAAGTCTCGTAGCTCCAATGTATCTCCTATTGCAAGGAACTTTTTTATTTTGCTGCCCCATCGCACGTTATCAGTCTACAATGTAGCATTGCGATCCTAAGTAATTAAACAAACCTCTGATTTAAAAAATCTTAAAAAATTCTTGGAAATATTTTAGTTTCGCCATTTAAGTATTATTATTATTATTTTGGTTTCTACAAAATAATTGAATTAGTTGATAGTCTAAAAAACTACGAATACCCTTACTTACTACGTAATGTGTATCCCAATTACCCTTATGATTAAAACTTGGCCTTATGTTAAAAATGTATTGAATTTTTTTTTTATTCTTAATTTTTAAGGAAATAATGTTAATATAAATCATCTCAATGTATTTTCAGAAGGGGGACCTAAAAATTTTTTTTCATAGTTTCTCTAACCCTAAATATATACACCAATACCTCGCTTTGCGTCGTTTCGTTTTGCGTTTTTTCGAAGTTGCGTCGCTGCTTAATTAGTACTAATTTTCACTGTGCGTCGTTAGATTTTCGATGTTGCGTTGTTTTAGGTTCGAGTCTTTAATTTTTTTTTTAATTTTTTTTTTTTAAAGATGGCACCACTTTTGTTTCTAATTGCGCCATGCCATCAAAACTCGGGGATTCTCTTTCTAACTGAAAATCAACGCAATTTTAATACAGTTTTATTTTCACTTTGTTTTGCTAATTTTAGAGTTCAGTTTCAATTATGTAGTGTGTTGTGCTTTTTGTAACGTTTCAATTAGTGTGTTGTGTTTTTTTTAAAAGAGAATAATAAATTTTTATAACGAATATCAATTGCTACAAGGAACTTTATTTTACGTTGAAAAAAAAGCTGTTCAGCAAACATTGGACCAATTTTTTGTGAAAGAAAGCCGACTTACGACAACAGCCACTATGGACTCATCAGACAGTGATTAATTTTAATTTTGTTTTTCATAAATTAATTGAATAGTTTATTTTGTTTTAATTGAATACGTTTTTTTTTTTTTGTTTTTTGTATGTATGTAATAAAATTTTATATTATTTTAATGTTTACTTTGTTCAATTTTCTTTTTAAAAAGTAGTATTTTTCATAACCCTGGAACCTATCTTCGATCTTTACATGGTTTGCTATAGAAAATCTTAATTCACTTTGCGTCGTGTTTTTTTGGAATGTAACCCCGACGCAAAGTGAGGTATTGGTGTATTATTCCATAGTTGGGTCCAACTAAAATCTATATGCGAAGAATACTAACAACGCAAAGCGCATCAATATATAATTTAGTAGAAAACACTATTGTTATTAATATTAATTACACTTTTTATTTCAGCTTTTGTTATCTCTATTCCTTTTGAGGAAGGTGAGAACTCAGCCTCACCTGCTTCATTTGATGAGCCACTCTTGAATTCAACCAAGTTAGGAAGTATAACTAAACACTGCCAACTAGTCATTTCAAACCCCACGTTTGGATAGAACTGTTTAATCGTAACATGACAGCTCAAATAAAAAAAAACTTATCGTTTAAAGTAATCCCTCAGTACGTTTGCCGAATTCACTCAAAATTGTTCTATTTTTTTTTCTTTTTCGCTTTTAGAAATATATGAAAAGTGCAGAAAGGTTATTTTGGTGCCACAATGTTTGAATTTTCTAAAGGAAGAACTCTATTAGATAGATCGTGTCCATTCTATAGCTTCAGAACTTCCACGTAAAAAAAAAAACTCAAAACCATTGGAGTTCTTGAACAGTTCTAGCTAATCAACACAAAATTTTTTATTAATATTGAGAATTTGGCTGATAAAATATTCCCATTCAACAAAATTTGCTGAGAACGTAATATCGAATCTTGAAAAAGTTTTCACTTTTTCACTGATTTCCGAATAATATTTATGGAAATTTATATACTAGTATATTTTTACTTAAATATATTATGTGTCAATTTTTGCTCTCTCTCAACTCAACTTTTTTCACTTTTGAAACGTCTGAAATGATCTAGCCATAGATCATGATCACATTATCTTTAATTTTTTAACCGACTTCAAAAAAGGAGGAGTTTCTCTATTCGACTGAATTTTTTTTTTTGTGCCTATGTTACCTCATATCTCCGCCAATTGTGAACCGATTTTGAAGAAAAAAAATTGCATTGGTTTCAGTCTACCTTCCGATTGGTCCCATTTTTTTTTTTCATAGGCATTAGACCTTTTTTGTTAGATTTGTTTAGGCCTAACTCCATTGTTTATTAACCGATTTCGATGATTCTTTTTATATTGGAAAGGGGGTACCTTAGGCGTGGTCCCATATTAATTTGGTCAAGTTCTGATAATATGATCACTATTAATAATATCACTAAAAAGAGAAAAATAAAAATAATTTTTAAGAAAAAAATAAAACCGACTTCAAAAAATGAAATGCAACAAATAAAATACACTAAAAGGTATAAAATAATTATTATCTTATTTAGTTACAACTAAACGACGAAATATTAACATGAAATTACTTTTTGAAGTCGGTGCCAAACATATACCTTTTATGAATCGCGCTCGACGGATCTTACTTAGTACGTTTGGAGGGTATGCTCGCTTATAGGTATAGTTTGTTTGGTACCGACTTCAAAAAGTAATTTCATGTTAATATTTCGTCGTTTAGTTGTAACTTATTTAGTTTAGATAATAATTATTTTATACTTTTTAGTGTATTTTATTTGTTGCATTTCATTTTTTGAAGTCGGTTTTATTTTTTTCTTAATTTTAAATGTTTTTTACTTTCTCTCTTGAAAAAATTTTCAATATTTAGTTTTTAGTTTTCTTCTAATCTAACGTAAAAAGTTAACTAGTAGCTCTAGGTTCGTTTGTTTTGTATATTGATCTGGAATCGGTTACAGGAATGTCCCCAGTTGCTGGAATTGGGAAGCGGAAGTGCCTCTTAGATCCTTGCCACTGACCCGGTGACCCAGCTGCTCTACGTCTTCCATTCGGAACTCGCTTACACGAGATCCTCATCCTGTTCGTACTCCGTGTGTGATGATCCTCCTACTGTTATTTTTTCAAGGCAAATCCATCGTTTACCTGATACCAGGAAGCTCCCTCCCACCTCGTTAACAGCATAGCTGATCGATCTCGAAATGAAGTGTCAAGAGGGCCGATTGACGTCACCGCTCCTTTATTTCTATTCGAACAGATCTTGCCCCAGGGAATAAACGCCAATGCCCCGTCGATTCATCAACTGTCATGGCAAATAAATTAATATGTAAATCCGATCAAACATCTTGCTGCATTCTTTTGAATAATTAAATAAATTAATTAATAAACGAATAGAATTTTAAAATGATTGAAATGACGTAGGTACGTGTATATACATCAAATATATAATTTTTCAAAATACCTAATTTATATTCAGAGTAACTAACTAAAATGATCCTCATAATTGTCATTTCGGTAGTTAGAACATAAACATCGTGATAATAAATTTTAATTACTTTTAGAATATCACTCTAGAATTACTAATCCAAAATACCTTAGAGACCGAGAGTACTGATACTTCATGAAGATTTTTGGGGTCCATGACAAATTTGTTTGAAACAGAAAACATGAACAGAACTGATAGAATTCGGATAACTGTTGTGAAGCCTATGAATATAGCACAATAGAAATTTGTGAAAAAATATATTAATATGACATGATCAAGACCAGAGTTGTGAAGTCGGAGAAGTGGAGCCGAATCGGAGTCGGGTGGAATTTCAGTAAGAGTCGTGGTCGGGAAAAATGGGATTTCTCTCTTTTTGTTTTCAACAGAAAATGTTTTAAAGTTTAATATTAGAAATTGCTTTTTCTTGGTATTAATTCTCTCAGGTATATGAATGGCGTCTCAGAATTTCGTTTACTAAATTTACCTGGCAAATACTTTTCAGAAAAATTGTACTGTTTTAGTTTGGAAATTTAACAAAAAAGGGATATCAGAGTATCACTTTTGACAATAATGAACGTGTTTTAGATGTATATTATAAATGCTTATGTATTTTATATAATAGTTTAAAATAATTAGGACTAAGTATATAAAGTTTATTTAAGGGCATCTATGAGGTTGGATTTTGTAATTCTTAGAACCATTTTATTAAATTCAAAATTTTAATTTTAATTCATTTTTTTTTAATGAAATTAAAATTTATTAACCGACTTCTTTTATGTTTATTAATATTTTAAAATATTTTTGTATTTTCTTATAACTTATTTATTTAAGAATTGGTGGATCCCCCCTCCCATTCAGTGGCGTAGCCAGAAAATTTTTATGGGGGGTCAACACACAAAGAAAAATATTTAATGGGAATTTTTTTTTATTAAAACAAATTGTCTAGTTAAATTATGTTTTTACTCGGAATGTTTTGGGGTAGTTGTGATTTCTTCCACCCTTTATGTTTTGTGCTGAATCCGAATCTGAGGTTTGCTAATAAAATTTCGTCACGCATTGTCACGCATTGTCAAAAATGCAAAAAAAGGTAAAAAAAAAAATCATTTTTTGGTGGTTTTTTGATTATAACTCGAAAACTATCAACTTTTCGTAAATAACCTTCCTATTCAAAATGAAAGTTCATAAAGTTTCCTACAAATTTCACCATTTAGGTTTTTTCTCCGACCAACCGTTCGGGCTCAAGCGCTAGTTAAAAATTGGCGTATTTTTTCTGTTTCCGCAAATCCCAAAAACTCGCACTTTTTTCGATTTTTTCCCATTTTGACCATGAAAGAGCACTCTATACATTTTTAAACTAGATTAAATTTGATCCAATTCAAACCAAGTTTCATCTTAAATGGATAATGGTAACCCGAGCCGCAATTTTTTACAAAAAATCGCAGTTTTTCCTTCATAAAATAAACTTTAATTCTGTCTCATTCTCTAGGAAATTTTGTTGGACCACTTTTTTGACAAAACTCTTAGATTTATAGATTCCATGACACTTTTTAGGATTCGGATCATATGCTTTGTAGGAAATTTTATGAACTTTCATTTGAAAATTTGATAGTTTTCGAGTTATAAGCAAAAAACCGCCATAAAAATGAAATTTTTAAACTTTTTTTGCATTTTTGATCCGTCACGAAATTTTGTTGGCAAGGCTCAGATTCGGATTCAACACACCAAAGAACATATAGGATCAAGAAATCAAAACTACCCCAAAACTTTCCCGCGATGGGGTCTTTAGAGAACAATTTCACCGGACTAAAAGGGTACTTCAAGAAATTAAAAAAGAACATAATTCTTGGTTAAACATATGAAATATATTTAATTACGGTTAGTTTGCCATAAGAAAAGGTTTGTCGTTGTCGTTACTCATCCCATGAGCCCTGCCCTTAGGGGTTTCTGACCCCCCCCCCCCCCCCACCGTGGCTACGCCTTTCCTCCCATTAAATGACTTAGCATTTAATTTTGCTGGAGTCGGAGTCAACTAAAATTATCAGAAGTCGGAGTCCTGTCTTTTTTTACCGACTCCGCAGCCCTGATCAAGACAGAAAATTAGAAAATTGAATCTTATCATATATTTTATAAATTAATTTTACCTACACATAACCTATATAGACAGGAGCGAGCCTAAATAAAAGTATCTACTATATAGTATACATTATATATATATATATATATATATAATACATATTAAGACATGCTCTTCGGAAGCTCAGTAGGGCATAGAAAACATCCCTCCTGCGACTAAATGAAAAGCACAGTTGATTGACTAACGTCTAAGATTATAAAAAAACGACGCAGTCTTGAATTTTCTTTACATTTGAGAACTAGAGAAAGAAGAGAATTATCTTCAACAATATTATGTCATAAGACTCATAAGTAAATAAAATTAGATTAAATAATTGCAAAGGTTCAAAGAAAATGCATACAAACAACACCTGGTCGAAACCAAGAAAACTCTTAAATATAATGTTTGTTATTCACTACTCTCGTAATATTTAAAATAATATTGATTACGTCTAGAAAGAAAAAATAGTCTTTGTTTTATTTACTCTTCGAAGCTCCGTTTTAAATTACACCTTTATGAAATGAGATATCCGAAGGAAAAAGCATTATCCATATTTATGTTATTATTATTTTACCTATTAATTATCGCTATTAATTCATATAACGATAAAGAAAAATTAAACCGGTCATCAGGGGATCATCCTCACTTCGCCTCTCCCCTTTAATAAAAATGTAGCCATCAAATCACACAATAATAACCAACAATTCTAAAAAAGCATCTCTTGAATTTGTTTATTAAAGCTAAAGTATTAATTATTTCTTCATCAAATGCTGTCTCATCTTAAATTACATTTATTATTATTATTATTATTATTTTTTTTTTTTATTTAAATAATCGAATCTTGTTAAAATTGAATTAAGCCAACTGTCAATGGAATTTTTTTCTCCCCATTCAATTTGTTCCTTTACGATGCTTATTAATTTTACAAACAATTTATTTTCTTAAATGATCTCTGTTATTCAGTATAAGAAGAATTTTTCTTTTTATCGATACGGAGGACCAAGTAGAGAAGGGGCCGAGGCTTATTTTTGAAAGTGAACCCTAAATATTTGCTTGAATAACAGACATTTTTTACGAAGTAAGTATAATTCAAAAGGTTATTGTTACAAAGTAAGTCTATAATTCCAAAGGTTGTTGAATAATTGAAACTCTACTTGGGCGTCTAATTTCAGTCATTTCAAATTTAAAAGCACACACATGTTAGATTGCGAAATGGGAAGATCTAGTTTGAAGTATTTTTCTCAGATAATGAAAAATATGGTTTGACTTTTTGAGAAGTGAACAAGTTGGCATGGTATAGATTGGAGGGGAGGCTACTGGCTGTAGTCATAGGCCTGTATACTAGTCTATGATGATAAAGATTTATGAAAAATACCCTTTAGACACGAAGACTAGTGGTCAGCCAGTGAAATTAAGATGCCTTAAAAAGAGTATAAATAGTTAGATATTTACTAGGTGTACAAGTATGAAACAGATGATGTACCAATTCAGTGTGTAGCATAAAGATTTGACATAGATGTCAATTTGTTACTCCATCAAGAAGTGCTAAACGCGCATAAGTGATAAATTGAAAAAGTGATTCCATAGTATTGTTTTTCTGTGTTCAATATGTCGAAATTTGTGCGAAATAAGCCGACTGCATTAATTTTTTGTATTCATTTGAAGAGAATTGCTGCTGAATCATACCGAATGCTTCGAGAAGCTTATGGTGAACATCCTCCATCGCAATATGGTTTCGGCGTTTCAAAAATGGTGATTTTGATCTTGCAGACAAGGAACAGGGAAAACCGCCAAAAAGGTGTGATTCAGAATTTCAAGCATTGTTGGACGAAAACGATTGAAACGGTTAATACCAAACGCTACCATTAACAATTGATCGGTTTGAACAGTTCGCTGCTCAAAAAGCGATCAGAATATCAAAAAAGACAAAATAAGCTATTTTTCTCCATGACATTGCTCCATCATATACGGAAAAACCGGTTCGCGAGACGTTGGAAGCACTCAGCTGGGAAGTTCTACCCCCCATGCGGCTTACTCACCAGAAAGAGAAACAAAGAGGTTGTCCTCTGCTTGATGCAAATAAACATACACACATATATATCTAGATGGTATATCTGTATATCATCTCGTTATATATATGTGTGTATGCTTATTTGCATCAAGCAGAGGACAACCTCTTTGTTTCTCTTTGTGAATCAACAACTCTGCTACTCTCGGCAAAACAAAAACTTTTCAATTACTCACCAGACTTTGCTCCTTCAGATTACCACTTGTTGTTGGGACTTGTTGAGCAGCGCTTTGGTTCGTACGAAGATGTTAAAAAATGGCTCGATGAATGTGGTATTCATAAATTTCTCGAAAGATGGGGAAAATGTATAACAAGCGATGGAGCATACTTTGATTCAAGCATTTTTTATCATTCTTCCGAATTTAACATGTTTTTTTAGAAAAAAAATGCCCTATTTCATACTTGTACACCTGGTAGATCATTATTTCTTTTATTTTTATTTATCCTCGTACATTTGAACATCGAACTATCACCTCCACTAGCCAAGAACTCCCGAGAGCTCGCATGCAAATCTACCTTGTCAGGGATGTGGAACGTGACGTCAGGGTGTTGTGGTAGCAAACGAAGTTTACTCATGCATTCCAATCCAGGGATTCATGGCGATCGAACAATTCCAGCGATTTTCTCTAAAAGGAAACGACTAATCTAATTCTCATTTTGTTATGCGTCGAAAAATAATCGCTTCTTTCCTTCTTAACTATCAATAATTTTATTAAAGATATCATATGTCTCTTTTGTAGTTCTTTGTTAAATAGTCCATTTCCTTGCCTACCTTTCTTTCCAATTTAAATAAGCTGTTTCATAAATTTTCAAAAGAATATCTAAAAATTCCTAGCATTGTTATTTTGAGATAGAAACTCTTCTTTGAGTTGAAAATCTGACTGTTATTTTTTTTTTCTTTGTAAGTTTAAAATTTTGAATCAAATCATCTAATTTAGATGTTTTATTTATTTATTTATGAATAATGAGGTTATCAAAGCGCACTGAGTGCCTAGGCCAAGTTTGAGCATTGGCCGCATAAACGCTCTACGCTAATTTACATGAACAATTTCGAGCCACTTTGGACACCTCTGCAGCTCAGAACCCATTTGAGATACAGAATTATATACTCATGTAATTATGTAATTGATCTTGTAGAGATTACCAAATTTCAATAATATAGTGTAAATAGATTCTGAGATATGAACCTAAGAAAATAGCTAATGTTGCTGATGACTGACTCACTGACAGATCATCAAAACCTTTCGGGTACTTCTAATCATTCTACCACCATGAAATTAAATAAAGGAAAAATTCCAAAAATTCAGAGTTTCTCTCTTTCAACCCCTAAAATGAAGGTGAAGTTTTTAGGGCAAATTTTTATTTTTTAAATTTCTAATGACCCTATTAAGGTAGTTGTTCCGCCAAATGGGTTTTCTTAAGATTTTTTTGAAATTTAGATAGATTATTATTTAAATACTTCTGCATCGATTGGTGGTAAAATGAAATTTATGAACAATATAGTTCCGGGATATTAAATTTCAAAAATAGAGTTTTTCATACATCTTATACATTGCACTATAAGGGATATCGGAAAATTTACATACATATTTAATTATAATTAAGAAACCCTTCTTACCATTTTTATAAAAAACTAAACCAACATTAAACTACAACCAATACATATTTTAAGACAATTTTGATTCATAGTTACAACACAGTTTCTGAGATAATATTGAATAAATAATGAAAAATGTATAAAAAAAAATTTACAATTTAACCAGCGAAAGATGTATAAAGCGCGCGAGCGCTAGATTTTTTCAAAATTATAATTTTCATAAAGTGTAATGTAGTCGTTGATTAATTTGTTAAAAAATAACAAAACGATTTTTATAGAACCTGAGAACCTCAGAATTTTTTAACTTTTAAAATGTATTTTATCTGTCATTTTAATATAAAAATATTCAATATTTTACAATGGTGCCAGATTTGTCAAACGAGCACGGGATTAGCTAGAATCGGTACATAAACAGCAAAAAGTTTTGGGCTTATGAATTATGAATCCTTATTGTCTGTTCTATATACTCTAGCATTAACTTTTTGTTAGTAACAACTACCTTAAGATGCTAAAATTTGGCAATTTCGTAGAATTTTGGAGATTAATAAAGATGAAATTTTATCACAAAAACTTTGCTATTCTTAACCTCTAAAATGAAAAAGTAAATTAACCTCTCCCCCTCAATAAATAAATAAATAAAAATAAAAGCTACATAAATATTTAATTGAAAGTACTATTTTCTCAGTTAATTATTATTCTTGGCGAATTTAACTTGGTTACACCCTAGATTTCACTACTTTTTCGAACTTGGTCTGTTTTTTCACAAAAGTGTTTTGATTGGAATAATATTTAAAGGACAGGTTTTCCCTCCTGCTAGCGCTGGATTGATACAATAAAAATTATTTCCATGTCATTAAATGAAGAACCTCTTCTTACGGGCGCCAACGACATCAATAGCAGTAGTAGTATAAAAACTACAGAAGTGTAAAGTCCTCACTAACTCAGTTAATTAATTCTCTCAAAAAGGAGAGAAAATATTCCTTTTGGAAGGGTCCACTCTAACTTGAAAATGATCAATTCTGAATTAAAAAAAAATCATCTTATCCGCATTACGAATTCTCCGGATTGAAGTGAAGAGCTCTGCATTAAAAAAATATAAAGATATTTCTGATCTATTTAGGTGTAGAAAGAATCATAGATCCATGATGTACTCTTCTCACATTATTAAGTCTTTCCAAAGATATTTTCAAAAATTTGATTAAATAGGAGACTTCCTTGGCCTCTCTCTGGTCTACCATATTCTATATCTAGTGCCATTCATTTAAAAAGAAATTATTTTAGATGATAACTATGAAATCTAGGGTAGGAGAGAACTCTTATGTAGACATTGCTTCCTAAGATTGATTTCATAAACACTTGATATCTTTTCTCTATTTTATGGAATCTAAATATGGTCTATTTTCCCATTTACATATTGGTGGTGTTTTCAGCTAAAACTCTTCAGCATAAGAAATTTTGACCTTGCAGAACATCCGATTTATTGCTGACAATATTGTTGTCGGAAAAAAATCTTAACGACGGTGGTTCTGAAACTAAAATTTTATATTTAATTATATTGATTTTGTTTTCAAAACACTTGGAATTTCAATAACAAACAAAATCAAAAACAATTCTATAATTCAAACAATAGTAAATGTTGCCTGAGAATACTCGTAATTATGGAAAAAGTTAAAAATGATTGGTGCATCATTCACTTCTTTCTTCGTTTATTTTAAATTGCTAATCTCTCCCCAAGGCTAGTTTGCTAGTTTTCATACAGAAAACCAAATAAAATTAAACTTTCTGAATTTTAGAGCACATAGAATTAGCGAATGGGGAAAAAAAAGAAATAAAACCCAATGGAAGATGCAACGTCCCAGTTTTGTTGGCTAATAAAAATTGCCATTTTGACTCTTTTTCAACGACTTTATTTAAATATTTATTAAATATTTTTATTTGAAAAATTGGAACGCATTTTATCAAGAATAGAAACAAATAAAATCTGCCACCATTACGAATTCGTTTTATTAGCTTTATTTAATATTTATCAACAAGCTAAGTAGATAATCCATTTTAAACTCGATAATTTCTTTTGCTACATTAAATACAAAGAAGAGTTGAATTTTTAAAATACAGTTAAAGGAATTTAATTTTCAATGTGTTTTCTACCTCAATTACTCCGCTTGGAAACAAATATTATTTATTAGATTCGATTATGCAATTCTCCCAAAATATCTGTCTGATAGTAGGACAAAAACAAAAATTATAGCAATTTTTGTATCTTTGAGCTCTTTATTTATTTATTTTTTAATATCTCTTATAAATTGGATTTTCACATGAAGCTACCTGTTGCACACAGAACAAGTCAAATTTGTTCCCAGATTTTCTAGGATCGATCTACCACTTTCCAACTTTAGACTTCTGATAGCCATCTTAGGAACCTGATCGGATGTTTTTCGTGCCATTCTTCTTGATATGACTGCCTCATTACTTTCTTCCTCAATCATCATGAATCGAGAAATATATATATTTTTTAGTACCTATCATTTATTTGGTAAATAATTATTTCTAAAAAAAAAAAAATACCCCTATCCCTCCTAACGGTTCTTAAAGATGATACTTTTAAAGAGTGTTTTTTTTTTTTTTTTGTTTTTTATGGCATTTATGAATCTACAGCTTTCGTTTTCGCATTATACAGGGTGGGGCATAAAGATCTACCACATTTTGAAGAGGTATAAAAAAATGAAAAAATTTAACTAGAAAAAAACTGAATATATTTTTGAAAAGAACATAAAATATATATTTGTATATATGTATTATAAACATTATAACAGAAGAAAAAAGGGGGTGGGGGGTCAAAAATGAAAATTCTAGCCCTTTCGACCAAACTCAACCAAATTTTGTATACATATTCTGTGGACAACCCAGAAGGCTAGAAATGCAAAAACTCGCTAGCTCATCGAAGAAATATCTAATTGGTTCTAATGGTTCTAATAGTATCATCATTCTGTAAAAAGTTAATCAAAATAGATGTTTTTTAATTGAGTAATTTTCGAAGACCGCGGGACCTCTCAAAACGCGGGCCCGGGTTCTTGCGAACGCGCTGAACCTGCCTTAC
Source organism: Forficula auricularia (assembly GCA_024734495.1). Taxonomy (NCBI): domain Eukaryota; kingdom Metazoa; phylum Arthropoda; class Insecta; order Dermaptera; family Forficulidae; genus Forficula; species Forficula auricularia. The sequence continues at coordinate 25,131,606 of JALMQS010000030.1, read as the reverse complement.
ACCGGCCCTGGGAACAAACCAAGTCCATAGTCCAGTCATTTGGTTCTAAAAAAGGGGGTTACCTGGAAAGTTTTCTGGGAATTTTGAAAATGGGTAATTTTATAGATTTCGATGTGCTCTTTCCGAATTTCAACTTTGCCACCTCGTATCTTTGCCGTTCGCGCCGCCATATTGGAAAAATGGCGCCTAAAAGCAGTTTTTTGACAATATCTCCTTTCCGACTTAGAGTATTTCACGATAAAAACATTTATATGCAAAATGAAACTAGAAAAAATCTCCTACAATTATTTATGTAAAAACCTTGTTTTTCGTAAAATTAATAATTTTGGCGTCCCGCAAACAATTATACACATAAGCCAACCCGTGACATTTATATTTTCTTTAGTTGAATTTTGCATATAAATGTTTTTATTGTGAAATGAGTCGGAAAGGAGATATTGTCAAAGAACTGGTTTTTGGCGCCATTTTTCCAAAATGGCGGCGCGAACGGCGGGGATACGAGTTGGCAAGGTTGAAATTCGGAAAGAGCATACAATGTATCCTACATTGTAGGTAAAATTAAATTTAAAAAACAGAAACACAATTCATGAACGGAGTTCTTTTTTTGGGATTTAAATTTAAAAAAGAAAGTTTAATTTAATAAATTTTAATCCATAACAGAGAAATGTATATTATTAATAAAATTTAATTTTTTTTTCATTTAAATTCAAATATAATGTATATTTTAAGAAAGGTTTCAAGAAATGATAATTGGGATAGATTAAGATTTAAAACAGAGCAGGTCAATGAGCGAATGATGGAGCACAAGGAAATTCGTAGAATAACTTTCCCCAGACAGGCAGAAATAGAGGATAAAATCGATCCACCAATCTAGATATCATATCAGAGCACATGATCTCAAATGCACGGCATGGAGGGACAAGAAGGGAGAAGTCTCGTAAAAAGGAGAAGCTCAGAGCTCATATCATTACTATTACTACTCCTTATTACATATCATTACTATTATATACTACTCGTATGATATACTATTCTATCATTAATTATCACTATTATATTATTGAATATAATATATTACTCATTATATTACTCTCTTTCTCTACTTTTTATCCATTATACCCTGCGCCTATGAGATTGCCATTGTTATAATCTGCACGTTGTGGACAGAAAGCATAAGTCGGAGGCTTCAACGATTTCTCTAATATCTTTAAGAAGAAACTGCAAGTGCTGGCCTGGCGTCGTCGTCTTGAAGACGGATTGGAATTATTGCTGGACACCTCTACGTGGCCGCCTCTTACCTTGTCTCCATTATCGTAAGACGAGAAAGACCTTTTTATCTGCCTCTGATTGGATTTGCGCCCATTGTAACAATATCTGCTTACAATCTTAATACATGAGCAAGTCTAATTGTCTTGAAACATTTCTAAGTTTATCCATTTCATTTTTATATACTGATTTTCTGCTTGCTACTATAAATAAATTGTCAAATATTTAATCTCTGGTTCTATCATTCTTTCGAGTAAAACCTTAAAAAAAATTTAATTCATCGCCTTTAATAGTTAAATCCCCTCACCTACCATTCCCCAAAATCCATTCAACCCCTTTAGTATTTTAATTATTATTTTATTCTTTATTTTCTTATTTTTTAAAAAAAAAATTTATATATTTTTTTGTTTGATAATATAAATACATAAAAATTAAAATCAGTAAATTAACAATAGCCAATTTAAGACAAAGAGAGTTACACTGAGTTACATCACCGCGAAGCAGATCCAGTATAAAGTAAAACAAAGTAAGTATTTCTTACAAGTAAAATATATTTAAATTAAAAATAAAACCTATTAATAGCATTTAACCTATTAAAAGCACATCGAAATCTATAAAATTACCCATTTTCAAAACTCTCAGAAAATTTTCCAGGTAACGGGGAGTCGGGTAGCTCAGTCAGCTAACGCACTGGCTTCGCTTCGGCATCAATCGATTATGACGATGTTGAGGTGGAGGTCCGGGGTTCGATCCTAGCTGGCAAATAAAAATTTCTACCGGCTGAGAACTCGGCTCCCTTACTAACCCTACTAACACTCAACTTATCTGATGTCTAAATGGGCTTTGTTCTCGGTGACATTAAATAAAAAAAAAAAAAATTCCAGGTAACCTCTTTTTTTAGAACCAAATGACTGGACTATCATTATTATCTCAGAAACTGTGTTGTAACTATCATCATTGAGTATACAGTCCTAAGACTAGTTTGACGCAACCACCCGTCTCCACTCGACTCTGTACCCCGCCATCTGTTTGACCTCTCTCATCCCATGTCCCCAATTATTTGGTTGAAATATTCTAATCTGGGTCTTCCCCTTCCCCTTTTTTTCCCCACCTCCCCCTCCAAGATATCCCTAAGCAGTCCCCCATGTCTCAGTCTGTGCCCCATCATCTGACCTCTTCTCTTCTTCAGACTCTTCTACAAGGTTCTTCTTTCTCCGATTCTTCCAAGAACTTCTTCATTTGTAATTTTATCCATCCATTTGATATTCATCCTTCTTCTGTAGCATTACATTTCGAAAGCCTCTAATCTCTTTCTCTCCGCTTCTCTAATTGTCCAGGTTTCAAACCTGAACATGGCTATGCTCCATACATATTCTTCAATAGCATCGTCCTGTTTTCTAAGCTGATTGAGGAGGAGCATAGTAGTTTTTGCTTTGAATTAACCCCATTTTTGCTTGGGCAATTCTTGATTTAATTTCGTTTTCGCTCCTCCCATCCCATGTTATTTTACTTTCTAGGTAGCGGAATTCCTTATCTCCTTCTAGCTTTTCTTGGGTAATTTTGATGCATTCCTGTCTCGTTTTTTTTTTGTACATACTATGACCTTTGTTTTATTCTTGTTTATTTTCATTTTGTAACTATGTATTAAAATTTTCTTAAAAAATGTATTAGTTATTGTTTAATGTTGGTTTAGTTTTTTATAACAATGGTAAGAAGAGTTTCTTAATTATAATTAAAAAATGTCTGTAAACTTTCCGATATCCCGTATACTGAAATGTATGAGTCTTAAAAACACTACTTTTGGAATTTCATATCTCCGGAACTAAATTGTTCATAAATTTCGTTTTGACACCAATCGATGCAGAAGTATTCAAATAATAATCTGTAAAAATTTCAAAAATATCCTAAGAAATCACATATGGTGAAACAACTACCTTTTTTTTATAATGATATTGATACAAGAAGAAGTTGCACCAAGAAGGTACAACCACTGTAGTCCGCGGTGGACCCTTGTATCGTGAGTATAAGAAGAGATTTAGGGATTGGGTACGAGTCGAAGGTATCTGTGGATGCTGGTCTTGAAAGATTGAAGGTTTACATCTGATGAAGATTAATGAAAAGGAGAACGGATTAATTGGAATATCTTTGGACAAAATAGTATGGTATCGAATCCCAGAAGAATTTGAGAACGTTGAAAACCATACAGAAATACTAACTTTGAAAACGGCTAGAAATACTTTAAAATCCATTACAAAAATTGGAGGATACAGGAAAATAGCAGTATCATTCAAACCCGAATTAAAAAACTATATCTCGATGAAGAAGAAAATTTTTGTGTGAAGGATTTTGTTTTGGAGGAATATCAAGAAACTGATTGTATAACAGGAAAAAAGGGTGAGTTAACATCCAATGAACATTTTCTATTAGAGTAAATCAATGACCTAAAAACTAAATTAAAATCGCATATTCAAGTAAATTTAAATGATATAGAAAAAAAAGCTGACGTGTTCTGATGTGGCCATCCACTTGACTTTACCATACAACCTGGCCCCCTCACTTAAATTTAATAAAATTATTTATAATCATGTAGGGGAGGGGGTTAGTTTTTGCATTTTTAGACTCCTGGGGCCCACTGATTATGTATACAAAATTTGGTTGAGTTTGGTAAATGGCCAAGTTTTTTTTGACCCCCATTTGGGCGGTTAGTTTTTGTAATTTTAGACTTCTGGGGTCTCACTGATTATGTATACAAAATTTGGTTGAGGTTGTAAATTTTTACCCCTCCACCCCCCTTAATTTTGGATCGTTATGCACCAAAATCTAATCAGCTCTTAATCTCAATGGACCAAAACTACGTGTGAAATTTGGTTTCAATATTCAAACTAGTTTTTGAGCTAGCTCGTCCACAAAAATTTGGTAACGGACAACTAGACAGACAGACTAACTAACTAACAGACATTTTGACAAAACAATTATTATCTCGGAAAATATTATTTTTTCGATGTTCACTTACAAGAGCTTTTTTGTAGAGCGAAATCATGGCATTTCGCTCAATTTTTTTAATCAAAATAGTTTCAGCCTTTTTTGAGATATTTCTAAAAAAAGAAGGAAAAAACACTTTTTTCATGCACGATTATAATACTTGACCATACCCTGTATGATAAAGTAAAAATTTAATTGTAAAATTTAATGGAAGGCAAGAGACAGCAGTTTGGATGGAGTCATTTGAAAAGGAGTGCCTTAGATGTGAAATTGGTACCTTAAACTCTATCATAGCGAAATAGCTGGAATTGACTCTGAGTCGCGTCCTCAACAAAGCTAACTGATCATGAAGGGAATTTGGTTAAAAGCTCGTCCGCCGTTAACCGAGGCTATAGATTCCACATACTTGCGCTGCCTGGAGGGGCGGCAAGTGAATGACCAGCGGCTGGCGGGTGTTTGTTTCCAAGAAACCTCGACTCCTACCTCGAACTCGAACTCGCTGGCTGCCAGCTTGCTTGCTTTCTTGGTCTCTGGTCTCTGCTGAATGCAGACAGAGACACGCGTGCAGACAAACAGACAGCGGTCGCATGGAAAGCAGACAGCTCAAGAGAGTGCATCCTATAATTGACACGGCCTCCCCCACTTCTATTCGGCTGGAAAACATTTTCAAAATACCAGCCAAGAAGGGAACGTGTGCGCTGCACTTTTACTCGGATCAGCCACTCTTTCCGTTGCTTATCGCCCCCGCTTCCTAATCTCGTTGTTGGAACGTTCCACTCTCCCCTAATATCGTTCTATTCATCTATTTTTATAAATGGCTAATGTCTATTATTAGTAACTACTTCGACTTTTTTCAGACAAACAAAATAAAAATAAAAGACAATTTCTTGGTTTAAGGACATTTGTGACCTAGAGTCTGAGTAATTATACTTATGAAGGAAAATATTATTTTAAGGTAGTTCTTTCACAAATGCTAAAATTCAAGAAGTCTTCGAAACATGTTAAAATTTGAAGACGATTTACCACATGAAATAATTGCAATTAAAAATGAATTTTTTTTACATATGGTAGATTGGGAAAGGGTAGGAAAATGATCATTATTTAATTTTTTTTCATTCAAGGACTTTCACCATCTTGATAAAAAGACTAATATTTGTTAGAATAATATATTAGGAGTAACTAAAAAAAAAAGTGAAATTATTAACCTTGTAGTTTTGATAAAAAATAAAAAAAAATCATATTTGGGGGATTATTTTTACTAGAGGGATATAAAATCAATGGCTTGGAAACGATCCATTCACAAAGAGAATATAGTAGTGTAAAAAGTACAGTCACGTTAAGAAAACATAACCTAAAATTTTAGCACCGTTCATATTTATAGAGTGGTTACGAGGCTAAAACTTTTTGGGTGGATTGTCGCGAAAGAATCTCCTTAAATATATAAAATAAGAACTCCTCATATACATTTTCATAATTTATTTAATTTTCCAATCGAAAATACCATTTTTCGAAGATAATTAAAATAAAAAAATATGCATGAGACTCTCACGCCGTAGAATTAGCTCCTTTATATAATTCAAGAAAATCTCGGTTAATTAATTAAAATAGTGGATGTGCGTAGCGAGTAGAGGCGATTCCTCACAAATACCTGTTGGAGTCGGAGAGTGAGAAGAGCCGCACTGCGCATGGGAATAGCCTATGGTGTATGGCAAAGGGAGAGTAGGGGCGATTCTCACTCTTTCTTTTCTTCTCGAGTCGGAGAGGGTGAAGTGTTTCACTTTTCGTGATGTTTGGGTCAATTTGCCCTACCGTGGCTATTGAAATTTTCACTTCAATAAATCTATAATTTTATTACATATAAGGATATAAGTTAGGCGACTATCTAACTGGAGAGCGTACCGAATCTTGAAAATATTTTAACTTTTCCTCCATTTTGTTTTATTGACTTGAAAATAAAATTACTAAGTGGAGGAAAAAGTGAAAACCTGTTTAAGGCTTGTTACGCACTCTGCAATATTTCTGATATGACAATTTTTGTTTGAACTAGAAAGCTGAATGTTTGTACAAAGATATAGCTAATTGTGTCGATCGAAAGAGAAGTTTCGGATAAAACCCCTCAGCTTTTTTTTTTGAGGAAATCTTATCAGAATGCATGTCGTTTCGATACTTATTTCTGGAGTTGTTTTCAAATGCTTTAGAAGTCTATTGATAGACTGAGGGAGTTTAATAAGTAAATAAGTGTAGAAACATCGTGCATTCTGATGAAATTTTCTCTTTTCTAAATGAGTTCAATCTAGATGGTTTTAGACGAAACTTCTCTTTCAATAAACAAGTCGACCACAAATGCATAAAATCTAGTCTTTCTCAAATTTCACAACATCAGCTAAAACCGTTTAAGACTTTCCCATATACAATTCCTAATTTCTTTCATTTTTAATGGAAAGTCTGAAGCTAGAAAGCCCAAAATATAATCAGTGCATTGTTATATCATTATATCACTAGATATAAATATAAATCTATGACTTTGAAATTAATAAATTTTATAATATATTTAAATAATTATACGAATCTCGTAGCTGGCACCCGTCGTCCTTAATTATCTAAACTAATTTACCTTTATCAATTGCATTAAATTTTTATTTTATTTTAAATTAAATGTAATCCTCCTCGTTGGCTATCTATCATTAGTAACGCTAATTTGAAAGAAGTTCTCTTTCTACTTCGGTGAGTGAATAAATTTCATAACTTATCATTCTAAAAAAAGCATCAACAAAAAAATATAAACGGGATTAACGTTATAAAAAAGAAAAAAATCGCTCATTCCGTCTCAAATCTTATAGTATGATACGAAAAATAAATACGCACTGTGTTGGGCTGAATTGCTCATTAAATATTATTTTTCTTTGAAGAAAGTACGATGAAATTTTTTTTCAAAATTCTAGCCAGGGGAGAGAAAGTTAAAGAAAGTTGCTTTGTTCCCTTGAGTACAGATGTAAACAAAAAGGAAAGCTAATCATTTCCAATAGGCGTTGCGCACTACACTAATTGACTCACTTGTTAAATAAATACTTTATTTTTTCACAGACCGGTGTGGGGGGGGGGGGGGCAGTCAAACCGCAGACAATGTCGGATTGTAATTAACGATTTTTGACCTCTTAAGTTGCATTAATTTTTAAGAATGGTAAACAAACGGAATTTTAAATTAGATAATTCCCTCAAAGCTTGGATTTCGTACCATCTGATTTGCTGACTCCATAAACACATTCATGGTCAAATTGAAGAATTCCCGAACCATTCATCAACACGTTTATTCCTATGACTTCTACGACTAGAACTCTCTCTCTCTCGCCTCTTTCAAATGTCTTACAAACTTCAATCTTTCAAGACACAGACACCTTTGTCTCCGCTTTTTCTTGATCATTCTTTTACGCTTCATTAAAATAAGCGATTGTCAAGGCCTGCCTGCATATAGGTACTGCATCTTCTCAGTGAGACCTATTGATTCCCTTACAGTAAATAATAATAATAATACATTGTTCTAGGGGTTACAGAAATAAAGTGATTTCTGCTTATGATTTTAATCCTAAAAGATCGATCGAGTTGTTTAAAAAATTACTTCTTGTGACCTGCATTTTTTATTTTTTATTTTTTTGATAGGGAGAGAGAGAGAGAGAGTCCATTAATTACCATATTTATTTTATTTTTTTTATTATTTCTCAAAAACGATTGTAATCCAAAAAACTCAACTTCTATTTTTCAAAAAAACATAATTTCCATTACCTACTTCGTTTAGAAACATCCAATTTTAATTGTTGTGTAGTGCACTATTTTCCTATAGTCACAATACACAAATAACCTAAAATTTCGAGAATTAACTGAAAATAGTACCAGGACTCTCTAAAAATAGTAGGTATATATTCCTCCAAAAGGTTAATAAGTTAGAACAGTAACTTTTTTGATTAATTATAATTATACGTCTAATCAAATTCAAATACACATTCTACTTTAAAATAATATTATAAATTGTGGTGTTTTTTGAGGCTCTTGAAAACCTTGAAAACAGATGTAATGTCTTCGTTAGGAAAAAGGAAATAAAATTTATTTATATTCTAACAAATTTATTTTCATGAAAACCTTATGATTAGATCTGTTTTCAAGGTTTTCAAGAGCCTCAAAAAACACCACAATTTATAATTTTAAAACATTATAGTACCATATCTAAGTCAAAAAATAATATGTTTTACAGATTTTTGGAGTAGTAGATATTATTTCACGGCTGCTTTGCCTGCGATGTAGGCAACAAGTATTACTGTTCACATTCATTATTTATCGGATCCATTCTTCGGTTACAGAAACTCAATGTTATTATATTCCTACTGCGAATGACTGTACCTTGATCATTGTTTCTTCAAATAAGTTTTAATTCTTATTTCTTTTAACAGTTTTCTTGATAAAGCCGTATTTTTAAAATAAGATGGGCTCTAATGGAAAAGGGACAAAATGTATGTCACTTTTGGAAAGGATTAGGGGCCTTCTATAAAATACGTACGCAACAAGGAGATGAGGCTAAACGTGACGTCACATAGATACATCAATTTATTTTTATTCTTTCAACACCCATACTCACAAAACTTAATTTCTTTTAAATAAATTTAATTTCTATGTATATATGATACTTAAATTACCTAAATTTATACAAATTATTATTTATTTTTCGCTTAAAAAGCCGTAGCTTCTGTCGCTTGTTTCTGCGCCTCCGTCTTCGCTACCCTGCACTTCATTTTCCTCTACCGAATGACATGTGCGCCCTCACAAATTCTAAACACCTCCTGTGTCTGCTATTCAGGAACAGATCCAGTGGTCTTCAATAGAAATTCTATATTTCCGACGTAATAATTTAATTAATAAAAATTAATAAATAATTTTCTTTTTTTGTAATTTTAACACAAATTTAGAATTTTTTAAACTTCAAAAATAATCAAATAGATATAAAACTGAGGATTTAAATAAAATAATTTATATATGGATTGGCAACTAAGTAATTGCGGATTTTTTTTTTTTTAGAAAATTAAAGACAATTTTTTCATGGAACTACATAACTTTATTCTGTAATGTATTGCCCATTTTGATCAATGACCTTTTGCCATGTTTCAGGCAGCATCATAATCCCACGTTCATAAAACTTCTGGTTTTTATTAGCAAAAAACTGAATCAGGTACGATTTGACATCATCATCATTATTGAAATTTTTACCATTCAAGGAGTTTTGTAAAGATCAAAACAAAAAGTAATCAGATGGTGCAAGGCCAGGACTATATGGTGGATGTGGCAAAACATCCCAACCAAGCTCCAATAATTTTTGCCGAGTGACCAAAGATGTGTGTGGCCTTGCATTGTCATGATGGAATACAACACCTTTTCGATTTGTCAATTCGGCCCGCTTTTCTTCAACTGCATTGTTTAATTTCGTTAGTTGTTCAATGTAGACAACAGAATTGATCGTTCGGTTGGGTGGTAAGAGTTCAAAGTAGACAATTCCTTTGTAATCCCACCAAACTGATAACAAAACCTTCTTTTGATGAATACCAGCTTTTGATGTTGTTTGAGCTGGTCACCTGGCCTGCTCCACGATCTTTTCCGCTTGATATTGTTGTAAACAACCCATTTTTCATCGCCAGTTATCAGTCGTTTTAAAAATGGATCATTTTCATTACGTTTCTTTAGCAAATCGCAGCTGTTATTGCTTTGCGTTAAATGCGTTTCTTTCAGTTCGTGAGGAACCCATGTATCGAGTTTTTGAACATAGCCAAGTTGTTTTAAGTGATTTTCAATGCATGTATGTGATACATGAAGCTTCTCTGCAATCTCACGTGTTGTACTGTGACGATCCGAATCGATTATTGCTTTGATTAGGTCGTCATCAACTTCAACTGGACGGCCAGAGCGTTATTCATCTTTGAGTGAAAAATCACCAGAACGAAATTTGGCAAACCAATTTTGACACTGCTGTTCTTTTAAGGCTTAGTCGCCATAAACAGCACATAACTTTCTGTGAGCTTGCGATGCGTTTTTCCCTTTGCGGAAATAAAAAAGCAAAATATGACGAAAATGTTCCTTTTGATTTTCCATTTTTTAACGAACGCCAAACGAAAACTACGCAACCGATCAAAAAACTTTTTTTACTGATTGACAGCTGAATTGCAAACTATCAAATAACAAAATGTGTTTTACATTTGGACTACGCCAGCAAACCTAAAAATTCAACTGAAGCCATCTATGAGTGAACTCCGCAATTACTTAGTTGCCAACCTTATATATATACGTAATATTCTTTTATCTGTTAGATAAAACAAGATTCTTGTAAATATTTCCTCGTTTAGTTGTAACTAAATTAGATAATTGTTATATACCTTTTAGTGCATTTTATTTTAATTTTGTGTTTTATTATTTTATTTGTTGCATTTAATTTTTTTGAAGTCGGTTTTATTTCTTTTTTATAAAAATTATTTTTATATTTATATTTCTCCTACATTCTTAAAGGATTGAGGTTTTCGAAAAATTCAAATATGCATTATACTGGTCAATAAAAACGTGACGCTTTACATTTTTAGATTTTTTGTATTTTAATTTGATAATATACTTATATTGATGATCATAGATAATATATCATTATTGTTATTCAGTTCCATAATCAGAATTAGATGTGACAAATCAGAGGGAAAAAAGAAACAATTAAACACCGTGTTAAAACGATCAATTGCGACGTTTCGCCAATTTATTGTGGCTTCGTCTTAATCTTGAGCTCTATACAAAAAATAAATACAAATGAATCATTCACAATCATCAAAATCAACCCAGACATAATATAATATAATTACCTTGATCAAATTTATAACACTTCGTCATTTCTTTTCTTACTAATTAGAATATATATACCAATATGAACACACTTTATTATTTATTTATTTATTTATTATACTATTTATTTTTGTATAGAGCCTGATGAAGGCACAATAAATTGGTGAAACGTCGCAATTGATCTCATATTTTAACACGGTGTTTAATTCTTCCTTTTTTCCTCTGATTTGTCACATCTATTAGATAATATAATTATATCATTTTATATAAATTTACCTAAAATATACTTATTACCAATTTTGCTACAAAATTATAAATTAAAAATCATACAAAAAATGTGTAGTGTTTTTTTTTTATCTACAATTTACTTTCATAAAAAAAAATGTTCATTCTCGGCGTACCAGGTATAGGTTCTATAAGTTATACCCAATGCTGCTCTTGTCTGTGACGTAGGCAACGTAGAGTACAGCTTAAATTTATTTATTCAGGCGAGGTTTATTTTCTGTTGCCTAAGTTACAGGCAATCATGGTTATAAACACTCCAAAGTACTATAACTTAATCTTATGTAGGCTTGTTCCGACAGCAATAATCCTTTTTTTATGTTAAATCTAATCACTCCGATTTCTTCAATTTTAATTTCAATCCATTAAATTCTTTATTTTTTTTCTCTCTTCTTTTTCTTTTTCTGTAGAGAAAATTGAAATCATTTGAAGAAGTGGCAGCACGTTAGAATCAAAATTAATTACATCTCTTCGTTTCTAATTCAATTCAATTTAAGTTAATTCCCGATTAAATGACGAACATTTATTTACACTTAGAACCTAATTAGATCTCTCGCCCTTTGTTTTTGTTTTCAGAACCGAGTCACTGATTTTTTTTATAATTGAACAATTATGTACCGATGATTTACTTAAAATTACAGTCGATTTTATTTTCATTTTTTTCAAAATTAAAGCTACCCCTGTTTGTTTCCCTTTTACTTCTCCATACAATTGAAAAGCTTTACGTTTTAAAATCTTTTGAGTATAATAAATGTCAAATGTAACAAATTTATTCATATACTTTTTGACATACAATTGAAACAAATTTAATAATATCGATAAATTATTTTTATTTATTTAAATTTTTTCACTAAAACAGTTTCGATCTTCACTGGTTGACTATCTTTAGTAGCAAATATAGTTTTACACTCGGGAGCAGCTAAATCGACTCAACCTCTAAGCGCGCATACAAGGTCGTTTTTCTTTTAAATGGCCAAGCCGATATTTATAAAATAAATATATCTTTAAAGCTTGTTTATTTAGCTTTATATTGATATCAATTTCAAGCAAATCGGCTCATTACTTTTTAAATTATGTGATCTGAATGACAATGAAAGGAAAAAAGGGTGTAAAGGAAAGGAAAAGTAGGGATGTTTAAAATTAAAATAAAATTGACATTTTAAACATAACAAAGAAAATTTATTTTCTTAATAATTTGTGTTGCCCCCCCTAGCTTTTATAACAGCCCGCATGCGATCCTGCATCGGCCTGATGAGTTTTTTTATAAAATCTTGAGGGATGCCTTCCCATTCATCTAACAAAGCTGTCTTAAGCTCATCAATGGTCGAAGGTACCGAATTTCTGGCTCGAACCCTTTGTTTGAGGTGGTCCCACATATGTTCGATGGGATTCATGTCTGGTCTGAGCGCTGGCCACTCTATGGTGTGGATAGCGACTTCGGTCATGTATTGCCGAGTGACCATCGCAGTGTGGCACCGGGCATTATCATGCATCAGTAAAAAATTTTCCCCAATAAATCCTTTATAAGGAACAACATGATGCAGGAGAATGTCAGCAATGTAACGGTCAGCTGTTAGACCCCCTCCCCGGCCTCCACCAGGCACAAAAACAATATCTGTTGTTCCCTCCAGAGAAATGCCACCCCAAATCATGCAGGAACCACCACCATGTGACACTGTTTGAGAGAAACAGCATTGAGAAAATCGCTCTCCCTGACGCCTGTAGACCCGACTTCTCCTGTCACTTCCATGAATGCACACTCTACACTCATCTGTGAAAAGGACAGCCCGCCATTGGTCGATACTCCAATTGAGATGCTCTCGAGCAAATTGAAGTCGAGCTTGACGGTGACGTGAGGTTAATTTTGGTCCAGAGGCAGGTCTTCTGCAAGTGAGGTTGGCTTCCTTCAAGCGTCTTCTGACTGTCCACCGACTGACAGCCAGACCTCGAACTTCTCTCAGCTGCTGCTGGACATCGACACCAGTGAGGTGGCGGTTTCGGAGAGACGTCGTGACGATAAAACGGTCATCCCTCTCAGACGTGCACCGGCGGCGGCGGGTATTCGGTCTCCGAGTGAAGGCACCAGTCTCCTGAAACCTTCTGTAGACCCTTGAGACAGTAGACTGACTTAAGTTCAATTGACGAGCGACTTCTCTTTGGCTAAGGCTCTGTTCCAACAGAGCAACAACTTGAGTGGCAACTTCTGGCTTAGTATCCATGATTTTCTAAAAACAATTGTGTCAATTTGCATAGATGTGTTCAGGTCAATTGCTGAAAATCGATTAATAAGAATAATTGGTTACATTGGTTTTCATAAGGAAATTGTAACTAACAAGTAGCGGCAGCTAGGAACAGCAATTTTTCCAGTTCAGCCATTCGGATCACATAATTTAAAAAGTAATGAGCCGATTTGCTTGAAATTGATATCAATATAGAGCTAAATAAACAAGTTTTGAAGATGTGTTTATTTTGTAAATATCGGCTTGGCCATTTAAAAGAGAAACAACTTTGTATGCGCGCTTGGAGGTTGGGTCGATTTAGCTGCTCCCGAGTGTATTTTCTGGAGATTATCAATATCTACAAATATCTCATTCTTTATTTACTTAGATAGTTTTTTCACTTTACATAGACATTCATTAACCTCACAAAGAGAAACAAAGAGGTTGTCCTCTGCTTGATGCAAATAAACACACACACACATATATATCGGGATGATATATCTGTATATATATATATATATATATATATATATATATATATATATTATTTATTTGTTTGAGACTATAGTTTCGAAGACTTGGTCTTCATCTACAGTCTTTTTTAATTATAAATATTGTTTTTCATGGAGTCAATGCCGTATGGATATTGAAAAATTGATGTTTCTTCACTGGTAGCCAGTTTAGAATTCATTAATCTGACTATATTTCAATGTAATATAATAAGTCAGTTCGTATGCGTTCTAAAAAAACAAATAAGTATGATCTATTGAGTGGATATCGATGAGGCAGTCCAAAAAAAGAAAAAGATAATTTACACCGACAGGTGAACCGCAAATGGAATTAAGTGTACACCATCTTTGGAATTATTTGGAATTACTTTGGAATTCATTAGATAATCTATTGTCTTCTACTTGGAAATGAAAGTGGAACTGGAAGTAGGACGCGGTTCACCCCTCGATTTACACTATCTTTTTATTCATAAAACCAACGTTTCTGAGGCTATTCCCTCCTTCTTCAGGGTTTTGAAAAGTCAGTGAAGGAAATCCAATGCGACATTCCCCTCTGTCTCCTCTTTCAGTGGCAGTAACAATAATATATTGTATTTCATTCTCAGCAGAATTATAATGTAGTATAATCTATATTTTTATTTTTGCTTTATAATGAGGTTAAAAATTAATTAGATTTTAGTTGGCAAATTAAATTAATTCCTATTAAACAGTGGCGGTTGCTGACTTTTCAACCAGGGGATGCTGTTCAAAAAAGTACCCTTCATTTTTTGAAATTTTATTTTAATCTTCGCTTTTTTCTTGGAAATTTCATCGAATACGGATGTCATCATTTTCGTATTTTTTTTTAAATTAAAAAAAAAATAAAAAAAAAGAATTGAGAACCTCCTCCTTTTTTGAAGTCGGTTAAAAATATATTTTGGAGCCTCAAACGATACTGCTTTGTGAAAGTGAGAGTAGGAGTCAGAAATTAAATATTGTGACCTAAACTCTACAGTCCTGGAGATAGAAATCGACCATCTGCCACAATGAATCAGCCTGTCCTATAAGAAAATCTTCAATTTCTCCGAATTCCATTGCTATAAGCAAGCTATGACTTGTCTAAAGCACTCTTAGGGCCGGTTGTATGTCGCAAAGTAAATGCTTTTTACCACTAACAAACGGTAGATGGTAAATGTAGAGACTGGGATGGCCAATCAGATGACAGGCACTGAAAGTATTCGACTAGAACTCGTCTGGACTTGTCTTTGACATGCTTGAACTGGAAGATATACCAGGCAGGGGCATCAAACCTTCTATCCGTGCCCTTTTCTGAAAAATCATTCATTTTAATTGCCCCTTGAAATTATGCAACAATTTTATTTCATTTCGAGAATCAATGTATTTTTCAAAATAAAAAATGATTTTTATAGAAATATTTCAAATAACGGATAACAATTTTAAAATTTTAAAATTCTCCTGAATTTTTAAATTTTAATCTTTTTGAGTAATGT
>JALMQS010000030.1:24625073-25115986 GCA_024734495.1 Forficula auricularia | reverse complement strand
TGGTGTGAATCCAAAGGCTGGTAGTTTGGCAAGAAGATTTTTGTGCCAAACCTGGTCAAAAGCTTTGGAGATATCAAGGGCTACAGCGAGGGTTTCTTTTTCCGGCCTCTAGAGTATTGTTCAAGGTGTGGGTGACATAGGTTAAGATGTCGCCTGTGGAACGATTTTGTCTGAATCCATATTGCCTATCGTGAATTAATTTATTGTTTTCTAAGTGATGAAGGACGTGTTGGTTTATGACTAATTCCATTAATTTGGAAAGAACAGAGGTGATCGAGATAGGCCTGTAATTAGAGATTTGTGATGTGTCTCCTTTTTAGGAATAGGTGTTACTCTGGCTATTTTCCAGCTTTTGGGGAATATGCCCGACTCGTAAGAGAGTTGGAATAGCTTGGATAAGATAGGGGCAAGTTCAGGGGCGCATTTTTTAATGAGAATTGGTGGGATGTTATCGGGGCCTGCGGCGGATTTGGAATTTAATTTATTAATGGCTTTTATGATTATTTGGGGCCTGAAAATTATTTTGCCCATGAGGTTGGTTTGGGGGGTATAAGTGGGCGGGTTAAGCCCTTTGTCATCTAAAGTGGAGTTAGTTGCGAAATAGGATGCTAGTGATTCGGCTTTTTCAGCGGGGGTCGTGGCTACTGAACCATTTGGGTGAAAGAGGGGCGGAAGTGAGGGGGACGCGAAATTTCTATTTATTGCCTTGTGTAACGAGAAAAAGGTCCGTTTTCCATTGGGGCAAGATGCGAGACGGTCAGCTATCCTCTGGTCGAATGATTTCTTTGCCTCAGAGATGATTTTTTTGCATGAGTTTCGCGACTTGGTAAATGCAACTCGGTCACATTCTAGCTGTGAAAGTTGCCATTTCTGAAAAGATTTGTTTTTTTCACGGACGGAATCTGCGCATTGTCTACCAAAACCAAGGCTTAGAATCCTTGTTCCCTTTAATCAATTTTGAGGGGATATAGGTTTCTAAGCCTATTTGAATTGCCTCGTTAAGGGCGTCTGCGAATTCTGAAGCGTTTTATCTCTGATGCAGAGTTCATTCCACTGGTAAGCGGCAAAAAAGTTACGCATGTCATTCCAATTAATGTTATCGTTATCGACTAGCCATATTTTTCTGGGGTTGGAGTGGGGTGACGGGGGTTTTGGCAAATTGGCGGAGGTTTTAATTTTTATCAGATTGTGGTCAGATTTACCTAAAGGGGCCGAAATTTTTGCTTCATAGGACGAAGGGTGTGAAGTGATGAAAAGATCGAGAAGATTGGATTTTTCATTGGCTTTGTCTGGGATTCTTGTGGGGCCGTTAATAATTTGTGTGAGGCCACACGCCGTAGAGAAGATTTCAGCGTCGGAGCCTGCGGGGGAATTATGGCTAGAAAATTTTAGCCAATTTTTGTTGTGGACGTTAAAGTCACCTAGGAAAGATATTTCAGAAGATGGAGATTCTTTCAGGATATTGCAATGGCACTCAAGGAGGTAGTCAAAAAATTGTTTGTATCTGGGGTTTTTGGGGGGCAAATATATTATGCAGAAGAATTTAGTTGAATGGCCTAACGTGATTTTGATCCATATGGCATCGAATTCATTGGATTCTAGATTAGTTAAACGCCTACTAGGGATGTCCTTTCTAATATAACAGCAGACCCCTCCTTTTTTTCGAAATTTTGAATGAAGTGTATAGTTTTCGAATTGGTAGTCACGACAGTTAGATTTATTTACGTCAATTATAGTTTCGGATAGGCCTAAAAGAGCAGGTTTTTCATGTTCGAGATGTTGATATACGTCGTGTAAATTCGAATTGCGAGATAGACCGCGAATGTTGCAGAAATTGATTTTAATTGATGTCATTAGTAAGGAGAGTTTGAGGTGGAAATGAAAAGGGTGACAAGAAAAGTAAAGATAAGAGAGCCGGTAAACCAATTAAAACTCCGAACTTGGATATATTTTTGAATATATTCAATATCAGTGAGCTCTTAGAAATTGGACAGTGGTTTTCCACCGGGCGATTTGAAAAGGTTTAAATCTACCACTTGGATTGATTGTTAGTAAGGGGAAAATTATGAGCTATTTAATAAATTGCTAGATTAAGTCTTAAATTAATTAAAACTAGTTGATGTTGTTAGTGGGGAGAAGAATTATTTGTTATTAATTTAGATACTAGATTTTATAATAGATATATTTTAAATTATAAGATTATTATGTATAGAGATTATTATATAATTATTATAGAACAATTAATATTTAAGGACCGTGCAATAATAAGAAAATGATATTAATAAAAAGAAGTTTATTTAAAAATATATATATACGTATATATTTAAAATGGGAGTACGAGTGAAAAAAAGTTAATGTAATATATAAGATTTAAAATAAGATATTGGTTGAGTTTATTATAGAATTATTATTGAACAATTAATGTTTAGAAACCGTGTAATAGTAGATTATATAATATTAATAAAATGAAGTTTATTTAAAAATATATATATTATGTATTTTAGAAGATGAAAAAATGAGAATACGAATTAGAATTTAATTTAAAAGTAAGATGAATTGGAATTGAATCAATTTAATATTGAATGTTCTGAAATAAAATATTTAAATCGGAATGTTCTATGGGATGGAATTTTGGGTAAACGGTTGTTGTCAAAAGGGGCTTGCAAAAAAGGTGAATGGCCTGTCAGGACATGTGTCTTGGGAACAATTGTCCTGGCTTTAGCGAAGAAAGGAGATATTTTTACAGAGCTAATATTAGAATAAGATATTTTTTGATATAAATTGATTTAAGGGAGAAAAAGTATGATATTATTTTATTTTATTTTATTTTTGAATTAAGAATGTCATGCAAATTTAAGATAGAAAGAAGGTAGGTAAGTGGTAGTAATTCACGAATTCTCTGTTCGCAATATTTAAAATTTACTAAGTTACTAGTGTTTATAATGGATATATTGTAAATTATAAGTTAAGATAATATTTAAAATTTAAGATAAGATATTATTTGAATTTATTATAGGATTATTATAGAACAATTAACGTTTAGAAATCGTGCAATAATAAATAAATTATATTAATGAGATGAAGTTTATTTAAGAGTATATATACTATATATTTTAGAAATGAAAAAATGAGAATGCGAACTAGTTTTAAAATTAAAATTAAGAAGAATTGAAATTGAATTAATTTAATATGGAAGGTTCTGAGATAAAATTTTTAAATAGGAATGGAAATAATAAGTGAAATATAGATTGTCAAAAGAATGAATTATGGTCGGCTTTTGGTTGATGGGAGGCTGGGAAAAAGGTTGAGCGGTCGAATATGACCTGCTATAAGCAAGAAAGGAATATTTCTAGAGAGCTAATTTTGGAAAAAGATATTTTTGATTTAAATTGATTGAAGTGAGAAAAATTATGATATTTTTTTATTATTGGATTAAGAAAAAAATTTTATGAATATTTTCGTGCAAATTAAATATAAAAAGAAGGTAGGTAAGTGGTAAAAATTCACAGTTCGCAGAGGAGACAAGGAGATCACATGTGTTCACATGTGTACGGCACGGCATCCGGGGCGAGAGTATCCTGACCAATAGGAGATGCACCTTCCTGGAGTAACTCCCTGTGGCATCTGTATGATTAAAAGAAAATCTAATCAATTCTTTACAAAAGAAATATAAATATTTTGGCACTAGAATGAAGCTGCGTACTTTTGTTCCCGAGATATCGTTAGTATCGATTCTAGATAGAGAAATAAAAATAATAATTTTTCCCGTTATAGACATTTCTCAACACAAATATGAATTTTTAATTTTTAGTGAATCCCTCTCTCTACTGGGGGCGTCCATTGGCTGGGAAGAACCCAGTAAAATTGCTCAATTTTATTTCCAATACCATACAACAAACAACAGATTTTTCTCTGCATTTGAATGAAATTATTGCTTAAATTGTTTTGTTTTCTCTACAAAATATTATTACGATTCGCCTGAGATATCGGCAACTGAACATACACAATTATACGTAACATTACCCAGCGCAGGTCTGTGCCTAGGGATTGCAATCCCGCGGTGTTTTCAGTCCCGAGGAGATATTTTATTTACATTTTAAGAAATTCAATAAATAAAACGTTTTTAATTCAAGAGAACCGCGAATTTTTTAAATAATTATATTTAATAGTCTGATAGTTCTGATAGTACTCTAGATAAAAAATTATTTTAGATTTTGGGTTCTTTTAATTGACTTCACAACCCATCCCATATATTTATAATGACTATGACTTTGTTAGCTTTTTAAATGCAAAAAACTATGGGCGAATTAACTTATTTATTTTTTTATATACCTAATATTCTCTATCTAGTCTATAACTTGTCTAAAAGAGATAATTATAATAAATTTTAATAGTTACTAAAGTAAATCACAATAATTATCACATTAATTTGTATGTAAGTAGGATTTGGATAACTAAACAATCTTTTCAATCTCCATATTTATAGTATTAAATAATTTAACATCAAATTTGAAAATAATTATAAAAGTATTTTAAATAATTAATTCACTCCTCTTTTTGGATAAATGATCTTAAAAAACAAATTGCATCAATTATGACTCTCTTCTATTCTATACAATATTTCGCCGCACAATTTAAAGGGATGCAAGCTGTCAATTAATTCTTTTATTTGACTGGATTTTGGGCCATTCATCGACGAGTTCACGTCTGTACGGATTCGCGTGCAGGTCCGCAAGCTGATGCGGGATCCCGCGAGATTGTGGAATCCTACTTTTCGGGATTGCAATCCCTATCTGTACCACAATATATAAACTATATAGAATATATAGGGTGACCTCTTCTCCTATACTTAAAAGTATTTGAACAGGAAAGCAAGAAAGTCATCCAAAATAAAATCATAATCTGAATCAGAGAGACACTCTAAAAATTAATTCATGAACCAGTGTAAACTTTAAATGGGAGCTGGCGGAGGGATGAACTAAGTTTGCTTTGACACCTCAGCAAATCCTTTTCATTGGCTTCACTGTCAATTACAAATCAAATGGCATTCAGAGAGATCAATGGCCTTCGCTTTCCTAATTCGCTCCTTCATTCAGTCCTTTGCGCCTCTTTTGATTAATTTTAATTACTTGAATTTTGAACGATTTCATCAGACAATTAAATAAATTAATTTCATTCTATTAACGAATTCTTCCTTAATAAGTTGGTCAAGTGCCTGTCGGGTTTGCATACGTAGGGTCCCGTACTTATTATTCGTAACGCCCGGAAGGCAGGCTTAGCCGTAGCGGCTTTACTATTTTTTCTCATTGTGATTAAAAATGTCTGAAATGCGAAGAAAAACCAATTTCAACCACAATTTTATCTTTTCTTTTCATATATAGAAAAACATATTACAAAATATTTATGAGAAAAGTTTTGCAATAAGTTTTCATCCCTATATGTAAATTCTTTTATCCCTTTTAATTCTTGAGACTTTATTTTCAAAATTTTACAAAGTCAAACCCAACTCAATTAAAAGTTTCTCCCCTAACCAGGTATTAATAATTGATAACATTTTGTTTTGGCGAGATTAACAGAGTTTTTGATTCATAAAGAGAAATCAATGGGGGTTTCCTCTGCTTATCAAACATCAAGTAGAAGACACTCATTGATTTCTCATTAAATAATCCCATTCATATCAGCTTATTTCTTAATTTAAATGAAAAATAAATACGTAATCTTGAAATAAAAAAAATTTTAATTGCACATTAAAGATTCTAAAAATATAAAATATCGATTATTTTTTATATTGAAGGAGACAATAAATAAAAGAGTGTGTCTTCTGCTGGAAAAATTATATCAATTTATAAAAATTCTGCTACTCTCGGCAAAAAGAAACTTTCAATTGGATTTTCTATATGTGTATTGAGAGAGACTAATTTGGTTGAAATAGAATCAGGGAAGAGACATAATGACACGAATTCGAATCGCTGTTATGAAAATAGCTAGCTCAAGGACCGAAAGTAGAGTGTTTTTCTGGTGCGAAATGTTTGTATTACCATAAGAAAGAATGGATTATAATAAATGATAATTAAAGTTGCCAAATGACACAAATGACCAAAATTTACGTAAAGAGTACCCAGTCTCGCAAAATTTTTTCAATTTTTCCTTCAATTTTACTTCTGCATATCTGGGTGACAGTATCATCCTCTCTGGCTAGGGTGACCTCTAACCCTAACAAACATTTCAGCACATCGCTTTGACATGTCCCTATACAGCTACAGCCTATCGTGTTAGATGGAATAGTTTATGTTGTTGGTGTGGGCTCATCACAGATGCGATCATCGAGTGGACAGAAATTCCATGATAAGCTCTGATATATATCATGTTTGCATTATTACTATTTTATAGACCTTTTTTGTTGTATTTTTACTGCCATGTGTTATGTTTGGTCCAAAATAAATAAATAAATAAACCAGGATTTTAAAATAAAAAAACAAAGGGTTGAATTAAAAGAGAAAAATACAATAACGTTTAAAATGAGTTTGGAAAAAGTTTTACTGTACCAACATATATTTGCATTGTGATTATTATTTTTCAAGTTTAACATGCACCAAAATTCATGACCAGACCGGAGGGGTGTAGATTGAGACCCTATAAAAGAAAATTCTAAAAATATAAAATATAGTTGATTGAATTTGGTTGAAAAAGAAAAAGGGACGAAAGGGACATAATTCAATAGAAGGGACTTTTTTCTTAAAAATAAAAAACTCGTAATTTTTAAGTCGACTAAAATAGTTCATTAATTGAAAGTAGACTTTTCAATTTCGATTTCTATTCAATGCCAGCATTAGGGCAACTCACTAATTTAAATAAATTTTACTTATGGAAAGTGGTGTAGGTTTTAGGTGAAACATGATGTTAGTTAATAGAGTAAAGGGTGTGTAGTTTCACAGTGAATGAAATAAAACTCAAAGAGGTTTATACAAACTCAATATATTTCGGATTATTAGTCCATCATCAGGAGTTTACAGGTTAAAAACTAATAATAATTGAACGAGTGGTCGCCATTCTTGACATTCAAATCATGGTTACCAATATAACAAAATATAACATTCAAATCTTACACAAAGAAAAACACCAATGAAAATTTAAAATTTAAAAAATTTTTTAAAAAATTGTTTTACAAAGATTTTTCTTTTTTAATTATAAAATATATAAATGTAAATATAAGAAATCTAAGTAAATATGAATATTAATATAAATAAAAATTACAAGTATAAATATAAAGTCTTTTTAGAATTAAATTAGAAAGTAAAATTACAAATTTAAGTCATAGACACAAAATTAATTATAAATATCAGTTTATAAATAAGCCTAAATAACATATAGAGATGAAGAATTAAGATAAAATATAATAGGATAAATTAGATGAGATAAATTACAATATACAACAATTTTGTGGTTATCTCATATATCAAAATGTCATTTATTTTATAAGACTGAAGGCGCGTGATTTGAATTTAATTTTGATTGTAATTTGGGAAATAGTATATATTGAGAGAGACTGAGGTTAAGTTTTTTTAATTTTTGTTAATTAGTAGATCTATTATTGTGGAATTTCTAATGTCCTGCTTTATTGAGATAAATTCCACAATAATGATCTACTAATTAACAAAAATTAAAAAACTTAACCTCAGTCTCTCTCAAATATATACTATTTCCCAAATTACAATCAAAATTAAATTCAAATCACGCGCCTTCAGTCTTTAAAATAAATGACATTTTGATATATGAGATAACCACAAAAATTGTTGTATATTGTAATTTATCTCATCTAATTTATCCCTATTATATTTTATCTTAATTCTTCATCTCTATATGTTATTTAGGCTTATTTGTAAACTGATATTTATAATTAATTTTGTGTCTATGACTTAAATTTGTAATTTTACTTTCTAATTTAATTCTAAAAAGACTTTATATTTATACTTGTAATTTTTATTTATATTAATATTCATATTTACTTAGATTTCTTATATTTACATTTATATATTTTATAATTAAAAAAGAAAAATCTTTGTAAAACAATTTTTTAAATTTTTTAAATTTTAAATTTTCATTGGTGTTTTTCTTGTGTAAGATTTGAATGTTATATTTTGTTATATTGGTAACCATGATTTGAATGTCAAGAATGGCGACCACTCGTTCAATTATTATTAGTTTTTAACCTGTAAACTCCTGATGATGGACTAATAATCCGAAATATATTGAGTTTGTATAAACCTCTTTGAGTTTTATTTCATTCACTGTGAAACTACACACCCTTTACTCTATTAACTAATTTAAATAAAGTAAAAAAATAAATAAATTTTCTAAATTATTTTTATTATTGGCGAAAATCGCGATAAGTGTGACAACACTTCGAGTTAGGTATATAGAATTTATAATTCCATGTAATGGATTACAAAATTCAATCCTCCTGTCAGAGTAGTAGAAAGTAATTAGGGAAACAATTTCTATTCTTCCACAAGAACAGTACATTTACTACCCCGTTAACTAGTGCTTCTAATTTAAATCACTAATATTTTTCACATAAATGACTGTGGCGGATTCTAGTCCACTCGGATATTAATCGTATGTTTCCTATATTTGATTCAATCGCGAATTGAATGCAGGTGATTTTTGTCAAATATTAAGTGAAAATAATATCTGAACTTTATATATTTCTAACTTGAAATAATGAAGTTAAATAAATTTATAATTTTCTCATTAATATATTAAAGAATAATTAACATATTAACGAGAATTGTTTTTGATCGCGCTTTTGAACAAGTATATATCGCGAGACTACTGCTGTTTGAAGCTATTGGAGTCTGCTGAGTCCTAAGTCTGGACCAAGAGAGAATGAAAAAGATATGATCCATTTAGCTATAATCCAACGTCATTTTGCGTTTAGCCCGCATGACACTTGGATGGATCACCAAATGAATTTGAAATCTGAGATGTTATTTATTCAATCTTTCCAGTCCAGAGCGCCCGATCTGTTAGCACGTATGTTAGGTGCTTGCAATTAATTAATCGTATGTTTCCTATATTTGATTCAATCGCGAATCGAATACAGGTGATTTTTGTCAAATATTAAGTGAAAATAACTCAGATATTTATTATTACTCGGTGTTTTTAGAAAATGAAGTTAAAATAATTGACTTAATGAAAAATCTTTTCGTGTTATGTCATTCATACTGGTTTTTAAGCCGTAAGGGCTTTCAAAGGCGATTATTTTTTCTTTTAAGTATTTATTATTCATTATTTTATTTTTATCCAATAGAATGCAAGAGGGTACTCATCAATACAGCACCTATAGGTCTCAACAGGCGACCAGCTGTAAAGGGGATGAAGAGGTAGAGACAAAGATGTCTGTGAACATGGGTTTTGAAGGCCTGAAGATTTTAGGAATCGAGAAAGGGCGATGAGATATGGGGTGAGTTCATCTTGAACTTGATTTTTTTTAGGAATTTATATATAATACAGTTCTTATATTTTATCAAAACAATCCTAAAACGTTTATTGATTATCCAAACGTTTAGGGAAAATTCTTCAATCGTGATAGTTGGTTTATCATTTTTTTCTAAAGCAACTATTTTCCCAAATTTCCATTTATAAAGGGAGAATTTCTTCCGAAACGTTTGGATAATCTATAAACGTTTTGAGATTGTTTTGATAAAAGAATTGTATTTATTCAATACAATAAAAAACAATCAATACATTAAGTATTTCCAATTTATTTTAATTTATATTTAAAATATTGACTAAAATACCAAATATTTTTTTCATTTTTGCTTTTACTTTGATTTTTTTTACATGTCCTGTCAGGGAGAGGCAGCCCCCCCCCCCCGTGATTGCGCCACTGTATATAAATATGGACCTTTATCTTTCCACCAAAAACTGAACCCTCTCCTCCCCCCCCAAAAAAAAAAAAATTGCTGGTTCGGCGCCAAACGTCAAATTTCTGGAGAACTAGTCAATTTTCTATTGAAAGTTCCCGTAGTCTTAAAGTGGGATAAGATGTTGAAAGCGATTATTAAAAAATCAAACAGATTGCAGTATCATAATGATATTTATGTAAGTATATCAATTTAAAGCTAATAAATCATTGTTCTAAGAGATTAATCATCGTAAAGATTTATTATTAAGTCAAAAGGTATTTCCGAACAAAAAAGTTCTAGAGGAAGTAACGGCAAATAAAAGGGGGCAGAGTTACTCAGCTGTAAAGGAATATCAATTAAAATCCCTATTTTTTCCTCAAAAGGAAAAAAAGAAACAATAAATGAATGTAAAATGTAATAAAAAAGAGGCCATTCAAGATAAGTAGAAAAAATGAAAATAAAAATTGAAGTTCCCGTTATTCCTTTTGCATTTTCAAACAACTATTTCTCGATATCTTCATTTAATTGCTAGACATATTAGTTTTGCGATAGTATTCACTATACATATAATGGAATTATAGTCAGTTTATCCACTTCTAGTGAAAGTGCGGGTTATATTTTGACTTTCAGCTAAATCAGCTAACCGTCAGATATGTGGGCTATGACTTAAAATTACAGTAAAAATTGGTCACATATTTTGACTTCGAAAGTTCCAAATAAACAAGCAGATTTTTTGAAATTTCGTGTTTATACGATTATGATTAGTTTTTAAGCTAAAGCTTACATAATAACTCACAGACATTTTAACAAAATAATTAATATTTTTGAATGTTTAATATATATTATAAGCCTTTTGTTTAGATCAAAACGCCATAATTTCGCACAAATTTTGAGATTCTACGAAAAAAACATACAAATATAAACAACACTTTTTCCTGTATGATTATAATACTTCGATAGACTCTGAAAGGTTAAATAAAATTAAAACAATAATATAGATATATATTAGATTATAATATATGATGTCTTCAAAAAAATTGTAACATTAATAAATCAAATCAGAGATTGTCGTCTGCTAATCTGATATGTTAAAGATAGTTTCGATAATTTTCATTTTAACGTCCTCAAAAAAATCGGTTGGTCTTTTTGGTAATTCGGTTCACTAGGGTTTTTTCTCCGATGATATGATATGATATGGTTCAAGTTGAAAATGTGTGACAGCCTATCCATGTTGGGCGTCTCTGTCGCATCTGACCTGTCTTGGAATGAACACATCTCCTCTGTGGCGAAATCTGCAGCAAGGAAGATTGGCTTCTTATTCAGGTCCAAGCGATTTTACAAACCCCCACAACTTCTCACCATCTACAAGGCCCAAATCCGCCCCTATCTCGAATACGGCTCTCATCTGTGGAGAGGAGCCTCAAAATATTCTCTTGCTACCCTTGATGCAATTCAGAAACGAGCCGTCAGGCTAATTGACGATTCTACCCTCACCGACTCCCTCGACTCGCTGGCTCATCGAAGAGATGTCTCCGCCCTTTCCCTTTTCTATAGATACTATCACGGCAGGTGCTCTGATGAGATAAAATCAATAATTCCCCCCAAAGCATGCTTTGCACGCAGCACACGTTTTGCCGACTCCCAACACTCTTTCGCGGTCAAATTAGAAAAGTGCCGGACCACTTCATTCGCGAATTCATATATCCCCATGACGTCAAGGAACTGGAACTCTCTCCCAGCCTCTATCTTTCCCAGCACCTATGATCTTCAAACCTTCAAAACCAGGGTGCATAGACACCTACGTCTACACCCTCTCACTTAAACAACTTTCCCTTCTCTTCGGTAATGCAAGGGTCTTTCGAGATCCATAGGGGCTACATCTTTACTGGTGCACCCCTTCTTGCATTCGATTGCATTAAAAAAAAAAAAAAAAAAAAAAGTTTGGTTTCTTCTCCAAATTCAATAAAAGGTTAAGATTAATTTTTAACCAATCCACAATTCTCAATTTCTCAACAATCAACAACAGACTTCAAAATCAATATTCAATCTACTATTCTCATCATCAACTCAACTCAACTATAATCAAAATCAACCATCAAACTATCAACATCAATCTGCTTGCTAAGCAGTCAACCATCAAACTTTCAACATCAATCTGCTTGCTAAGCAGTCAACCATCAAAACTGTCTGGCTAGCACTGGCCAGCGAGCGCTGCCCAGGCCAGTTTACAAAACTATTTCCTTAGAGGGCATCACTCGTCATTCTATCAATTAAAATTTATACACCAAGATTACTTGAAAGAAAATCATAAGATGGTGTCATCTATTAAATCCGATGGAATGGAATATTTTTAATTATATGTCAGAGGGGTTGTTTTGACACTCGGGTTCGATTCCCGAGGGGGTGAAAAACAAACCCTCTGACATATAATTAAAAATATTCCATTCCATCGGATTTAATAGAAGACACCATCTTATGATTTTCTAGTAAATTTGAATCTATTACCATCGGCAAATTAATATCTTTCACCAAGATTACTTATTAATTTTTAAATTAAAATTTATATTAAGCACCTAATTCAATTAAAAGTAAACTTGCCGCATAATTCAGGCCAAGTCGGACCTGCACACGAAGATTTGCTATCTTATATTTTCAAAATAATTGAGATATCAAATTCATTTTTATTTGTAGTTGATAAAGAGAGAATCATTGGAATATTATAATTTTTCCATAATTTTAAGTTCACCTATTTCTAAATGCTCACAAATATCAAAATCACCTAAAAATAGCTGATTCGGGGCTCGTATCGTTATTTTAAGGCCAAATAAATTTAAAAGAATTAAGCCGAATTCTAAAAGAGTTTTACATTAAATACCCCATGATAAAAATAAGACGAACAGACAAAAAGACTGTAACGCCGACACTAGTTGGGTCCCATTTTACTTTTTAAATGGAAACCTAAAATTTAAGGTTATATTTACTCAAGATTTAACTTAAAGACTAGGTTATCACCGGCCACAGGTCACTATAATTTTGTTTTTTTATAACGATACTGATGCTAGGAGATTTCACATTTAAAAGAAAGCCTCTGTAGCTCGTAGTGAACCTTGCATGAAGAAAAAAAATTCAGGGATTTTGTGGGAGTTGAAGGTACCTCTGAATGCGGGTCTTGAAAGATGGAATGTTATATATATATATATGTACTAGTATATATATGTTGCAGCAAAACCCTTTTTTAGTAAGAACGGGTTCATAATAGCTAAAACGCGTTTCTCTGAATACTTTGTGGCAACTAGAGTTTACTGATGTTGGTTGAGTTTGGTTTAAAGGTCTAGAAATTTCATTTTTGACATTCATCCTCATTTTGAGAGTTTATTTTCAAAAAATTTTAAACGAAAATGTCAAAAATTTGAAGCAAAGTTGTAGAGGATGTAATTTTTGACATTTTCATTTAAAATATTTTGAAAATAGACACCCAAAATGAGACAGAAGATCAAAAAATGAAGATGCTATACCTTTGAATCTAACTCAGCCAACATCAGTAAACTCTAGTTGCCACAAAGATATTCAGTGAAACGCGTTTTAACTAGTAAGAACACTTTCTTACTAAAAACGGGTTTTTACTGCAATATATATATATATGTCGCCGGAAAGACGGAAGCAGGAAAGTTTAATCAGAATCTAATTTTGAGTGACTTAAAATTAGTGGCCTATTGTTTCTTTTAAAAACATCACTTTCATTTAATATTCAAAAGAAAGGGGCTATAGTGATTAAAAATACTTTTCTCCGTTCGTTTGATATTAACGCCGGGTCTGTCTGTCTCAGCGAAAGTATGCATGTAGAGACAAGATTTTGGTCGATCAATTAATCATCGTCCCATATTAAAGCCTGGGAAATCCTGAGGGGTAATCTAAACTAGAGAGAGTGTAAATCAAAAGCACAAGCCCGGGTGTGAGCTGGAGGCTTCGGGGGAGGGCCAGTGGATCACCGCAGAAACTTGAAAGAGAAAGTGCAAACACCACACAGCCACCTCGGAATGGTGCTAGTGTCTGTCTGGAGACCACACACCGCAAGCACACATTGACATCAGCGCGCAGACAATAACAAGTTGTTCCACCTGGCATGCAGAGGAGGTGAAACGGGGGCAAACACTGCTAGATCGCAACTCGGCTAGGACCTTGGGGAGCTGGATTTTGGCGGAAATCGGTTTCGACTTCTGCAAAAGATGCTCATAAAAAGTGTTTCCACCCTCAGTGAATTTCAGATGCAAAACCCGCGTCCTAAAATTGGAAAAAGACGAAATAAAATACTTCCATTATTGCAATTATTCCAATTGACAAATTTTGGAAGTAACGAAATAATTTAATGAAAAATACATAAGCGATGCCTCGTAATAATGGAGTTTCTCTATTTTTTAGGGGGGGAGCAATGGGTATTGAAGGGAGTATTTATCTAACTTTCCACTTAAATTTCACCATTACTGCCTAACCCTTTGATATACAGAAATTTATATAAGGACCTTTATTAAATTACATTTAATTTCCATCAGAAAAGTTAATACGAGAGAAATGTCTAAAATCAATAGTTTACGAATTATGGAAATGGAAATATTTTTCAATTCAAAAATTCAAGTCTAATGAATTAATTAATTGGACGAGATAATTTTTTGAATTAAAAAATATTTATTATTGTTGTTGTAGAATGTTGAAGTATTTCCACGAGTCTCCATTAACTTATTAAAAAATATTTAATTGAAATTTCGAAATTTGATGACACAGATTTCGATACACATATTCATTTTCATATCTAAGGTTGCCCCTTAACTTTAACCGCTTTTATTTTTGTAAAATAATGTTTAGTTTTCTCAGTAAAAATTATTTTATTTTGAAATTTTAGTACTCTCTAGCTATTCATCGGGGCTAATTAGATAATGAACCTTCTTTTAGAAAATTAAAATATCAAAATGTTTCTTTATTGGACTTTTTAATATGTAGAATATTTAGGCTCTAGAGCACTATTTATCTAACTTTCCACATAAATTTCACCATTACTGCTAACTCCTTGAGGTTGAACAAATTTATATAAAGACCTATATTAAATAATATTTAATTTCCAACAGAAAAGTTCATATGAGTGAAGAAGTCTAAAATCAATAGTTCACGAGCTAAAAGATATTCCAATATTGTTTGAGTGAGTGGACTTAATAAGAAATAATGTCTCCGATCGAGACACTTCCTCTCGATATAATGGACCAAAAGTATTATAAATGAAAAATAAATCGATCTTATTTTATCGATTTAATCTTATCTTGAGGTTCATAGTAAATTTTTAATATAAGAAAATATCATTTTGATTAAGAATTTGGTAGTTTTAAAGAAATTTTATGAAAAAATTCAGTTTCTTCACTCCAGGAGTGAATCAACTAGAAATGGCAAAAAGTTTTATTTTTTCTCGTCATTAGATATTTATTCAAATCTATTGAAATTTCATATCTATATGCTATTTTCATTTATCTTTTATATCAAATAATTATTATATGAAATTTCAATTGATTTGAATAAATATCTAATGAGAAAAAAAATAAAACTTTTCCATTTCTAGTTGATTCACTCCCGGAGAGAAGAAATTGAAACTTTTCATACAATTTCTTTTAAACTACAAAATTCTTAATCAAAATACTATTTTCTTATAATATAGACATACTGAGAACATTCAGATAGATGAAATCGATAAAATAAGATCGATTTCAATCTCATTTATAATTATTTAGGTTTGTTTTATCGAGATGCTGGTTGGGACGTCTCTTGGCATTAGATAGGGACTCATTATTTTCTATGGATTCATCAAGTCCATTCACTTTACACTATTGAAATATCTTTTAAAATATTAAAATTTAATAGATTATGTACGATTATATAAAATAATAAATAAACTAATTTAAATATACAATTTACCCTCAACTTCAATGAGCCTGGAGATGCAAAGCAGTTAAATATTTTTTTATTAAATAATAAAAAAGCTTTAAATAAACTGCAACGGATCGTTGCTAAACTTTATCCAAATTCATTTGAAATATTAATATGTTTATTCCTTTATTATTAATCAGATATCACTTGCAATTTGCAGTTCATGTTGACTTTAATTCAAAAATAATGATCGATTCTCATTTAATAGTCGAGGAATAACCATTCTACATTGGATTTTTGACGTTTCGATTATTATTGGTAACCATTGCTGAGACATGGAGGAAACGGCTTAAAATAAAAAATAACGATCAATTCTTATCTAATACTAGAGGAATAACCTTATTGCATTCCATTTTTGATGTTTTGACTATTAATGGCAACCTCTACTGAAAACGTGGAAGAATCGACTTAAAATCAAAAAGACTAAATTCTTTTATGGCAAACAACTCAAACTTGAGTCTATAAAGGTAACTGGATAAGAAAAGAACGCAGTTGCTATAGGTTACTTATAAACTTTCCTCCCAAATTTTTAGCATTTCACAGAGAAAAGCCTATCCACTCTTACTTAGGTTAAATGAGTCCTATATTACCATAAAAAGGTCAAATGAATAAATTTTAAAGAATTCAAAAATCTTACTTTAGAGTAAAGTACTTTAAAATATAATTTTACTAAAAACTTTATTTAACCCTTTTGTCGGCCCCAAGGTACTTAATTAGGATATTAAATTTCATCAAAATTGGTTAAGTCATTTTAAAGATATTTAGAAAAAACTAAAAAAGTACTGAAATAAATAATGTTGTATAATACTAATGTTTGTGGGCCGATATGTACCAAAAACTAATCAGCCCTTCATTTTGTTAAAATGATGGTAGGTTTTCAATTTCATTTCAATCGGTGCAAAGGTGTGGAAAAAATCGTGGACGAAAAAAACGATAACATCCATCCATCCATCGCACGCACTTCCAAAAAAATGGCACTTTTTGGCCTCTCGACGAGATTCCAGGTAACTTTTGGCAAAACGCACGTGCTAAAATTCAATCTCATTGATTACTTCAATTTGTGACCTTAATTGAGTCCATGGGTTCCGTAGTCTTTACCTGAGGACCCGTTGAAGTCGCGCTTGCCGCGCGACCGATTGCAATACTTTCTCCCATGCTTCGCATTGGATAAAGTAAAAAAGTTCATTTAAAATGGATTTAAAAGGATTAATTTATATGTTATATGTAACAATTTTCATTGTTTTATTTGAATATATTCAGGAGAAAATTTTCAAGGGAGCATCATTGCATTCTTGATCGACAACTGTCTTTATAAGCTCACTTATTAATATATTTCTTTAATAATAAATTACAGAATATTACTAAATATTTGAAAACTAACCCCTTCTTCAGTTGCTGATAAAAAATTCTAGGATAATCAGTTCACGAGAGACTCTTGCTGAGTCAACTTGTAATGTAATTATAATTTTAAAACTGTTCATATACAATACGAAACTTATATTGCTATCATGACTGATTAAAATATTATTAAATATAAAATTTCTTATTAAAAGATAAACATATTTTATTTAGTGATAGGTCAATAGTCTATTTTTTCTTATTTTTCTCCTATGTGTCTCGCAGCTATCCATAAGTTTACTGTAGTCATTGGCGTTGTTAGGGGGTTTGCAAGGGGGCAGCGCACCCTTAGAAAACTCATTGCCTCCCTCCCCTAAAAAAATCAACTAACTTTTTAGTAGAATCGACAAACTTTGGAAGTAACGAAATAATTAATGTGAAATACATAAGTGAAAATGAAGTTTGGATTTTTCTAGGGGTCCAATGAGTTTTGTAAGGGGGGCACTGCTCATGCAAATCACATGAATTACACTTACTCTAATAATAATTATTTTATAAAATTATGATGATTGTAAGGATTTACAGCAATACAACACTCTAAAATCGTTTCAGGAGTTGTGTCCGAATCGAAAGATAGATCACTGGTTTTAATGAAATGATAATTAATATTAGGTCTCAAGAAAAGATTTTAAGTCATTCATCATTCAGATAAAGCTAGCGAATTTTAAAGGAAAAATTAATGAAGAGTCATCTGGATGCAAATAAACACACCTATTTATAGATAAACTCCCGGCTTCGAGAAATTGATCAAAGCATAAGGGTGAAAGCGTAGGTGCCTGTGGACCCGGATCTTGAAGTTTGAAGAAAATTAGTGTCAGGAAAGACGGAGGTCGGGATAGAGTTTCAGTTCTTTGAAGTCATGGGACAAACTTCTTGGTCAATGAAGTGGTCCAGCACTTTTCCAATTTAACCGAGAAGGTGTGTTGGGAATCGGCGAATTAGGTGCCACGCGCAAAGCAGTTTTTTAGGGAATTATTTTCTTCAGCTCATCAGAGCACATGCAGTGATAGTATCTATAAAACAGGAAAATATCGGAAACGATTCTTCAATGAGCCAGCGAGACGAGGTAGGTGGTAAGAGTAGAATCAACTATGAATATCATAGCTCGTTTCAAGTAGGTGTATTTAATGTTAATAAAATAAAATAAAAAAAAATACAGTAGATACCTACACTTAAGGTAAAGTCACCAGACTTCCCACATTAGGTGGAACTGTCCCACATTGGACAATATTTTGTCTTTTGGATTAAAAAATGTATATTTTTACAAAGTCGATGTTGGGATTTAGCGACACTAGAGGCCATCTTAAGAGACTTTTGTGATCATGCTGATGTGGAATATAATATTTTGTATGCGCTTGCTAGGCTACAGAAAAATCAGATGGTTATCATTACTGCCTTCATTTCAATCCATTGCATTCATACATCAATTCCTGTGAATCAATTGTAATAGGGAATAGACTGAAGAAGAGGGTAAAGCTCTCGAAGCTATAGTCTCGTTATAAATAAAATTTATAATTCCAGCAGAAGACAAACTCTTCAAAATAGTTATATGATAATAAAATAATTATATACATTCAGATTTATGTCCCACATTCCATTGTAAAACATCTGGTCACTTTATCTTAAGAGGATATGAAGCATCAATGCTTAAAATCCGGTATTTACCCTTGGGCGTATTAATTGGTTAAAATAAGACTACGGATAATCATCTAACTGAATATAAATAAAGAGGCAATCAAATTATATCCTGTTCAAGAATGAAATTCTTGCATGAGTTGCTAAATGATTAAAAAACTTAATCATTTCGATTGCATCGAAAAACTTTTATTGAATTATAAATCTGAAACAACATTTTATTTTTTAGTAGGGCATAAAAAATAACAAAGCAGTAATATTATTGATGATAACAAAACTATAATTCTGTGGAAAAACTTTTATTATTGCATTGAATAAAAATAAATAAATATAAAAAACATTCATATTCTTTTAGCATCGTAATCCAGTTTCCATGGAAAATTAAGTATACATAAAAGAAACAATAAAAATAAAAAAGTACTAATGTAATTTAAAAAAAGTAATAATAATTGATTACTAGACAACTTTCTTCTACCTAATTCTACTTTAATAAATTTCCTAGTATTGATATTAGTTATACAAATAAATAGATTAAAAGAAAAAGTGAAAACTATTTTAAAATTTAGTACATCCTCTGTGGATTTTTGGGTTTTGGCAAGTTTTTTGTCAAATGATTGAGCTATAAAATTTAATCTTGGCACAAAGTACAAACATTTTAACCATATTTCAACATAAAATCAAATCAAAGATATTATTCTCTTCATAATCTAAGAGAAAAAATATAACCGTCAAGATCTTCCCATTAATGATCTTTGTCCTATTACTACCATTATTTAACCGGAAATAACTGTAAAGAAAGAGAGCCCATAATCTTTTCAGTTCTTCGTAATGCAAATACATATATTTCAGCAGTAGGACGAACTTTCTAACTTCGAGTTATTGTGGATGGTGGAATTCACGTAGATAATCAGACGGTAAACACATATGTAGATATACAGAAAGGTACAAAAATAGACAAAATATCTTATGATTATGATAATATTCTAAACATACAGATTTATTTTTTGCGAATATGTATATAAGATTTCAATTACGTACTACTAATAAAATGACCAATTCTATTAGTTGGTTCTTATCAATAAAAAAATTAAAATTTAGTAAAGAATTCAAAATTTAGTCGTTTAGCGAGCATGGTTCGATGAGCTTACTGAGTAATAATTTTCAGTAAATAATTGAACGGACTGATAGATATTAAAAGAGAAATAGAATAAGAAAGAAGAAGGGGTGAGAGTGACAATATAGCAATAATAAAATAGAAAAAAAAGTAAAAAATAAAAAAAATGAGTGTAGAAACATTGAAAATATAAAGTGACTTCGACTAAATATTCATGAATTTTAAAAGATAACGAGGAATAATAATTTTAAGTAAAAAAGTGGTATATCCCTCTTTGAATTGAAAAACACGTTCCAGGCCCAAAATGTGTTCTTCCCACATATTTGTTCAAAATATACCTAAATATCATATACGAAATTTGGAATTATTACTTGTTTCTTCCCATTAATGTTCAGGTCAAGTATTCTAACTCATTACATAAACAAAGTTTCAACCTTGAATATTTATTCATGGCATTGATCTTCTTGTTATTGACCTTAATCAAGGCTAAATACTTAAACCCACTATCTTTATATATTAGTTATCTAAAATTAAAACACTTTGTTAAAAAATTTAAAGTAATTAATAAAAATTTATAAAAATATATTGAATTATTTAAAATAACAAATAAATTATATATTTAATCACTTAAGCATAATGAATAATAATAAATAATTATTAGTTCTATCAAGTGCTGGCTTTAAATGTTTAAATAACTCCTAACAATATTTCCTTCACTTGATTTAAGTCTACATCATTTGAAATGAATCTCACGAATTGAAATGGCTATATAATTTGCCCTAGCATTAGCATACGAAATTTCATGATTTTATTTATGGAAAGTGGTGTAGGTTTTAGGTGTAAACATGATGTTAGTTAATAGAGTAAAGGGTGTGTAGATTTCACAGTGAATTCACTGTGAAACTACACACCCTTTACTCTATTAACTAAATTTCATGATGCTGGAATGATTAGGAGTAAGTACTCTATAGGTTTTGAGGACCTGTCAGTCAGTGAGTGCCAAAATTAGCTATTTTCTCAGCTCATTATCTCAGAATCTATTTACACTATATTATTGAAATTTGTTACTTGCTATAAGACCGATTACATAATTACATGTGTATAATCTCAGCTCTTTATCTCAAACAGGTTCTGAGCTGTAGGGGGTTCGAAAGTTCCTCGAAATGGTTTGTGTAAATATCGTACACCATGTACGGCCAATACTAAAACTTGATCTGCGCACGCTGTGCGCTTTATATATTATCATAATAAAAATACACAAATCCAATGATTGTAAGATAATCTCCCCATCTTCCATTATCTTGTTAATTATAATAATAATGACTAAAATGTTGATTTTAAAAGAATTTTTAGTTAGAATGAAATAAAATGAACGTAATCAGATATAATTGAAAAAGTGCAGTGGTGGTCAGATTTTAAGATGCATTGGTAGATAAAACAGGATATATATACCTGAATAAAGCAAATTTTCAAATTAAATAAATTTAGAGGATTGCTTCAATTTATGTATGTTCAAACAGGTTTCCAAATTTGACTCAATGCTCATTTATAATATATAAATAAATGCAGATATAATTTTTATATCAAGACTAAAGAAGATGGCAAATTTATTAACATCAAGCAGAGGGCACACGCTATAATTTATTCTTATAAATTCAACAACTCTTCTACTTTCGTTATAAAAAAATTAAATTAATTTAATTTATTTATTATAAATAACTGTTGATGATAAAATCGAATAAATTATAAAACGAAAAAAAGAGGAAAAAATAAAATAAAAATACAAAAAGTAGCACCAATAAATTCAAATGAAGAAATAAATAAATAAATAAATAATCGTAAAGGTTGCATTAAAAAATAGTAAAGCGGCATCATTAGGTTTGAATTACATGATCCAATCAAATATTATTTTCTAAATAGAACAGAAACACCTCAAGCAAACACTTTAGAAAATATTTATGCGCAGAGTCTGGTTCAAGCATATAAACCTAGGGATTCGAAAAAACAAAATAATTCCTTAATCTTAGTTATATTTGGTTGACATCTAAAGTTTTGATTCAAATTGGATACACAATTTTACACAGAGTATAGTTAACAAATTCCATCGTCACTGCAGGTAATTAGAGTCCACATCATTAATTTATTTAAAAATAAATTGACACGTTCTAATGTAGCCATCCACTTGACTTTGCCATACACTTCTGATTAACGTTTGGTACAAGTGCTTAGATTTTAATTATTTGACCCCCACTCTCACCGACGCCCATTTTGGGGGGTTTGTTTTTGCATTTTTAGTGTTCTATGGGCCCACCTGATTTATGTATACAAAATATGGTTGACTTTGCAAATGGCCTAGATTTTTATTTTTGACCCGCCCCTAATTTTGGCGCCATATTTTTTTTTTTTTGTTATTATAAGTTCATTTTATAGTATATTTCATTTTTCTTGTTTTTTGAGTTTGAAAATATTATGATTTTAAATTTTACTCCCTCCCCCTTAATATTGGGTCGATATGCACAAAAATCTAATCAACTCAAAATCACAGTGTATCAAAACTACGTGGAATTTGGTTTTGATATTCATGCTAGTTTTTGACAAACAGACTAACAGACTAACATACATTTTGACAAAACAGTTATATCTCAAAAAATATAATTTTTTCGATGTTCACTTATTAGAGCTTTTTGTAGACCGAAATGCCATGGTTTAGCCCAATTTTTTTAATCAAAATAATTTAAAGCTTGGAGTAATTTTTGGAGACGGACTGATAAATGAAATTGAGTGGATATGGTGGAATGGAGGCGAGTCCATGTTTGTAATGATGCCAAATCCCATTTTAATAATTACAGACCCTGAAGAAGGAGGGAATAGCCTCCGAAACGTCGGTTTTATGAATAAAAAGATAGTGTAAATTATCTTCTTTTTTGGACTCGCTTCATCTGATATCCACTCAATAGTTTAAGCTGTTTACGAGATACTTCAAAAAGAAGCAAAAAAACCACTTTTCATGCACGATTATAATACTTGACCATACCCTGTATGTTAAAGTAAAAAGAAATTAAGAAGACAATATCAAAGATTTAGTTAGATGTATCCCAGGATTGGATGAAGGCAGTCCGAAAATAAACAAGATACTTACTTCCAACAAATAATATTTATTGGAAATATTTTTTTCCTTTATAATATTGTTTCGAAACCGACGATTCGGAGGATCTTTCCTCCTTCCTCAGAGTTCAAAAGGGTCAATGAAGGAAGCATATAGTACCTATTTTTCCTTCATGTCTCCTCTCTTAAGCCCGCTGTACACGAGGCTTTTTTCTCTCTACCTTTCTTTTGGGATGGGAGGCCTGGTTTGCAATTTGGGGGCCTCTCGGGGTCGAAATGACGTCACTGCTGCCTGTCTTTCGGGCTAGCTTGTTTGATTTAAAAGATAGGACATGTTCTATTTTCTGGCTTGGTCCTGGGATGCTTTTGAGTGGGAGCAAGCAGACAAAAAATTATTAAAATAAGCCTCGTGTGGAGCGGCCTTTAGTGTAAGTTCGTATGTAGAGAAGGGAAAAAAATATTTCCAATAAATATTATTTGTTGGAAGTAATCTCTTGTTTATTTCCGGAATGCCTTCATCCAATCCTGAGAAATTAATATATCATTCCGTTCCCCCAAAAAGAAAAACTTCTAGCGTATTAGCTAGATGTGTTTGATTAAAATGTCAGATGAATCAATTCATTCCATGAGAATCTAGCCCGTGTAATATGCAAATTTGGCACTTGAGTTTGAAATCTAAACTTTTAAATCAAACATATATTTGTTTAATTTATTTTTTATGGATAAGTTATCTTTTTATTATGGTTGATGAGAGAGATACAGGCAGACACGTATTGATCATCACTGGGATACAAGTCAATAACAAGGAAAAGTCAGAAGGGAATCAATTAATACACATATGATTACTATACTAATTCGTTTTCTCACATGATTTAAGGTTCTATTTTAAATTTGTTACTTAAACGATATTGAAAAAGAAGATATCTATCTTAAAATCAATTTACCAATCTTTCTCTATCTGACCCGTTTTCAGATTAAATCCCATTTTGGGCGGGTAGATTTATGTATTTTTAGACTTCTGGGGTCCCAGTGATTATGTATACATAATTTGGTTGAGTTTGGTCAGAGGCCTATATTATCATTTTTTGACCCTACACCCCCCCCCCTCCTATTTTGGTCGGTTAGTTTTTGCATTTTTAGGCTTCTGGAGTCCCACTGATTATGTATACAAAATTTGGTTGAGTTTGCTCAAATAGCCTATATTTTTAATTATTAACTCCTCCTCCAACCCCCTTAATTTTGGGGCGATATGCAACAAAATCTAATCAGCTCTTAATCGCAATGGACCAAAACTACATGTGAATTTGGTTTCGATATTCACACTAATTTTTGAGCTAGCTCGTACACAAAAATTTGGTAAAATGCAGACTAACTAACAGACTAACAGA
This sequence comes from Forficula auricularia, assembly GCA_024734495.1. Lineage (NCBI taxonomy): Eukaryota > Metazoa > Arthropoda > Insecta > Dermaptera > Forficulidae > Forficula > Forficula auricularia. The sequence goes on along the minus strand of JALMQS010000030.1, from coordinate 25,091,471 downwards.
CAGACACTAACAAACAGACATTTTTACAAAACAATTATTATCTCGAAAAATATAATTTTTTCGATGTTCACTTATTAGAGCTTTTTTGTAGGGGTGAAATGCCATGGTTTCGCTCAATTTTTTTAATCAAAATAGTTTAAGCCGTTTTTTAGATATTTCGAAAAAAAGAAAGAAAAACATCCACTTTTTTTATGCACGATTACAATACTTGACCATACCCTGTATGGTAAGGTAAAAAGGTAATAAAAAGCTTTTCGAATTCTTTAGATCTGAATAAAATGTGTGGGGGTTGCTTTTCATGAAACTGGGGGCGGTCATGGAGCTAGGGAGGGTAATCAGAGCTTGCAAATTTTATTTCTTAATTTGATGAAGTTAAAGACATCTCATAAAAAAGGTGCGATAAAATAAAACAATGATAGTGATTTTTTGAAAAAAAATTAAAATCTCAAAGTCTCAAACTTCTTGAGATTTAAGAAAGCAAATTTCGCAATGACTACCTATATTTTTCTCTATCAACCTAGAGTTTGTAAATTCATAGTCAACTGGAATTTTCATGAATGATTAAATGATTTTGCAAAGGAGAAGTATTCAAAAAAATGTAATGTCCTTAAAATAATTGTTTTAATTTTTTTTCCTTTAAGAAGTGCTTAATTTCAAATATTTCTAAAAAATCATTTTTTGTTCTGAAAAGTATATTGGTTCTCGAAATGAAATGAAATTGTTGCTTAGTTTCAAGGAGAAATTAAAATGAATGATTTTCCGAAAAGGGTTCGGATAGAAGGTTTGAGATCCCTGCCTTCTAGGTATATCTTCCACTTCAAGCATGTCAAAGACAAGTCCAGACGAGTTTTAGTCGAATAAAAAATAGTTCTCGCTGAGGCACTATTAAAATAGTAATATACAAAAAATAAATGAATAAAGATGATTCGAGAATTTATGGACTAATCCATATCTAAGATCTCGCAACATATAAGAGATCGAGAAATAGCTAAGAGTGCTATAGAAAAGTCATAGAATTAGGAAAAATTTAAGGTTTTCTTATATGATAGGTTGATTCATTGTGAAGATGGTCATTTTCCATCTTAGGGAATTTGGAGTTTAAGTGACAATAATTAATTTTTGATTCCTACCCTCACTCACACAAAGCAGTATCCGTTTGGGGCGTCTCGAAGGTCCCAAAATATATTTAAAAAAATCTAATGTTAAATGTGAAAAATAACGAAAATGATGCCGTATTCGATGAAATTTGCAAAAAAAAGCGAAGATTAAAGTTTCACAAAATGAAGGATACTTTTTGGACAGCATCCCCTGGTTGAGAAGTCACCAATCGCCACTGATAGTTATATTGTTCATAATATTGAAAAATATATTATAATTAGTGATGGTAAACACAAATTGAAACTTTTTGAAAATAAATAAATAAATAAAACAAGAATATTTATGTATAGGTTTATCCGATAATTAAATTAAGTTTTTATCAAAAAAATTGTTTTCGTGTTTCTGGAGTTGTTTGCTTGTTGTAAAATTTCATTTAATTAAAAATAAATAAATTCATTTTTTTTCAACTTTTTGTTTTTACTTTACCATACAGGGTATGGTCAAGTATTGTAATCGTGCATGAAAAAAGAGTGTTTTTTTCCTTCTTTTTTTCGAAATATCTCAAAACGGCTGAAACTATTTCGATTAAAAAAATTGAGCGAAACCATGGCATTTCACGTCTACAAAAAAGCTCTAATAAGGGAACATCGAAAAAATTATATTTTTCGAGATAATAATTGTTTTGTCAAAATGTCTGATAGTCTGTCTGTCTGTTAGTCTGTGCGTTACCAAATTTTTGTGGACGAGCTAGCTCAAAAACTAGTGTGAATATCGAAACCAAATTTCACAGGTAGTTTTGGTCCATTGAGATTAAGAGCTGATTAGATTTTGGTGCATATCGACCCAAAATTAAGAGGGGAAGGAGGGGGGTTAAAAATTAAAAATCTAGGTCGTTTGAGCAAACTCAACCAAATTTTGAATACATAATCAGTGGACCCCCAGAAGTCTAAAAATGCAAAAAACTAACCGCCCGAAATGGGGGGGGGGTCAAAAAATGAAAATCTTGACCATTTACCAAACTCAACCAAATTTTGTATACATGATCAGTGGACCCCCAGAAGTCTAAAAATGCAAAAACTAACCCCCCCCCCTACATGATTATAAATAATTTTAGGAGTCAGGTTATATAGTAAAGTCAAATGGATGGCAACATCAGAACACGTCAGCTTATTTATCATTTGTGCACAATAAAGAAAATTTAATTTTTCAAAATTTCCCACGGGAATTGGATCTGTTCTATTTAATAAAAATCTGATTACATTGTTATTATTATATGTAGAATTAAAATTTGTTTGATATTTACAAAAGATAAATTACAGAGACAAGTTTTTTTTTTACAGATATTCAGTTTATTTATCGAACCTAATTTTATTTCCTTCATATCATTTACAAGATTATATAATAACCATAAGTACATTAAGAATATTTTTAAATTAAAATTATTGCAAATCTTGTATAGAGTGGATTATTGCTGAGGCCTTTCTTTCACTTAATCCAACGACCAGAAATAGAAAGAGGTTGATTTCTCATGACTAGAGACCGGATTCCTATGCAATTGCATATTTGAGTAATATTGCATAAAATTGCATATTTCGCACCAAAAACAGAGGTTTTAAAAAATAATTTTTTGGGCAAAGATTGAAAGAAAAGAATAAATATAAAACAGGGGGTCCCTAATTTAAATTCGAAGAAAACTGAAATAGGCCTCAACGGCACGAAGTGTAGTGTTGGGCTACGAAGTAGAGAGTTCGATTACAAAGGATGTAAACAAGCTACAAAACAACAACCCACTCATTTTTCTTATTATTCAATTGTACTAGATACTAAGTACGAAAATGACGAAAAGTTTGCAATATTTTTCTTCCAAAGTAATCTTTTAAATTCGCCCCCAGTACGTCTGTGGATGTGGAGCGCTCCTTTACATTGTGTATAAATCAATTTTAACTGATCCTAGACATAATAACCTGAAGATAATTTAAAAAATACTTGTAAAGATAAATTATTCACAATTACAATCAAATTTTAATTATTTTTGACATCCTTTGTTAATTATTATTTTTTTTTTTTTTTTAATGGCCTTCGGGAGCTTTAGCTCATTGAGTGTTCGTGTATGTAAAAGTGTAAATTATTGTAGGGATCAGATTATAGCCGGTCAAATAATTGCATTATTTTATTAGCTTAGTATTTGTACACCAATAAAAACTTGTTAATATAAAAAAATAAAAGCAATACTATACAATCGTGTCTGTGAAATAATACTACCCCCCCCCCTCTCCACACACACCCCCAGTATTTTTTGGATCACATTTTTTAAACATTATTATATTTATTATGTTGATTTTATTCAAGTGCACCTATTATTTCGTTGAGTTTAAAGATTTTCTAATATATTAAATAAAATGAGAATTTTGTGAAATTTTTTACTCAATATAAGTACATATTTGACACTTGGTGTCTATAGCTTACTTTATCATTTTATTCCTTTCATAGCACTCCTTCAAATATATAGTCTTTTTTATTTTCAATTTTAATTTTTTAATGCATAGAAAAAATTTATTTTGCATTTTTTTACTACATATATTTGCATATTTCAACATATTCTGCATATTACTTGCATATTTCAGCATTTTTAACTATATATTTTATGGCATATTTTGACACTTTTTATTGCATAAAAATACCGGTCTCTACTCATGACCCTTTAGTGACTAATTTTCCATATTTTCTAATTATTAAAAATACCTTAACAACAATTTGATAATATTGGGTATTTCCTGAGGGAATTCACTTTGTCAAGAGCATAAATGAATATGATAAAAGTTATTGTAAAGAAACGATAGCATATATTGACTATTTGCGATTATTATTATCATGTGCTAAATTCATTTTCAGTTATTTATGAAGTAATATATATTATTTATATCTATTGAATTGATAAAAAGAGAAACTATAACGGTATTTGAAACTACAAGTATACCTACTCTCTCTTATATACTGTATTTAGATTATAAATATACTTGATAATATTTGAATATAAAACATATAAAAATAAACTCTTCTTCTATAGCAGAGGTGGCCACAACGTGGCTCATGAGCCGCATGCGGCTCTTGAACTCTCTTGAATAATCATCATCATTGAGTATACAGTCCTAAGACTGGTTTGATGCAACAATCCGTCTCCACTCGACTCTGTCCCCCGCCAGCTGTTTAACCTCTCTAAATGTCTGGCATCCCATATCCCCAATTATTTGGTTGAAATATTCTAATCTGGTTCTTCCCCTTCCCCTTTTCTTTCCCACCTCCCCCTCCAAGATATCCCTAAGCAGTCCCCCATGTCTCAGTGTGTGCCCCATCATCTGACCTCTTCTCTTCTTCAGACTCTTCCACAAGGTTCTTCTTTCTCCGATTCTTCCAAGAACTTCTTCATTTGTAATTTTATCCATCCATTTGATATTCATCATTCTTCTGTAGCACCACATTTCGAAAGCCTCTAATCTCTTTCTCTCCTCTTCTCTAATTGTCCAGGTTTCACACCCGTACATGGCTATGCTCCATACATATGTCTTCAATAGCAACTTCCTGTTTGTTAAGCTGATTGAGGAGGAGCATAGTAGTTTTTGTTTTGAATTAAACCCCATTTTTGCTTGGGCAATTCTTGATTTAATTTCGTTTTTGCTCCTCCCATCCCATGTTATTTTACTTCCTAGGTAGCGGAATTCCTTAACTCCTTCTAGGTTTTCTTGGTTAATTTTGATGCATTCCTGTCTCGTTTGTTCTTTTTTTGTACATACTAGGACCTTGGTTTTATTCTTGTTTATTTTCATTTTGATTTCTTCTATTAGGATTTGGTTAATTCCATTCAAGGCGTCCTCTAATTCTTTTTTATTGCTTCCTAGAAGGGCAATGTCATCGGCAAATCTTAACATAGCGATCTTTTGACCTTGGATTTCTATACCTGTATCAATTTTGTCTTTGAATTCTTTAATCGCTTCTTCTATGTATAAGTTGAAAATCATGGGTGACAGCACACATCCTTGTCTTACACCTTTTTTTATTTTGGCTTCTCTGTGTTCATCACCAATATTTATAATTGCCGTCTGGTTTTGATATAGATTGTAGATTAGTCTTCTCTCTCTGAATTTTATTCCCGCCTGTTTTAATATTTTAAACATAATTTCCCAATTGACATTATCGAATGCTTTTTCTAGGTCTATGAATCCGATGTAGACAGATTCTTCCCTGATAAAAGCCCTTTCTATTATTAGTCTAAGAGAGAGAATTGCTTCTCGGGTGCCTCTGTTTCTTCTAAAGCCGAACTGGTCTTCCCCCAGATTTTCTTCAACTCTTTGTTCTATTCTTCTCTGGATTATTTTGGTTAGGATTTTGGAGGCATGTGAGGTTAGGCTAATGGTCCTGAAATTTTCACATTTATCCGCGCCTGTCTTTTGAATAATACTGATTTTAAAAAGTACAGGGTGGGGCATAAAGATCTACCATCTTTTGAAGACGTATAAAAAATCCAAAAATTTAACTAGAAAAAACTGAATATATTTTTGAAAAGAACATAAAATATATTTTTTTTAAATGTATTTTAAACATTATCAGACAAAAGAGGGGGGGGGGGGGTCAAAAATGAAAATTCTAGCCCTTTCGACCAAACTCAACCAAATTTTGTATACATATTCTCTGGGCCCCAAAAAGGCTAGAAATGCAAAAACTAACCACCCAAAATGGGAGGAGGGTCAAAATTCTAGCCCTTTCGACCAAAATCAACCAAATTTTGTATACATATTCTGTGGACCCACAGAGGGCTAGAAATGCAAAAACTAACCACCCAAAATGGGGGAGGGTCAAAAATGAAAATTCTAACCCTTTCGACCAAACTAAGTATACAAAATTTGGTTAGTTTTTGCATTTCTAGTCTTCTGTGGATACAGAATATGTATACAAAATTTGGTTGAGTTTGGTCAAAAGGGCTAGAATTTTTTTGACTCCCCTCCCCCCTTTTTTTGTCTGATAATGTTTTAAATACATTTAAAAAAATTTCATTTATTTTATTTTCAAAAATATATTTAGTTTTTTTCTATTTAAATTTTTTCATTTTTTATATCTCTTCAAAATGTGGTAGATCTTTATGCTGAATAATAATTAAATTAAAAAATAATAATACAAAGATTAAATTAATTTGTAATTTGTAATGTTATAAGTAAGTAGAGCAAAAAATATATATACTTCATTTATATTTTATAAAATAAAAAAATGTGGCTCGCTTTGGAACAGTTTTCTAAATTTGGTGGCTCCCAGAGTTAAGGTTAGTGGCCACCCCTGTTCTATAGCAATTTATTACAATGTTTTGCCTGCCTCCCAGACGGACTAGATTGAAGTCTCGGAAAAAAATAGTTGAAGTGCTTAAAACCACACGGCAGAAGTGAAACATTCTATGGCGATCGTAATCGATTTGAAGTGATATATGAAGCACTTGAAATCAAAAAATAATATTTATAGAAAAAAAAAAAAACCGACTTCAAAAAACAAAATGCAACAAATAAAATAATAAGAACTCAAAAATCAAATATAAATGCACTAAAGGTATAAATAATTATCTAATTTAGTTACAACTAAACGACGAAATATTAACATGAAATCACTTTTTGAAGTCGGTGCCAAAAATATACATTTTATGAATCGAGCTCGACGGATCTTACTTAGTACGTTTGGCGTGTGTCGCTCGCTTATATAGTTTGTTTAGCACCGACTTCAAAAAGTGATTTCTTGTTAATATTTCGTCGTTTAGTTGTAACTAAATTAGAATAATTATTTTATATCTTTTAGTGCATTTTATTTGATTTTTGAGTTCTTATTATTTTATTTGTTGCATTTCATTTTTGAAGTCGGTTTTATTTATTTTTTTTATAAAAATTATTATTTTTCTCTTTTAGTGATGTTATTAATAGTGACTTAATATAACACATGCGTCTCGTAAGAGAAAGCGTCAGGCGAATGAATCCAGAAAATGATAATAAAATTCAATTCATAAATATAGAAATTATCTCGAAACGTTATGGGGTTTTAAATGAATGTTTTAAGATTTTTTTTATAAAAGATTTTATTTATTATAATTTCGATTATTTGCTCATAAGAATTGGAGATTTGCGTTATTTCGTCATTGATAATATCATCAGAGCTTGACCAAATTAATATGGGATCAACCCTAAGGTACATTCTTTCCAATAAAAAAGAATCATCGAAATCTGTCTTAATTGGCGAAGATATCAGGTAACATAGACACAAAAAAATTCAGTCGAATTGAGGACCTTCTCCTTTTTTGAATTCGGTTAATTAGACAAATATATAACTAAATTTTATATAAATTATGTCATTTTTTTCATCTGCACGTCATATATATGTTATATACAATAGTAGTAGTCGTTGTAAATTCAAAAATTTTTAGAATATTTTTTGTTTATTTGGAGGAGGAGCGCCAAGTTTGGAATCTGTCTATAGGGCCAAAAATTCTTAGGCCGGCCTTGCTCCTGGGTCTCTTAACGTGTGTCGAAGTCACTTAAGTGATAGAATTCTATCATCTGTGCTCTATCTTCTTTAGATTCTTCTCTTTTTCTCAAACTTTTTCAAGAATTTTCGTTTGTAATTCTATACACCCATTTAATCGTTGAAGGAGACAATAAAAGAGTGTGTCTTCTGCTGGAATTATAAATTTTATTTATTTATAACGAGACTATAGTTTCGAGGACTTTGCCCTCTTCATCAGTCTATTACAATGTATTCACAGGAATTAATTTATGAATGAAAGGTTAAAATCTTTCGTGTGGTTAGGTTAAGAAAATATACAGTATGGGCAAGTTAAGAATTGAAATTTATACTTGTTTTATTATTTTGACTGTAGGTGGCGTTCGTGAAGTTTATATTTTAGCTGCTATTTTTAAAATAAAGCTTTCGGGAATTTCTATTTTACGATTTAAGAATTTTTTTGGTGAATTATTGTATGATTTTAAAAAATTCTGATTTTAAAAATTCTTAAATCGTAAAATAGAAATTCCCGAAAGCTTTATTTTAAAAATAACAGCTAAAATATAAACTTCACGAACGCCACCTACAGTCAAAATAATAAAACAAGTATAAATTTCAATTCTTAACTTGCCCACACTGTATATTTTCTTAACCTAACCACACGAAAGATTTTAACCTTTCATTCATAAATTAATTCCTGTGAATCCATTGTAATAGACTGATGAAGAGGGCAAAGCCCTCGAAACTATAGTCTCGTTATAAATAAATAAAATTTATAATTCCAGCAGAAGACACACTCTTTTATTGTCTCCTTCAATATATAAAAATTCTGCTACTCTCGGCAAAAACTTTCAATTTAATACCCATTTAATCTTTAACATTCTTCTCTAGAAGCATATTTCAGTCCTCTAGTTTATTTCTCTCTGCCTATCCAGCTTTCGCACCCGAAAATGGCGATGTTCTATACATACAAATTTGCGTAATGAATCTTATAATAATTTCACACTTGTATTTATTTATTTTTTACTAAAATAAATTGTGTAAATTATAATCAATCACAATGTGTGAATTAGAAATCGTAAAGTGAGTAAAATAAAAATAAAAAAAATAAATAAAAAAGTGAAACAAAAACACAAATAGAGAGATAATTAAGGAAGATCGCTAATCACAAGCAAACAGGTTGTTCCGTAATCTATTTATTTTAATTTCCAAGAATACATCATGAATATGTAAATATTGACACTGTAATTAAAACTTTTACCAATGGGTAGGTAATTGAAAATAAATAGGAAATCATCTTGCAAAAAAAAAAGTTTAAAATTTACAACATTAAGAAAATATTTTTTAATAAGAAGCCTATCATTAAAAAGAAAATAAACAAAAAGAATCACGGAAGAAAATCGGAATAAACGATTCGTCTCAAGGTCTGGGCAAATGGGCTGAACCATCAATTGTTTTCGTCAAAATGAATCACGAGAGCAGATTTAAAGGGGCGGGCAACAGAAAAAGCGCATCGGAGACGGAATCCGACCTTGGGCAAAAGGAAACCGGCAATATTTGTTTTGAGACCAGGCTAAAAATATTATTCCAGATGAAGGTGAGTAAAATATTTATGTTATTAAATTACGAACGAAACGAAGTCCAGCTGGGAAAAAACAATCAAATTGAAATTAAAGAACTTCAGGGTCTGAATTATAAATAGAAACTAACACGGTCACTAGCGTAAAAAAATAAATAAATAAATAAAATAAAAAAATAAATCGACATTCCTTTTAGAGACGCATTACTAGAATTATCGAATATTATTACTGTTAGAGTATTAACAGTACTTTGGAAGCGAAAGCCATTAGTGTCATCATCTTTCATACCATACATCACTTCATGAAGTTCTGAGGCCCAAATAATGGTTACACTGCTTTGTCTTCTCGTCTGCATCATTATCAGTGATGCGAAAATTAAGGCCTATGTGAACAACAGTGATATCTAGATATGTAGAAAGGCTTACCATACATCTCGGTTTGACCGGGACTGTCCCAGTTTGAAGGTATGATTCAGGTGTCCCGGTCAGTTTGTCATTTTGTACGATTTTTTTTGGAAAAAATCACTTATTACTACCTAGGCAAAGTTAATTGTGAACTAAATTTTAGTGAATTTCTCGATGCGATTAAAACTTCAAAGAAATAGAAGAAAAAGTAAAAACTTTTTCAAAACTCGCTACCTTTGCTAGTTAGAGCAACAAGTAATTTCTTTTGAACATTTTTCTCTGAATTTTAATGAAGTCCAATTGAATATTCTCTTTTTCTATAACGATTATCGTTTTGGTCCGAGTTCAAATGGTCATTCCTAGAATAATAGAAATTAAGAAATTAATCTCTAATAATCCGAAACAGGTTTGAGCTTGTATTTGGCTCTAAAGAAAAAGAAATGATTATATCCGCGCTCTTTGTAACTATTTTCATCGATCAGATTCTAATGAAAAAATCGCTCACCCGCACATTAAATAATAAAAAAGATAAAAACTTTTTCAAGTCTCGTACATGCTGCCCTAGTAATTATTAATAATTCTATATATAAATTGTCCATTTAAGGCTAATACTAAATATAATAACATCTTATTAAAAGCTCAATAGAATAATTCAAAAAATAATATTTTCTTTCTTTTGAATGAGAAATGCCAAAATCTAATCAGTACTATATATTTTGATACAAACCAACTTTTTGACTTTCTGTTCTTAGGCTATCGTGGGTATCGGAATTCAGACACACAAAGGGAAAAAAATCATTGTTGAAAAATATTTTTCTCCGTGTTTCAGACATTTTAAATCATAATGAGCAAAAATTTAATTTTACGAGTGATTTAATATCTACTAGGGTCCCCTGGGAGGAGAGTAATTTTTAACCTGAGTTCATGTTAGTGCTATAAATTAATAGTTTAGCTCAGTTAAGAGTAATTAAAAATCATTACTACTTAATTGTTTTTCCTTGTTAACCAATTCACAAAAAAGACTAACTTGTGAATCATAAATACTTTGCTGAATATAATTCTCTCTTTGTAAAATCATATAGGTGGCTCATTTTTTGTATTTCGCATAAACTCTCGAAATTGTCCCGGTTTGAGAAAAAATATTATGAAAAGTCTATATCTAGACAAACCTCAAATGAGTGAGCGACCGCATCGGCGGGCTGCGAGCCATCTTATTATGTAGCGGAAAAATTGAATGCGTCAACATATATTAATTGCAGGAGTTTTTTAAGTTTTATGAAACACCAATATAACCCGTTAAAAAACTCCTGTGTTTAATATGTTTCACTATAAACCAACACCGCTTTCCCTAAATGTTATATATTAATTGGTCTGATTACCCCGGTCATATAGCTATTTTATCCCCATGGGGGTGAATACCCATAGGCTAGGAACAACTGCTCTAATAGCTTTACAGAATTTGCTGAATTTATTTAGGCTGTTTAAAATTCTTTAAACTAAAAAATATTGTTATAATAGGTTGGAGCTGGTGGTGTTTCACAATTATCATTGTGAAACGCCACCAATTCCAATCTATTATAATTTTAAAAATGTTTCACTATGAACCAACACCGCGTTCCCTAAGTTTTATTAAAAAATATTGAGAAACTTTGAACTTGTCTGTTACCTTTTAAAGGAAACCTAAGTAGTTCTGACACTTTTAAAAGTCATCTAAATATGACATATTATGTCTGCTTGATGTATTCCTCTCTCTATATATTTCCTTTTGGTTTTCCATTTATATAATAGTACTTTATTATTTTTTCTGAATTAATCTTAATTTTATTTTCACACCACAGTCTCACACAGTCACCTAGAAATGTGCCCTCATGACATTGTAAACCTTTGATTGATATACTATACTTATATGTTAAAAAAAAGTTCGACGAAAATAAGCTATGAAATTAATAGTTTGGATGACATATGAAAAAACTACGGTACTCTCAGAATGCGGGTCTCATTTCCATTTGTCACAATGTCTTTCTGTCCGCCTGTCAAAGCATTGTAGTTAGTAGGCTAAATAAGAAACAGACTTGAAATTTACAATATTCTTTAACCAGAGGTGTTATTTGTTTTTAAAAAGAGGTCATTAGTAGAGAATTATCAATAAAATGATGGTGTGGGGGCGGAGGATTTTTGTAAGTAACCTTTGTTATGCGAGGACTACTTGCGCATGGCCATATTTTTTTATTAGTATTTTAATTAGATATAAAATTTTTATCAATTTGTAGTAAAAAATAAAAGAAAACATTTTCTTTACATAATTGTTACAAATCATTTATTTAATGCATTTATTTATATGATATACAGTAGGTATGTGTACCAGTGGCGGTTGGTGACTTCTCAACTAGGGGATGCTAACAAAAAAGTCCCCTCATTTTTTGAAATTTTATTTTGATCTTCGCTTTTTTTGCAAATTTCATCGAATACGGCAACATTTTCGTTTTTTTTCTAATTTAACCTTCGCCCCAAACGGATACTGCTTTTTGTGAGTGGGGGTAGGAGTCAGAAATGAAATCTTGTGAATTAAACCCCACAGTCTCTGACATGGTAACGACCATATTCCACAATGAATCAGCCTGTCTTATAAGCAAACCTTAAATTTCTCCTAATTCTATTGCTCTAAAAAAGCTATGACTTGTCAAGTTTAGCACTCTTAGTTATTTCCGATCTTATATATTGCGAGACTTAGAAATGGATTAGTACAGAAATTTTCGAATGAACTTTATTTATTTATTTATTTTGTATTATTACTATTTTAATAGTTCATCAGCGAGATCCATTTTTATTCGACTAAAACTCGTCCGGACTTGTCTTTGATATCCTTAAACAAGAAGATATATCTACCAGTCAGGGAGTTCAAACCTTCTATCCAAACCCCTTTCGAAAAAATCATTCATTTTAATTGCCCCTTGAAAATATGCAACAATTTCATTTCATTTCGAGAACCAATATACTTTTCAAAAGAAAAAATGTTTTTTTATAGAAATATTTGAAATAACGGATAATAATTTGAATATTTAAAGATCCTTCTGAAATTTTGTAGTCGACCTTTTTATTGATGAAAAAAGAGAACAATAAAAATAATTTTTAAGAAAAAAATAAAAACCGACTTCAAAAAATTAAATGCAACAAATAAAATACACTAAAAAGGGTATAAAATAATTATTATCTTATTTAGTTACAACTAAACGACGAAATATTAACATGAAATTACTTTTTGTAGTCGGTGCCAAACAAACTATACCTATAAGCGAGCGTACCCACCAAACGTACTAAGTAAGATCCGACGAGTGCGATTCATAAAAGGTATATGTTTGGCACCAACTTCAAAAAGTAATTTCATGTTAATATTTCGTCGTTTAGTTGTAACTAAATAAGATAATAATTATTTTATACCTTTTAGTGTATTTTATTTGTTGCATTTAATTTTTTGAAGTCGGTTTTTATTTTTTCTTAAAATTATTTTTATTGTTCTCTTTTTAGTGATGTTATTAATAATGATGATATAATCAGAACTTGACCAAATTAATATGACACCATCCCTAAGACACCCCCTATCGGATAAAAAAAGAACCATCGAAATCGGTTCATAAACAATGAAGTTAGGTCTAAAAAAACCTAATAAAAAAGGTCTAATACCTATGAAAAAAATGGGACCAATCGGAAGGTGGGCTGAACCCAATGCAAAAAAAATTTTCAAAATCGGTTCACAATTGGCGGAGATATGAGGTAACATAGGCACAAAAAAAAATCAGTCGAATAGAGAACCTCCTCCTTTTTTGAAGTCGGTTAAAAATACTCTAAATATTTGAAATTTTAGGGATGCGCCGTATCCATGGACCGCACACAACTAATATGTACCTATATAATTTATTGATTTACTTTATCTTTAAATGTAATATTCTAAAGCAGTGGTGCCCAACCCTTTGTTGTCCGCGGGCCGGATTCAACATGACATAGGATCTCGCGGGCCGGATTCTTTATAATTGTATATCTTAGCGGCACCTTTATTAAAAAAACGCAACATTTTCAATGAATTCATGAATATTTTTGTGCTGATTCATTTTTTTTTCAAAATATTTGTAAATTTAATGAAAATATTACGTTTTTAAATTAATGGTGCGGCTAAAATATACTAATATAGGTTAGAACTAAATTAAACAAAACAAATGGCTGCACTGGCAGTCCGCTTTACATTAGGCTAGGAGAGTGGTGATGAATTTTAATAATAAATATATATTTTTTTAATATATTATTAAATAATATATTAAAAAATAATAAATTAAATAATAATTATTTAATTTATCGATCAGTAAATATTTTAAAATAAAATTTCTGTACTTGTCTAATTTGTCCTCGCATTTAAATAAAAGTCAAATTATCCGACAACAAGACCGCACTGCGGCGCAATTTGAACTATATTTTTACAAGATTGTCAGTGACACTAAAAATATTGATGTACATAAAAAATGTAGAAAATTTTGATTTTAATTATCAATACTTATGATTTATAATTTTTTTAGATATTTTACCAAAAATACATATTTAGTGTCAACTCGCTCGCGGGCCGGATTGAGCCCTCTTCGCGGGCCGTAGGTTGGGCACCGCTGTTCTAAAGATAAACTTGCAAAAAAATTAGTTATAAAGTTGCGAACATGAGTAAATTTTGTTTTAGGGGAGCAAGCGAAAAGTGTCTATGATATATTTTTTGTTGGCTCACAATTGGCATCTGGTTTATCACAGACCCTGGAGAGGTAAATAATCGGATTTCACTGGAATGCTGAATCAAACGCTCTTCTACTTTTTCATTAAAAACTTATCTCTGTTATGTGTTAAATAGAAACAGATCTAATAGAATGTTTGCATGGTGTAAACCTATAAATCATCTCCATTCAGCTAACAATAAGATACACATACAGATCGAAATCATTTCCTTAATAATAATTATTCAGTTTTGCCTGCCTTCCGAACGGCCCTAGTATTGATTATACATGATCACATATTTTTTCTTTTTTGCGTATACAACGTTCGAAAAGTGGAAAAAAAAATTACACCCTACATGATCATAAATAATTTTTGGCGTCAGGTTGAAGTGGTAAAGTCAAGTTGATGGCCACATCAGAACATTCGTCACCTTATGTTTTTAGGGGTTTTATTGATATTTCATTCTTCTTGTATAGATAATAAATTAATATTGTTAGAGTTCGTGGCTGTGATGAAATTGTGCTAGATGAAGGAGGAGAGTATCAGCCAAAGATGGAATCGGTGGAGCCCACAAAACACCTTTTAATAAGACGTTTCGGCCTGAATTTTATTTGGCCATCTTCTCAGAAACGTCATCATTAAAGGTGTTTTATTGAACACAGCGTGATTCCATCTTTGGCTGATACCTCCTCCTTCATCTAGTACAACGATAATAAATTAATTCGGATTGTGCTCACTGAGAACAATCGCAGGTTAAGCGCTAATATCTCATTTCAAATATTTTTATATATTAAAATTAAGAAATGTTATTAATTAGGTATCCAATTAGACCAAAATTTGGAATAGTTGAATATATTTTAATTTATTAGATCTGCAAAATATGCGAAAATCGTACCAATTAAACCTTAAGCATTTTCCCCCAACTTCTAATTAATTTTGCATGTAAAAACTCTACTTAAGAGAGTATTTATCTAGTTTTTCTATGTGGCGGAAATGTTTAAAAACCTCACTTGGATCAAAAACTAGAAAAGTTCGAAACTCATTAATTTTCTATAAAAATTGAAAAATGAAAAAAAAATTAAATTGTCTTTAAATTGGCAATTCAAATATGTATTTATTAAGATGGCTTTTTAAATAGATTTATTCAGAAAAAAGAAAAATTGATAGATAGAATAGAGACATTAGTCAGGTAATCTATTATTTATAGGGAATTCAACTCAAATTGTATTCAGATCCTATCTCAGCACTGTAGGGGCACGTAATTTCAAGCAGCAGTGAGACTAGTAGGTATTGTTGAAAATCTCGGAAGTACACTCCCTGCTCCCAAAAAATCTCTCCCCCCCCCCCCCCCCCGCCCTCACACTCAAAATATTATTTCGGAAACCCAGAAAAAAGTTTCAAATCTCCTACTCAATTAAACCTGTGCTCCACAGCGAGTTTCTCTTCTAAATGACATTGGGTTTTTGACATCGAACGATCAATTTTTTATTCCGGCCAAAACAATGGTTCAAAAATTTGAAACTCTGTAGACTTTATGTTTATAATAGTAGTCATCCCTCAAAATTTTTACATATTTTTAGCTATTATAATTTTGGAGAAACAGCTAGATAAAATACTGATATATCTTAGTATTAGTAAGTTATAGACTCTAAAATTATCATAAAAATCTGTAAAAATCTGAAGGATAGCTACTATTACAAGGACAAAGTCTATAGACTTAAAATTTTTTGAACTATTACTTCGGCCGGAATATAAAAATGGATTGTTCAATGACAAAAACTTCATGTTTAGATGGGAAACTTGCATTGCTGTAGCGCAGAGGTTAAAATTGAGATAGAGACTTGAAACTTGAGGATATTTCTTTTTTTATTTATTTATTTCGAACCATTTGACCCTAAGGCATCATAAAAATTCGGAAATACCCAAAATAAGGACCACCCTAATGTGAGGTTATTATTAAAATGACATTTTAGTTACATATATATTAGTATTTTCTATATAGTGCGCTTAGGATTGTTTGTTTAATTTCAAAAAATTTTAAAAACCTCTGCTTTAAATGATAAATTTTTTTTAATAATTTCGTAATTAGATTTTATGTTAATGCTAAGATAATTAATTCTCTTTTCATTGACATTAGTTCAAATACACTTGAACGTTTTTGAGCCATTGTGTTTCTAAGTTAAGTTTTCCACCCTCCGATTGCTTTATATTTAGGTAGGTATTAATAATTTATATTTTTACAAAGTCGATGTAGGGATTTAGCGATACTAGGGCCCTCCTTGAAAGACTTTTGTGATCATGTTGATATGGAATATAATTGTATATGCGCTTGCTAGGATGCTAGGCAGCTAGGCTAAAGCAAAACCATATGGTTAGCATTACTGCCTTCAATTGAAGGAGTTCTAAAACTATATCCCCTTTAAAATCATATTTTTTTGCCTACTGATAACTGTCCAAATATCATCTGCTTCGCATTGGATAAAGTAAAAATGGGGAAATGGCTTTTTGGCAGCCCAGCATTGGGATTTCCTTAACAGATCTGCTAATTCAGTTGTCTAACTATCAGGGGTTCTCATTATACGTGGTGTAGCTATTAAATGACGGGGCTGTGCTTAGAAACGTTGAAGGCTATATTCCAAGTGAAGTGCAATTTCTTAAATAACTCTACTTGTGAGGAATTTTGTGACAACATATCATAAAATGAGGAATTATTGAAAAAAGTTAATATTTCATCGGAAAAGTAAGAGTGATTATATCTTTATTTGTTATGTTGATGTTTTTATTTGATCTATGACTGGTCTTATTCCATTATGATGGTTTACAATAGATATATGATAATAAAATAATTATATACATACAGATTCATGTCCCACATTCCATTGTAAAACATCTGGTCCCTTTATATTAACAATTACACATTCTCGACACGATTTGTGTTTTTAACTCAAACCATTCACTCATAAAAATTAATACCTACTTATATAGTTTAGGAAACTATGTAATTTTTTACTTATTTAAAATTTATTCATAAAAAAAATACTTAGTAATTTTTTATTTTCTATTTTAATAGGGTTAATAAGGTATTCTAGTTTTCTTGGATGGCTCGGCACGAAGAATCTCTAAATATAAAATGTGGAGGCAAGAGGAGGGAAAAAAATTAACTTTTTTCAAAACTTCTTAAAGAAGTTGACGTGGGTGTCGATTTTATTAATTTGCTTAATGAAACATCAATCACTCAAGTAATAGGGGGAAATCCTTTCCTCCCCCAACCAAAGCTTAATTTTAAATTATAAAGTAATTATAAAGAGTACGGTGAAGTGACAGAAACAGAGCCATTCATTTGAAATCAGCTGCCTGTGGAATAAGGGTATGAACCCCCTTGAATATTCACTGAAATGACATTGATATACCTACCAGCTGAATGGATTTTATTAATAAAAATTATATTTTAAAAAACTAAAAAACATGCTTCTAAAAGTACAAAATAATGTAATACTTAATCAAAAAGTCTGGGGCGCAGAAACGTTTAATTAATTTCGGCAAAGTGCCCCACGCTTTTTGATTAACTAGTACATTATTTTGTACTTTTTAGAAGCATGTTTTTTAGTTTTTTTTTTTTTTTTAATATAATTTATTTTTTTACTTTTTAGATTTAATTATTTTTATAGAGAAAAGTTTACGGAATTTAACTATATGAAATGAATTTATTTTTATTATTTTTATCTAATTTAATTTAAATTGTGTATGTAAACAATTATTTTTATAGAGAAATGTTTGCGGGATTTAACAGAACAAAAGTCACATTGATAGATAGATACAGCTTATTAACTTATTTAAACCATGTAAAAAATCAGTATGCAACTATGAAGAAAATCCAGCTCTGTAAATTGTAAGTGATGATGAAATTATTTTGAATCAGTTTTAATAAATTTAGACATTATTTTAATCTCGATAAAAATTAATTAAATTATATTTAATTGAAAAGATTTTGTTTTTTGTCGAGATTAGCATAAAGAGAAATCAATGAGATTGTCCTATGCCTGATATCTGAGGGGTGATAGATAAAATATTTCTAACTAAAAAGACTGATGATGGTCAAACCTTCGAAACTATAGTCTCAAACAAATAAATTATATATGTATTGTATGTATATATATTTATATTTGGTATACAAAATATATGTTTATTTGCATCAAGCAGAAGACAATCTAATTGATTTCTCTTTATAAATTACATTTACTAGTATTCGCTTTTAGCAGTCGAATTATTTTTTATTTGTGGTTAGAAATGTTTTTAAAGTTGAGAATTATAATAATATGATCTGTATGTGTGTATAATGTATATGCTTGAATGGGATACTTGCATGAAATGTATTTTTTATCCAAAAATGCAAGTATTAGCTCATTCCAAAAGCCAAGATTCCGAAAGCTGTATAAAGTTCGTTTTACCAAAATGTTTGTATTTTCTGAGCTAAGTAGTGATTAGATTTTTGTATTTCTGGCATTGGCGGCACCAGCTTTTTTTTCAATTGGGCGACCGAGACCCGGCAGAAAAATTTTGGTATCGAGAGAAGTTTCTCTCAGGACAGTTATTATACCAAACTTTTTGACTTTAATATTTTTCTAGACTATATAAATTTGTTTTGTATTTGGCATGACTTAGCTCTTAAGTAAGGAGATCATTCTATCTGCGTTTTTTAAGTTATTTTCCTTGATAAGATTCTAATGAAAGAATCGCTCATCCGCGTATTTATTAAATAATTAAAAAAGTTAAAATTTATTTATCCTAGAATATTCTAGAAACGCCATTGTATTTTATTATTTTTCTAATATATAACTGTATATGTTTTGTCAGTGTATTTTTCAATTCAATTCAATTCAACATTTTCTTACCTACAAAAATAATAGAAATTAAGAAATTATCTAATAGTCTGCTATAGGTTTGGAATTGTTTTTGGCATGGCTTAGCTCTAAACCTGTAAAAGGTAGTTTGGCAATGCACGCCCGCTCGAATCTAAATTCGCTGGGGCACTGGCTTGCCCTCAGATTTCTGTATAATTTAGATATTTTGGATTTGTGAAACTACAATTAAAAAATTAGATAAAAAACTCTGACATTATTTCAAAGTTTATTTTCACAGATACACAAGATTATAGTACAGTAAACATTAAGAAAGATCTATTATTATGTTTAGTGGCAAAAGAATCTACAACTAACATACCGTACATCTAGGTCCAATGTTTTTACAATATTTTTTTCCACTTACAAACATAGTTCTTTTTTAATTGTTTATGTATAAATATTATTATTATTGTATTAGGTCTATAATATGGGAAGGGATGATTTACCTTTTTTTAATTTTATCAATATTTTTTTGCTCAAATGTTCAATGAGTTTCTGAGATTTGGCTCGTGATTCCGGCTTCTTTCCTTCTACTCTGTTCTTTTCGCAATGGAGGGGCCAGCCCATACAGGCCTTTAGGGAATGCACCTTCTGGTGTATCTCTTTCTCACATCAATATAATTAAAAAAAAAAAAATTAGCTGGTTGGGCGCTCGAAAAAATTCATTCGTTAATTTAAAGGCCATATCTTAATTGTGTTATTGGATATACGATACATGTATATTTAAATTAGATACTTCTCTAAACTTGACATTGAAATTATTTAAATTTTAAATTTTTATTTTACCTTTTGCTAAGGTTGCGCCCCAGAGTTTGAGAAGTTCGTTAAGCGAAAAGGAGCAAATAAGCAAGATTGTCGTACTATAAATTGCTACAAAGTTAGGCAAGTACTACTCTGGATCAATTCTCTTCGATCACTATCTATCGGTAATTCTAATCTAATACAATTTTTAATTTATTTCACAATTAATTAATTGTTATAAAATAAAATTAGGTAAAAAAATTACCTTTTAAAATGTTATAAATTGAACGTTGACTTTCAAATAAATAAAATAGCAATTAACAAAATTTGATTCTATTATTTATTAGTTAAATGTCAATTTTATTAAACCAATTTTATTTATTTCCTAGATTCATGACTCCAAGTTCGAGCTGTTAAATTTCAAACTTGGTCCATTAATTTGTTCGATTATATGGACCGTTAAATTAATGGATATAACCTTTGGTATCTTGATAAGGAAATGAAATAAATACTTCTCGGGAAGAGATTTCTAGTTTTAGAACCTAGAACTATGTGTTAGGAAGCTTAGAAAATAATATCTCTATTACTTTGAATAAGTGTATACTTGCTGTGGAGTTTCATTATTATGAAGAACAACTTCATAAACAATAAAAAATTCTTAAAAGCTTTTGACTATAAAAATTATACTGAATCAATAAGATAAACAGAAGAATATCAAGAGATCAAAACATTTGCAATGAAATAAAAAAAAAATGTTTTTTTGACAATTCGAATCTGCTACCTTATAGTAAAAAGGCCGTTTATTTTTAGGCATTGGCATTTAGCTATTATTTACTTGCTCTTAATTATATAATAATTTTCAATGTATTATTTGGTAGTCATGTCTGCTGGACGGGCCACGGTATTAAATTCCCCATTTTTTTATTCATGTTGTGTCGTAAAATGGGTCACAATAAACCCAGGTATTTTCCATTATTTCCTTCATTCTTGTCACAATTCGTGATAATTTTGTAGACCCATAGTTAAATTACGATTTAGTGAAAAATTCGTGCGTGTAACCTTTAAGCAAGGTTGAAGTAAAACTTCTTTGACGGTTGTGGCAGGTATTACTATAAAGATTGAACTTAAAATAAATATGTCATATTAACTGCGCCAGAAATGCCTCCGGCACGCCCTCTGCATCTAGGCCTTCCGAGCGGATTGTCCTGGCGGGCAGCGTCTCGTGACTGCCAAAAGTTTGGTTCCTGAAATTTCTGTCTGCCAGCCCCTTACCCCACTCCTACTACCAGGGCGTTTGTTCTCTTTTTTCTATTGATATATAGATATACTTTCTAATGGTTAGAGTTTCACAAATTTTAATCCTCCACCCGGATTCGTGGGGATCGGAGGGCAATCAGAGTTAGGGGAAGAGGAGAGAGTCCAAAGGGCATGTATAGGGCTGGCGGGGTGAATGATGAACAGAGGTGGGTCTAGGGGGGAAGAATAGGGTCGGTGGGATGGATGGGGGTTAGAGAAGGTAACAAGAGACCCACCTCGAAGTCGGCGCTATCTCCTCCTTTTTTCTTTTAGAACAGAGTGTAGGCGATCAATCATTTGTTTAATTTAAACGTTTATGCAGGCTGCATACAAATTAATATATTCTATTACGTTTGTAATTTATTTCAGCTATTCGAAGAATGATTTTGAGGTTCAAAATGCCACACCAAATCTTAATGTCCAGGAATCAGTTATTTATTAATCTAAGTGCAAAATATCAATACATACATAATCATTCTCCCAGGAAAAAATGGTTAAAATCTTATTATAAAGATATCATCAATTCGAGGAGATTCATGGAAAATCTTCTGAATTACGGTAAGTAAAATTAGTTCTTATCTGTAATTTTTTTTAACTTCTGACTAGATACATTGTTAATTTCATTACTTTAATTTAATCAAGGCGGCGGTTCCCAATCTTAGTAAACTTCTTAATGTCTTACTAATCAATCGTATTTACAAGCAAACACAAAACCAATAGCCCAAGAATGTTAATTTCTTCAAGATCTAATCAAATACAAGTATTTCGCTCAATGACATATTGATGACTAGATTATGTCTATTTCGGTAATGAATTATATTCTATACTCTTAATTCGGTTACGTTTTTAGCGAAGATAGAACGCCGCATCCCCCTTTGGTTCCAAACAATCCTCCAACCTCTCAATCAATTCCATTTAGATATGCATGCACCTTGAGTTTGGAAGGACTATAAATATGTCAGCACATAGAGTCTGTAGACGTTACCCATCTCAGAACTAACAGCGCCACGTGTTTCTCAACTTCGGTGATCCTTCGCGAAAGAGTGCTTTGAATATGCCAAGGTTGATGAATTTAATGACACATCCTATGCAAATAAAGTAACAATTTTCTTGAAATTGAAATTTACGCAATATCAAGATAAATTACAAGTGAAAAGCCATGTTTAGATAATGAAAATTGCATTTAACACAATAATCAATAAAACAAGTAAATAATCTGCTATTATTATACACAAAGCAAGAGGATGTCGATTTTACAGCTTTATTGAAAAGATATATTGAAACTTCCATTATAAATACTCAATTCTTGTATGTTAGTTTACTTTCGACAATGACATGTTTCACATCCATTTTCATATTATTAATAATTTTATAATAGAAGAGAAATCGATTTATCTAACATCTTTCAATATTCAATATAATAGAAAGAATAGGAGGCTCTCTCACTATTCTATATTCATATAGAGTATATGACATTAATAAATAATTCAAGTTATTGCTATACTCAAAATTATACTCAATTAGGTCTCTTTGAAGTCTGGTGGGTAAACAAAAAGCTGTCTTGCGAATTTGAAGCTTTTTGGTAGGTTTTTATTAGTTATTTTTCTGTCTCTTTTGGGGAAGGGGGTTTGTTAATTCTTCTTTCCATTTAGAGATAGGAAAAGCAAGGGTTGGTTTTGAAATTAGGCTGGAATAAGGAAATCTCTGCGTTACTAAGGTAAATATTTTGTTTATTTTTATAATATTTTTTCTTTTTTTTTTAAGATAATGTGGTTAAAAGGGATAGTCAATCCAGGGTTGGGATTAGAAGTATAGGTGTTGAAACCAGTGGTGGTATTTTTCTTATGAGAATGATTCAGATGGTTATATAGATTATAAGGATATAGGGAAGAATGGTATTAATTTAAATAGGTCTGGTTCTTACAAGTTAGTTAATTCAGATATTAATATGTAGGTTTGCATTCATTTGTAGGATCTGGCATTGATTTGTGGAAGACTGTCTATTTATTACTACTTGGGATTATAGTATTCTGCCTCCTATGATTAAATCAATTATAAATTTTGTCAAGTCCTAAAGTACTAGAGTTGTGCAAAATTTTATTTAGTTCTTACAAGCAGAGATTAGGTGAGGTAGATCGAGGTCATACCATCTTTGTTAAGGTTTTGACCAGGTTTCCTTAACAACTTATGGCAAATGCCGGGATGGCTAATGCGTCGCTTGCTCCTGGTATCGGATTTTTGCGCGGATTTTTTAAATTACTTTTTGTCTTTTGATGGAAATCTATGGTCATGTTATTTGTTAATGAGCATAAATTTCTATTTTTTTTCTTTTTTTTTTTTTTTTACTTGTTTATTTTTTGTTAAATTGTTGTAATTAATTTGTATTGAAGTTTGTTAATGTATTGTAGCTAGATTGTATTGATGTTTGGAGGACCTAGCCACCGAGGACTTGTGCCTCTAAGCAGGTCGAGGAATAAAGATTTATTTATTTATTTATTTAAAAGTCGATGAATATATGGTATAAGTAGATAATGTAGGTCTGTTTTCTTCATGAGCTCTTGTGTATCATTTGTTGCAGGAGATGTATAAAACTTCCACACAAAATAAGTATTATTAAAAGCATGAAACACATAATTGGAATACCATGGAGACTAAGCATCCCTACGATTTTTTCTAAGAAAAAAATTGTATTCTTGGTTATTTTTCATACTTTATACCTTTTGAAACTCGTATATAAACAGTTTTCTAATCATAAAGTGAAATATTTATCATTTATTAATTCATTTTTTTTATATACATAAAATTCTTCCAGAACTTAAGTGACTTGATTTAAATTTTTCGTTAAATTGAAGGGTTGGTTTTGTCTCAAATATAATAAAACAATAATTTCAATAACTATTTGAATTATTTAATTGATAACTATCCAGTTTCGGTCACCACTGGTCGACCATCCTCAGTAGTTATCTCGTTATATACATAGTGATTTAATCTCTAAAGAATCTTGAATATTTAGAAATATTGTTTAAACCTAGAAGGTATATTTGATTTTATTGGAGTGAGATTTATTGTCTTTATAACATATGAGCCTGAGATATATGGTACTTATGAAAAAAAAATTGCAATCACAAAGAAAAATGCTTATTTTTTGTTACAACAATTAAGCATTCTTTTGTCATTGTATTTTGAAAATTATAATTAAGTAATGGAGAGGTTCAGCCAATGGGTAGCCTCTGCTGAATAAAAAACTCCCAATTATAGAAAACGTTTCGGCTTTAATTAAATAATGCCATCATCAGTTCCTAAGAGAGTATTAGCGACACAATTAATTTTATAAATAAATTGTCCGCTAATACTCTCTTAGGAACTGATGATGGCATTATTTAATTAAAGCCGAAGCGTTTTCTATAATTGGGAGTTTTTATTCAGCAGAGGCTACCCGTTGGCTGAATCCCTTTCCATTACTTAATTATATACATATACAGCCATCAAATTGTATCAACTTTTGAAAATTATACCATATGGTGCTCAGGTGCTAGAAGTAAGCTCTGATAGTCATGGTGTGGATCTGTTTAACATAGTACTTTTGTAATTGATACCTAATTCAAGAAAGTGATTGCTTTAATCCAATACTGCAATATTTCATACGAATTTCATTAAGTCTAGGTCGATATGTAAATATTCAACAAACAACAATAAATTCTCAAGAGATATATTAAAATTTTCGGAAAAACAGGTTAAGTTTGAAAAAATAATCTAACCGGAAGTCCTTGCAGCGTTCAATAACCACAGAATATGGCAGCATTGAGTTACCAAAACTTCATTAGGTCCAGTCGCTATGTGGGCACTGGATGAGAATAGGAGGCTCTCTAACTATTTAAAATTTTAAATACATTTCTCAAATTCTATCTCAAATAGGGGTACAGGAACTCATTGATTTAGCTATTTTCCAAATGGATTTCTTCCGATACGTTTTAGAACTAAATGATAAGACCGTGCTTAGTTGTCAAAACATAAATAAATCGATATTTTTTGTAAAACAAAATGATTTATATATATAATATAGTATATGATTTTTTTTTATTTGCCAGGAGATAGATTCCAGAAGTCTCTAATTTATTTATTTCCTAAATTTCTGTTATATTTCAGGAATTTTAATCATGCGAAGTAGCTAAGGATCACATTAGACGCGCTCCTCCTCTGGAAAGTAGGTACCTACATGTTAAAAGAAAAAGAGAGAATTAAACATCAAATTTAGAAATTTATACCGGATAATTGGCAGGCATTCCTCAATGCCTGTTGAAAATAAAGTACTCATTTACAAACAAGTCTTCAAACCAATGTGGACTTAAGGCATCCAGCTGTGGGGAAGTGCCAGGTAGTTCAACTGAAAAGTTGTAGAAATATTTCAAAACAAAGTACTTAGCTGTATAGCTAATCGTCGTGGTATATACGAAATGATGATCTACACCGCGATCTTGGAGAAAGACCGTCAGCGAAACCATCCGGAAATTAGCAGCAGCTCACCAAACAAGGCTGAAAAGATATGTCAACGAAGAGATGTCCATCTTCTCGACGTAAACAATCTAACCAGAAGACTCAAAAGATTGAAACCACATGAACTTGTGTAGTGAAGAAGTAGTCCCCGCAAGGGGGGGTCCATGTACACCTGTGGGCCCCAGACCCGAGTCCCAAAGGAGCCCGCGGCTCAGATGTGACATGTTTTTTAAGGGGGTATGTTAGAAAAAAAATGCGTAGGGTGACCAACTTTTTCCACTTCATAAAAAAACCACATACTTATTCCATAATAAGGGGGCGGTTCAGATTTTGGGCCCCGGGCCCGAAATTCGATGCGGGGGCCATAAGTGAAGAGAAGTGCTTGTGCCTATAAACAAATTAGAGCACAAAAACAGAAACAAATTAGAGCACAAAAACTGTAACAAATGAAGTATTATGTATATTTTGGTTGAATACTGTGGTGATTGTAATTAGAAAAAAGTAAATATTACTTATTAGCTGTGTCGCAGCTAGAATGTAATTATAAATAAATTAAAAAAAAATATTCCACAAAGTCATTTCGAAAAATACCGTATATGCTTAATATCGAAAGTTTTATGAGATTCGTTGCGAATTTTCAAAGCTAAATAAATAGCTATAGGTATTATTTATTTATTTAAAATTTAAAATACATTAATACGATAAAATGATTCAATTGATGGTTAAAAATTCAACTTTAAAGAAAACTTTGTGATTAAGCGGCGTTTTTCTGTTTTTGTTTTGTTTTTCAGAGGAAAAATTATCAATCATTTAGTTAAACATAACGTCCATATCCAGGTATAGTTATAAAATCAAATTGGCATATCAATGGATATTAATAAAAACAAAATCCATCATATTTATTCATTAGATTCTTAAGCTTTTCCGTTTGGGGAGATATTTTGATTGGTATTAAAAAACAACACAAAGAAATAAATCTTTAACAACAAATCTAATCGTTTGATGCCTCGATACAAACAGGTTTCTAGCAGGAAAGTTAGACATGTTTTTTATTTCAATATCTGATTATCATACTTTTGAGTATAATTAGAATTCAATTCCAAAATGGGCATAATTGAATAATAACGAATCTATACATAGATATCTATTTGCTACATGAGTACCTATTAATATAAATGAATTAATTGAAGAAACAAGTGGGTAAGTACATTATTCAACTATACAAAAATACTCTGTCAAAATATAAACAAATCAAACAAACAGATTCATTGAGGGGAGGGGGTTAAAAATATTTTTCAAACAAAATTCGAAGAAAGTTCATAATTAAAAGGAAATATTATTAATTGCTAATGAGGTCAAAATTAAGAGGGGGAGTGGGTTCTTTTCGTAAATAATTATAAATTATTTTATTAAATACTAGCTGCAAGGCCCTCTTGCTAGCCAGAGGGCTCGCCCCCTGGACCCTCACCTCGAAGCCCACTCAGCACCCCCACCCATCCCACCACCCCAATGTACAGACAGAACCTCATATATATATATATATATATATATATATATATATATATAGAGAGAGAGAGAGAGAGAGAGAGAGATTTCATTTAAATTAGTAACCATGACGACCCCTGCCCCCCCCCCGAAACCAACCCAGCACTCCCACCCACTGTTTTTGTTGGGGGACGGGCATAGGTACATACATACGAGGATAAGTCAAAAATTACTTACACTTTTCGTTCTACAACTTTATTAATCTAAGATAGGTGTACAACAGATACATTATTTTTTTATATAGTCTCCACTTTTAGCAATGCACTTGGACCTGCGAGCCACAAGCTTCCGGATGCCTTCCTGGTAGAAGGTTTTCGGTTGGTCATGAAGCCACTTTTGCACCGCATCCCGAACGTCCATGTCTGAGGCAAATCGACGACCTCCGATTCTATCCGTGTCATTTTTAGTAATTTCCCTCGATCATATTGTAATGAAAGAATAGCCGCATATTTATTGGATAGTAAAATTTTTCAAAACTCGGTACGCTAGAGACTCCCTATAGTAATTAATAATAAGCTTAAATATGTATTGTTCATTTATTGATATATCATGACATCACTTTAAAATCTCAATAAAATCATCAATCATCATCAATATATGGACTACCCCATATTTCTCACTTGTCCAGTTTATTGTATATTATTTAGGGTATCAGCAAAAGAATCAAATCATCGGCTTAGAAGAGAGTTTCTAGACCGCTGAGTGTATAAAGTCGAGATAATATTGTTGGTAAGCTTCTGTGCTTACAGGCAATACGCAAGGAGAATAACAGTTGCATTCCTAGTCTTGGAACTCCCATTATGTCTTTTGACTTTCTTAATCGATTCCATTGGGAACAGCAGTGCCCAAAACTCTCTTCTTCCTTAATACGAGTGGGATGGAAAAAGCTGAATAAGATACAATCATACCACCGGTCACTTAACTTCTACCAAAAAATTAATTAAACTGATTAATAATAAAGGGCAATTTATATTTTCATTAAATTGATCTAAATTAATTGAAATGTACTTAAAAATAACATTTTTTCAAACCTTCCCAAACTACTTTAAACAGCTTAGTAAAACATACGATTTTGAATTTAAGTAAAGTTTAAATATGTATTAATAAATAAAAGAGAAAATTTGGAGAGTATCTACTATAGATTGAACGGGATAGTTACTCTTTATGAGCCTGTGGAATAAGTGGTCCAAAAATCAGTTACTCTAACAATACAAAACAGAATTTTACACCCTGTGTGAGCAAATTTTGCACAGCTACCTGCTACCGTTTAAGGCAAAACAGAAATATTGGGTCCGGGAGACTCATTTGTCAGCTCGACGGTTTGAGAAGGTGTATGTAGAAAAGTTCTTAAATTTGTAATATGAATTCCAAAAATGACGTCTGCCTGAACAAATCAGACGGGCAGCTTGGATCTCTATAGATATGGATTAAAAAAATAGTAATTTAGTTAATTATCAACAAACTATCATAAGATGAATATCAAACTTCATCATGAATAATTTCATCTAAAAATTGCAAAGATATTTTCTAAATATAGGACTTGATAAAAATTATATTGTCCGATTTAAGATACTTTTAAATATAGTATTAGTTGAATAAAAGATTTCACTGTCGATGGTAACAGAATTGTTTTTATTTTAGGTTAAAAATAAAATAAAATGAGAAAGTCTTCTGTTTTAAATAAAATAATTTTTAATTATTTCTAGAGACTATAGTCTTCGAAGGCATTGCCTTCATCATCAGTCTATCACAAATATTTCAAATTAGTTACAAATTAAGATTTATACATAGAAAATTTTGAAAAATATATAATGTCTTTTTCTTCATGTTTCCTCTTGGGAGTTTAGAATATTCTAAACTCCCAAGAGGAAACATGAATGAAAAAGACATTATATATTTTTCAAAATTTTCTATGTATAAATCTTAATTTGTAACTAATTTGAAAATATTTGTGATAGACTGATGATGAAGACAAATGCCTTCGAAACTATAGTCTCTAGAAATAATTAAAAATTATTTTATTTAAAAAACAGAAGACTCTCTCATTTTATTTTATTTTTAACCTAAAATTAAATATAGTAATTTATTAGGATAATTAAATTAGAATAATTTAAATTAATTCTCGATGCAAATTGAATTAATAATGATCCGATAAATTTAAAATTTGTCAAAAAATCTACCAGCTGTCTTTTGGTATAACATTGAATTCGATGGCATTGACATTAATAATGACAAGGGGAGGCTATATTTATTTTATAAAAAGAATAACGGCTAGATGTATACATCCTCTTGGCGCTAATTATATCCTATCTCTAATGGACCGACGTCTGATCTAATTCGAGTGGATTAATATTAGCCTTGTTGTTGCATCATCAATCGATGAAGAGAAGTTCCCCAACCTGACGAGCCCATGAATTCAAACCCACTTCCTCCCTACATAGAATCATTTTTTTGTTTGGAACATCTGAAACTAGAAATCTAATTAGTTATTAGAAATACAAAAAAATCTTCACCAGAAAGAAATGTATATAAACTTCTATTCTCTCGTTATTAGTCCCTGGAGCATCGAGCGATGCTCGAAAACATTTTGCTTCAGTTAAAAGCTATATTTTAATATTATTTTTAATTCAAAATTCTAATAAAAAGGACGATTTATATTTAGATTCAGAATTAAATAAAAAAAATGTGTACGTGGAATCTATGCCCGATAAAAGTGAAATTTTTTTCTATTGATATATTTACTTTCAGGAGAACTGTAGGTCTACACATTATATTAAATTTCGTAGCTCTGAGATTTATGGTTGCGAAACGCAGGGGTGGGTGTACATTCTTACGTACATAAACATTAACTTACGGTTCTTCTGTCTTAGCCAAAATCTTGTGGTACTCCATGTAGCCTCTAGATAGTTTAAGTTTCAAATTTCAAGGCTCTGCGACTTTCCGAAGACGAGATATGAACAATTAAAATATTTTTTTGCGACATGACTAATTTACATCCCATTCCTTTATTTCAATCGGTTTAAAATTTAAACACGACTAATAACTCATGAGACTTGATAAGTACACCAATTTTTAGCGAAATCGTTAGGAGCCGTTTTCGAGAACCCGATTCTATATATATACAAGAATTTTAATATAATAAGATAAGTTAAGATAGAATAAGTATCAGATTCTAAAGAGACAGAGGTCCAGGAAAAAAATAAATAAATATTGAGTAAATCTCAATTCAGATCGTCCACCGACATACCTACCTATCGAATTAAATATATTTTAATATTTTTTGTCTAAATTGTTCAATTTTATTTTTATTAACCGACTTCGAAAAAGGAGGAGGTTCTCTATTCGACTGATTTTTTTTTTTTTTTTTTTGTTGTTGTGTGTCTATGTTACCTCATATCTCCGCCAATTGTGAACCGATTTTGAAAAAAAATTTTGCATCGGGTTCAGTCTAGCTTCCAATTGGTCCCATTTTTTTTCATTGGTATTAGACCTTTTTTTGTTGAGGTTTGTTCAGGCCTAACTTCTTTGTTTATGAACCGATTTCGATGATTCTTTTTTTATTGGAAAGGGTTATCTTAGAGATGGTGTCATATTAATTTGGTCAAATTCTGATGATATGATCACTATTAATAACATCACTAAAAAGAGAAAAATAAAAATATTTTTAAGAAAAAATAAAACCGACTTCAAAAATTAAATGCAACATACACTAAAAGGTATAAAATAATTATTATCTTATTTAGTTAGAACTAAACGACGAAATATTAACATGAAATTACTTTTGAAGTCGGTGCCAAACAAACTATACCTATAAGCGAGCGTACTCGACAGATCGTACTAAGTAAGATCCGTCGAGTACGATTCACTAAAAGGTATAGTTTGTTTGGCACTGACTTCAAAAAGTAATTTCATCTTAATATTTCGTCGTTTAGTTGTAACTAAATAAGATAATAATTATTTTATACCTTTTAGTGTATTTTATTTGTTGCATTTAATTTTTGAAGTTGGTTTTATTTTTTTCATTCGAAAGAGTTTTTTTTACGTTGTAATGAAAATATATTTTTTCCTATTAAAACAGTATAAAGTTTTAATCAAACATTCCACCTAAGAGATAGATCACTGCGGCGCGTGACCTTTTGCGAGGCTGGGTTCAAAAATTTTACAACGAGGAATTATTTATTTACAAATCCTCTTACATATTATATATTTTTCATAAGAAATAATAATCCTTGCTACGCGTCGAGAGATTGACTAACTCTCAGCATCGAAAACCGTAGCAATGCAAGAGCCTGATGCGTTTTTGTTTAAAACATTATGAACTACAAGACGGCAACTAACACACAACCACTAATAAATTACAGTCGTTGCTATACCCAGTTTCTATACAAATTCGTAGAAGCTGCGACTCGTCGACAGACTTCCAAAAATTGGGGTGTCTTGTCTCTATTTTTTAAGCAAGTTTTTAAACAAATCCAAGTAATATTTTTCCCATCCATAATTCGCTTTCAAGAGGCGAAAAGTTCAATTGAAAGTACAAAATCTGTAATCATGTATGACTTTTGCAAAAAACTATTGATGTAATTAGGGAACGAAGAAAAGATTTTTATATTATAGACAAAAATGATTCAAACCGGGATCTTCGCATGTGCGCTGCGATGGTTTTATAAGAGGTTTAGCCTTTTAGCCACCGATCCCTGAACCCAAGCTGATACTCAATGTCCATATGAATTATGAAATTTCATTTTTATTTAATATTTTAATCTCTTCCTCGTTCATTTTAGGCAGCTTTTGTAGTCGGTCTGTTTGACAATTAAACTATATCCAAACGCCTCCCACCCGATCACAAACCCAAAGGTCGGAGATAATTTTCTTCTTCACTTCAGGGCGCAACCACAATGAGCCCTTGTCGAAAGACAATTTTTAAATAAAATTAGAGAACGAAGAAAACTATTGATGTAGTTTAATTTCTCTAAAAAGTACATTTCTCTGAAAGCGTCTGAATTTAGTTATCTAAAGTAGTTTCCAGGATATGAGGACTTTATGGAGTTACACTGATCTTTGATGATTTTAGTCACTCATTTAAACTAAATTATCGCTACTAAAAAAATCTCTTCCATTTGTTAATGGTATCATCATTCTGTAAAAAGTTAATCAAAATCGGTGTTTTTTTAAATGGGTAATTTTCGTAGACCGGGGGGCCTCTCAAAACGCGGGACTAGGTTCCGGCGAACGCGCTGAACCCGCGCTGGGACGGCTTTGTTTATCTATATATGCCATACTATATATATTTGTCTAGATTAATTTGCCGCAACGCTGACGTAATGCTGCCGAGAGAGAGCGCCATCGGTATATTTGCGGCAAATTTGAAATATAATCGTAATTTGAACTCAAATTTCGAAATGAAAGACTCCAATTGATTTTAAATTAAGAAACATTAAATATATTGATAATTATTACCCCCCCTTCACCACTCAAAAATTAAATATTCAATTCGCTTTTCTTTGTGCACAGAAAAAGAAATCAATCACATCTTATTTGATTTATATATTATTTGTTTATTTTTTAATAATTTGCCACTTTTTTATAATTTTTTAAAAATCTAAATTTTGTTATTCTTATTTTTTGATTTTTACAAAATTAAACGACTTAAGACACGCATGCCCATATGAGTTTCTCATTGCAATACTGGAGCAGCCTGTCATACAAACAACACCTGATCTCTTTTAAATATTTGGAGCCTTATATCGATTATCGAACCCAAATTTTAAAAAAATGATATAATATAATTCTCCTCCTCACACGATACCACTTATTTAAATAAATCTATTTCCACACAAAAAATATCACAATGCTGTAGATTATAGAAAAAAAAATACTTCCAGATTCATATCTAGAGCCTCATTTCTGTAGCTGTGTCCGGACGAAAATGAGGCAAAACTTTTAAGAGACTATGTATTTTCGAGAGTTTACAGGTATACATTTGGAGTGTGGTTTTTTAAGAGGAATAAAATTTTTGGACCGAGACGCCGCCCGCCAGGGCACCAGCCCGGAGGGCCGAGCTTCAAGGGCGTGCCGAAGGCACGCACGAAAAACTCGTATATAATATTCATATAAAATCCCAATCATAGTGGAAAGAGAGGGCGATATAATGCTTTCCTCTTTTCTAACTTTATTAGCAAATAAACTGTAAACAGGCGAAATAATTAAAAGAAGCCATCGAAGGATATTTTTGTTTTTTAATAATATAAATAAATAAATAAAGTCAATTTGGTCAAGAAGTCAACCATTAGATAGTATCAGTACTCAATTGCTCTAGAATTGCCCGTTTTGCTTATTTCCAATTATAAATATTTAATATATTATAAATGATGAAAACTCGAGATTATTTCAAACGATTCGAGACACGTATGGACAAGTTGAGACTTGTTGGCGGATCAGTTTGCAAAAAATGTTTTCTCAAATATTTCGAATTTATTCATTTTCTCTGATGAAAAGATATCAATTAAGTAAAAAAATATTATAAGATACAAATTATTTTCATTTGGTATAAATGGATTTAGTTATACCTAATGAGTTGAAAATTGGTACGCAAATATGTATTTTCACATTACAATGCACCAAATTTTTATCTTATACCTACCTGAGAACGTTTCCAGAAATTATAAAATGCCAATCTTGAATGGTTTTAGTCAATGAGCTGAAAATTGCTACGCATCTATGTTACAATGCACTAAATTTAATCTTTTTACATGAAAACGTTTCCTGAGAGTATGAAATGCCAATCTTGAAAGGTTTTAATTAATGAGCTGAAAATTGGTATGCAACTATGTTATAATGCACCAAATTTTAGCTATAAGTATATCTGAAAATTTTTCCCGAGAATATGAATTGTCAATATAGAATGGTTTTATTTTTTTTTTTGGCCTTTCGGCCTTTCTAGCCATAAGCCTAATTACGATACTAGTTATATTTTTTTTTAAATTTGTCTCTACCCCCCGGGGGTCAGATTTTAGCTGGATGCCTCGAGTCGGATTCGAACCCGGGTCCCCTGGTTAGCTCGCTGTCACGCTACCGCCTAGCCTATCTGACCCCCCCAATGGTTTTATTTAATAAGCTGAAACTAGCCGTAACAATGAAAACCTCTTCCCTTTTTTTGATAAAACTTTAGAGAGTGACATATCGTCACCGTTGCACTATTCCTAGAACCAATTCTGATCGGAAGTCTCATTTTTCTTCCATTTAGGCCTTGAAAATGATTTCCGTGGTATGCATAGTCGGGTTACCAAATCTATATATAAAAAAATCAGTAATCTATTCTGAAATCCATTAATTTGGAGGACATTTTAAATTAAAAGTAAATTAAGAGTTTAATTAGAAAAGAAAACATTAGCGTCACATTAAAGCTATCTTTTAGCAGAGAGGGCTCATTTATAGTGTCTATCTAAACATACTTTTAAGAACTGCCAATTTATGAGGAAACTTCTGTTTCTTAATAGATAGCGTTAAAAATCTAGTAATACCTATATATTCTTAGAATTTAAAGCTTCGATGATTTTAATCTTTTATACTAATGTATAAGTATTAAGGTCTTTCAAGGATTTTTTTAATTGGCTTTTTAGCCCAATGAATTCATCTAAAATATTATTTATGCTAGTTTCATATAATCTGAAGCTCTCAATATTACCTTATTTAATATGCTTGAATTACCATGTACCTAAATTCAAAGCCAGATTACTGAAAATAATCAAAATAACTTTGATCAAAACTATATATGATATTCTTTATAAACAAAACAATTCTCAGATGTTTCTTTCAGTAGATTCAGATTTTTTATGATAAAAATAATTTTTTCAAAATTGCAAATTAAAATCTGTTTTTGAGTAATCACAAATTATATCTCTACTAAAATTCAGCGTAATCGTCATTTATTTCAATAGAAATACCTACTGCTAAACACAAAAGAGCAATGGAATCGCGAAACGATGTTGGTAGTGTTGAGTTCAACCTTTTGTCGTTTTATATATCTATATCAAAGCCTATTATTAACTCAATATGGATGACAGGTTAAAGTTGTTATATAGTGCTGGGGTGATACCCTGTTTGTGTGAACAAGTGACTATTGGTCTGTTAAATTGATCAGAGATGAAGCGGAAGTTTTCTATAACTCATTGTCTGTTTGAGGGGAGGTGGTTCCAATTAGGGCCAGGGTTTTTCTAAATGTAAGTTTCGGAGGATATTTTTTATTATGCTTGAGGGATAGCCGTTGTTTTCTGCTATTTGATGGACAGTATTAAGCTATTAATACTATCCATCAAATAGCAGGAAGCTAACGGCTATCCCTCAAGCATAATAAAATATCCTCCGAAAACTAACATTTAACCTGCCATCTATATTAGTTAATAATAAACACTTGATAAAATTGACCCAAAAGGAGAAATCTGGTGTTTATAAACTTGAATGTCAAGATCCGCGACTCGTTTCCTAAGTATTGGTCAGACGGGCAGAACTTTCAAAACCCGGTATAAAGAAACATTTGAGTTCGTTAAGAAAGTTGCAATCAGACACCATACAGAGTGATCCAACCTCCGCCTTCTGCAGACCGCCACCTTTATTGAAAACAATCACTCACCTTCACCCCCAAAATCCTATACCACCACACTTCGCCTCTAAAAGCCTGAAACTAGACCTGTTAGAATCAACCGAAATTAAGAAAGCTATAATTGAAAAAGATAAAATTCTCAATAACCAGCAGGACATTAGAAATTCCACAATAATAGATCTACTAAATTAACAAAAATTAAAAAACATGCAGACCTCAGTCTCTCTGCAACATATACTATTTCCCAAATTACAATCAAAATTAAATTCAAATCACGCGCCTTTCAGTCTTTGAAATAAATGACATTTTGATACATGGGGCCTAAACCTGACAAAAATTGTTGTATATTGTAATTTATCTCATCTAATTGATCCCTATTATATTTTATCTTAATTCTTCATCTCTATATGTTATTTAGGCTTATTTGTAAACTGATATTTATACTTAATTTTTGTGTCTATGACTTACACTTGTAATTTTACTTTCTAATTTAATTCTAAAAAGACTTTATATTTATACTTGTAATTTTTATTTATATTAATATTCATATATTTACTTAGATTTCTTATATTTACATTTATATATTTTATAATTAAAGAGAAAATCTTTGTAAAACAATTTTTTCGAATTTTTTTTAAATTTTAAATTTTTCATTGGTGTTTTTGCTTGTGTAAGATTTGAATGTTATATTTTGTTATATTGGTAACCAAGGATTTGAAATGTCAAGAATGGCGACCACTCGTTCAATTATTATTAGTATTGTCTTGTAAAACTCCTGATGATGGACTAATAACCGCTGAAATATATTGAGTTTGTATAAACCTCTTTGAGTTTTATTTCATTCACTGTGAAACTACACACCCTTTACTCTATTAACTAACATCATGTTTCACCTAAAACCTACACCCACTTTCCATAAGTAAAATATATCTAATAGATTAAAAACGAAACGTTTTTTATTAAATTCAATTTTTTAGTAATTTAAATGTTGTTCAACACTAGTCGAGACCTACATCCTAAGGATGATAAATGAATAAAAATAAAAATACACTAGAGTCTGCACTATGCGATTTTCATTTACAACTTCCCTTTCATTGAAATCATCCTCCCAATTTTCCTCTTTCAAATTAGTCCAACTTAAACGTTATTATAAGTCCCCTCATAATGTTCCAATCAAGATATAATTAAAAAAAACAAAAAAAAAAACATGACAGTATATAATACATATACCTATTATATGTAATACTTGTTAGGCACATGTGATTTAAAAAAAATCGTAGGTGTCGTTTTTGAAAAATAAATAAATAAATAAAATAAAAATCAACCCAACCTTAAAATAAGGATGTACAATTTAAAACTAAAATCTTATCATACATTGCTGGTTGAATTCTATAATAGATTAAGTTAATAGATCATGTTAATTCAAGTGAGCGGCCCTCACTGTTGTAACTGTTTTCATTCTCTTTTTAATACTAAAAAATTAATATTATAGCGTTTTTACAGGTTAATTAAAATATATATAAGACATTTATTAATAATTTATTTTCTACTACCTACTGGGAATGAATTTACAATAAAATCGACCTGAAATTTATCAAAATTAGTCAAATTTCACAACTTTGGAAGCCTAATTACTTCCTAAATTGTTTTACTAGCTAAAATGGGGGTGTCAAAGTCAGGAACTTAGCTTAGTTAAATTCTTCTGAAGTTTCTTGAGCCTAAAGTGAATAAAAAGACCGATTATCCGGATGAATGAAACCGTTAAATAGGCAATTATCTAAATGATTAAAAAAAACATTGGAATGCTTAAATCGGTGATTTTAATTATATCAAAGGAATTGTTACTTGTTTTACATTACAGAATGCAAAAAAAAATTTAAAAAAATTAGTTCAATGAAATGATTAACTAGAATCATTATAGTTAATTCATTATTTTGGTGTTTCAATTTTTTTATAAAAGAATGTATGGGTGCAAATTTGTGCAATTCATCCATCGAGAAATTTTTAACAGACTGTCGAAATTAATCAGATTTATGCCTATGAGTGGATCTCTATTCTTTGGCAACCACCTAGATTCAAATTAGATCTGGGAAGTTAAACAACATATAACGTAAATAGTTCTTGGATGTGTGCACGTTTCAGTCCCTGTGTGCTGATGAAAGATTTAGAGCTACTATCTCAATCGTATTTCTTGCATCTAAATAGTACACGTGCTCTGGTTGATTTCATTGTGTATATTGGCGAGATTCTAATTATAATGACAATGCCATTTACATTAAAAAGTATAGCCGTTGCGTTTCTAGGGAAGTTACTTTCACTATCTCCCTTTAGGCCTTCCCAATTAATTCCATTGAGATCGGAATTGTGTAACACGTGGTATAAATAATATATCTATAAATAATTATTGTATAACATATACCATTTTAGATAGACTAAAGTTGCCATATAACAAAGTAATTAACAAATTAAAATTTTGAAATAATAGCATATAATTAATAAACTGCTTTTCTATATTTTCTTTTGAGAACGAAACGTAGAAGATGAAAAATAAGCTGACGTGTTCTGATGTGGCCATCCACTTGACTTTACCATACAACTTGGCCCCTAAAATTATTTATAATCATGTAGGGGGGGGCTAGTTTTTGCATTTTTATACTTCTGGTGTCCCACTGATTATGTATACAAAATTTGGTTGAGTTTGGTAAATGGCCAAGATTTTCATTTTTTGACCCAACACACCCCCCATTTTTAATTTATAACCCCCCCCCTCCACCCCCTTAATTTTGGGTCGATATGCACCAAAATCTAATCAGCTCTTAATCTCAATGGACCAAAACTACGTGTGAAATTTGGTTTCGATATTCACACTAGTTTTTGAGCTAGCTCGTCCACAAAAATTTGATAACGCACAGACTAACGGACAGACTAACAGACATTTTGACAAAACAATTATTATCTCGAAAAATTTAATTTTTTCGATGTTCACTTATTAGAGCTTTTTTGTAGAGCGAAATGCCATGGTTTCGCTCAATTTTTTTAATCAAAATAGTTTCAGCCGTTTTTGAGATATTTCTAAAAAAAGAAGGAAAAAAAACACTTTTTTCATGCACGATTACAATACTTGACCATACCCTGTATGGTAAAGTAAAAAAAGCAATATCTAAATATAGTAGGTATAAAAATACCTTTTTTCTGGGCGGGAAAAGTCAAGAATTTTGAAGACGAAGTTTGCATCTTCAGGGTTCAAGAAAAATTTAAAACTACCATTTAATGTTATCTCTAACCATAACCACAAAGAATTGAGAATTAATGGTCTTAAAAATAAATCAAAGAAGACAATAAGAGAGTGTGTCTTCTGCTGGAAAAATAAATTTTTTAATTCATTTATAGGTAACGAGACTATAATTTCGAGGGCTTTGCCCTCTTCATCTGTATATTCCAATTGATTCACAGGAATTGATGTGTGAAAATATATAACTTTCGCACATTAATTCCTGTGAATCAATTGTAATAGACTGATGAAGAGGGCAAAGCCCTCGAAATTATAGTCTCGTTACCTATAAATAAATTAAAAAATTTATTTTTCCAGCAGAAAACACACTCTTTTATTGTCTCTTTTAATTTATAAAAAATCTGCTACTCTCTGGAAGAAATGGAACTACAAGTCCAAACAGGTTAACTTCTCTAATCCTTGATATTGGTTGTTTAATAATATTTAACTTGAATCTGAAATTTAGTCTATCGATCTATTATATTAGAATCTAAATATAATGAATTTCCTGTAAAGACAATTTACTGTTTGAAATTTTTTATAAGTAAAACAAAATTATCTGCATTTATTTATTTATTTTGCCAGAGAAGCTTTCAAACTAGGAACTAACAGAACAGAGTGTTAGATAATTCATTTATTTGTCAGTAACTTACATTTTCTGATATCATGAAACATGTGTAGGATTATAAAAACGTGATAAAATTATGAAGATTTTTTAAGGAAGTGAGATTTTTACTATAGTTAACCATATCTCCAAAGCTTTTGACCAGGTTTGGCACAAAAATCTTCTTGCCAAACTGCCAGCCTTTGGATTCACACCAACACTTCGCAAATGGATAGAAAGCTTTCTGACAAACCGAAGTATAAAAGTTGTGGTGGATGGAACATCATCTGAATCGTTCTCTACAAACTCTGGTGTTCCCCAAGGCTCTGTAATCTCCTCCACACTCTTCCTTATTTATATAAACGACCTTATTGATCAAACGGCAAACCCCACTCATTGTTACGCCGACGATAGCACTCTACACGGCAAACCCTCTCTCCCGAATAATCGAATCAATATTGCCTCCTCAATTACTCTCGACCTAGACAATCTGAATAAATGGGGCTCTCAAAATTTAGTTAACTTTAATTCAAATAAGACTCAATGTTGTCTAATTTCTAGGCGCGAAAATAGAGATTTCCCTGATATTCACTTCGATTCGAATACCCTGAAAATGTGTGACAGCCTATCCATGTTGGGCGTCTCTGTCGCATCTGACCTGTCTTGGAATGAACACATCTCCTCTGTGGCGAAATCTGCAGCAAGGAAGATTGGCTTCTTATTCAGGTCCAAGCGATTTTACAAACCCCCACAACTTCTCACCATCTACAAGGCCCAAATCCGCCCCTATCTCGAATACTGCTCTCATCTGTGGAGAGGAGCCTCAAAATATTCTCTTGCTACCCTTGATGCAATTCAGAAACGAGCCGTCAGGCTAATTGACGATTCTACCCTCACCGACTCCCTCGACTCGTTGGCTCATCGAAGAGATGTCTCTGCCCTTTCCCTTTTCTATAGATACTATCACGGCAGGTGCTCTGATGAGATAAAGTCAATAATTCCCCCCAAAGCATACTTTGCACGCAGCACACGTTTTGCCGACTCCCAACACTCTTTTGCGGTCAAATTGGAAAAGTGCCGGACCACTTCATTCGCGAATACATATATCCCCATGACTTCAAGGAACTGGAACTCTCTCCCAGCCTCTATCTTTCCCAGCACCTATGATCTTCAAACCTTCAAAACCAGGGTGCATAGACACCTACGTCTACACCCTCTCACTTAATCAACTTTCCCTTTCTCTTCGGTAATGCAAGGGTCTTTCGAGATCCATAGGGGCTACACCTTTACTGGTGCACCCCTTCTTGCATTCGATTGCATTAAAAACCAAATACTATTATTTACAACATGTTTGAGTCAGTGATCTAATTATTAAAATTTCTCGGGGGCGGGGTGGAGGGGGGGGAATACTTTTGAGAATTAAATTCAAAGAGTTTTAATATGCTCATTTACAAGTTTTTGCTTTTAAAGTTAAAAAAAGAAAAATCTACCACAATACATATTTATTAACATTTGAATATATTCCTCAACTCTAATCAAAGATTCATTTCTATTAAAAATAAATGTTTATAAATCTACTAACAGTCGCTATGTCCGATCAGATAAAAATGACTTTTAATATATTACATCAATAAGGTACCATAGGTGTATTTCTTAGTTGAGTGAAATTTTCATTTCTTTTTCAGAAGGGCTATATTTGGAGATAAAATAAAGTCTGTCAATTATTCAAATTTCTCTTTTATTGCATTTTTAATCTTTTGTTATATTTTGTCTCAAGGGCATACATGAGCGATGATGTTGTGGTCATGTCCTCCCACTTTCTCTGTGGCATCACTTTACTTTCTATTCAAAGAATATCAAACTAAAATAAACTATCAAAGTAATTAAAACTAATTGAATGTAATGGAAGGCAGCCCAGGGGTAGTGAGGAAAGAAAAAATTAACACATATCAAATAAGGTGCAATTTATTCCTTCCTCCTTTCCTTTCAAACCGACGTTTCGGAGGATTCTTCCCTCCTTCTTCAAGGTTTCAAAGGGTCAATGAATGAAACAAATAAAAAGTTTCCTTCTTCTCTCCATAGTAGTGTTCAAAACTTTCTTCTTTTTTAGCAAAGGCATAGAAAAACAATTTTTTTTCCTCCTTTTCTTAATAAATTGCAGCTTATTTGATATG
The DNA here is from genome assembly GCA_024734495.1 of Forficula auricularia. Taxonomy (NCBI): domain Eukaryota; kingdom Metazoa; phylum Arthropoda; class Insecta; order Dermaptera; family Forficulidae; genus Forficula; species Forficula auricularia. Next base: position 25,049,490 of record JALMQS010000030.1, on the reverse strand, counting down.
TGTTAATTTTTTCTTTCCTCACTACCCCTGGGCTGCCTTCTTACATTCAATTAAAATTTCTAGCAGTTCATCTCTCTCCAGAGAAAATTTCGTTGCAAAAAAATTAAAACTAATGTTTACCTCCTAGAAGATCAGGGAACTTAAAGAATATCGAAGGGTTAATATATTAGTGGAGCAGAAAGAAAACTTACTTGCTTTTAATAATGTTATACAATACACCCTTATTACTGACATTTTTATTTAGTCACCAGCAAAATTTTACATTCGTGTTTACTATAACTTAAGTAAAAAATTTTAACTGAGCATATACTTGTATGTCAGAAAGTTTCGTCTAAAAGTTAAGCCAAGAGCCTGTAATGCATAGTTTGGCACTTGGGTTTGACTCCTGAGGGAGGCGGTCCCTTCTGGTATGAAATTAAACATATCTAATAAGATCTTTAATTCACAGTTTAAATTACGCGTAATACAAAGATAACAGCCCTTCTGACATTTAAATAAAATTACCTTTACATATCGCATTAAGGAGGAGACACTCCCTTCTCGACTAACACAACTCTCTAGTTTTATATTCTTTTATTTAAATAAAAATAATAATTTTTAGGAAAAAGATATAAGCGTATTAAATTGTTGTTTCCTTCAATTTGTTAGCATCTCAATATATTTACAATTTTCTTTAATTCCTATTAACGATCACTACATGAATTCCCTTTTCGTGGTTTATCTCCTTCGTTGGAAAGTTACCGATGCTTATCAATAGACAATTTCATTTGTCTGTTCCCCCAACGGTTGAGAAATCTGCTCTGTTGTATTTTGATCGAAGAACACGTTTCATCTGTCTCGTTCATTCTCGGTAGCTGTTGGAAAAGCGAGTGACACCCAAAGATAATGGCAACGTACAGTTGGCCTCATTGTATTCATCCACTTCACAAAATCAAGAACAGCCCATCAATTATGCGGGGGATGAAACACGCCGCGAAACAAAGAATCTTCGACAGATTAAATAATTTCACTCCAAAATGACTATATATATTATATAACTAATTCAAGGAATATATAATTTATCAATCTATTCTCTTTAGTAGGTCAACAGAATTAAATATTTAAATTTAGTATTTATTATTCTATGTTTTCTTGGTTCGTTTTGTCTCTTCAATTCAAAGCAAATTTATTTGTAAAATTTGTTTAAAACAAATCAAATTCATTTTAACATAATGTGTTATGATTACTTATTTGAAAAGAGCCACAACCTCCTCTTACTGGGCCTAGAAAGAGAAAATTTGGAATGTATATTCTTTCTACGATTTATGGGTATATTAAGGTAGTTCTTTCACAAATGCAAAAATTCTTTGAAACTTGGAATATAAGTCATTAAAAGCATAATACACATACCTACTGTTAAAATTTGAAGGTGATTTACCACACCAAACATGAAATAATTGCAATTAAAAATGACATTTTTAACATAGGGTAGATAGGGAAAGGGTGGGGATATGATAATTATTATTTTTTTTCATTGAAGGACTTTCACCATCTTGATGAAAAACTAATATTTGTTAGAATAATAAGTATATTCGGAGTAACTTAAAAAAAATTGAAATTATTTACCACGTAGTTTTGATAAAATACAAAAAATAAACTGCAACGGATCGTTGCTAAACTTTATCCAAATTCATTTGAAATATTAATATGTTCTAGAGTAAAGTACTTTAAAATATAATTTTACTAAAAACTTTATTTAACCTTTTTTGTGGTCCCCAAGGTACTTAATTAGGATATTAAATTTCATCAAAATTGGTTAAGTCATTTTCAAGATATTTAGAAAAAACTAAAAAAGTACTGAAATAAAGTACTAATGTTTGTAAACCGATATGTACCAAAAACTAATCAGCGCTTCATTTTGTTAAAAGAATGCTAGGTTTTTAATTTCATTTCAATCGGTGCAACGGTGTGGAAAAAATCGTGGGCCAAAAAAACGATAACATACATACATCCATCCATCCGCACGCACTAAATGAAAAAATCGCACTTTTTGGCCTCTCGACGAGACCCCATGTAATTTTTGGCAAAACCGTCACGTGCTAAAATTCAACCTAATTGAATACTACAATTTGTGACTTTAATTGAGTCCATGGGTTCCGTAGTCTTTACCTGAGGACCCTTTGAAGCCACGCTTGCCCCGAGAGCGATTACAATACTTTACCCATGCTTTGCATTGGATAAAGTAACAAAAAAAACATATTTGGGCGATTATTTTTAGTGGAGTGGATATAAGCACAATCGTTTGGAAATGATCCGGCTAGTATGTGTGTATCCATATAGAGATTTCGAAGTGTGAGTTGACAGTCACGTTAAAAAACATAACCTTAAAATTTTTGTTCCGTTCATATTTATAGAGTGATTACGAGGCTAAAACTTTTTGTGTGGATTTTTTTTTATGAAAATGATGAGAGAAGGAGTTACACCAAAAAGGTGCAACCCCTAAAGGCCTGGGTTGGCCCCTCCAAGTTCTAGTCTCTGGAGGTCATAGGAATAAAAGAGTTGGCGAAAGCGCTTGTTCGACTTTTTATCCAATTTGACAGCGAAGGGGTGCTGAGCGTTTGAAAACCGCGTGTTTCTCGTAAAGAGGGCATTAGGGGGGATAATTGATTTCAGCTCGACTGAACAGACACCGTGATAGTATCTGTAGTACAGAGAAAGGGTAGAAACGGTTCTTCGGTGAGCCAGGGAGTCAAGTGAGTTGGTTAGAGCCGTTAGAGTTGATTGTCGCGAAAGAACCGCATTAAGAAGGGATTTTATGAAATTCAAACGCTAAAGATGTGAAAGGATACTAAAATGTGTTTTCAGAGTTTTTCAAGATCTCTTAAACCAGAAAAGATATACCTAGATATGGGTTTGGTCTAAAAAGGTGAAGTATTAAAATATATTTGGATATCGGGAGATATAGGCATTTTAGGTTACATTTTTGAAACTTTTAAAATGTTCTATCTCCTTGGGTTTTTAAGTTTTAGATTTCAATCGGGTCCTTTAACAGTTACATTTAGTGTAATGGGAGCCCTTGCTATTTAGAAAACTAAATTGGCAGATCAGTTAAGGATATTGGCTACCCTGCCAAAAAAACCATTTCTCAATTTTTACTTTCAACCGATTGAAATGAAATTGAAAACCTACCATTATTTTAACAAAATGAAGCGCGGATTAATTTTTGGTACATATCGGCCCACAAACATTAGTACTTTATTCCAGTACTTTTAAATTTTATCTAAATATTTTTCAAAATGATTTAACCAATTTTGATGAAATTTAATACCTATTCTAATCAAGTATCTTGAGGACCTCGAAAAAGTTTTTAAAAGTTTTTAGTAAAATTATATTTTAAAGTACTTAACCATAGAGTAAGATAGAACTTTTAAATTCTTTAACAATTTATTCATTTGATCGGTATTTTAGCTCATAGACATTAGTTGCATGTCTGCGCCTTTAAGGCCTTGGCGCCGTCGTGCGTTGTAAAACCTTGCCCATATCGACTGGGCGCCGTCCTGCACTTATGAGACCCCTTCACTCTAATAGTCTTTTATCTATACTTCGTTTTTAGCTGGTTAACTAAGTGTTGTGCACAAGTGACTTGCACGCCAGGTTATTTTTTAGTCTTCTTACTTTATCTTTTTAACCGACTTCATTCTTCTTTTTAAGATTTCTTATGTATTACAAAGTTAGTTATCGGGAAATAAGGATCATATTTTTTATGCAGATAATTTATATTTTATTGCCAATGTTTCATCAACTTTGATGACTTCTTCAAGGAAGATAACTATTTGAGCCCTGAAGAAGTCAACATAGTTGGCGATAAAATATCAATTATCTGCATAAAAAATATAGTCCCTATTTCCCGTTAACAACTTTAATAATTTGATCGATGGACATAACTAATCAAAAAATGTCTTCTTTTATATACTTATATTTAGGGGAGGTCCATGAGGAGGTCAGCCATGTCAAGCTGAGGATTTTGATAAAAAGTTTTGTTCTCATGTCGTCCATTCTCAAGTCATGTTGATGCCAGCCCTGACATCATCCCTTCACTGGAAATAACAGAAACCTATATATAGTTGTCTTTTAAGACCCCGTCTCTTGCTCTGTTCCAGACTCGAAACAGATCTAAGGCCGGTGTATGTCGCAAAGTAAACGCTTTTACCACTAACTAACGGTAGCTGGTAAATGGAAGGGTTGGGATGGCCAATCGATGACAAGAACTTTCAGTGGCTGTCATCTGATTGGCCATCCTAGTCCCTCCATTTACCAGCTACCCTTGGTTAGTGGTAAAAGCATTTACTTTGCTGACATACAACTGGGCCTAAGGCTACTCAGTGTGTTAACTCTTGTTTATATAGTCGGAGAGCCCACGACCCATTTTTCATAAAGTGTTTGGTTCAAGTAGATATTTCACCTAGAGGTATATAGATGAGTAGGGAATCGGCTGTTTTCCTGATCTACCTGAGTACTGCTGCTACTGCGCATAGGAGAAAGTTGTAAAAAAATGTTCGCCAAAAAAACAATGTTAGATTCAAAATCCAACAAATACTATTCGGCAGTTAAGTTGATTTTAAATTAAAAATTAACTAAACCAGACAATTTTAGGGGGGGGCAACACTGAGCCAGACAACCCTAATGTTGCTTTTTTCAAATAAAAAAATGTAACTTTAGGGTTGTCTGGCTCAGTGTTGCCCCCTCCCCCTTAAAAGTGTCTGGCTTAGTTAATTTTTAATTTAAAATCAACTTAACTGCCGAATAGTATTTGTTGAATTTTGAATCAAACACTTTTTTTTTGGCGAACATTTTTTTACAACTTTATCCTATGCGCAGTAGCAGCATTACCCAGGTAGATCAGGAAAACAGCCGATTCCCTCCTCATCTATGATATTAATACCTCTGGGTGAAATATCTACTTGAATCAAACACTTCATGAAAAATGGATCGTGGGCTCTTGGACTAATACAACGTAGGTTAGTTAAGAATGATTGGATGAATATTTTATACATTCGAATTGTCTTTATGTCATTAATTATTTACTTATTCTTCAGTTGGCTCGTTAACAAATTGTTTAAAAATTCAAGAAAATTTTGAAAGAAGACTAATTTCGAAATAGAAATAAATCGAATTCTTGCAAGTCATTTGTATTTCAGATTAAGTAACAAATATAAGCTAATAGATAGATCTCTAGTAGAAATGCAATGCAGAGGCAGAAAGTTGATTCATATGCATTTGAATTTGAATGCTAACTGAGAAATACTCATTGCTAATTTCCTTTTTTTTATCTTGGTCGAAAACATCCTTTCGTAACTAACTTTGAGTGAATATAAATGAAAAACCAATTGAGAGATGAAATGGAGATAGATTCTTGTTAATTGAAGGGAGCCACTCATTCCCGGCTGTTCTTTTCAATCTCAACACTTAATTAACTTCACTTTCCTTCCCCGCAGAACAAATAACGCCTTTGGGTCATTCATGTGTCTTAATTTGTTTAATTTAACACTTATTGACTAAGTGACATTGGAAATTTATGTTTTAGATACAGGAAGAAATAAAAAATAAATCTGGCGTGCTTTCTGCTCCTCATTTAACTTACTAACACTACTGACCATACTTTAATAAATTGAATAATTAAACGTAATATTTTTATTTAATATGAATAAGTATAATTTATTTAAAAATCTTTTAATTTACTAATACTAGTATAGGTACTATCAATATCAAAATATGCAGTGTAGTGGAGATCGAAGTTTTTAAATTAAAAAAAATATCTTTTCATAGACAATGGATAATCTATATAATAAAAATGAATTTCTGTTTCTTCGTAAGCGCAGATCTTTCAAATGCCTCGACAGATTTGGCTAATTTTTTTTTAAATCTTCGTAATAGTCCAATTCATGTTAATACGTAAAATAAAATTGGAAAAGTTGCCCGGAAAATTGGAAAATTCAGGAAAACTAAAAAAATTCAGGTTAGCCAACATAGCTTGCCAAACAATAAAAGAACTAAACCAGCAAAAAAAAATGTTGGCGGCCCTGTTTGTAAGATTTTTGAGTGTGATTCATTCTCAATAGTTTCTAACCACGTTGAAGAAGAATTTAATACTGCAACATAGATTTAAAAAACTATCTATTTTTTTTAAAGTACATTTAAAACGAAAAATTTACAAAAAAATCGTCATGATAACTAAATTTTTGAAAAAGTTATGGTTATTTAAAAAAGCTATTTTTTCAAAAATTCCTAACTTCTTTTGGGTTGCGTGAAAAAATTTGAAAAAAATTCTGAAAGCCGTCTTTAATAGGGTAGAAAAAAATAAAAAAGTTTCAGCCAAGCTTTTGATTATATATATATATATATAATTAATTTAAAATAAAATATGTTATTTAAAAATCATTTTTCCTAAAAATACCCTTGGGAATGTCACCTCATCTTTTTATTTCTATTGTATTAAGAGCCTCAGCCATTTCAAAAGAACTAAGCCTTTTGACTTTTATATTCGAGCTCATTCATTCATTTCAATATTATTTATTTATTTAAAAGTTAATTATAATTGATTATTGAAACTATACTAACTAAACTAACTGAAAGGAATTAATTAGCTTTTGGAATTTCTTTAAAAATATATTTTAAAGATTAAAACCAAAATTCAATTAGTCCGAAGAATTCTTTAAAGAAAACAAAATCATTTGAAAACCAATTGTTATATTATTTTGAAATCTAGAAAATTTAAGCCTATGAAATTATTAAAAACCTATTTTGAGCCTAATTAAACCTAAATAAGATTGGAGTAATTTTTGGAGACGGACTGATAAGTGAATTAAGTGGATATTGATGAGGCAGTCCAAAAAAAGAAGAAGATAATTTACACTATCTTTTTATTCATAAAACCGACGTTTCGGAGGATATTCCCTCCTTCTTCAGGGTTTTGAAAAGTCAGTGAAGGAAATCCAATGCGGCATTCCCCTCTGTCTCCTCTTTCAGTGGCAGTAACAATAATATCTTGTATTTCATTCTCAGCAGAATTATAATGTAATAATGATTTCCAAATATAAACGTTTCACTGTGACAATAGGGATATATTAGTTATCTAATTATTATGTTCAGTTACCCATAAATCTTGAAAGATTTGCAACTCATTTCTATCCTAAGCATCATCATATTTTATTTAATAATTTTAAAATGACCCCCTTCAGTGGCGTACCGCGGGGGGGGGGGGAGCGCTTCGGGCCTCTATCAAGAGGCCTCCGAGGAACCTGAAGTTTTTTTAAGTGTATGTACAATTGTACATATTCTAGTAGAGTATTATGTAGGAATATAAAAAAGGGATTTTGTATTCTGGGAGGTATAAGTACGGTGATCATCCGTTCTGTATTTCAGCAGCCTGTGTCCTCTGAATGTTTTAAGAAATACAAATGTTCTGTATTTATTTTTTAGACCAGTATTTGCATTTTATTATTATTATTTTTAATATTATTTAAGCTATTATTTTACAGTAAGTTCAATAGTTTTTTTCATCCTTTCAATAAACAATTTATGAAATAATCTAATACAAGGGTTTTGTTAATTTTTGCTGTTTGTGTGTTATAATTCCTACAGTTTCATTTTTTTTTTTTTTGTCCCCGATTTTTGTTCCAAAAATATTGTCATCGTATGTTTATGTTTAAAAGTTTATGTTAGAAGCTTTGATGCTATAATTTTATAAGATATGAGCGTCAGTCAGATTTCCACCCCTCTTAAGATTTTTTTGTTTTCCAAATCATTTTAACTATTTAATTTTAGCGTAAGATTCAATGTCATCGTGTGCCTGCTTAAAAAAAGAAACCCTATTAAGCTATATATATTATTTGATAGAGATTTTCTTTAGGAGACGGACTGGTATAAATATGCAATTGGATGTTGATGAAAGCAGTCCACGGTGGTTGTAAAAAAATAAGACTATAGAGGTTTTATTATTTTACATTTATTTGTTAAACCGACGTTTCGGAGATTTATTCTCTCCTTCTTCAGGGTAAACAAAAAGTCAATGAAAGTAGTTCAAAACATAATTACTTTCTGTCTCCTTTGACAATGCCAAAAAAACATTATAAAATTTTTTTTCATCTCGAATAGAAAATAAAGTAACAAGCAATTGATGATCAATATGTTAATTAACAAAAATAATAAAACCTCTATAGTCTTTTTTTTTTTTTTTTTTACAACCACCGTGGACTGCTTTCATCAACATCCAATTGTATATATATTATATAGTTAGCCCTATCACACATCTCTCCGACATTCTATTCCATTATTATGTAACTTCAGTTTTCCAATGAAACTTTTTTTAATGGTTAGAGAGTATATAATTTCGAAAAATAAACTATTACATTTTTTACTGCTTTCTATAATTTTTATTAAAAATTAAGTTTGATGAAAATTGCTGCTAATGATTGCACAGAGAATCTTGAATGCAGTACCTACAGAATTTCCTGCAGAAACGGAAGTTAAGAGCAAGAAGGAAAAATGATTAATTTGATTATTAAGAAACCTTTAACAGAGGAGAATATATTTAAAATAAACTTTTTCACTTATATTCTAGACATTAGCCTTAATTCTTTTTAATCACAATCGAAGATTATTTTAAAGAAAAAACATTTAATGAGCGGCATTTCTAAGACTTGCATCATACTAAGAAAATCTACAGCACGGCCCTTCTTGCCACACAGGCCTTTTATACAAGTATCTATGTATAACTCAAAATATCCTAAAGTGGCTTTTTAGACCCTTTAGAACTTATACTCCTCGATTAATGATTAGGCATTTTAGAGGAACTTAGCGAGAGTTCGGAAGCTTCGTTCTTGTGGCCATTCATGGTCTCAGCTGTTTTTCTGACAAACAATGACGGTTTCTCGCGATGATTAATAGCTTTCACCTGATTGGAAGGAATGGCGAATAGTGAATGAATGATTGCTAGTTGTGGCTGTGGGTCAGTCAACGCGGATTGCTTGTGGCTGGCCTTGCACAGGGCATTTGCCTGCCAGGTCCTTGTTGGACTCGGCAACAGACCTTGCTAAGTTGGGGCATTGCGTGCCCCTGATTAACAGCCCAAATAAGTAATATTGCACGGAAGGTGAGCACGACGAGGAGAGAGAACTCCGCCAAGCACACCGCAAGAGTTCCGCTTGCGAGCAGCGAGTTAGTACCTGTCTGGCGCCCGAAGACATCTTCTTAATGACTTGCAAGAGACAATTACGTTATTTCATATTTTCCACCTCCATTCATCCCTTATCTATTGCATGGTCGGCTCAGATGTCGAGACTAATAGCTATCTGAAATTAAGAGGGAGGTTCTTTCGTAAATGATTATAAATTATTTTATTACTTAAATATTAAATATGGGAGAGAGGGCAGGTGTTTTTGTTAAAGTCATGAGTAGAGACCGGATTCCTATGCAATTGCATATTTTGTTTGCCACCACATACGACCCAGGGGATCAATTATCTATCTGAATCATGCATCTAGAAAACTGTGGGTTAAATTTTATACTGCATATTTTTGCATATTTGAGTAATATTCCATAAAATTGCATATTTGAAGAATATTGCATAAAAATTTCATATTTGAATGGATTTTTTGTCAATTATTGCCTATTTCGCGTCAAATACAGATTTTCGAAAAGTAAATTTTTGCAGAAAGAATAAAAAAATCAAGAAATATATATATATAAGGTTTCTTTTAATTTGTTCTCATTACATTTTAAGTGACCGTAGACATAATAACCTAGAAGATAATTTAGAAAAATACTGATAACCTTTGTTAATTATTTCTTTTATTATTATTATTATTTTAATGGCCTTCGGTAACTATAGGACATTTTGGCCATTGAATGTTCGTGTGTGTACTATATATGAAAGTATTTGTAAATTAGTGTAGTGATCAGATTAGAGCCTGTCAAATATTTGTATTATTTTATTAGTTTATTATTTGTACGTACAAAATGAAATTAACTTTTTCATCTTTGAGATACAAGCTCTCAAAGTCCGGACCCAGGAAGGCGATCGCAATACTTCACATTACTATATTCTATAGAAAATAAAAGTGAAAGTAAAAAAATAAAAGCAATACAATACAATCGTGACTGTTAAATAAAACTACTCTCCTCCCCCACCCCCGTATTTTTTCGATCACATTTTTAAAACATTATTATATTTATTATGTTGATTTTATTCAAGTTCACCTAATATTTCTTTGAGTTTAAAGATTTTTAATAAATATATTAAATGAAATGAGAATTTTGTGAAATTTTTTACTCAATAAAAGTACATATTTGACACTTGGTCCCTATAACTTACTTTATCATTTTATTTTTTTCATAGCACTCCTTCAAATATATAGTCTTTTTGTCTTCAATTTTAATTTTTTAGTGCATAAAAAAATTTATTTTGCCAATTTTTACTCCATATATTTGCATATTTCAACGTATTCTGCATATTACTTGCATATTTCAGCGTTTTTAACTGCATGTTGTATGGCATATTTTGGCAGTTTTTACTGCATAAAAATCCATTCTCTAGTCATGAGGATGACCAGATAAGTTTTTTTTTTTTGATCTTTTAATTATGAAAATGTTACTAATAAGCAAATTTCACTTTCATCTTTCAATGATTTACCGCTTTGAACTATCCCACATACATATAAATTAATTAATCTCAGAAAATGATCGAAATTATGTAAACCGAAAAATGCCATTTTTTGTGAAATTTCGAATTGGAATATTTTTCTTTAGATTAATTTAAGTGAAAAGAGTCTTGAATTTGGGGGACTTCAAAAAGTGTATTTCCGATTATACCATCAACATAATACATTATATTTCTTGTACCCTGTATGCTAAACTAAAAAAAAATCACTCTATCTACTTTATTATGTTTATTATTTTCCCACGTGATATTCAATAGCATAACTTTTATGTTAATATATGGAGATTAGCAAGTGAATTTTTTGTTTGCAATTTCTATTTCTAAAAAGAAAGAGAAATGAAAATTGTATCTTTTTTCAGAGAAAGGTTATGAAAAATAAATTAAAAAGTTAGCTGTAAACAAAGCCGGATGACCTAACTGACGATTAGACTATTGAACACAAAATGTCTGGAAGCTGAATGCCATTAAAAGCAACACATTTCTAGAGCATGTTTAGATTCCTAAGAGAATTTAATTATTTATTTTAATTTCATTCTTATTTAATCTAATCTAGTACAAGTAAGTTGTTCTATTTCATTATATTTTGGTTTTTAAACCTCATTTTCTTCATACTCACGATGCAAAGTAAACCTAGTCTTGAGAGGTTCCTGGGCTTATCTTTTTAAAAAATCTCATATGAATAGCCGCCAACTGTCTGGCTTTGTTGAATGCACCGGAACATGCAAGATTACAGACTCAAGCAAAGCTGAGCGGATCATACATGGGCGGATAACAACTTGCATTATCGCGTGTTTTGGTGTTTACAGTTTAGTTTCATTCCTGAAAATGTTTAACTTTATTATTATATATTTAATATATATAACTAATAATATACCTAAATAAATATTTAGCAAGTTTTTTTAGATATAGGTACCTACATAATTTACATCCATTAATAAATAATGAACATTATTTCTTAAATAGAAATAATTATTTTCTTGATGAAACATTTAAAAGCTTTCCTGTAACTAATTTAGACCTCATTAATTTGAAATAGTGGATTCAAAGATAGAGTGATAGGGAGAGGTCTCCAATTAAAAAAATGCATTCAGCCTAGTGCATTCAGTTAATTGAGGAAGAAAGCCCATTTTAATTCATTAAAGTAAACAAATTATATTAAAATAAATCAGCTCTATGCTTTTGCTTTTTTTCATGGTTGATACATCCCCTGCTCACCGGGCGATCTAAGTATTGAATTCACTCAAAATTTATCAAATTTTTTACACATTCTTGGTTAGAAATTACCGAAATTTGAAGAAAGATATTTTACGATCATATTTTTTTTTTAAATATCTCTTTATGTATCTTCGGATCCTCATTACAGGTCTAGGAAGGAAATTACAAGAAAGTCTATTTTGGTGTCAAAATTTTTGGAATTTTCGTTGCGAAGAACTACTTAGATTTCGGGCTTATTTACTGATCAAGATGAAAAATGCTGAAAATAAGGGGAAAATATCGTTAAATGGGATGCTTTTGAGCAAATGAGTTGAAGTTTTTCTAAAAATTTGTATATAATTACATCTAATGTGCCAAGTATCAGTCCACCAATTGTTAAGTCTGCTTATAACTACATTTGGGAGAAAATCTAAATCTTTACAAAAAAGTATTTGAATCAAATTTCCAAGATGATTGAATGATTTAAAAAGTATAGAGATTTAAAGTTTTTATCATTATGACAAAATACACAAAGAGAAACAAAAGAGGTTGTCCTCTGCTTGATGCAAATAAACATACACACATATATATCGAGATGATATACCTGTATATATATTATTTATTTGTTTGAGACTATAGTTTTGAAGACTTGGTCTTCATCATCTTCATCATATTTGAATGTGAACCCAGATAGAATGTCTTTATTAGTTCCTAGCCCTCCAGCAGTGACGAAAGAACACCAAGTTTTCAATATCCATATGATATTGACTCCATGAAAAACATTTATAATTGAAGAAAGACTGATGATGAAGACCAAGTCTTCGAAACTATAGTCTCAAACAAATAAATATATATATACAGATATATCATCTCGATATAAATGTGTGTATGTTTATTTGCATCAAGCAGAGGACAACCTCTTTGTTTCTCTTTGTGAATCAACAACTCTGCTACTCTCGGCAAAACAAAAACTTTTCAATTATGACAAAATAAGGTATGTCGCATAGTTTTGATAATGATACTACGATTCGAATGGTGCTATCAACTTTGCTACCCACGAACTTTCAGTTCAGTCCAGAAGCTCCAGTTGTGTTTATTTTTATTTTTGCTTACCCAAGTATTCATTCATGGTTTAACTACTTAAATAGTATTAGCATTCAGTTTCAACTAATTATTTTCTTGAAGAAACCTTATGTATTTTCTCCAACGATCCCGCCCCGAACGAGTATTTATATTCGGTGCGGTGAATAATAATAATGTATTCTATTTAATAATAATAATAATAACGAGCTTCGAGGGCGTGCCTTCGTCGGACAAGCGGAATATAATAAGTATAGATGTTGAAGTAAAAACACGTTTTTAGTAAGAACGGATTCTTACTAGTTAAAACGCGTTTCACTGAATACCTGTGTGGCAACTAGAATTTACTGATGTTGATTGAGTTTGGTTCAAAGGTCTAGAATCTTCACTTCTGACCTTCCGCCTCATTTTGGGTGTTTATTTTCAAAAAATTTAAGCGAAAATGTTAAAATTACATCCTTTACAACTTTGTTTCGAATTTTTGACATTTTCGTTTAAAATTTTTTGAAAATAAACACCCAAAATGAGGCGGGAAGGTCAAAAATGAAGATTCTAGACCTTTGAACCAAACTCAACTATATAAGCCGCTGATACATTTAAATACTAAAATACCATTAGTGTAAAAATTATTTTTATAAAAACTAATTAATTTATCCCGAATGCCTACTAATTATTATTACAATTATTACTACAATATAATAAAAAAGTTTTATTTTCTAAATTAATCTCAGTAAGACTAATTGCCGAGTAATTAATTATTTTGTATAATCAACGTAAAATAAAATAAAAAAAATCATAAAATTTATATTTATTAAAATTATAAAAAAAGAAACATGTTACGATATTGTGAGCTAATTAAAAATTAATCCTACCTGGATTCAGGTTCTTTACAGGTATTTGAAGAAATGGGGAAGGTATCACGGGCCGATGGGCAATGCGTTGGAACCGTGAACGAATGAATGAATGCACACCCACCAACCCAACGAGTTCCCTTCGCCAAGAAAACTCAGAATAATCCCCGCTGCTGTTTCGAGTTCTTATAAAACCGACTTCAAAAAAATTAAATGCAACAAATAAAATAATAAGATCTCAAAAATCAAATAAAAGGTATAGGAGCACTAAAAGGTATAAAATAATTATCTAATTTAGTTACAGCTAAAAAATGAAATTTTTACATGGAATCACTTTTTGAAGTCGGTGCTAAACATATACATTTTATGAATCGAACTCGACGGATCTTACTTAGTACGTTTGGCGGGTAATGGAGATAATATTGCGTAAACGCTTATATGGTTTGTTTAGCACCGACTTCAAAAAGTGATTTCATATAAAAATTTCGTCTTTTAGTTGTAACTAAATTAGATAATTATTTTATACCTTTTAGTGCATTTTATTTTATTTTTGAATTTTTATTATTTTATTTGTTGCATTTAATTTTTTTGAAGTCTGTTTTATTTTTTCTAAAAATTATTTTTATTTTTCTCTTTTTAGTGATGTTGACAATAGTGAGACTTAAGATAATACCTTGCATGAATCTCGTATGAGAAAGATTCATGCGAATGAATCCCAAAATGATAATAAAATTCAATTCAAAAATAGAGGAATTCTCTCGAAACGTTAGCGGGATTTAAATGAATGTTTTAAGATTCTTTTTTTATAAAAGATTTTTTACCATAATTTCGATTATTTTCTCATATGAATTGAAGATTTCCGCTATATGGTCATTGATCATATTATCAGAACTTTACCAAATTAATATGGTACCAATCTTAAACTATATTAAACCCAATGCCAAAAAATCATCAAAATCGGTTCTCAATTGGCGAAGAAATCGAGTAACATAGACACACAAAAAAATCACTCGAATTAATAACTCCTTTTGAAGTCGGTTAAAAAGATTTCAAATAAATTTCATCTTTTTCAAATTTAATAAATAAATAAGGTCTATCCTTACATTCAAGAGCTCCCCCCCTCCTTCCTCGGCAAACTATCTCATTGGCTAGAATGGGTTTATCCGTGTCATTGACGTTAACGAAACGAATTGAGCAAACGGTGTTTGAGCTATCGTGAAAAATATATATTTAAATATTTATGATTTGAATAGTCATTTTTAAGATACTTTTCGTTGATACTATTTCCATAAAAAAATACATATTTTATTTTTAATATTAAAATATATATTTATATATAACATCATACTTCCAAAAAAATCTTTATACTCTTTATGAGATAAATCAAAAAAAGAATTCAAAAATGTAAGTATATAAAATTGTATAGATCTCAGGCAAAGGTGGTATTATGGGCTACCACTTTATTTTTTCACTATAAATACCTTTATTATGATTGAAATTTCCTAAAAACTTAAATAAATAAATTATATAATGTTTTAAATAAATAAAACATGCAATTTTTACTTTAAATTATTTTCACACTATAGTAATAATATTTTTTTACAAAAGTTACATATTTTGAAAAAATAAAATTGTGGTGGTAATATGGGCTACCCAATAAAAGACAATACAGAGCAATAAAAATATGTCTAACAAAAAAATAATTAACTTTCTAGACACCGCTTCTTCAGGAGGTATACCAAGATGAACTAGTCTTTGCAAAGTAGTTCGTGGTACTGAAAATTGCTTAGAAGGTTTTAAAAATCCCATTTTCTTTTCTAAAACAGCTTTATCGCAGATATCATGTCATCCTGGTTCCAACATTTAGTGATTTTATTTTTCTACCATGGATTCAGTACCTTGCGAAGCATCTAAAACAGAAAACAACACAAGTTTTGTAGAGGTTCTAATATGGGCTAGTCCAGTTGGATACCCCATATAACCACCAAACCGATTGCTCATATTTGCCATCTTGGTAAGTGAAGAATCACCATCCGTTAAAAACTACTTATCGTCGCAGATCTTACAAAACCTCGTTAATCCTAAATTCATTTTTTGCCAGAAAACAAAAAAAACGATTTTAAACAACAATACATACAAATACAATGCAATATTTATTATGTGTCCGTAGCGCGAAATTAAATTGGAATAGAATAATAAGATTTCGATAGACAGATGCTCTGTGAAAAGTTGGTCAGTATAAACGAATAATACGTATTTGACCAAAAATCGGACTTACGAGGTTTTGTAAGATCAGCGACGTTATAATTATTTAATTTGTGGAGGAATCAAATGCCCGATAATACTACCTTCCACTTTTAAAACAGTCAAAAACACAGGTGGATAGAAAATTTTTATGGGGAGGTTTGGTGTCTACTATTATATGTATTTTTAATTTTAACTATCTCGGCGTTCAGATAACCACCTCCAAAAGTGTTAGCGAGGAAGTCAGACTCCAATCTATTAAGGCGTCCAAAATATCAGGATGTCTGAATGAAACGATTTGGTCAAACAAGTTTCAGGGAACGGAAGCAAAAGTGCGCATCTATAAGACCGTTGTGCGACCAATTTTGACAGATGCGGCCGAAACAAGAACAGACACCGCAAAACCAAGAGAAATATTGGAAGTTTGTGAGATGAAATCGTTACGCAGAATTGCGGGTAAAACAAGGATGGACAGAGTAAAAAATGAAGATATTAGGGAAAAGTGCAATATACAAAAGGTCAGCGTATGGGTCCAAAGGAGAAGAACAGAATGAATGGAGTGCACACGTATTGCTAATGAATGAAGACTGGCTGGTGAGGAAGGTACATGACAACAACCCAACCGTTAAAAGAAGACGGGACCGTCCAAGAAAATGATGGAAAGACGCTCTGGAATAAACAGGCTTTTAGCCTAACAATATGAAGAAGAAGAATTTCAAAATCCGTGTTTTTGGCTAATATAATTATTTACATTCTGAAATTAAATTAGAAACACACCTACATGTAATGTATGTAATTATTGAAATGAAATTAAACTTATTAAAAAAAGGAAGTGTTTGTTTTTCTTCCAAAAATAACATTGAATTATAATAAATGACAATTTTTCTTGAGGTCCCAAAATGTTTTGAAGAAAAACCATTCAATTTTAAACTCGTCATTTTGGAGCCATTATCAAACAATATATAATATGTATAATGTATATGTGTTCAGATTTCGAGTGTTAATAGAATCCGCCCCCATTAGACCCCAAGTTAACTGTTACATATAGAGCAGTAATTTCTTATGTCCCCACTACAAGGGGTAACGAGGGCCAATTATAGCCATCACCATTGCGCGAAGGGGGTTGGCTTGTAGTGGCCGATAGTGGTTGAGGATTAGAATGGTGTTGGCCGAGGGGTGAACCGCGATTGGAATTAGGTGTACACCATCTTTGGAATTCATTAGATAATCTATTGTAATCTATTGTCTTCTACTTGGAAATGAAAATGGAAGCGGAAGTAGGTGTACACTATTTTAGGTCGCGGTTCACACCTCGGTGTTGGCTAATGGTCCCATTACACCAGGGCTGTCCAACCCGTGGCCCTCAGGCCGCATGCGGCCCAGCACTGCAATGAGTGTGGCCCAACATAAAATCATAAACTTCCATAAAACTTTGAGATTTAAATGTAGTGATATATTTATTCAATTTTTTGAAATATGAATGTACATTTGTACAATACATGAAACTTTTTTCAAGAATAAAATTCACTAAAATCAAAATTATAAGCTCAACTAAATAAGATAAAAAAAAATAATGAAGTTTCGAATATTTAAAAATTTTTCTTCTTCTCATATTTTCATTTTCTAAAATATTTATTATTTCAGTAATTTATATGCTACGATATTAAACAAGTCTATATAGTTATCATTCTAGAACAAGGAGACAAAAGGAATTGGGGTTTTCTAAAACAATCACCACTCAAATGGTCTGGGATGAATATATTATGTTTATAATTGACTATAGATTATAATTTTTCTAATTTCATTCTGTGTCAAAAATATTTTTTATCACATATTTTTTACCTCACTCACACCATGCGCAGTACCTGGTCCACCAGCTACAGCCAGCCAGACTGGTCATTCCCTGTACAACTATCATAGACGGTACTATTAAGCATAATTTCTAGTTGTGTCAAATCCGTACTCAAAAATGTGTCACCAGCTCTTGGACTATTACACATATTGGTCCAATAGATGGACCAATCTCGATGAACGTATGGAAACGCCACCTAGCCCCTGCGTACTTTGCTTAAGTTGGCCTTAGGGGGGCTATAAGGTTGGCTTTCGGAGCGGTTTTTTCGCAACATCAAAGCTCGAACCTCGAATCTTTCTCCGAAATACGTTTGTAGGTAACCATGAAGAAAAATATTACTAAGAAAAATCACAAGATATTATTTTCTACTGAATCATAGATAATCATTATTTAATATGAAAAGGGTTATTTATATTTGTCCCATAGTAAATTGAACTCAAATGTAAAAAGCGATCCGGCTAAAAAAGACAATCTCTTATGATTTTTCTTAGAAAATATAAGCCTACCACTCTATTTGAACTTTTTATATGACATAACTAATCGCTCGACAGAACCTTCCAAGGTATGCGGAGCATGTCTTTCCTGCTCCACACCTCAAAGACAGGTTTATTTTTCGGCATGAATGAAGGTTGAGAATTTCAACAAGTTGAACAACATTGAGTTTTTAATTAATTACAATTCGAGAGAAATATTTCTTTAGTATGGTCACTGGTTACAGAATTAAAATTTTCCGTTTTAGGTAGAAAGATTTTTTTAGGAATTATTATTTAATTAAAAAATAATAATAATAAAAATAAAAATAGCTCAGCTGTTAAACCTATCCACTGGACTTGGATTAAATTAAAAAGTTCATTCTTTTGATATTTTGATATTTGGTAAAAGTTGTTCGTAAGGAAAAAGTAGTTGTGTTGACCCCGCACTGGCTCTAGGAAAATTCATCGACCATAATTTATCGAAAATGTCGATGAATTGCAGTCGATGAGCTGATTGTCGACCAATAGGGCGTCGGTCTATTGCCTATTCTTGAATTGCCTAGTCGATGAATTATTTTTGATGAATTGTGGTCGATGAATTTTCCGGATCCGCCCCACACTGTTTTAATCAGTTTTTTTTTTTTTTTTAATTAATTTCTATTTATGTCAATGCTTTCCAATATCAACAACGAGAAGATTTTAACATTAACTCAGCGATTGACTTGACTATGAATAATAGAGATGAAACGATCTTACGGACAATGCCATAAGATCGTTTACTACTACAGGAGGTTTCAAACATAAATAGATTGTCCTGAAAAAAATTGTGCTCAAGAAGAAAAGGTTTTATTCAGACCCTCTCAAACGGTTAGAGCCTGAATGACTGCAATCTGACTATTTTCATTTTAAGGATAAGTTGATTTCCAGTCAAGTTCAATTAAAAGTTAACAAACCAATCTGGAAGTAAATCAAAAGACATAGAGGTAGGAAAATTGAAAATTATGATAAAAGATATATATCAACTTAGTTCGTTAGGGAGATGAAAAGTGTAGCATGAAACAACTTAAAAGATCCGAGGTCTCAAATATTTACTTATTCCGTTTATCTTTAGCCTTTCAGAGATTGCTATTTCTTTGCTGTTTCTATCTTTCTCAAATACTCAAATCTTGGTTTAATACCTTTATTTTCTAAGTATTTTTTTATCTTACTCTAGGGTAAAGTTATTTTGTGGTCCTCAAGGTACTTAATTAGAATATTAAATTTCATCAAAATTGGTTAAATCATTTTCAAGATATTTAGAAAAAACTAAAAAAAGACTGGAATAAAGTACTGTTTGTGGGCCGATATGTACCAAAAACTAATCACCGCTTC
This sequence comes from Forficula auricularia, assembly GCA_024734495.1. NCBI lineage: Eukaryota > Metazoa > Arthropoda > Insecta > Dermaptera > Forficulidae > Forficula > Forficula auricularia. The sequence goes on along the minus strand of JALMQS010000030.1, from coordinate 25,029,729 downwards.
ATTTTGTTAAAGTAATGGTAGGTTTTTTTTTCAATCAGTTGAACAGTGTAGAAAAAAATGATAACATGCATTCATCCTTCGCACAGACTAAATGAAAAAATCGCACTTTTTGGACTCTGGATGAGACCCCATCTAATTTCTGGCAAAACCGACACGTGCTAAAATTCAGCCTAAATGAATACTACAATTTGTGACTTTGATTTGGACCATGGGTTCCGTAGTCTTTACCTGAGGACCCGCTTGGCGCAATACCGATTCCAATACTTTATCTGCTTCGCGTTGGATAAAGTAAAAACGACGTATTTAATTAACGAAATGGTCAGTTTAAGTCACGCGAGACCTCTCCCATCAAACTTCAACATTTTTTACCAAAGGCCAGCTTTCAATTCTCTATTCTATATTTATTCGTAATTGTCAGCATAAAAATGAAATATTCAACTAAAATGTAAACTTTACTCAAAGTAGTATTAATCCTGATAGAGTTATCAATTAATTTAAAGGAATGGAGGAGGATAGTCGCTCTTTTGGGAGAAATTTCTAAACCTATTCTGCTTAACTCGTGTATACCACGATAGTATATGGTTCTTAATTCACTTTGCACAACAACAACAGCAAGCAAAGCGGATAATGGCGTGGAAATTGGAAGCCTAAATGCCGTATACTCTCTAGAATATTCAATTAATTTTCTAATTAGGCCATGCATCGGTGGCTCCCACAATCTCATTTCACAATGTTTTGAAATGAAGAGGCCAGACAGACCTTGAACTTGAACTCGGAATGTTCGGTAAATACTTCTAAAATTAAAATAAAGCAAAAAATAAATAATTTAACGAGTTATACGAACATTTATGGAGTTTGAAAATCAAAAAAGTGGTCCGTGACATAAAATAAATTTCCATAATATTACGATTTGACATTTTAATTTCTTTATCTTAGGTGGGATTTGTTAATAAACTTTTTTAAAAATAATTAATATCTAGAAAAACCATTTTCACTCACTAGGGCTTTATACACGCTTTATATTAAGCTTCACCTGTATGTATCTATCTATTTATCAATGTGACTTTTGTTCTGTTAAATTCCGCAAACATTTCTTTATAAAAATAATTGTTTACCTACTCAATTTAAATGAAATTATATAAATATAATAAAAATAAATACATTTCATTCTATTAAATTCCGCAAACTTTTCTCTATAAAAATAATTAAGGCTAAAAAGTAAAAAAATAAATTATATTTTAAAAAAAAACTAAAAAACACGCTTCTAAAAAATTTTTAAGAAAAAAATAAAAACCGACTTCAAAAAATTAAGTGCAACAAATATAAAAATACACTAAAAGGTATAAAATAATTATTATCTTATTTAGTTACAACTAAACGACGAAATATTAACACGAAATTACTTTTTAAAGTCGGTGCCAAACAAACTATACCTATAAGCGAGCGTACCCGCCAAACGTACTAAGTAAGATCCGTCGAGTGCGATTCATAAAAGGTATATGTTTGGCACCAACTTCAAAAAGTAATTTCGTGTTAATATTTCGTCGTTTAGTTGTAACTAAATAAGATAATAATTATTTTATACCTTTTAGTGTATTTTATATTTGTTCACTTAATTTTTGAAGTCGGTTTTTATTTTTTCTTAAAAATTTTTATTTTTCTCTTTTTAGTGATGTTATTAATAGTGATTATATCATCAGAACTTGACCAAATTAATATGACACCATCCCTAAGACACCCCCTTTCGGATAAAAAAAGAACCATCGAAATCGGTTCATAAACAAAGAGGTTAGGTCTAAACAAACCTAAACAAAACCTAATAAAAAAGGTCTAATACCTATGAAAAAAAATCGAAAAAAAATGGGACCAATCGGAAGCTAGACTGGACCCAATGCAAAAAAAATTTTCAAAATCGGTTGACAATTGGCGGAGATATGAGGTAACATAGGCACAAAAAAAAAAAAAAAAAAAAAAAAAAAAATTCAATCGAATAGAGAACCTCCTCCTTTTTTGAAGTCGGTTAAAAAGTACAAAATAATATAATACTTAATCACAAAGCGTGGGGACTTTGCCGAAATTAATTAAAAGTACATGTTTATGCGCCCCACGTCTTTTGATTAAGTATTTCATTATTTTGTACTTTTTAGAAGCGTGTTTTTTAGTTTTTTTAAATATAATTTATTTGTAGAGCAAAAAGTCATGTCTTCACTCATCTTTTTTTTATTATATTATATTAAATAGTTATAGCCGTTTTTTAGATATTTAGAAAAATCGTAGCAAAAAACACTTTTTTCATGCACGATTACAATACTTGACCATACCATCCTGTGTGGCAGGGGTTCCCAACTTTTCCGAGTCGCGGCGCCTTTTTTCAATTAGTATTTTTACATGGCGCCCTATAATATATTATTTATTTTGGCTGCGCAGGAGGGGGCATCCTCTTCTTCTTCTTCGAGTTCCATACCCGAAACGAGTGTCGGCGCCTCTACACATATACCTGTGCTGAGTGTGTTTAGTTGTTTTACACAGATATACAGGACCTACTTTTTAACGCCGGTTCCGAACTGCTAATTTGGAGAGGTTACTTGGCAATTATACTCTTGGTAGGTTGCCATTACTTTCCAAGAGGAGGCGGCTGCAAATATCTATCTGCCGAGACTCAGTCTCGAACCAGCGATCTTCGAGTCAGCGACCCAACACTCTAGCCACTGGCCCACAGTCGCCTCTGGGCATCCTCTTACAACAGATTTAAGTAATTGACAAAATTAGGTCTACACAATCGGTGGCAATATTTACACCTCTCTCTCTCTCTCTCTATTTAGAGTAGTAGGATTTTTTTTTTAATTTTATACATATGTCAAATCAATAAAAACCAACAAAAACTTAAGTAAAAGTATGTCTAACCGTAAGTAAGAGATACAAATAAATAAGTTTTTAGCTTCTCATTTTGGTTTTTGTCTAGTTAGGCCAAATTAATCATGTCTTGCTTCAATTACTTACCAAGCATCACGGCGCACCTGTGAAGATGCCGCGGCGTACAGTTTAGGAACCTCTACTGTATGGTAAATTAAAAAACAATGAAATGTTTTTATTTACTAAAAAAACTTAAATCACATACGGTTTTGTTTTAGAAAAATTAGTGTAGCAGCCAAGAGACCTAAGGGCAGACAGCCGAAGAGGTGGAAAGAAAGCTGGGCGTCCTCTTCCACTGAGACGTGAGGCTTGTGTAGAAGAACAGACGATAAGCCTATAATAGAGAAGAAGAAGAAGAAGAAGAAGTGTAATATATTGTGCTAGGTCCGGCCTGTATGACTTGGTGAAACCATTTATGTGGCTTTCGGAACCAAAAAGTTTGGAGACGCCTGCTCTCTCCTCCTGAATAACTGACTTTAAGTCAAATCTTTTACATCTTTTTCTATTTGTTTGTTTCTTGAATAATGGAAACAGATCCTCCTACGGTGTATGAATTTTACAAATAGTAGGCAACAAATGTTAATATCTGATAAATCACGAATATGTATTTCTTTCATGGGTTTTGACAAAATATTAAAATCTCAAATTTACTTAAAGTTTGTTTATAAGATAGGAAAAAGAAGACTTATATTTTACATACAATAATGTTTTGAAGGATATGTGCAATTGGCTATTAAAGAGCTATAGCAGTTACATATGAGCGAGTCTTGCGCCTTGAACCGGGAGTCGATTTGCTTTTAACTTTAATGTCAATGCCAAGTTCGGATCTAAGTTCATTCACTTTTCCTATGATGAAAAACCTGCGGCGTATTAACGCACGCCTGCCAAACTGCCTTCACCGGTTATTAATCTCCTATTAATCTCCTATTAAATAAACCAAATAGCCAAATAGCATCCATTTTCAAAAGATAAATCTTTAAATCATAATATATGAATTAAAATTAATAGTACATCTTATTTATTTTTCGAAACTGTCGCGATAATCGCAAATAAAAGGAAATTGTTTACAATTATTCATCATTTACATTTAAATCAAGGTCCCAGTTACGAAGAATTTAAATTGTATAAATGAATAAATTACTCACTTTCAAATTCGTTGTTTAGAAGAAACTCGCATTTATCCGGAATTAGACAATAAATAGCAAACCTCGATATAAATAGGTAGGAACTATCTATCCTTTAAATGCTTAAATAGACTGTATAAAATAATATTTATAATACAGACAAAAAGCACTCTTTGTCCTGATTGTTACTTGATTTATAAATTCAGAATGGACAGCACTTGGGTATCTACCATAAGTACCTACCTAAAGCGGTGAGTGACCGCTTGGAAACTCCATAAGATATTCTCTCTCTGTTTGTTTCAACCATAATCTTAAGACATTCAATCTGTTCAAATCAGATAAAAATTTTAAAAGTAATTTTTGAAATCAAAAGTCATTCTCAGGAAAATAAAAAAAATTTGATACTTTATGTAAATGGATTTCTCTCAATCTCTAAGTTTTATGAAATGTAATTTTTTTCTCTGAAGAGTGCATTCTCAGCTGGATGAATCATCATTCAGCTTAAAAATGAGAAGAGGCGGACGGATAATGGAAAAATGCGCAAGTTGCAGCAACCCAACTGCATCTGACACCTTTGGCTTCAAGTTCAAAATAAATTTTCCTTGGGAATAAAAAAAGAATTAAATTTATCGATCCAGGGATAAGATGATTTTGTTGACTTTTACTATCAGTATTATATTTATTATAAAAAATTTAAGAAAGAGCTCTTCGAATGAAGAAAGGAGTGAAGGGAAGGGGAGAGAAATATGGCCAGGTATTTTGATAATTCTAGAGAAAACGACTTAGAAGAGATAAAATAAATGTCTAATTAAACTAAGGGGAGAAAAGTAAACTTTCTGAGACAACAGTTTTAAGGCTTTATATATAGCTATAAAAAGACTGCAATGAAATTATCACAAGGAAAATGCATGTAATATGTTATTACTTATAATTCTAATACTACTACTCTTACATTCTTTAATTTCTTATCCAACAAATAACTCTTAAACAATGAAAATTATTATTTTCTCACTAAAATACTTTTGTTTTAAAATAAATATACTGGTGTGCACAATATTTATAGATTTATAATTAGTGCCTGGAGCCACTGAGCGATGCACGGTAACCAAATTAAAAAAAATACAAATATTAGTATATATAGTAAACGCCCCCTGGACCCCCCCTCGAAACCCCGCACCTCCCCCCCCCAAACCAGCCCCCGAAACCCCGTACCTCGTCCAACTCACGGATACCCCACAACTGAATCCCTACATCCATCCCCACCTCACACTCAGTTTTTGCATTTCTAGCTTTCTAGTGGTCCACTGATTATGTGTATATATGGTAGGTATATAAATAAATTCCGTATAATAATTTTTTTTAATTAAATAACAATTTATCGAGTTTTTTAATCAATTAAATAAATAATAGACTCCTCCACCAATTCGGCAAGATCGCGGAGAAATTTAATATGCAAGTATCTGTCGAGAATACAAAATCGCTTGTCGTCTCAAAAGAACCAATTCGCTGCAAACTTGAATTCAAAAATAGGATGGTTGAACAGGTGACGACATTGAAATATCTTGGATGCCATGTCACTAGCGATCGCAACCTGTATAATGTGGTGAAGGACCAAACAATTAGAGATGCCAGGATATCAAGATGCCTTAAAGACATTGTCTGGAGGAACAAATTCATGAGCACGGAGGCAAATGTGAAAATCTATAAAGCAGCTGTAAGACCTACCATCACTTACGCTATTGAGATTCGAGCCGACACAACAAGAAAGGAGCAGCTCTTAAGATCAACGGAGATGAAGACGCTGATGTCTATACTAGGCCTAACACGATGGGACAAAATAAGGACTAAGGATATCAGAGAAGAGTGTGAGATCCAAAATATCGTCAAATGGACAAAAGATCGCCGTCGGTATTGGAACGAACATGTGGATAGAGCCAACGCGGAAGGACTAATAAAAATAGTCCGGGACGGAAGGCCAGCATCCAAGAGACCTAGGGGCAGACCGCCGAAGAGGTGGAAAGAAAGCTGCGCGTCTTCTTCCAGTGAGATGTGAGGCGTTTGTAGAAAAACAGGCGATTGCCTATAATAAAGAAGAAGAAGAAATAATAGTAAATAATAATAATTTTATTGAAGAAATTTTTTACATGAAATAATGTGTACATTGTATTTGAGGCTTCGATTTCGGAGATTACTTCCCCACCATCGACTGTACTTGATATTCTAGCTTGCGATAATATTTTTAGTATGTGTTTTTTAATAAGAGGAATTTTAATTATTCTAATAAACCAATTATTTTACATGAATTAATGTATACATTGTTTTGAGCTTCGACTCCAGAGATTATTTCTCCACCATCGAGTGTCCTTATTCATCTTTTTAGTCCTTGTTTTTAATAAGAGGAAAAAACTAATTAAAGAAAAAAACCTCTTTTCCGATAATTATTCCAATTCCATTATTGAATTCCTTCTATTCCCGTCAACCCCTTTAATCAATTAAATTGGCAAATTCTAATATATAGCAATATTTGGTATAAAGTATTCGTAGGTTTTAAAATTAAAAAACCAATTAATAAATAAAAGATTATTGAAAAAAATGTAAACAAACTTTTTTATTGAGATTTTCATCTATCAATAATTACTTTAATTAAGAAAAGATCAATTAAGATTAAATTTGTCGAGGTCCAGACCGCTTTCTCATCGTCAAAACTTGTTAATGGTGTTGGTTTCATCAAAATCGCTAGAACCGTTTTCAAAATAGAAAAAAGATACAAATATATATACAATTAAGTGGATATTGATGAGGCAGTCCAAAAAAAAGAAGATAATTTACACTATCTTTTTATTCATAAAACCGACGTTTCGGAGGCTATTCCCTCCTTCTTCAGGGTTTTGAAAAAGTTAGTGAAGGAAATCCAATGCGGCATTATAATTCTGCTGAGAATGAAATACAAGATATTATTGTTACTGCCACTGAAAAAGGAGACAGAGGGAATGCCGCATTGGATTTCCTTAACTGACTTTTCAAAACCCTGAAGAAGGAGGGAATAGCCTCCGAAACATCGGTTTTATGAATAAAAAGATAGTGTAAATTATCTTCTTCTTTTTTTGGACTGCCTCATCAATATCCACTTAATTCAATTATCAGTCCGTCTCCAAAAATTACTTCAATCTTAATATATACAATTTTTGCTCGTTTATAAGAGTAGATAGATAGATAGATAAAAAATTAAACTTAAAATTATTAAAGGAATCGTAGCTATGGGAGTCTGCAAAAAGGAGCAAACGGTTCATTTGACTCTGGAATCGAGTAAAAAATGTTCATAATTGTTGTGAAAAGCGATTATTTTGTTTTCCTTTGTTTAGTGAGTAATTGATTCATCAAGGGAAAATTCTTCACAAGGAAAATTTCCTATCTGGCTCAATTTTCCACAGCTTCTCTTTAGAATTATGTGGAACTATGGCACAAAATTCAATTTTCCGGATCAAGGGTGAGGAGAAGGGGAAAAATTTAAATATTATTTTCTTTTTATCGAATCTGAAGAAAAAATTATACGATAACTACTTCAGGACTTTGCGGAAATATTTATCCAAAAATCAATAAGAAGAGGGAGGGAGTAAAAAATTTAAATCTTATCGCTTTTCTCCGATCTGACGAAAAATTTGGACATTTAATTTTTGAACTATTGGTGCAAAAACCGTCGTTTCCTTCCCTTAATCTTCAATAGATACAAACGCTCTTAACAAAGATTCATTCTTCAGGTCCAATTCAAGCTTAGACGACAAAAGACTTGACTCTCCGTCTTATGCCCCTAGCAAAAACATTGTGTCGAATATTCAATTCAAGATTTCAATAATATTAAAAATAATTAAAAACTTAAAAGTCGATTCAGCCGTCGGTCCAGACAACATCTCAACCATATAATTACACCTAAAAAACTTCAAGAATATATAATGACGTTTCCCATTGTGCGATTCAGTGAATTGACCACAGATACTTTGGCAACTCATAAAAATATAATGCTAAGCTAAGGGAAATGAAGATAGACCCAGATTGGACAGTAATTTAACAGAAAGCGTTCTAAATTAACCCCATTAGTTAGAATGCGGAATAAAAGTGATACCAAAAGAAGTAAAACCCGCAAGGTGCAAATTAGTTGAAAGAAAAAGGTGTAGTTTTTTTCATTCAAACTTGAGAGAAGGGCGGGTGGGAGGGACGCGTCTTTCTCTTTGAAATTAGCTTATTTCGATTTTGCCATTTAATTAATTTTTTCCCTTCTTTTTATTTATAGATCTCTCTAAAAACAAAAACACAACCCTTTTTTTATTGTTGTTTGCAATGAATAATGTGGTAATGGTTCAACAATCTCCACTTTAAAATCAATGACATCTTGTGAATCATCATCATATTGGCAAATGGAAGCTCAAATTATGACACCAACATAATCATCTTGCATTGATTTCATAAATAATAATAAAGAAAATATAAAAAGATTTCGATTATTTCTAATAGAATCACCTATACTTGTTTGTTGGGTGATGGAAATAAAGGAGGAAAAAAACTTATTATTTTCCAAAACTCATATGCAAATGTTTAATATATTTAGAAGCTAAAACTTCGCGCAATGTATAGCTATTTAGTAGAAAATTGTGTACCAAATTTCAGCTAATTAGTTACAGCTGTTAAAGAGCTCTCTAGGTAAAACTTTTTTTATGCATTTTTCATCTGGGAGTTCTGAAGCTTACTATATAAGCCCAAAACTTATTCAGCTTCCGGCTCATCTTTGGGTTACCGGTGGACGAATTTAAAAAGGCGAAATCAGTAGGTTGATTTTAAAGCAAGTAAAAGTCATGTGGTGCCCTCACCGTCTCACCAGTTCATTTACATCTCCTTCGTTAAAATAACTCGCCTATTTTGAAGATTTTTTCACATTATTTATGAATGAGTGTTAGGGGCGTTCACTTCTCTCTTCGTTTATTTATACATTCATTATTTGTTTTAATTCAGGTGTTGTCACGCGTCATTTAATTGACTATTGACGGCGTTTCAAAGAAATGCCACTTAACTTTTTCCAAGTCATTTTCCTGTTTAATGTTTAAATAGGACGATTTTAGAATTATAAACTTTTAGTTTGACTCAGTGGTGGTGTTTGGAGGAGGGGGCGATCGTCCCCTGTATTCTGGAGATATTCTTTATTGGTTTAATTAAGGTGAATGGAATTTGTTAATTTATATTTATTATTTACTTTCATTTAGCGTATGATCATGAATATATACTCATATATATTATATAGTTTTACTGATGTTAATTTCAAGTTTTAAATACTCCAAATTTAAATCTTGTTTGCACCCTCTCTCCATTGTTGATGTTTGACCACTGGCTTAAGCCAAAAAATTTTATGTTTTAGTATTTAATATAATATCGTTTTATCTATTTTTACTTTATTATTTACTAATTTTCAATCTTTATACATTATAATTGAATGTAATGGAAGGCAGCCCAGGGGTAGTGAGGAAAGAAAAAATTAACACATATCAAATAAGGTGTAATTTATTGGAATCCTTCCTCCTTTCCTTTCAAACCGACGTTTCGGAGGATTCTTCCCTCCTTCTTCAGGGTTTCAAAGGGTCAATGAATGAAACAAATAAAATGTTTTCTTCTTCTCTCCACAGTAGTGTTCAAAACACTTCTTCTTTTTTAGCAAAGGCATAGACAAACAATTTTTTTCCTCCTTTTCTTAATTCTAATTATTTGATATGTGTTAATTTTTTCTTTCCTCCCTACCCCTGGGCTGTCTTCCATTACATTCAATTAAAATTTCTATCAGTCCGTCTCTCTCCAGAGAAAATTTCGTTGCAAAAAAATTTATACATTATTATTATTATTATTGAGACTCATTTTTAAAAAGTGCATTAAGCACCTATATTTTCTTCATTTTCTGAAAAAAATTTCCAAGAAGCAATTTCTGACATCCAAACAAGCAATATAAGTATAATATAAATAAAATCACCGATGACACTGTATTGATTTCCGACAACCTTAAAGATATTAAATTAAATACTAAAAACGAAAAATTCGGCCTAACCATTATACCGTAAAACCCAAAATTTTAGTAGTCCCGAAAGCAATCCTTAGATCAAGTCAGATTAGAATGGTGAGATCAACTAAAATGAAACCGCTATTAGCAAACTCAAACTTTGGTCTGCTACTAAGAATAATAAAATGTTATGTTTTCCGGATAATGCTTAATGGAGATGAGAGCTGATATTGCACAGCTAACCGTATCGAAGTGTGTGAGTCTTGAGTCTACCGGAATTTCCTCAAAATTTCTTGTCTGGCCAGGGTTTCGAATGGTGAATTTCTATAACGGCTAAACAACGAGAGTGAGTTAATGATCACAATAAAAAAAGAAAATTGGAATATTTCGGGTGTATCGTGAGTTCATCCATATATTACCATCTAAAGGTGAATAGGGAAGCAAGATAGTACTCAGAAGAAGGAGATCATGCCTCGGAAATCTGCGAGAATGGTTCGAGCTGACTTCCATTAAATTGTTTTTGGAGGTGATATTTCAAATTAAAATTGGCATGATGATCAGAAATAACCCCCATCCTCAAGGGGATGGCTGCTTTACGAAGAAGATTTGTTATTTCAAGTATGACATTCCAAATGCTATGAGACTACGACGAACATATGCATTGTGTTCCTCCCTCTAACATTGCAAATTGATTATTAAATATTTCATTATCACCTTTATCAAAAATTATGACCAACAAAATTTGAATACATCAAAATGAAACTAGAAATGGTTAATAAGTAGTGTTTCACCAAGACAAGAAATATTGATGCTTGATGATACTTTCTTTCTTGTCTTGGAAAATAAAAGATACTTCTTGACTTGATCTTTTCAAGACAAAACTAGATCAAGAGTGTTTATTGATACTTGTGAAACACTATTGATAAGAACAATATAGTATTTTTGTTTAATATATAACTAAAGATTTGAGCATCTTTTATTAACCATTGTATATTAAAAGAGAAGGAATTTAATTTTTAGGATAAATTCTAAGATTTTAGTAGAAATATTTTTATTTTTCATGTTAATTCTCAGGTTCGACTGCTGAGGAAATGAATCCCCTCTGATATCGCAATATTAAAAATATTTAAAGGAATCGTAGGGAGTTGGACAAGACTTTAAATTAAATTAAATACAAGTTTTGATTAAATATGTATTTTATGTTAGTTGATGAATTGAATGAATTGTGATAGAAAAAAGAATACTGTTTGAAATGTTTTTTCTCGTAGTAAAAAATCCTGACAAATAAGTTTAATAAATGAGCCACTGAAGAAGTTGCAAAACATCAACGAAACGTATGGCATATTTAATCAAAACTTGTATTTAATTTAATTTAAAGTCTTGTCCAACGTCCCTACGATTCCTTTAATTATTAATCATGTACACGAATAATGAAATATTAAAAATATTTTACTAAAATCCTAGAATTTGTCCTAAAAATTAAATTCCTTCTCTTTTGTTTTAATACCCAGAAGAGGAAGAAAAGGGGAGGGTGATAAAAGGGTAGGCTAAGAAAATTGATTATTATTTGATTATCATCGCTCTTGTCGTTAATCTGCCAAAAAGTGGTCTTACTTGATTTCAAACACTTCCATTGAAAAGAGTGCGATGATTTTCTCATGGCATGAAATCGTCGGTCCTGTCGTTTATCATGGCTTCATAAACTCCCCCTTAAGAAAGGGTGTCAAGCTCGCACATAGAGTTACCAACCGAGCTATGGGAGGGTTTATATGGCTCTGGAAGGGGCGTCCCGTGAAAGGTGCGTGCGGGACGCTAATTATCCCTTTTCAAATTTGGCAACCCTACTCGCACACTTGTTCGTATTTTTAATTTTTATTTAATATAATTAACACTTATCACTCAGTCCGTTTTGTCCACTAGAAGTATACCTCCTTTGGATCTCTTTATTACTCTAAATGCAATATTAATAGTTTCGAAATTAGTTCTTCAACCTATCACTTCCCTTTATCGAATCTCACCTTTCACAAATAAGCACATACCTACCCTTTTTCACTAGTTTGTTGAAATTTGTCTTCGTGTATGTCAAAAAGTGTAGGACCGATGGCGCCCAGAGTCATTCTTGGTTCCGGGAATACTCAGATATGGAGGGTTTCGAACCGCACAGGTAGATACGTTCAAATAAAGAAAAAAAGATCACTTCAGTCATCATAACTTGTCAAGTTTATTAGTAGTAGAAATGAATGAATCTGACTACAAAAGATTCAAAATGGGATGAATGGGGTAACAACCTGTCAAAAACACTTGTTTTATTCAATTAGCCTTTAATCACTATAACGTAACTAACATTCAGAAACAATAATTTTTTGACATTTAGCTAAAAAAATTTAATTAACTTATTAATTGATTTATTAAGTTGTATGTAATAAATATAAACGATTTATATTTAGCTAAAACATTTAATTAACTTATTAATTGATTTATTAAGTTCTAAGAAATAAATATATACGAGAATATCGATTGATATGAATAAATTCTAAATCAAAATTGAAGGAAAAAGTAAAAACCTTTTTGATATGCAAATGTTGATATTCTGGCAAATTATTATCTCCTCTTTCTTTGGGTTCAGATAGCCACAATAATAGCTTAAGAACTTAAGGCAAATATTAGATAATGTGTTGTAATGCCAATATATTAATCATTAAAAAAAAGAACTTAATAATTTCAAGTTAAAAATCAAAGAAAATTTCATGAAAAAAGTGGTAAAAAAGTTTGTATTAATAGCCAGAACATTTATGTTAAGTTTAGTTTTTTAGCTCAAGTAGTTCGCTGACAAAAGATAAATTAATAAAATTTGCAGAAAATATTGAAAAAGTTTGAATTATTTATGAAAATAATAATTGTTAATCAATAAATAATACTTAATTTAAAAGATTGGAGTAATTTTTGGAGACGGACTGATAAGTGAATTAAGTGGATATCGATGAGGCAGTCCAAAAAAATGAGCTGAGAATGATATACAATATATTATTGTTACTGCCACTGAAAGAGGAGATAGAGGAGAATGTCGCATTGGATTTCCTTCACTGACTTTTCAAAACCCCGAAAAAAGGAGGGAATAGCCTCCGAAACGTCGGTTTTATGAATAAAAAGATAGTGAAAATTATCTTCTTCTTTTTTGGACTGCCTCATCGATATCCACTTAATTTAAAACTTTAAAATAAAGCATATTCAATTAAATAGCTATTTAAATTCAAGGCCGAAATGTTTTAAGTGGGATGAATTTATTTTAGTAGTAGTAAAAAAAATGGCGACGTCACTATAGTAGACGAAAAATGGGCTGACCGATTATCAGCATGCCCAGCTAATAAAAATCGATTCTGGCATCTCACGAAGAAATTAACTACGAACTTCTCCAAATCTGCGTTCTCCCCCCTTAATCTTCCCAGCGGCTCAATAGCCACTGACGCCCCTCTCTAAAGCTGAAGCATTCGCTTCATTCTTCGCAACAATACCAGCCTAGACGACAAGGGACTTGACCCCCCGCCCTATACCCCTAGCACCAATATTATGTCGGATATTAAATTCAGAATACCAAAAATATTAAAGATAATCAAAAACCTAAATGTTGATTCAGCCGCTGGCCCAGACAACATTCCCAACAGTATAATCAAAAATTGCGCGCCTGAACTTGCTCCTATTCTCTCAAAAATTTACAAACTTTCTTATACCACTGGCTCATTTCCGGGGAGCTGGAAAACTGCAAGAATTCAACCAATAAAAAAAAAGGAGATTCTTCAAATGTAGCCAATTATCGTCCGATCGCTATAACTTCGGTTCTTTCCAAAATCATGGAAAAAATAATTAATGAGCAAGTTCTTCACCATTTAGAATCTAATAAACTAATCCATGATAGTCAATACGGCTTTAGACAATCTCGGTCCACCGGCGACATTTTAGCATATATAACTCATATGTGGAATAAAGCACTAGAGACTGGTAAAGAGACTTTCGTAATAGGCTTAGACATTTCAAAGGCCTTCGATCAAGTCTGGCACAAAAATCTTCTTGCCAAATTACCTGCATTTGGCCTCCCCCGAGCCTCTGCAAGTTGCTTGAGAGCTTTCTCTCAAACCGCTCTATTAAAGTCGAGGTTGACGGAATATCATCCTCGTCCTTTAATACTAATGCTGGAGTTCCTCAGGGCTCAGTCATTTCTCCCACGCTCTTTATTATCTATATTAATGACCTATTAAATCTGCCCTCCAATCCAATACATTGTTACGCTGACGATAGCACCCTCCACAACGCTCAATCCTTACTAGACGATCGCGCAAACATAGCCTCCTCAATAAATTCAGACTTAAGCATGCTAAAAAAATGGGGATCTCACAACTTGGTAAACTTTAATGCTGGTAAAACACAATGCTGCCTAATTTCTAGGCGCGCAGATAGGAACCTTCCGGACATTTCCTTTGATTCGAGCTCATTGGAATTTCGTAATAAAATATCATTGTTAGGTGTCTCCTTAGGTTCTGACCTCTCTTGGAATGACCATATTATCTCAGTAGCAAAGGCTGCAGCATGTAAGCTTGGCTTTCTTTTCCGAACCAAACGATTTTTCACCCCCACTCAACTCCTTATATTATACAAGGCTCAAATTCGCCCCTGTCTTGAATATTGCTCGCATTTGTGGAGAGGGGCCCCCAAGTATTCTCTTGAAACCCTGGACGCAATTCAGAGACGAGCTATCAGACTGATAGGCGATCCTACATTAACTGACACTCTCGACTCCCTAGCCCATCGTAGATCTGTCTCCGCCCTTTCCCTTTTTTATAGATACTACCATGGCTTTTGTTCTGACGAAATTAAATCGATAATCCCACCAAGGGCTTCATTTGCGCGAAATACACGATTTTCTAAAACTCAACACCCCTACGCGCTTAAACTGGATACTAATCGAACAAACGCATTCGCCAATTCATTTATCCCCATGACATCTAGAGACTGGAACTCTCTTCCCCCGACCGTCTTTCCAGCAACTTATGACCTTCAATCTTTCAAGACCAGCATCCACAGATACCTTCGACTTCTACCCAATCACTAAATCTCCCCTTATCTTCACGTTACAAGGGTCCACCACGGACTACAGAGGTTGTACCTTCTGGTGCAACTTCTTCTTGTATCAGTATCTTTATAAAAAAAAAAAAAAAAAAAAAAAAGTAGCGTTCAAATCAAGTAAATCTTTAAGGACTGGGGCATCCGAACAAGAGAGCAAAGCTCTTTAAAGGCTCATAGCTCTAAAAAGTAAGCCCCAGATGTGACTGCTAGCTTATATTATTAACCAAAAAAATGCACGAAACTATTCTCCTCTTGAGCTTCCAGCTATTACGTCCCTGTCAAAAAAACATTTCAATCATCATCAACTATTGACAAAATGTTTCCATTATTTATTTATTTATTCTTATGGGGTTTTTTATAAAGAAAAGTATTTTTTCCCAATTATATGAAAACAGGATGTGTTAAAAGAATAAAGTCAATTAATTTTTCAGGCTAAATTTCCTTAATAAATTCATTTTAGGTAATATGGCCCTGTTTTCAGGTAGAAGAAGACCAATTATGAAAATTGAAGGAATAGCAGGCCAACAAAATTGGGATGTTCTGTCTATAGGAGTTTGGGGAAACAATAGATAGCTAAATGAAAAAGAAAAGATTATTTAGGAAAAAATAATATTTAAATACGTAAAGGGGATGAAGTTAAAATTAAAAAAAAAGAAACAGGAGGGAGGAGACCTGTCACTTGAATAAAAACAAATTTAAATGTTTAATTGGGAAAAAGGATCAAAGGAGTTTTTTTAGATTTTAAAACAAAGGTCCGTTCATTAATTGACGTTTCAAAGGGATGATTAGAGAAGCGATATATTTCATTTCATTTTTTTTTTAACTCAA
This sequence comes from Forficula auricularia, assembly GCA_024734495.1. Classification (NCBI taxonomy): domain Eukaryota; kingdom Metazoa; phylum Arthropoda; class Insecta; order Dermaptera; family Forficulidae; genus Forficula; species Forficula auricularia. The sequence continues at coordinate 25,013,712 of JALMQS010000030.1, read as the reverse complement.
TTTTAAGATAATTATTCCTGTCATCTTTCTTTTATCAAGGATATCGAAGTTTTTAAGAAAATCTTTGGTAATACTGTTTTCCCGGAACCTCATTTGAATACCAATACTAAACGAAATCACTGATATTGATCTTCAAAATTAAAAATAACTTGATAGGTACTGGTATTGAGTTACTATTTAACAGTGATATACATGGACACAAGACCAGAACTAATCAGCACTATCATGTGCTGCCAAGTGCCAGGAGGGTGTCAGAAGAGGATCTCCCACACTGCTGTGATCTGGTTTAATGAACTGCCTGAAGGTTTGAAAGATGTGAGAACTCTGAGTAATTTTAATGAACATGCTAAACGATATTTATTTAGCCAGAGATTATGATTGCACACATGTATGATATTTGTTATACCTGTTGTAAATTCTTTGTGATATTTTTGGGTTGAAAAATAAATTAAAAAAAAATGCAATGGAATATGGTTAATCCTTAAGTATTAGATTTTTCGAAATTTTCAGTCGAATCCTCCATGTGTCCTGATATTCTCTTTCGATTCGAATACTCCTAAAAATGTGTGACAGCCTATCCATGCTGGGCGTCTCTGTCGCATCTGACCTGTCTTGGAATGAACACATCTCCTCTGTGGCGAAATCTGCAGCAAGGAAGATTGGCTTCTTATTCAGGTCCAAGCGATTTTACAAACCCCCACAACTTCTCACCATCTACAAGGCCCAAATCCGCCCCTGTCTCGAATACGGCTCTCATCTGTGGAGAGGGGCCTCAAAATACTCTCTTGCTACCCTGGATGCAATTCAGAAACGAGCCGTCAGGCTAATTGACGATTCTACCCTCACCGACTCCCTCGACTCGCTGGCTCATCGAAGAGATGTCTCTGCCCTTTCCCTTTTCTATAGATACTATCACGGCAGGTGCTCTGATGAGATAAAATCAATAATTCCCCCCAAAGCATGCTTTGCACGTAGCACGCGTTTTGCCGACTCCCAACACTCTTTCGCGGTTAAATTAGAAAAGTGCCGGACCACTTCATTCGCCAATACATATATCCCCATGACTTCAAGGAACTGGAACTCTCTTCCAGCCTCTATCTTTCCCAGCACCTATAATCTTCAAACCTTCAAAACCGGAGTGCATAGACACCTACGTCTACACCCTCTCACTTAATCAACTTTCTCTTCTCTTCGGTAATGCAAGGTCTTTCGAGATCCATAGGGGCTGCATCTTTACTGGTGCACCCCTTCTTGCATTCGATTGCATTAAAAAAAAAAAAAAAATGTCTTCAGCAATGGTTACCAATAATAATAGAAACGTTAAAAATACAATGCAAAATGGTTAATCCTAAGCACAGTATAAAAAAAATCTATATTATTCAGGAATAAAAACAAACCTTTTCTTTCGATTTGCTCTCTACCTCGCTCTTTTATTTACCCTTCCTCCCTCTTCACTGCTTCATTTTTTCTCGCTGGGTTGCCTACCCTACAGGCATTTTATACTATACATTTAAAAACATCCGACAGGGTGCAATGGAACTTATATATTGATGATTTTGTCATCAAAATTCTTAATTGAAGAGACAGAGAAAATATATTGATGTGGCCCCCTCTTTTATTCTTAATATTTAATAAAATAATTTATTATCATCATCTGTGAAAAATTTGCTTCATGTATTATTTATAGTTTGTATTATTTTCAAACATATATTTTTTGAATAATTAGTGTTATACACAGAAAGGTATTATAGGATTCAATAAAATGACTGAGTGGATCACTTTAATTTAATGAAATGGAAATTTTCAGGCTAATAAATCCGATTATCTAATAGTTTGTAAAGAAAAATTAAGCCATGTTGTAATCTGAGGGATGATATATTTTGATCATTAACCGAAGCCATATCATTAATTGAAATTTACTATTATTATTTAATATGTTATTCTTCATGTATATAATGATTGGGAACATTATTTCTTTTAATTACTCTAATGCGATTTAAAATATATTTTGAAATACCCGATAAAATATAAGTCGTCATATTTGACCGCGGGCCGCAAGTAAGTACGTCGTGAGCCACATGCGACCCGCGGGCCGCGGGTTGGCCAGGCTTGGTTTAGAGTCTTGAAAAAGATTTCACTTATATATTTAGTTTTGAAAGAAAAGTGTTTTGAGATTTCGAGCATAGAGGCTTCAGATGAAAAGTCTGATATTCGAAAAATGAAGATTTTTAAGATTGATTGCCAGTGAATAAAACTGGAACGGGCCTTCCTTTTGTAAATTCTATGTTAAGCAGAAAAGAATTAATGGTAAAACAAGTATCAACCTATATAATTTGAACAAAGGGCGTGTAATTACACAATATAAATATCAAATATCAAGAGGTAAAAAAAAAGAATAGAATGACAGCCACTTGGCCTTTTCTTTATTTAGGTTCACTTTCAATAATAAATTCTTGGTCATATTTGCAAAATATCATATTCAAGGAAAAAAAATTGTTGTTGCTCACTATTCCAAAACCACTACTACTGCTAGGTCAACAGACTTCACATGATAAGGCATTGGAATTTTAAGTCGGTTCATTCAAAGAAAAAAGCATCCAACAGGTATTTTGACCAGGGCCTTTTTTACAACTTGCTCTTAGGAAAAAAAAAATAACCGATCCTTTCGGAGAAAGGTTCAATTCCCTTCATCCAACCACCCCTAAATCAATTGACTAGCCTGGAGTCATAAATATACTTTCAAAATCACGGAATTCGAGAAAGAATAATCGCTTCGAAATCAATAATGGAATAATGAAGTAGAAGTAAAACGAGTTTTTCAAATTATCAAAATATTTTCTTATATCTAATCTTATAAATGTTTTTTGTAGGTATATAAATTAAAAGATTAGTTGATTAATTATAAGGAAAAAAACAATAAAGAAAAATTAAAAGGAAAAAAGTGATTTATAAATCTGTTGAGGAGAAACTAAAAATAAAGTCGAATAGTATTTATTTGAACGGGCTCAATGCATAATGGCGTAGGTACGTACAGAAAGTGCAGCAGAAATAATTTATGATGGACACTTGAATTAACGAAAAGAGGAAAACGCTTAGGTGAAAGGGTGGAGACGAATATCTTTGTGAATGTCTTAAAGGACTGGTGTTTGGAAGGTTCTTGGAAAGAGGCAGCCATGAATAGAGTTCCAATTCATTGAAATAGTGGGTAATTAATTGGTTCGCCAAACCTTCAATAGAAGTAATAAAGCACGAAGGAATAAAACTTAAGTAAAGGTGATTAAATGAAAAATTCATAAAAAATCTTTTTTTTGATATTGACTTATTAAGGCTTATTTTGTAGACCGAAATTCCATGGTTTCGCCCAATTTTTTTAATAAAAATAGTTTCAGCCGTTTTTGAGATATTTCGAAAAATATAAACAAAAACTACTTTAACATAGAGGGTATGGTCAAGTATTGTAATCGTGCCTGAAAAAAAGTGTTTTTTTGCTTCTTTTTTTCGAAATATCTCAAAAATGGCTAAAACTATTTTGATTAAAAAAATTGGGCGAAACCATGGCATTCCGGTCAACAAAAAAGTCGTAAGAAGTGAACATCGAAAAAATTATATTTTTCGAGATAATAACTGTTTTGTCAAAATGTTTGTTAGTTAGTCTGTAAAGGTCGGTTCACACGAATTATTTTCTGCTACTTGCTCCTTACTTGCAATTTGAAGCTAGTTCAGTCAGGCTGATTTCTTCCCTGTTGGCTTTACACGGAGCTTTTTCAGAAAATATTTCAAGATGGCCGGTTATGTTGCACGCGCAAGTGTTAGTCCAGACAATGAACCAAACAGCTGGGCTATCATCTTTCAGTTACAGCTCAGATGCAAACAAAAATGGCTGACAATAATATTATTGCAGAAATTATCAATCGCAGACGAATTTGGAAGTCATATTCTCTTTATTCATTGCAGTAAAGAGTTGAACAGTGAGAAACAAAATATCAGCTGTTCTGTGATATCAGCTGATGTATTGTGCCAACGCGCATGTCACCCACGTGATATAATAATGCTTTCCGATTGGCTGCTACTACCAGAATCAAGTAGATAAACTTTTTTTTTTTAGAACATGTTCTAACTTTTGAATCAAGTAAGCATGCTAGTAAGACAGTCCGGAGTGACGTCATTTCGACACCCTCCATGCCTCCAAATTGCAAGTAAAGCGAACAAGTAATGAACAAGTAAGAGAAAATGTCTCGTGTGAATCGGCCTTTAGTTAGTCTGTGCGTTACCAAATTTCTGTGGACGATCGAGCTCAAAAACTAGTGGGAATATCAAAACCAAATTTCACAAATAGTTATGGTGCAATGAGATTAAGATGATTAGATTTTGGTGCATATCGACCCAAAATTAAGGGGGGTGGGTGGATGGAGAGTTAAAAATTAAAATTCTAGGCCATTTGAGCAAACTCAACGAAATTTTGTATACATAATCAGTGGACCCCTAGAAAAATTAAAGGGAGGGAGGGGGTGGGGTTAAAATTTAAAATTATAATATTTTCAAACTAAAAAAAAACAAGAAAAATAAAATATACTATAAATTGAACCTATAATAACGAAAATATTGTTCTTTTGGCACCAAAATTAGGTGGGGGTCAAAAAATAAAAATCTTGGCCATTTGAGCAAACTCAACAAAATTTTGTATACATAATCAGTGGGCCTCCAGAACACTAAAAATGCAAAACAAAACGCCCAAAATGGAGGGGGGAGGGGGTCAAAAATGAAAATCTAGGCCCTTGTACCAAACTCAACCAAAACTGGTAAAGTCAAGTGGATCGCCACATCAGAACGTGTCAATTTATTTCCATGCACGATTACAATACTTGACCATACCCTGTATTAAGATATAAACAAACAATAGAATTGGAGACGGGATGATGGAATTGGAATAATTATCGGAAAAGAGGTTGTTTTTATTTAATTAGTTTTTTCCTCTTATTAAAAACAAGGACTAAAAAGATGATCAAGGACAGTCGATGGTGGAGAAGTAATCTCCGGAGTCGAAGCTCAAATACAAAGTATACATTGATTCATGTAAAATAATTGGGTTAATAAAATTAAAAAAAAAACAATAATGTCAAACTAGCTCTCCTCACTTGAAAGATGATGATATCTCACTTTTCCTAATGTTATAATAAACTAAAAATAATATACTACAAGTTTGTTCTATTATTTAGGCAAGCAACGGCTAAACCCGTATCTAAGGCATTGCAGCTACAAAGTGTAGCAGGCCTATTTAAACCAATAAATAATATGAAAATGAAAAAAATATGGAAACAATTGATTATGTGTTCAAGTGTATATAAATATTTTTTCATTTAACCCTTTTGATATCTAGATTATGTTTACAATGTGTGTTTGTGAGTATGTGTTTGTGTGAATGGACGGCTACATGACATGTTATATCCGATGTAAAGAGGTGGGAGTCCCGGGAAGGTTGTGATCTATTTTAGGCGAGAGCACCGAGCATTTCCTAATTGAGCGTAACTGGAGCGCATGGTTGCATCCCTATACATGCTAATCTGCTTCCGTCGATAATCAATTTAAAATTGCAATAACAATCGCCTGAAAGGATTAGATAATAAGATCAAAATCAGTAGACAATGTTTATTGTATTTTTTTTATTCTGCTTCTCTCGAAATTATCTGTTTTTCCATAGAAATTTCAATTTTTAGAACTGCGAAAATGAACGAAGAAGAGATTAAAGATTAAATAAAAATAAAATTCCAAATTAATATAGACATTAGGGATTAGCATGAGTTCGGGTATCAGTGGCTAAGAGGATATAAGTCTCTTATGAAAGCATCTTAAAAATTCTCCTCTGAATATATTCAAACAAAACAATCAAAATGTATTAGTTGAATAAAAGATTTCACCTCGATGGTAACAGAATTGTTTTGATTTTAGGTTAAAAATAAAATGTGAGATGGAGTCTTCTGTTTTTTAAATAAAATAATTTTTAATTATTTCTAGAGACTATAGTTTCGAAGGCATTGCCTTCATCATCATCATCAGCCTGTCGATAGCGACAATCCACTGCTGAATATAGGCCTCTTCCATCAAATGGAAGGGGGTTGGCATTAAGTCACCACGCTTGCCAGACGGATTGGTGACTAGGAATCAGATTATAGCCGGTCAAATATCAATGCAGGGACTCGGACTCGAACCTGGGACTCCTGCTTAGAAGGCTAGTGTCTTTAAGCTCTCGGCTAATCCGATTCCAAATTAAGATTTACGCATTGAAAATGTGTAACTAATTTGTAACTAAATACAGAAATATTTGTGATAGACTGATGATGAAGGCAATGCCTTCGAAACTATAGTCTCTAGAAATAATTAAATATTATTTTATTTAAAAAACAGAAGACTCCATCTCTCATTTTATTTTTAACCTAAAATCAAAATTTAGTTTCCTTAGGTTAAAGGGACTAGAATTTTCAATTCGTGAACCCCCCTCCCACAATTTCGGGTAATTGATTTTGGCATTAGTAGAATCCTAAGTGGCCATAGACTAATTGTACAAAATTTGGTTGCGATAGGTCAAAGGGGGTAGAATTTTTAATTTTTGAACATCCCCCATTTGGGGAAGATGGTTTTAGCATTACTATCAACTATTAGGTGGTTGATAGCATCTTTCTAATATAAAAAAAAAAAAAAATGGCATTTCAATGAAGAATTTTCTGTTTAAATGAAATTGTATGAAAACATCCAATTTCTCCTCTCCGGGAGCGAATCAACTAGAAATGACAAAAAGTTTTATTTTTTTCCTTAATTATTGAATCGATATTTTTTTCCCATTACATATTGAATCAACATACAACATAAGTACATATTGATATTTTATATAATTTTATATTTTCTTTTATGTTTTATAATAAATAATTTTTATTAGAATATTTTCATTCTTAAGGTGTCCTCCCACGGCCTGTTATTTTGCGGGTCGCCGTGGCATGACGGGCCATCTATAAAACTATATTAAATCCCTTTAGTTGAGTTTAATCTATAAAAAAAGTATACAATTATTAAATTATAGAGTATAGTGACGTCACAATACAGGGGAGGCTCAATGAAAATATGACAGAATGTGACACGGAGGGGTCTAAAAAGTCTTGAAATTCGTGTGACGTAATTTATGGACGGCGCCCCTGATGCCTAGTTTGATTTGAAGTGTCACTCAAAAATGTCGTATGAAAAAACTGCAATCTTTTAATTATTTAAACTTTAAATTTATTAAAAAAGAAAGAATTTAATAGGAATACATTGGTTTTTAACCCGAGCTGATTTTTGAAAAACATTCCAACCATTTTCAAAAAAAGATGCTCAAATCTTTAGTTTTATATTTAAATTTATTCTTATTGTAACTTTTATAAAATATAAAGACACACACATTGACTTTTCAAATGTATTCGGATTTGTGTGCATAGCAAGTTATAACTATTAGCCAAGAATTTATTTCAATCCATTCAACAACATAAACAAAACCGTAAGAAATTACCCCTACGATTAGTCAACCACCAATCCATTAGATGGACCTATTAATCGTACATATTAATATTAGGACAACCATAGTACTTTTTAATATTTAATAGAAAAATCTTCAATGGTGAAATTACAATAATTATACAAATTCTTTGCGTTATCCTCTGGTTTCGACTCCTAATTCTCTAAAGTCAAAACCAATAACTCTGAGGAACAAATAAGAATTTTTTTGTCTCAGAAAGAAAATATATGATTCGAAAGTACTTTTTCTCCTTAATTCAAATATGAAATCGGTTGTTCATTTCCGAGACAGGCATTTATAATATAAAACATTTTAATATTTTCTAAATTCTTAACTACACAATATTCAAACAGTCTGTGTCACCTAGAAAGTAAGAAATGATGCTACATTTCGTCTGTGGAACATCCATCTTGATGATCCAAGAATAATCGGCGAGCATACTAGGATTACATTTTCCTTGATACCTCTTTTCCATAGCTGAAATATCTTGGATGAAAGTGTTCCCTAACCTCATCGCTCACTGTCGCAAGATTTTTATAAAATGTTTAATATGTTATCAGATGTTTAAAGATATTTTAAGATGTTATAAAATGTTTTAAGATGTTATAAAAGGTTTCAAGATGTTATAAAATGTTTTAAGATGTTATAAAAGGTTTCAAGATGTTATAAAATGTTTTAAGATGTTTTAAAAAGTTTTAAAAGTTTTTAGCTATTTTCTTCAGAAATTGGGAATGATGATTTAAAAAAGTTTTAAAAAGTTTTGCAGCCGCTTTTGTGTTATTTAGTGAATACCATTTAGAAAATCAATAAAAAAAGAAGAAAAGGTGAATGTCATCATTCAATAAGAGCCGGTCCATGTAAGTTATTATTGAGACGATAGTGAATTCAAAATGTGTCATTTGACACAGACTCATCCTATTTTACTAATTAGCACTTTTTACTATTTTCACATATTATATATTCTCTATTTCATATAATGATATAGGATAATAATATATTAATGTGAAGTATTGCGATCGCCTGCCGAAGTCCTGACATTTTGAGAGTTTCTATCTCTCGCCCCCTGGACCCCCGTAACTTGAACACTCCCTCTCCACCATCTCCAACCACACCCCATCCCACCGACTCACTCCCAAATCCCCGAACGTCTGCCCCACTTCTGATCACCCTCCACCCTAATAAACCTATACCCTGGACTCCCTAACCCTGGACCCCGCACGCCCTGAACCCCCACCTTTCCCCTGGACATGAACCCCCATCCTTGCCCCTCACCTCTCAATCCCTGGAGGGGAGGGGGACATAGAAACATAGGTACATATAGAGACAGGTACAAATGCCTTTTAGTAGTATGTGATATAGGCACAGACACAGAGAGAAATGCCTTTTAGTACACCCCACGCCCTGAACCCCAACTTCAAACCCCCACCCCTGGACCTCAACCCCCAACCCCTGGGGGACGGACAAACATAGGTATATATACCGGCACAAATGCCCTTTAGTAGCCCCCTGGATACAGACACAGAAAGAAATGGCCTTTGGTACCTGCCAACTCCTACCCCTGGATCCTACCTCCCACCCCCTGGGGGGATATGGGCACAAAGGTACTTAGTACAGAGGCAGGCACAAATGCCCTTTAGTAGTATGTGATTAATTTGATATTTTTAAAAATTATTTTAAAGGAGTTATTAGCGTTTTTCCAAATTAAGCTTTACTATCCTTTAGAATACAAATATTCTAATAAAAATTATTTACTATAAAAGATAAAAGAAAATACTAACAGATATGAGATTTTAATAGATTTGATTCAATAAGTAATGAGAAAAAATAAAACTTTATTTCATTTCTAGTTGATTCTGCTCCCGGAGAGAAGAAATTGAATCTTTTCATAAAATTTCTTTTAAACTAAAATGTTCTTAATCAAAATGATATTTTCTTATATTAAAATGTACTGTGAACTTACAGATAGATGAAATCGATAAAATAAGATCGATTTCTTTCTCATTTATAATATTGGATGCGATAGCATTTAACCACTGTATATATTTGAAAATTATTTATGATTTTCTGTAAATAATTAAGATATTTTAGTGCTGGAGAAGAAAATGAAAGTTTTTTAATACACTTGCAGATTTCAAATCCATTTGAAAAAATAGCTGTTGGGTTAGTTAACCCATCATGAAGGGTCAATTTACTAATAATTCTGAATTTACTTAAACAAAAGTGAACTCTTAAAAAATCTTTAAAGTGATCAGTAATCAAAATGGAATATGTAGCCTAAAACACCGTCTAACCTGTCAAATTTTTATTTCGAGTAGATTGGCAGGCAAAATGTCAAACTCTAAAGAAAGAAGACGCTTATGTTGTCAGCCTAGTTCATCGGCCATCACAAGGTCGTTCGTTCTCTGTCGTTTTTTCCACATTTACAAAGAAGAGCTTTGCGTGTCGGCATTTGATGCGACCTCAGGCGTCACACAACATTCCCTCTCTGTAAAAAGTGAACCAAAGGGATAGGAACTTTAAATTACTTCGGAAAATTCACAAAAGAAAATAAATTGGTCGAGTCATTTGGAGATATTAGCTTAAAATAATGAAAGACAGTTCTTTTACTTTATGCACACATTTTATATAAGCATCCGAATCTTAAATTTAAATAAATAAAAAATATCTCATTTTATAAAATTGACTTTTGATATAGAAGTCGTTTAAAACTGAACTGAACTGAATCTGTCTATCTGTCAAGTATAGAAATTTTTCCTTAATTTTAAAGGTTTTATTTTTAAGTGATATTTACATCTTGTGTGGTCTAAACATAGAAAACTCAAAATAATCAACCTGTTCACCCAACCTGCAACACAAACAACTTTTTATTTCCATTATAACACGACAGATAGAAACGGTAGGTTCTATGTGTAACAAACAAAACAGCCACCGTGAAAGATATTAATTTGCCGATGGTAATAGATTCAAATTTACTAGAAAATCATAAGATGGTGTCATCTATTAAAACCGATGGAATGAAATATAATTAAAAATATTCCATTCCATCGGATTTAATAGATGACACCATCTTATGATTTTCTAGTAAAACAGCCACCTTTTGCGAGACTCTTCCTCTTCTTCACTTTCTGGACTCCCAGATTCGGAATTATATTAAAATTAAAATAATTGATTAATTGAATTGAATCGACCGCAAAAGAGTACATTCCAGTTGTATCCAAAAATTATTTTCAAATACATTTTGTATGCGCGTGTCCTAAAACCTAAACATTTCTTTTACGCTGGAATTCGTTAACAAGACACCGAATATTTTTTGTTCTTGTCGGACCTGTTTGCGGAATTTACGAGTAAAATTCTCTAAAACTTCTTCATACATTAACAACCATTAAAATATGCACTACTGACAGCTATCCTTATGCCTAAGTTTATTAACATTTTGTCACTAGCTTATAACACCTATAACAAAAATAAAATATTAAAGACCTTATGAACTCTCTCTCTATTTATTATCCTTTTCATTGAAAATCCTTTCTTTTTAATTTTTTTAAGATTTTTAGCTCAGTTTTAATGTGACAAATGAAGCTTGAGCAAACGTACTCCCCTGGATTAGGTCTTTCTTCTTTTTCTCTTATTTTCCTGAAGTATAAATTTCGTCTATTTTTATTTATTTTATTTTTATTTTATTTTTATTTTATTCGATATACTGGAGTTATCCCAGTTACAATATACATTTTTATACAAAAAATTAACAAATTAACAAAACTAAAAAACTATTTTATAGTCTTAATTATTTTTATAGAGAAAAGTTTGAGGAATTTAACAGAACGTAATGTATTTATTTTTATTATATTTACAATATATTATTTCATTTAAATTGAGTAGGTAAACAATTATTTTTATAGAGAAATGTTTGCGGAATTTAACAGAACAAAAAATAATTTTTAAGAAAAAATAAAAACCGACTTCAAAAAATTAAATTCAACAAATAAAATACACTAAAAGGTATAAAATAATTATTATCTTATTTAGTTACAACTAAAAGACGAAATATTAACATGAAATTACTTTTGAAGTCGGTGCCAACTATACCTATAAGCGAGCGTACCCGCCAAACGTACTAAGTAAGATCCGTCGAGTGAGATTCATAAAAGGTATATGTTTGGCACCAACTTCAAAAAGTAATTTCATGTTAATATTTCGTCGTTTAGTTGTAACTAAATAAGAAAATAATTATTTTATACCTTTTAGTGTATTTTATTTGTTGAATTTAATTTTTGAAGTCGGTTTTTATTTTTCTTAAAAATTATTTTTATTTTCTCTTTTTAGTGATGTTATTAATAGTGATTATATCATCAGAACTTGACCAAATTAATATGACACCATCCCTAAGACACCCCCTTTCGAATAAAAAAGAACCATCGAAATCGGTTCATAAACAAAGAGGTTAGGTCTAAACAAACCTAATAAAAAAGGTCTAATACCTATGAAAAAAAAACGAAAAAAAAATGGGACCAATCGGAAGCTAGACCCAATGCAAATTTTTTTTTCAAAATCGGTTGACAATTGGCGGAGATATGAGGTAACATAGGCACAAAAAAATAAAAAAAAAATTCAGTCGAATAGAGAACCTCCTCCTTTTTTGAAGTCGGTTAAAAAGTCACATCAATAGATAGATACATACAAGTGAAGCTAATATAAAGTATGTAATATAACAGGGGTGGCCACTAACCTTAACTTTGGGAGCCGCAAATTTATAAAACTGTTTCAAAGCGAGCCACATTGTTTGCAGATTAATTAATGGCTTATTAAAATAAAGACACATTTTTATTTTATAAAATGAAGATTTGAGTGTTCTCAAATCATTAAATCTGTCATTTATTTCTTCAGCAAGACCAGCTATTTTGCACAAATAATCTTTTGTTTTCATCTGAACATCAGGGTGGCTTTCAATAATTTTCTTCAATCATTTGAAGTGAGCGAATTTCTTAGCTTCAAGGTCTTTTCGAAAGAATATGAATTTGCTATGAAAGCTAAATACAATCTGCGTTAAATCAGAAATAAGTTTTTCTCTTCCATGTAATGGTATGTTTAGCGTTTGTAAATGCTGAACCACATCGGTAATAAAAAAACCAAATCTAACAACCATTGGGGGCCATCAAGTTCAGGGGAAAATTTTCTTTTTCTTACATAAACTGTTTAATTGGATCAAGTAATTGAAAAAATCTGCAAAGAACATTGCTTACCGATAGCCATCTCACTAAACAGTGCCAAGATACATCATCAGAACGGTCGTCATTATTCAATTTTTAATTAAATTATTATTTTTAAAATCAGTAGAATTATTCAAGAGGGTTCAAGAGCCGCACGAGATTGAATGAAGAGCCGCATGCGGCTCGTGAGCCACGTTGTGGCCACCTCTGTAATATAATATAATACAATTTATTAGACATTTAATCGTAGTGTGAGCAATCTCTTTTGATATCCCTCACACTACATGCAAAGAAGTCTAATTGTGAGGAGTTTGCCTCAAGCATCACCTCTATTCAGCGCTGTATTTTTTGAATAATTAGTATTATATAAGGGGATAAAAAAGGTTTCGACAATGCGACTGTAATATTGAGGCACTTTAAAATTAATATATTGGAGAATTTTATTTAATTTAATAATCTTCAAACATTCAAGATCATGGTACACAGATATTTATTACTTACGCTTGATCAATTTCTTCATCTCTCCGATAAAATGCAAGGATCTTTCGAGATCCATAGAAAGCTCATCTTTCTTGGTGCACTCCTTCTTCCATATCGATCGCTTTAAAAAATATGTTCTTTAAAACATATTATGGACAACCCATTGGGTTCGTAATTAAGTGTATTTTAAACTACTATTTGTAATAAAAATATAAAAGAAATATAGGTATTTGCAAACATTTTAAGCTTCAAAATTTCTATAATTTATTTAAAAAATCTTGAGCTAAGTTTTTTGTTTTAATTGATGTTTCTATCAAGAAGGTGTTTGTTGTTAGACTCAATTGAAAAAATCATCAAGAACATTTTCCTGATATTAATCGTTAAATTCACTCGACCATTAAAGTGCCTAATTCTTCTAAAGAGGCCTTATATATACATACATATACACATTTTAACACATAAGCACATATAATTTCTTAAATTAGAATACTTATCCTATGAAGAATTCAAATTAAGTAGCTAGGAATTTTTCGGTCATAAAGTAAGATTATCATCTACATCAAATATTCGATTAAATTCACAGTATGCATCAATCTTGAATTAAACAGCCTCTAATTACGGTTTATGGTTTTACGAGAGGGAAGTGAAGAAGGCGAATTTGACAATCATTTTACAGTTAAAACAAAATATTTTTCAGATAAGAAATTCAGATGAAAACGGCTGGGTTAAGTGAAATTCAGATGAAAACGGCTGGGTTAAACATTTTATTAAAATTCGTACTGAATGGTTTAATATAAATGAGAGAATTTTGTGAGCGATTAGTGGGCAGTGTATTACTGAAGAAAAGGGATAGTTGTTCTACATATGTCAATAACTCAGACTATTAAAATAATCCGATATTAATTAATAACAATTTCCGAGTGGTGCTTGGTGGTTGTTTAATTAAGAATGGAAGATGTTAGATGAAAATGGTTTATATTAAACAGCAAATAAATGTAAGAATTTTATTAGCTAAATCCAAATATTTTGAAGGTATTTGTAGCACAGTGGAAACCACTCATTAAGTGCTACATAATTTATATATACGTACATATAAAGCGTTTTCATTTAACATCCACCATTCTTGATATTACTTGACTTAACTATTTATGCTGAGCCTGAAGAAGTTTCATAGAGTTTATTTATGAGATGTTTCGGTTTCTGCTCCCTCTCCATTCTACGTGTGCGCTTTTCCTGAAGGGGTAACGTTCTGAAGAAAAATGTGCAGAGAGCATTCAACCAAGGAGGATATATCTTTTGAATAATTATCACGGTGTATCGCATAACTATTTCTTTAGAATCTTAAAAGATGATCGCTCATTAGGTCAGGAAGGCCTCGCTCGGATGACTTTCTGATAATTATCACCCATTATTAAAAATCACTCTCCCTTAACCAATTCTCATTAACAAATGGCTTATATTTCGTGATCACAAGGGATCATTGCTTTCAGCATATCAGAGTATACATAGTGAAATATGATGCTCAAATCCATTTCTATTATTTCTATTATCATTTGAAAATGGCTTCAGAACTTTAAACCAAAATGAATTGAATAAACTAGAAAGTTTTAGCTAATTTTCTAATTTTACCATAAGTTCCCCAACCTTAAAGTATTTTCGAGTACCTTAACCTAACCACCAAAGTCTCAAAATGCATGCTAAGGACTTAGACAAAACAAATAACTTGTAATAAAATAATAATAATAAATTTTATTAAGAGCTCATTTTCTAGTACTAGAATTATTATCATTATTATCATTATGGTCCGTAAAGTTTCGATAGAGAAATTTAAGCTATATTGGTTTAAATGTTAATTTTTTGCAACGAAATTTTCTCTGGAGAGAGACGGACTGGTAGAAATTACAATTGAAAGTAATGGAAGGCAGCCCAGAGGTAGTGAGGAAAGAAAAAATTAACACGTATAAAATAAGGTGTAATTTGTTGGAATCCTTCCTCCTTTCCTTTCAAATTAAGAAAAGAAGAAAAAAAAATTGTCTTTCTATGCCTTTTGTTACAAATGAAGAAAGTTTTTGAACACTACTGTGGAGAGAAGAAGGAAACATTTTGTTTGTTTCATTCATTGACCCTTTGAAACCCTGAAGAACGTCGGTTTGAAAAGGAAAAGGAGGAAGGATTCCAATAAATTACACCTTATTTTATATGTGTTAATTTTTTCTTTCCTCACCACCTCTGGGCTGCCTTCCATTACTTTCAATTAAATGTTAATATTTTTATAAGATTCATCCAAAACTTAAGTGAATTAATTTTTTAAATTATTTTTTAAATTAAAAGGTATTTTTAGTCACAAACTAATAAAGGACATTTTTTAGTAGGGGAGACCGGGGCACATTTTCCATAGGGGCAGGTTTTCCAACTCGCTTTAGTTTTTAAATAAGCCTCTCAATGATTTATTATCAAACTTATTTTTTTGACATTGCATGTACTAAAAAAGGGTTTCTTTCTTCACATAGATATGCGTTTGTTTTGTAAATAACTTACACCACTACTCGTGTGGGTACTGTCAAAGTTCCAAAATGGCGACGGGGCAAGTTTTCCAAAACCATACGGGACGTGTTCTATTATTATGTCTTTTTAGTTTACAATGAAAAATAGATATTAAGTAACAAGCAAGATTTATTAATTGTGTTTTACCATTTATAGTTGGAAAATTTGCCCACGTACATTTTTAGTAGGCTGCAAAACTTGCCCCGCATACGGGGCACATTTTCCAATTTCACATGTTCAGACTTAACCATTTGCTGTCAAAAACTATATTTACTTTTTTGAAAAATAATTGTGCTAGTTTGTAGATAAAGGTATAGGGAATCCAATGATATCCTGTTTACTTCAAAAAAGATAAAAATACAAAATACAAAAATAAAATTATTAAAAAGTTGGAAAACTTGCCCCGGTCTCCCCTACTACTGAAGATGGTCAACCAGTGGTGACCGAAACTGTTTGGTGAATTAATTAGCTGAAATTTTTGACTTTTATTAGTCGTTTTATTAGTTACTTTTTACGGTCGAGTGGTCCCATCTATGGAGGATATTAGATGAAATGGGTCTCCCGCAACATCTTGGGTCTCTCATCAAATCACTCTATGTCTCAAACACTGCGCAGTTTCAAATTGATAATAGAAGATCATCCAAGTTCCGTGTTAAAGCCGGTGTCCGCCAAGGATGTATACTTTCTCCCATCCTTTTTAATATATATGGCGAATATGCCATGAGAAATGCTCTTGATGAATGGAACGGCGGATTTTCTGTCGGAGGTCATAAAATTAACAACTTGAGATCGGCAGATGATACCACTTTGATTGCCAGCTCTATGGATCAACTAATGGAAATCGTAGAGAGGGTAGAAACTGCCAGCCAGGAGATAGGGCTTAAATTCAACCGAAGAAAAACGAAGATTATGATTATAGATCGCCAAAATAACAACCAAACGAATGTGACACACATTGCGGGGTGTGAGGTGGTCCCTAATTTCGTTTATCTGGGTGCCGTCTTCTCAAATGATGGCGGTTGTAGTGATGAGATAAGAAGACGGATCCAACTAGCCAAAAGTGCAATGTCCCGACTCACAAAGATATGGAAGGACAGACAAATCCCCAAGAACACCAAGATGAGTCTAGTCTCTAGTCCAATCCCTATTTTTGTCTATCTTCCTGTATGGAGCGGAGACGTGGACTATGCTGCAAAGGGACCGGGACCGGGTGCGCGCCTTCGAGACGTGGTGTTGGCGAAGGCTTCTTAGAATTCCTTGGACGGCCCGTCGTACGAATGTTTCGATCCTAAGTGAGCTGGGAGTACAGGTGCGTCTGGATGATATTGTCTCTCACCGAATCCTCCGATACTTCGGGCATATAATGCGTCGAGAGAATACGCTAGAGAAGACCATTATAGAAGGAAAAGTCTGGGGTAAAAGACCACGAGGGAGGTTTCCATCAAGATGGATCGACCAGGTGACCAAACTAACTGGCAGTCCTCTGCGCGACGTCGTCTCGGGGGCGCGTGACAGAAATAAGTGGCGCCTTACTGTGAACAGGGCCATATTACTACACGCCGATCACGACGCCTCATTTATGAGGCATACGACTTAGAAGAAGAAGAAGATTAGATTGTGACTAAAAAACCTTTCGGCTATAGAGGAAGACGCAGGTTCGAATCCTGCCAGATGCTAAATTTCATTTTTCCTTTTCAAAACAAAAATAATGAAATGATTTATGAACTGCAAAAAATTCGCAGGCTGAATCATGGAAATTATTCAAATTTACGCGGTTCAATTAATTTAATTAATTTCAAAATAAAAATGGAACTGAGTTCGTTAAAAATAAAATGTTTATACAAAATCAAAAGTCACTAGACTAGTCTAGAAGATAACCGCCAAAAGGAAAAATGACATCGATCTAATATGGCTTCTCTGGTAGGATTCATCTGTAGCGCAGTTGGTTAGCGCAGCCTCGGCTATAGAGGAAGACGCAGGTTCGAATCCTGCCAGATGCTAAATTTCATTTTCCTTTTCAAAACAAAAATAATGAAATGATTTATGAACTGCAAAAAATTCGCAGGCTGAATCATGGAAATTATTCAAATTTACGCGGTTCAATTAATTTAATTAATTTCAAAATTTAAAAATAATGTTAATTTTAATAGCTAATTTCAGCCCGAAAAAGACTGATAAAATAAACCTTAAAATAACGAAATGTTTTAACTATGTATTCCGTATTTCTGCGTTGATGATAATTTTTTTCTCGAAAATGTATGATTATTATTATGTTCATTGCTTACTGCTTATTAGCTATTTATCAACTCTTCAATGTAGAATTTATTAGAAAGGGAAGTCTTAATTTGGTTCCGAAAAACTGTCAAATTACCAATTGAAACTACAACTTTAGTAATTTATCTAATTAATACTAATTTGGAGTTCCTCTATGTCTAGGAGAAAGAAGGCTGCATGGTTTCCCTGCTGGTGCTATGTGGGTCGTCGCAAGAAGGAGAGAGAGAGATTCAATGGGTGGCTCCAGACAGACAGACAGACAGATAGACAGAGTGACGCTTCCAGGAACCAGACTTGCCATTTTAATGAGAAAGTCACTTGGCTGACTCATGGAGCGCTGGAGTAAAAAGCAGCTTTGCCGACGAACAGACCCGGCAAATCCCATCTCATTAGTTTCAAAATGTTCCAGCTAATGAAATGAAGATTTCACAGCGCGGATCGGTTAAATTATAGAAATTTTTCCCGATTCCGAAAACCCATTACGGGCCATAACTATATATTCGATTTCTTATTTCTCTTCATTCAGAGTGAACATTAAATTATTAATTAGCTTGAGGGGTATATAAAACAGAAGCGATTTCTTGCCTTATGAACATAACAGGAGACTAACGGTAAATAAAATAAAATAAAATAAAATAAAAAATTGCTTTAGCTTTTGATATAAATTTCATTTCTCTTTTAAAATGGCTGGTTTGTCATCTTTTGTCAAACTGCCCGATATATTCTACTGGCAGCTAAATTAGTTAACTGTCAGATATATAAAGTAAGTTTCCTTCAATAAAATAAATTAAATAAGCAGGTCAAGTGGTAGTCGGACTTGGATGCCGGTTCCGTGCCTTATACAGGGTGGGACATTAAGATCTACCACATTTTGAAGAGGTATAAAAAATGAAAAAAATTTAACTAGAAAAAAAACTGAATATATTTTTGAAAAAAACATAAAATATTTTTTTTTGTGTTTTAAACATTATATCAGACGAAAAATGGGGGGAGGGCAAAAAATGAAAATCCTAGCCCTTTAGACCAAACTCAACCAAATTTTGTATACATATTCTGTGGACCCCCAGAAGGCTAGACATGCAAAAACTAACCACCCAAAATGGGAGGTAGGGTCAAAAATGAAAATTCTAGCCCTTTCAACAAAACTATATATACACAAGTTGGTTAGTATTTGCATTCTAGCCTTCTGAGGGTCCACAGAATATGTATACAAAATTTGGTTGGTTTGGTCAAAAGGGCTAGAACCCTCCCCCATTTTGCGTGGTTAGTTTTTGAATTTCTAGCCTTTTCGGGGCCCACAGAATATGTATACAAAATTTGGTTGAGTTTGCTCCAAGGGTAAGAATTTTCATTTTTGACGCCCCCCCCCTTTTTGTCTGATAATGTTTAAAACCCATTAAAAAAATATACATATTTTATTTTATTTTCTAAAATATATTCAGTTTTTTTCTAGTTAAATTTTCTCATTTTTTTAGACATCTTCATCAAAATGTGGTAGATCTTTATGCTCCCACCCTGTATATTCTAAAATATTTTAGATATCAAATTTGTCCTTTCTTCTCGTTGATATCAAGATAATGAATGCATTTGTCGAATTTTTTCATAATTTTTAAATTAAACTACTTTTGAACGCACCTACAATAATCACGTTTTCACCGTTTTAAGAGATTTTTGCAACGATACATCACAGTTTCAAAATTTTTCATTTTTTTAAATATCTAAAAAAAAATTAATTTTATTTATATTAGTCTGAAGATAAGATGCAGAAATTATATTTTGATATAGATAAAAATATTTAATTCAACCAATAGATACAAGCTTTACATTGTTCTGAAAGAAACTAAAAGCGAAAGACAAAACTAATTTTTATGAAAAGTAAAATCGAAAGAAATGAACTGGTTTGTCCATTTAATTATTTGCTGTGCAGATTTTATTTAATAATATGCTATTCGTATTATAAATAAATATGAAATAATAATTACATAAATTATTGATTTGTTAATTTGTCAGGGGCGCTTAAGAGGAATTTCTAAACCTAAAAACAACTAAAGAATTTTCACAATTTCTCCTGTAAATGTCAATATGTATATAACATTTAATTTAAGGTCTATTATAGTTGACCTACAGTTAAATTTGATCTTTCATTACAGGAACTCATTTCAACTTTAGTCAAAGTTTAATTATTAATAAATTTAATGGTCTTTTTTAGAAAATACTGATATATATTTTAATAAAATTATAGCAAAATTTATTTTTTATTCTAATTGCTTATTGGAGTTCAAAAGTAAAACGATACCTTATTAGTGTTGCTACAATGTTAGTCTGTCCGTCTGAAAGAAAACTAAATAAGATACAAATTTGAAATTTACAAGTATATGCAATACCATTGGAGTAATATTTGGAGACGGACTGATAAGTGAAATTGAATGGATATTGATGAGGCAGTCCAAAAAAAGAAGATAATTTATACTATCTTTTTATTCATAAACCGACGTTTCAGAGGATATTCCTCCTTCTTCGGGGTTTCCAAAATATATTGATACTGCCACTGAAAGAGGAGACAGAATGGAAAGTCGACTGGTTTTCACTGGCATTTCAAAACCCTGAAGAAGAGAGAGATAGCCTCCGAAACGGTCGGTTTATGAATAAAAAGATAGTGTAAATTATCTTCTTTTTTGGACTGCCTCATCAATATCGACTCAATATGCAATGCTATCAATTTTTTCTATAAAATCAAAATTTTTATTAAAATTTTAATCGAATGGTTACATTAGAAAAGTTCGAATTTTTTGTGTGATTTAGCATAAAAGTATTTTTTAATTATGGTGTGTGAGGTAACCCTGTAAAAATGTCATTAAGTAGAATAAGGCTTTTTAGTAATTTTTCGCCTTCAAATGACGGTGGGAGAGCCACTTTTATGGGATGAGTACGTACCTGTCGGCTTTTGGATAAAATTCATTTAAAATTGTGAGAAATTGCCAGAAATTCCCTCAATCTGAACTTATCAACGAAAAATAAGAACAATTTTTATATCTCAAATAATTTGTGAGTTATAATGTTATAAGGTATGAAACCCTCGTTATTCGATTGGGATCAGTCTCGCACTTGGATCGCTTTATTAATTACCAGATTGCCCTACTTACCAATCCTTCGGTTTAAAAATCTGTTAAAATTCAAAATTGTAATTTAGTGTAGGTACTTACGACAAAAACTATTTTAGTTGCTATAAATGCATTTTAAAAACTGCACTTTTATACCAAATATTCTTGCTCAAACCTTTGGCCAGCAAAAAAATCACCGATCTTTCAAAGGTTATTATCAAAAAATTAAAAAAATTTAAGGAGACAATAAAAGAGTGTGTCTTCTGCTGGAATTATAAATGTTTAATTTATTTTATTTATAACGATTTATAATTCCAGCAGAAGAAGACACTCTTTATTGTCTCCCTCAATTTATAAAAATTCTGCTACGCTCGGCAAAATGAAACTTTCAATTAAAAAAAATTTATTTTAATATTTTTTTATTTAGTTTATATAAAATAAAATAAAATAAAAAAAATTTATCAAAATTATTTAAATTAATTCAATTGTGGAAAAAATAATCCTTAAAGTTCGAAAAATATAATTTTACATTCACTTAAAATTAACGGAGAACCTACCAATATTGAAAAAGTTTTCACTTATTCTTTCAATTTTTTTCAATTAAAAGGCTATATTATTTTTTTTTTCAGAAAGTATTTAAAAATATCAATGTACTTTCTAATCTTTCTGTGTCGTTATAAAATTACCTGGTATTTAATTTTGTTTTTACCAATGTATGATAAAATCTTAAAGCAAACAGGTCTCTTGTATTATTTTCAATAGTTATAAAAAATTTCGGCGCCATACATATATATAATGCATACATTTAGATAGTATGTATGTCTAGGGTATTGACTGGAGAAATTTAACGCCCACGCGCAATCATTGCTAATTTTTTTTTATTGGCGATTTTTTTATTTGCAAACCGGCCAATTGCAAAATTTGATGACGAACTTAAAGAGAAATCGTGTGCCTTTTAAAGGCAGATTGAATCCGGATGTAGGCGGCTGGTAACTAACTGGTGGGTAACGGGTTATGCCGGGCGAGTAACTCTTAACTGGAAATGCTCATTGACGAGTTGACTTCCAAGAGGTATGCAGCTCTGCCCCCCTTGTCCCCCCTAACTCTTTCTGCTGGTTTGCCTCTTGAGTCCCCCTCGTTTGCGTTTTTTTGCTACTCATTATTATTACTTTTTTTTATTATTCTATTACAAACATACGCAATTACTCAACAAATAATTCAATTATAATCATTATACACTCAGTAGAATAAATTTAAAGCTTAGGCTGTGAAAATTTTATAATAAAGTTGAAGGAAAAGATGAAAACTTTTTCCAAGACTTGGTTCGCTTTACAGAAATTTTTACGATTTGACAATTGTTTTGATCAACAAACGATTTGAGCTAGAAAGCTGGAAATTGGCACAATGATAAAGCTTAAAATACAAACTTGTTCTTACTTACAAAAATTCGATATTTTCTCAATTAACAATTTGATATTTTCTGATTTTCTACTTCAACTGTAATTTCTGAAGCTAGAAACTTAAATACTAGAAGAATAAATTTCAGGGGTTGATTAGGAGTCAAAAGGAAACCGAGCTAGATAAAGCACGAACTTCGATTAGTTTTATTTTTGGCTGGAGGTATACTTAGGGCCGGTTGTATGTCGCAAAGTAAATGCTTTTTACCATTAACTCAGGGTAGATGGTAAATGGAGGGGATGGGATGGCCAATCAGATGCCAGGTACTGATAAGTGCCTGGCATCTGATTGCCAGCGTATCCCTCCATTACCATCTACCTTGGGTTAATGGTAAAAGCATCTACTTTGCGACATACTAACTCGGAGCTTCTTAGTTGCAGAATATTAGTAGGTATCAAATTGCTGCCCTTGTTGGGTTTAATTTTATGTGGTTCTATACATATCTGATGGTTAGCTGATTTAACTAAAAGAAAAATATAACCGACACTTTATCCGGTTGTGGACAAATCGAAAGGATTTTCATGATTAGAGTAGTGAATTTGTTGATATTTAAGAGGAAATCAATGAGGATGTCCTCTTCTTGATGCAAATAAAATATATACCTACAGGTCGATTCACAGTGAGTGTAAAACACTTTGGGCAATTTTCGGGTCCTATTTCAACAGCTTATAGAAATTACAGCTGATCAAAATTTGAATTAAAAATACTCGTATGCATATACATTTATGGTAATATGCTATTATATAGTATCTATTTAACATTGAGAACAAGACACAATTAATTTTAATTCTTATTTTGGTAAGAAAAATGCACTCAAAAACTGCTTAAAAAATGCTCCTTGAAATCACATACAAGCTTGACACCTGCAATTTCATGAGTCATGAGCCTGAACAATCACAATGATGTTGTGAATATGAGTAACATATCTATTATTCTTTGAGACATCTGTCCGCGAGGGCATATTTTAACACCACAAATGAGGTCCTTTAAGCTCTCTACTCATGTATTTTTTTTATTTTTATTCTCTTTAACTTTCGGTACCATCAAATATTCTTCAATTCGATTATTCATTTCATCGCGACGAGCTTCCAGAGCTCCCAAAACTGATACACCCCTTTTGACCTTTCGCCTATAAATACATTTGCATTTGAGATAGTTATGGTCAATCTCGTTACTAAATCATTTACCAAACTCTGACTTAGTAGCCTATATTCTTCCAAACACCTGAACTGTTTGAAATTTTAGGATTATTTGTCATTTCCAAATTGTTGTTTAACATTCTATAGGAATGAAAAAGTCGTAAAAGCGTTTGTTAACAAGTCGAGAACTGAAGTAGGTGGATACCGGATTTTATCACACTATCAATCGCATTATCTATTCATCATGTCTAGTCCTCTTTCACCGAAGGAGATTTTCAAAAGTCGTGTAAAAAATTTTAATTTAATCAATTTTGTTGTGCACACAATACAAATCCGAAAAGAAAGATTTTAGGGCTTTTATAAAATTGAGTTCTTTATAAATCTTTAATAATTAGTTACAATTTTAGAATTCCATACCTTAAAAAATAATCAATTGAAACTTTTTAGAAATTTAAATGTATGACTGACTGTAATTTTGACCAGTTATATATAAAAAACCTAAAAAAAACGTAACTTTTATGAAAAGACTTAGTTGACTCTCTGCTTAACTGTTCATTTTCATCTCATTAGTTAAAAGCGAGTAGTGGACCGCGATTGGAATTAGGTGTACACGTCTTTGGAATTATGTAGAATTATTTTGGAATTCATTAGATAATGCTCCTTTATCTATTGTCTTCTACTTGGAAATGAAAGTGGAAGTGGAATTAGGTGTATAGGATATTAGGTCGAGGTTCACCCCTCGGTTAAAACCCTTCAATAGCACCAGTATCCGTATCGACCATCTGTATTTTTCTGATTTTATGCAGAAGTTCTTAAGGTATAGAAAGCCTAAAATTATATATATATATTAGTTTTGGAAGTACATTTTGATATCGAAATGAAGTATCCATAACTTTTCATTTTTTAGTTACGTTGATATCATTAGATACTAGTCAGATGGATAAATAGACAAATAAAATAAGCTGACGGGCTCTGATGTGGCCATCCACTTGACTTTATCATACAACTTGAGCCCTAAAATTATTTATAATCATGTAGGGGGGAGTTAGTTTTTGCATTTTTATACTTCTGGGGTCCCACTGATTACGTATACAAAATTCGGTAGAGTTTGGTAAATGGCCAAGATTTTCATTTTTTGACTCTACCCCCCCCCATTTTGGGAGGTTAGTTTTTGCATTTTTAGACTTCTGGGGGTCCACTGATTATATATACAAAATTTGGTTGAATTTGCTAACATGGCCTAGATTTTAATTTTTAACTCCCCATCCACACCTTTAATTTTGAGTCGATATGTAACAAAATCTAATCAGCTCTTAATCTCAATGGACCAAAATTACGTGTGAAATTTGGTTTCGATATTCAAACTAGTTTTTGAGCTAGCTCGTCCACAAAAATTTGGTAACGCACAGACTAACAGACATTTTGACAAAACAATTATTATCTCGAAAAATACAATTTTTTCGATGTTTACTTATTAGAGCTTTTTGTAGAGCAAAATGCCATAGTTTCGCTCAATTTTTTAATCAAAATAGTTTAAGCCGTTTTTTAGATATTTTGAAAAAAGAAGGAATAAACCACTTTTTTCATGCACGATTACAATACTTGACCATACCCTGTATGATAAAGTAAAAAAATAATCGAAAATGATATTTCTCTACATTTCAGATGTTTTTAAAGCCAATAAGTGAATCAACTGAATAAAAATATTTCGTAAAAAGTTCGTTGTGATGGCAAAATGTTTATATTTTCTAAACAAAGAACTGATCCAATTTTGGTTTAAAAAATGCTGAAAATCAGAAAAAATATAAATGTCTTATCGGAGCTATCGAAGGGGTTGTTGCTATTGAGCTAAGATTTGGCATTCGTGTTTGTGAAAATAATTTGCACCTTTTTCTGCAAAGTTTTAACTTTTAAGCTTAAAATGTTCACTATGAGAATAAATTATCTTATTATTGATTTTTTTCACTTTTTCGTTCAATTCATTTTAATATTCTCGCCCATGATTTCAACTTCTCTGCTTTTAGGATTGGGTGAATTAAAGATTTAATAATTGATATATTTATAAATAGTGAAACAGCCAATGGGGTAAATAATTTCATATTTTGGATTAGTTTACATATATCTACAATATGGATATACTCAAGGACGTGATCAGCTATGGGCAGGGGGGCAGCTCCACCCCCCCCATTAGAAGAAGAAATAAAGTCTATTATGTTGGCAACTAAAAATGAGAACATGTAAAAATATTTCCCCTAATTCATTGTGGTGTCTTTTTTAAAATAATTTATAACATTAAACTTATAAACTACATATTTATTTCTATTTTATTAATTTATTTCGAACTCTCACCCCTCTCCCTCGAAACTAATATAAGCTGGCCCCTAGCTCAAATCCTGGGCAAGCCCTTGGATATACTCATAACATATATCGAATCATGAATTTTGCCAGGGGGTCGGGTAGGCTAGGCGGTAGCATGTCAGCCAGCTAACCAAGAGGACCCGAGTTCGAATCTGGCTCGAGGCATCCGGCTAAAAATCTGACCCCCGAGGTAGAGACAAATTTAAAAATAAAAATAAATAGTATCGTAAATGGCTTATGGCTACCATGGCCGAAAAGCCAAAAAAAAAAAAAAAAAAAATGAATTTTACCCTCCGATACTTAATTGCGAGCAAAAACGAATTTTTTTATCAAATGAAAATGTTTTTACAGCTTTTATCTAACTTGGTTCCTTTCTCTGTTGTGTGGTTGTCCAGCTTAATAATTATTAATCTAAATTATGGACACATTTTCGAATAGTAGTCAGAAGTGGGAGATTAAATTAATATGTTACTGACTATGACAAATTTTCTTATGCCTCGATGTAGAAGTGTTTTTGCTTTTTAAAATTATTTTCAAAAGTGAAACAGAGCTCTAGCATTAGTGTCGTTACAATGTCTGTCCGCCCGTATGTCAAAGCATTGTAGATTGTATTCTAAATAAGATAAAAGCTTGAAATTAACAACTTATAATTAATAGAGATTGTCGTATTGGTGCGACTTATATTTATCCAGTTTCTCCGAATTCAAAATCGAATTGAAATTTGGATTTTTGTGGGGTCAAAAATAAAAAATATTTTTTATTCTGATGCGTGATTTTTCCTGCAAAGATATCTTTTAAGTAGAATGAGATTGATTTATTCATTTTTTTTTTCACTTTAAAATGACAGTGTGAGATTTCCTCAAGTTGGCAATTTTTAAATGATTGTTGTAAGAGCCCAAAACATTTTAGAATTGGCTTAACTTGAAATCATATAAAAAAACTTCCACAAATTCACTCCTTATCAACGACAAATAAGAACCAATTTGATATCTCAAGTATTTTGGGAAAAGGTCTGGGGATCTAAGAATCTGAAATTTTGCAGAAAGGTTATAGGTGGAGATAAAGATAATTTTGATGTTTTTATTTAATTTTAGACTCACTATGTGAAATTCATAGTGACCAAAAATATGGGGGGGGATCAAAGAAAGCTGATATTTCTAAAAGAATGGTCGCATACTTAATTAAAAGGAGATGTTATAATGTCACATATAAAAATTTTATATTGAGATTAAGAGCTTTTGTCAAAATGTCTGTTAGTACGTTAGTTAGTACGTTACCAAGATAATTTTTTTATTATTTTATTTTTTATGTACGCTCTAGGTCAAAAACTAGTGTGAATTTCAAAACGAAATTTCACATGCGGACTTGGTGCATTGAGATTAAGACCTGATTAGATTTTGGTTGAAATCGAACTAAAATTTAAGGGTTGGGGTTTAAATAATTAAAATTATAAGATTTTCAAATTTAAAAAAAAGATGAAAAATGAAATATACTATAAAATGAACCACCATAATAAAAAAATAGAGTTAATATTTTTAGGGGGCCGAAATTGGAGGGTTCCAAAAAATAGACCCTTTAATCGATTTGTACGAAATTCCGCATATGGACCCTATAGGATCTTATGAAAATTAATAAATATGTGAAATTGATAGTAACCAAAAAGAGGGGGGGGGTTCAAAAATAGTTTCAAACAAAAATCGAATAAAAAGCTGATATTTCTAATAAAATAGTCTCATAATTAAAAGGAGATATTATTAATTGCTAATGGTGGAGGGTGTTCTTTTGTAAATAATTCTAAATTATTTTTTTAATATTAAATATAAGTGAGGGACCAGGTGTATGGTAAATTGATGTGGATGACCACATCAGCTTATTTAATAAAAATAAATAATGTTATATATAAATTTAAACATTAAAATAAATTGTATAAGCAATTTTATTTATTTAAATAAGTTCAAATTATTAGAAAAGTCTATTAAAATTTAAGATTATTAATTTGTATATTAATATTTTGTATTTATATTTTATATTAATTTTATTATTTTGTTGTAACCAATTTGCAGCTAAATTGAAAAATCAGATTTCAACCCGACTAAACTTGTTGTTTTTTTTCTCTCTCTATCTCTTAAAATACCCTTAAAATTATTATATAGAATCGAAGTTCAGCAGAGCTGCAAATTGAAAGGCTTTCCGCGGATTCTAAAAAAATGCATATAAACATAACATTAGAATCTGTCTAATCTGTATGTTGTATAATCATAAAAAAGTTGACACTTTTTAAGATATTAATCTTTAGCTGCTGAATCTAAACTATCATAGTGTCTGCGCCAACTTTTATAGAATGAGGTGCAATCATTCTTTCTCCCCTAAGAGAGATAACTTCCCTTAATATAACAATTGTTTATTAATAATAATAATACATCTTTATTCCTCGACCTGCTTAGAGGCACAAGTCCTCGGTGGCTAGGTCCTCCAAACATCAATACAATCTAGCTACAATACATTAATAAACATCAATACAAATTAATTACAACAATTTAACAAATAATAAACAAGTAAAGAAAAAAAAGAAAGAAAAAGAAAAAAAAATAGAAATGTATGGTCATTAACAAATAACATGACCATAGATTTCCATCAAAAGACAAAAAGTAATTTAAAAATTAGATAACTCAGTCGATTAAAAGACTCGTCCCCAGGCTTTTTTTTATAATAATACTGATACAAGAAGAAGTTGCATCCTCTGTAGTCCACGAAAATGACTCGAGAGCTTGGAGTCAAAAAGTCGGGCATTCTGATGAGTTTTTTTGCATTAAAAATGTGCAATCTAGGTGGTTTCAGCTAAAACTTCTCTTTCGATAAATGTTTATTAATTTCTTCTTAAAAATCCACAACAGTGGTAGGTACTCAATAAATGTTTTTCAATTTTATAAAATTAATTTTAAAATTATTTTTAAAATTCTTTTCTGTTAAAAATTTGTATTAAATTGATACAGTACATTTTCTTTTATATTTATATTGTTCTTTGTTATAATGACTTTATTCCACCAAACTATTAAATTCCAATAACTAATATTAAGGGATGCTATAATAAGGACAATACAAAGTTTTTAGGTCACTTAACATTTTCTCATAAATGATTTTTCCATTTTTTTTTTACGAATTCGCTGTTTCTCCTAATTACTTGATTCTTGATATTTATTAATCATTACACCTTCTACTGGAGAAACCTTTCTCTTTAAAAAAGAAAGATCAGATGATTATCAAAGGAAAATAAATTTTGAATGTGATATAGAAAAGCTGCTTTCAGAAATCTCCTGTCACAAACGTTCGTTTTCAAATATTATCGATATTTTTATAAACATTTCAAGTATAATAAATATAAATTCTAAAAAGATTTATCATTGACCATTAGTCATAAAATTTACATAAAGGACTGTATAACAAAATAAATTGTAAATAGATAAGCGTATTAGGAATCGTTATTAATTTAATTCTTGTTCCACCCTTTGCCCGAATGGTCTTTGGTAAAGAATCAATTGTGCAAGATGCAGATTTCTACTTGTTTAAATAGAGTCCCAAGATATCCATTTTGTTTCTATTGGAAATGTGACCCGAAATGACCTTATAATGAATAAATTAAAATGAAATCTTGATATTTTTGCCTTAAGGCAGTTCTTTCGCGACAATCCACACAAAAAGTTTTAGCCTCTTAACCACTCTATACATATGAACGGTGCTAAAATTTTAGGTTATGTTTTTTTAACGTGACTGTACTTTTCACACTACTATATTCTCTTTATGAATGGATCATTTCCAATCGATTTAACTTATATACCCTCCACTAAAAATAATCGTCTAAATATGTTTTTTTTTTTTACTTTTTATCAAAAAAAAGGTAAATAATTTCAATTTTTTTTTTCAGTTACTCCGAATATATTATTCTAACAAATATATTCGTTTTTCATCAAGATGGTGAAAGTCCTTCAATGAAAAAAAATATCGGTTGTCTGTAAAGTCGGTTTACTGACGATAGTTGAACGTGACAACGTCATAAGAAAATACTGATGGAATGGTATTTTCTTATGACGTTGTCACGTTCAACTATCGTCAGTAAACCGACTTTACAGACAACCGATTTTTTATTTATTTATTAAACCAATGTTTTTTACACAATTCAAAGATTACAATTAAGTTATAAAACAAATAAAAAAATTTAAATATATATTATAGAAATACCAAAATATAGTTTTTAAATCAGGTACGATTGTAAGAAAAAGTTGAAACGATTAATTATATTTAATATCCTTGAAAATGGGTTAACTTGTTAAAAAATATTCTTTTCGATTTACTTTTGTCTACATAACTCTTTTTGTTATATAGTGTAATCTTATTTTAAAATAATATTTTGAAATACTTTTAATTAGTAATACTATATGGTTTTCCATTGGGAGATTATTTAAAATATGGTTATTTAATGAAGAGAAAATATTCGAGTGTGATTCATTAAAGTCCATCATTAAAAGAATTAGTCAAATATATTTCATTGTATTTTTTTCATAAATTTTCCTCCACTGTCATTTAACGCCTCTCTAATAATTGATTCGGCTTTCCTACACACACTTTTAATAAAAAACAAAAAATATATAAAGAAAATCAAACTTGTTTTTTATCACTGTTAATAATAAAAAGAACTGTCTTAAAGATGGATACTATTAACATACGTTCAGATGGGAAGAGAAGGTTTTGTGCCCTTCACACGATGGCGGCTGGAGGGGAAATGCCTGTCTTGACTGGAGACACCCCCACTCCTGCTTTTCTAGCCTAGCTGTTCCTCCTTAGCTCCTTGCTCGTTCCGCGCTCTCGCTTGCACTTCAAGCCTTAAATGGAACGCCTCAGATGAGTCATGTTCTTTCGAGAGTGCAGCCGGCTTCATCGAATTATAAGACGTTGTCACGTCAATAAAATAATGATAATTTTCCCAGCCTTTCCCAAACTACCATATGTAAAAAATTTCATTTTTGATTGCAATTATTTCATGTTTGGTGTGGTAAAATGTCTTCAAATTTTGAAAGTGTGTTTATTATGCTTTTAATTAATTAAGTGTTACTTATATTCCAAGTTTCTAAGACTTCTTGAATTTTTGCATTTGTGAAAGAACTTACTTAAACAATTTTCAATCAATAACAAATGGAATGAACAGGATACTAAGGGGTTCTTTATAGCAACATAAAAAAATGATATTTAGAAACATAGAAGTTCCATCAATCCTATTCATTATATCCAGAATAAGAACTCATTTCTTCATTTAAAGACATAGTAAAGCGGAGGCTAAAAGAAAAGTTGTCCTCTAAATCTAATAAAATGAAAACTAAACGTTTCAAAAACATTTTACAATAGATAGCCTATTTTTTTAAATATAAATTTCTATTTATTTCTGTGATTTCTTTTATCATTAAAGAAAGAAAGCTATTCTTTTTAAGACCAAATCATTTTTTCAATTCAGTTTCGTCTGCTTGTCAGTATTTTTCTTGTTAAAATATTAGGGAAATAGTAAAAACTTTTTAAAGACTCGGTATTCGGTATGATTTCTACACAATTAGGTGATTCGGCAATTTTTTGTCAGCTGATAATTTGAGCTAAAAATGTGAAACATAGATCAAAGATACAAACAACTTATTTATTTCAGCTCTAAGTGGCAATAATCGTTCGATTATTCCTAATATAACAATTTGGATTTTCACACTTTTCTTGAATTTTTCAATCGAAAGTTCAGAGGATAGAAAGTCCAAATTTTATTAGTTTTAGAAATACAAAAATCATCCCCAGAATGAACTTTCTAAGATTTATAAATGTTAAATCGCCGGTACAAAATTTCTATGGTAAAGAAATCATTTGAGATTGTGATAAAGTAAATTCAAGCTTTCATGGATAATTTTTATTTCATAAGAAAAAGGTTGATTTCACCACCTCTGATATTGAACCCGAGTGTCAAAAAGTAATACCGCTATATTTTTCGAAGAGGACCCATCTGATATATAGTGCCGGAATCACGAAAATTTTCGTTTTCCCCCTTAATATCATTTTTTAATACATATTTTTTTTTTTTTTTTTTTTAATGCAATCGAAAGCAAGAAGGGGTGCACCAGTAAAGATGCAGCCCCTATGGATCTCGAAAGACCCTTGCATTACCGAAGAGAAGGGAAAGTTGATTAAGTGAGAGGGTGTAGACGTAGGTGTCTATGCACCCCGGTTTTGAAGGTTTGAAGATCATAGGTGCTAGGAAAGATAGAGGCTGAGAGAGAGTTCCAGTTCCTAGAAGTCATGAGGATATATGTGTTCGCGAATGAAGTGGTCCGGCACTTTTCCAATTCGACCGCGAAAGAGTGTTGGGAGTCGGCAAAACGTGTGCTACGTGCAAAGCATGCATCTAAACTCGAGCCACAAATATAAGATAGAATAATTATATAAAGGACTCCCAAACTTGAGGTCTATATTTCACAAATGTATTAGATATTGTTATAATGAAATTTTTCAAATAGCAATATCTCCAAACAAGGTTTTTGCTCATTTCTGGTTCTGACATAAGCGTCAAGATATGTATATACACCTAAGTCTCCACCCTCTTACTTAATCAGCTTCCCCTTCTCTTCGGTAATGCAAGGGTCTTTCGAGATCCATTGGGGCTGAATCTTTACTGGTGCGCCCCTTCTTGCATTCGATTGCATTAAAAAAACGCGATAAATATTTGACTCAAGACTTAATATTCATTTGTACCTATAAATGTTCACGGTCTAGGGATTTTAAATATAAACTTTTATTTATATCATATAGTCTAAATAAAGATTGTTGAGTCTGTTTCAAATTTCAAATTTCTTAAAAAATATAAACATAGTGGAATAACTATTCCCGAATTGAATATAAAGGTTCAAATTGCCTATAGTTCAGGGGCGTAGCAATAGGAAATGGCGTCTAGGGCGAGCATCAAAGTTCCGTCCTTTCGAAAATTATCTAAATATAAAATAAACATTTATTAAAAAATTCATAAATTTTACTAAACATTTCTGATTAATGATAGAATGAATATTTTTTCTGAACTATTTAATTAGAAAATTGAAAAATAGTAAGCACTAAATATTGTTTTAAATTATATAGGTACTTGTATCAAGTCATGGTTAAAAATGAGAAATTTCTGATCGAAATCAGAATTTATTTGAATTCTTACTTTTACTGATATTAATCAATTTTAACCTGTATCCGAGTAGCGTGTATATCTGTAGTTTTCTGCTATTAAGTGGAAATATACAGGCTACTTCAGGGACTTCCCTGGTTTGGCAAGCTTCTAATTCTAAAAATTCATTTTTATTGCATTTATTATTTATTATTATTATTATGAATTGTAAGTTTACTGGCTTTCTATGTAAAATATAAATATGATTTTAAAATTAAATAAATACCCTCTCTGGAAAAATTCATGAAATAAAAAATATAGAATATTATTTAAATATTGATCAAATAATTTTTCATATATCTGGATAGCGAATTTGAAATGAAAAAATGAATAAGAATAGACGCCATTTTAGAACCGCCATTTTAAAAAATGTCTTCCTTATGATTAAATTAGTTGTTAAACATTTTTAACGTACCTAGCCTTACTCTTTTGAAAATAAATACATACTTAATTTAATAATATCGTATGGAATAATAAATGTCCGCAGCCCTCTGCTTCATTTTTGTTTCGTGAAAAAATAAATAGTTGGTTTTCAAGTTCTAATTAAAATCCATTGTGAAAATATGTATATTTTTTCAAATTTTTAAAAAATAAAAAATAACTTTAATGGCAAATATTTAAATGAATATAGTATTTTAAAAACAATAATAATAACTTCATTTATATATATCTCATTAACATATGGATCATCAATTGCTTTTTACTGTTTTCTATTCGAGATGAAAAAGAATTTTTATAATGTTTTTTGGCATTGTCAAAGGAGACAGAAAGTAACTATTTTTTGAACTACTTTCATTGACTTTTTGTTACCCTGAAGAAGGAGAGAATAAATCTCCGAAACGTCGGTTTAACAAATAAATGTAAAATAATAAAACCTCTATAGTCTTATTTTTTACAACCACCGTGGACTGCTTTCATCAACATCCAATTACATATTTATACCAGTCCGTCTCCTAAAGAAAATCTCTATCAATAAAATAAACACATTTATTAAAAAAGACGTAAATTTTACAAAACATATATATTTTCTGTCGCTCGCAACTTGGATGGATTTTGCAATCGTAAGCATAATCTGAATTGAAATGAGCAGATTTGGAAAGACGCTTTCATACCCTTACTGAACAACGAATTCTTATTTGAATATGAATTATTATATTGTTGAATTTTATAATATGCGAATTTTGCCCTCCTCTTTGAATGGCGCCCAGGGCACCTGTCCTATACTTACCACACCCTAGGTACGCCACTGCTATAGTAGCAGACATTAAATCCGAGCTGTTAAATATCGTTAAAATGTTTTTCTTCATGTTTCAGAATTTCTAAATAATAACAAGTAAATTTTTATTTTGATGGACTATAATTTTGGCTGCCTGGCGAGTTTCTCGCCGAGTATACATGCTGATTGATTCATTTTAATCAGAAAATTGAGAAACTTGAATTTTAACTTAATTTTCAATTCAATGTAATTTAGTGTTATTTATAAAAAAATAAATTCAGAAAGACGACAAAAAATTAATAACAAATATTTTTGATTCATGAAAAATTGATCAATGGAAATGACTTCTATAAAAGTTCTGTTTACCATAAAAATCAAAAGAAAAAAATCATTAACGCTCAAGTTTAACGAATGTATATAGTGAAATTCTTCGTTAGAATTCAACCTTACGTGTAGTGGGTTTATTACACTCTTTAAAGATCCCGAGTGAAGACAAAACTGCCTCAGGGACTTAGCGACATATTGCTTGCTCACTTGGTCTCCTGGTTTTCCCACCCCATATCATGTCCAACCCATATTTCATATTTTCCTTATATTTAATCCCCCTTCTAACCACCTTTATTAAGTAGCGTCTTAATGTTTTGATAAAAATACCATAATAAATTAAGATTTTCAGGGGGTTGATAGAGGCTGCCAGATAATAAAGACGTTTCTTTTGGTTCTTGACTATTTTTTACACTGATTATTTTTCTGTTATACTAGTATATATATATATATATATATTTACTATAAAGCCCATCTGCCTGATTCTTTGGGGAATCGAAACAGATGAATATATATTTTATATATTAGTGACGTGCGGTAAATGGATGCTATGGACGCGGCGCATCCCTAAAATTTCAAACATTTAGAGTATTTTCATAATTTCACGAGGATCTTTAAATTTTCAAATTTATTATCCATTATTTCAAATATTTGTATAAAAAACATTTTATGTTTTGAAAAATATATTGGTTCTCGAACGGAAATAAAATTGTTGCATAGTTTCAATTAAAAGGAATGATTTTTCCGAAAAGGGTGCGGATAGAAGGTTTAAGTCCCTGCCTGGTATATCTTCTAGTTCAAGCATGCCAAAGACAAGTCCAGACGAGTTTTAGTCGAATCAAAATTGTTCTCGCTGAGGAACTATTAAAATAGAAATAATAGAAAAAGAAATAAATAAAGATGATTCGAAAATCTTTGGACTAATTCATTTCTAAGAACTCTCAATATATAAGATCGGAAATAACTAAGAGTGCTATAGACAAGTCATAGATTGCTTATAGCAATAGAATTAGGAGAAATTTAAGATTTTCTTATAGGACAGGCTGATTCATTGTGGAAGATGGTCGATTTCCATCTCAGGGACTGTGGAGTTTAAGTCACAAGATTTAATTTCTGACTCCTACCCTCACTCACACAAAGCAGTATCCGTTTGGGGAGAAGGTCCCAAAATATATTTTTAAAAAAATCTAATGTTAAATTTGAAAAATAACGAAAATGATGCCGTATTCGATGAAATTTGCAAAAAAAGCGAAAATTAAAACAAATTTTCAAAAAATGAAGAGTCCTTTTTTGTGCAGCATCCCCTGGTTGAAAATTCACCAACCACTGACTGACAGCCACTGACATATATACCTAAGCTATGTCGGGAGGTAGAGTCGACCAGGGTTTAAAGAGGCAGCTGAATTATCTGTCACCCAAAACAGCGTTCGAGAATCGCGCCACTTCAGTTGACATTTCAGAGACTAGAGTTGTTCCGAAAAAGCTCCACAGGCTCTCGGAGGGGGGCGGCTGCCGAGGACAAGGGATTCTCGAGGAGCAGCATTAGGTTGGCAAGGAACGACACGGGGAGTCTTGTGTTTGGTGTCAGTGTGCGTGCCGCGGGACTTGATGGCCTCTTCTAACCTTGAGATGATTAATTGAATGCTGAGGACTGCCTACAACTACGAAATCAGAAGTGGAATAAAGATCGCCATGCCCATATTCGGATTCAAGCGAATTGAAATCGGGTGAGGAATTTCCATTTTTTTTCCGCCCCTTTGTTTTCCTTGTTTACATAAGCAAGTGAATATTATTGAAAAAAAAAAAAAAAAAACAGCAAATTTTATAATTTTTACTTGTTTGAATCTGATTTTTCTTCATGATAATGAATAAAATCTGGTATCTTTTGAAAGTAGAGTAAAGAGATTATTTTTGAGGTTCTTCTTCGCGGGAAGTTTTGGATTCGTGATCGCTCTGTGGGTGTATTTTTTTGGCGTGGCTGTCGGCTCGCACTGCTTTTGTGTCCCTTCCGCTGAGGATCGTCGCCCGGATGTGTTTTTGTTTTTTTTATCAAGACTGTTTGCTGGTGTTGTCGCGAAGCAATTGCCTTAAATTAAATAATATTTAAATAATTTTAGGAAAGCCTGAGTTTGCTTTGGCCAATATTGAAAAAAAAAAAAAAAAAAAAAAGAAAAGAGAAAAAGGGAAATTAATGGATTTGTTTGTATTAAGTTTGATAGTAAATTCTCTTTTTTTTTTTCTGTTTTTTTTTGTTGGTGGATGAAGGATGGGGAGGTGGTTATGAATGTGAATATCAGGTCAAAGGCGACATAGAAAAGTTTGGTCATTATTGATAATTGTTCATAATAGTGATTGTCTAATTGTCTAATTGTTGTGGAGGTTTGGCAGTGGTACGTTGGAGAAAGACGTATCAGGTTGAATTGCACTCGACTCTTTGGGTCTGTTGCCTGACAGTCGTATCTCAGCCGAACTGGATTCCTATTCATATTGAAAGAGTGGCCTGGCTGAGGTGAATTGACTAATCTTTAAGTTTAAGACTTTCGAGAGTTATTGACTGCTTTGGATGTCTGCTTCGAGGCGGAGGATCGCGTTTTCAGCCAGTTTGCGAGAGGAGAAAAGTAGACATCTGTGCATGAAGTAGATGGAGCTTAGGCCTAGGCGCATGTAATGTAGAGTCAAGCTACAATTTAGAAGCTAAAGTAGATATCAGTGCATGATGCATGTAATAGATGGAGCCCACCTAGACACCCGCAAACGTCAAATTAAATGACGGTTTAGAAACTCTGTGTGTATGATATGATGAATGTACGCGGATGCTGTGGTGTCCTAGTGGCACGTGGTCTGTGAGTTTTCGGAGTTATGGTGTCGCCGTAAATACGACTGCGGTGGTGTCACAGGGCAAGCATTGATGAATGAACGCGGATGCTGTGGTGTCCTAGTGGCACGTGGTCTGTGTTTTTCGGCGTTATGGTGACGCCGTAAATACGACTGCGGTGGTGTCACAGGGCAAGCATTGATGAATGTACGCGGATGCTGTGGTGTCCTAGTGGCACGTGGTCTGTGTTTTCGGCGTTAGTGGTGACGCCGTAAATACGAATGCGGTGGTGTCACAGGGCAAGCATTGATGAATGTACGCGAGATGCTGTGGTGTCCTAGTGGCACGTGGTCTGTGTTTGCGGCGTTATGGTGACGCCGTAAATACGACTGCGGTGGTGTCACAGATGGGCAAGCATTGGCGTTTTCAGATGGTCAGGAGTGACCGAACGGTAGGTACTACATCACACGAGGACGTGTGAAAACGTCAGGAGGCCGTGTCGGAGGTAGAGTCGACCAGGGTTTAAAGAGGCAGCTGAATTATCTGTCACCCAAAACAGCGTTCGAGAATCGCGCCACTTCAGTTGACATTTCAGAGACTAGAGTTGTTCCGAAAAAGCTCCACAGGCTCTCGGAGGGGGGGGGCGGCTGCCGAGGACAAGGGATTCTCGAGGAGCAGCATTAGGTTGGCAAGGAACGACACGGGGAGTCTTGTGTTTGGTGTCAGTGTGCGTGCCGCGGGACTTGATGGCCTCTTCTAACCTTGAGATGATTAATTGAATGCTGAGGACTGCCTACAACTACGAAATATATATTTTCTTTTGTACAAAGTTTTTTAATTGCATTCAAAATGTGTAGATATTTGTTTAATACTGTTCCACTATTTCTAAATGCTCAGCCACTGGAATCAGTATCAAAGCATGCAAATGAAGAAATTTCGTTTAAGCAAGCTATTGCAAATAAAAGAGATAAATAAATTCCCTTTGATGATTCTTGACCTGTGTATTTGAATAAATTTGCTTATATAAATAGAAATAGGTAGTTTTAGGTTGAAATTGAGAGAAACCAACTTCTAAAAAAGGGGTGGGTTTGTGTTTTTAGTGGAGATTAACATGTGAGTCCGCACAAGAAAGTTGGACTGAAACTTGTAAACAAAGCATATTTTGAATCAGGCTTTTGATTGGCGATCTCCTTGTGGCGTCAAGTTAAAGAAAATTCTGAGCGTCGGGTGATCGATTGCTGAAAATTTGCTAAGCATTGCTAGCAAATAACATTTAGATATCAGAATATAATTAAAATTTTCATCTGTGCATTTTAGTGTTGAGGGAAAAATAGCCTACCAAAAATCACATAAAACGGCCACTTTTTGAAGCTCTCTCAGCGTCTTTTTAAATCGAAAATTTTTTTAAATAAATTAAACCTAATTCTACTAAAAGAGATCTTTACAGGGATATCTCACACTCTAGGATAACAACATTTATTTTTGTATTTTTGACCTATACCTTATACATATATCAAATATATATACCTATGTGTGTATGTTTATTTGCATCAAGCAGAGGACAACCTATTTGTTTCTCTTTATGATTCAACATCTCTGATACACTCGACAAAATAAAAAACTTTTCAATTACATTTGATTATAATTTTAATAAATATTTTATTTTCAGGAAAATGAATAGAGTACACATGTCTACTAAATTTCAAGTTTTATTCAAATGTAGGTTAAAATGCTCTGCCACTTCCTAATAGGGTCCCGTTTTATTTTGTAAATGGAAACCTATAAAGGGAAAAAGTTGACACTGTTCTGCCATTGGTCAGGAAATCGAGTGCGTTAGTTAGTGCTGGATTTATTAGTCGGATAGAATCGCCTCGGAATTCTATTCATGGAGGGAAGAGAATACTTTTGGAGGTCATATTATTCGAAACAGGGGCGAATTTGAGCATTGTATAGGGTAAGAAGTTTAGTGAAGATTACAAATGTCTGATCTGAAATAGAAAGCCAAGATTACACAGGGACGAATTTACAAATTTGCCGCTCATGTTTCCAAAATAAATTTACTTAGGGTAGGTTATCTTATAATTAGATTTTTGAGACAGGCTTTCTCGAAACCAAAATAATTAATAATTTTGTTTGCTCTTCATTGCACAACAAAGCTAAAGCGTAAGGTCGATTTTACGACATTTTATGCTTTTCGTCGTTTGGTCAATTCCGCGCTAAGTTTATATTACAATTGTAGAAATTATTCGTTTTATTTGATTATTTACAAATTAATTTCAAGAATCCTCGATCCGCGTATTAAGTTCTATTTTTATCAACTCCCCCCCCCCAATTTTTGTCCCCCGAAAAAGATAATAGCTCTCTTTTTTGATTATAGGTTCATTTTATAGTTTATTTCATTTTTCTTGTTTTTTTTTGTTTGAAAATCTTATATATTTTAACTTTTAACCCCCCCTCTTCCATTAAATTTTTGGTTCGATTTCAAACAAAATCTAATCAGCTCTTAACCTCAATATAACAAAATTTACATGTGAAATTTCGTTTTAATAATTCATACTAGTTTTTGAGCTAGATGCGTACACAAAATTTAGTAT
This sequence comes from Forficula auricularia, assembly GCA_024734495.1. NCBI lineage: Eukaryota > Metazoa > Arthropoda > Insecta > Dermaptera > Forficulidae > Forficula > Forficula auricularia. The sequence goes on along the minus strand of JALMQS010000030.1, from coordinate 24,973,434 downwards.
ACGTACGTACTATAACTATCAGACATTTTGACAAAATGATTAATATCTCGTAAAACAATTTTTTCGGAAGTTCAGTTATTAGAGCTCTTTTGTAGACCAAAACGTCATGATTTCGAATAATTTTTTATCAAAATATTATAGATTCAGCCGTTTTTTGAAATATTTGGAAAAAACAAAGCAAAAAAGCACTTTTTTCATGTCACGATTACACTACTTGACCATACCCTGTATGGTAATGTAGAAAAAGGAAAATATTAGAAAAACACCGGGAAAAAACTTGAAAATTATAAGTATTTTTTTCCGCTATTCACCTATCACAATGCATCAATAATTTTAAAAAAAATGTTGGCAAAAATTCGCTATCTAAAATTTTGCCTCTGTGCCCAGATGCCTACTGTGCCTATGCGTATGGCAAATACGCCCCTGAGCTTACATTCATCAACTTTTACTATAGAAGTAATGTGTTCATTCCAAGAAAGGTCAAAGCCCAGAGTCACACTCATTATTTTGTCACACTCTTTTAATTGGGTTGTTCGTATATCTATAAAAATGAACGTGAGGGGAATAGATTATGAACTATAATTAGAAAGAATTATAATAGCTTTATTAAAAAATTTACCTCTGGCTATAAGCTTACCATATTTTATTAAGCTTTCTAAAAGTAATTAAAAAATATTATTTATGAATGATTAAATAAAAGGACAAATTAATTTAATATAGGTACATACCGAAATACATTTTTTCACGATTTCTTCAAAATGCGTAGTTAAATAAAAATCCTTGCTGACATTTAAAGACACCTGTGGTTAAATTCTTGGAAAGTTATTAAATATTGTCTAGCACCAACCCCTAAGCCTGATAGAGGTTCCTACTTGCTTGTGTGACAATGTATCTATCGTTTAAAATATACAATACTAGAGTAGGTTTCACAAAAATAAAAGATAATATGCTTGTTTAGCACCTCTCCATATTTATTTCGGGGTATAAGCCCATCTTCAGGAGTTCACCGAGGAAACTTGTTTTTGTGAAACCTACCTAGTATTTTATATTTCAAATTTATAAAATTTCTTAAATTTTTCAAAATTTTTCTTTACTTTATTGAAAAAGTTTCACCAAGAACCCACGGCATTCTCTCTTAATTAAAAAAAAAGGATCTATCTGGGCGAAATACATTGATATATAGGTTGTAAAGAAAGTTCCTGTGGTCTTTAATTATTAAATTTAAATGCATATATCTCAGCTCAAACAAAACTTTATTAATCAAAACAGGAGCCATTCCAATCAATGCACTTTTGCCAACGAGAAACAAGTTTTGTTATTCAGGTTGAATAAAATTCTGGAGTCCTGGAGTCGACAAACTCGTTGAATGCCGTTTCAGCATCTCTCTGGGATTTGAAGCATTTCTCACACAAGAAATTGTCGAAGTGCTCAGGGCCGTATTATCCAATAGATAATCTAGGCAACTGCCTATAGGCCCCCAACCCGTGAGAAAAATAAGTCATAATTAGGCGAATGAAACTTTTCAAAATTGAAACTTATAAAAAACTGTTTTCGATCATCAATGGTTCAAAAACGTTTAAATGCATTTGCAATAATGGCTATTTAATATGATATCTTGGAGAAAATCGACTTTCAGGATATATTGAAAGAATTCACATAAAAAAACTGAGAAAACTTAAAGTTTTGTAAATATGATTGAATATTTGAATAGTTTCCAATCAATAATTCTTTTTTTTCTGTGTAGGTAAGTACTGCATGAATTGAATAGCATAATATTACCTGTAAATAATTTTGTTTTAATAAATAACATACATTCATTAGTACCGAGATATTACAATTTGGTGTTATTATAAGGTTTAAATGATACTTATCTACCTAGAGACCTACCTACCTAAGGGGAGAGGGGCCCCGAAACTTGGATTGCCTGGGGGCCTCTACATGGCTTAATTCGGCCCTGGAGGTGCTTGAAAAAGTGGTAATGGGTGGGTGAGAGAAAAACTTCAACGTTTGTATCCAGCACTGGTCAACAGAAATGGTCCTATCCTTCTCCAAGACAACGCCGGCCCATCGACTGACCCTTCAAAAGTTGAACGAATTGGGCTCTCTCTACCAAACTCAGCAGATCTCTCGATTACCTCGAATAACAAAACTTCTTTCTCGTTGTCAAAAGGGCCTTGATTGCAATGGTCTTTATTTTGATTAATAAAGTTTTGTTTGAGCTGGGATATGTGCATTTGTATTTAATAATTAAAAACCGGAACTTTCTTTCCAACCTAATATACATATATGAACGGGTGCAGAGAAAATTTCTGAGATATATTGCCTTTTAAGCTTCGTGTCCCAATCGCGGAAATATCGTATGACGACCTGCCATATGACACTACATATCTTGCCGCTTGAAATGAGGAGAGAACAGGCAGATTTTCTTTTTTCTCTGTAATCTCATCAATGGCAAAGTGGACGACTCCCCTCGACTCTTGGAATTAGTCACCTTCAATGTTAGCAGCCATAGAACTAGGAATCCAGAAATACTGTCGATTCCTACCCATAGATTTTCATACCTGATGTACTCGGGTATGAGTCGCATATTAAGAACAGGAAATCCAGAATATGACTCTCGATATATTCAATTCATCCAGAAATGAGATTAAAAATCATTTTTTCCGAAAGCTTGGCGCATAAATGTTTGTATTTATGTTTGTGTTGTATGTACTTGTATTTATATTTATATATGCTTATATTTTGTATTCATGTCTAATTCTGTAATTAGTAGCTCTTTGTATTTATATCTGCATGCATTCATATTTGTGATTATATTGGTATCTGTATCTGTACCTATATTCTATAGTTGTTTTTTTTCTTGTATTTGTTTTGTGTTAATATTTAAAATTATTGTTAAACATTTTCTTTCTCACTACTCTATTGTATAAATTGATTAAAATTGGGCTTTCTGCCCGTGTATATATTAATAAATAAATAAAATGTAAAAGCAAGAGCTTCCACCTTTATACCATAAACATAGCATGATGAAGCAGTCAAGCATTTTGTCAAGGCATTGAATAAAGAAAACCCATGTTTCGAATATCTGGGGAAGGAGTTTCCTAAAATCACCTAAGAGGAAAAAAAAAGCTGTAATTTTCGTTTGTTCACCAATCCGTCAGTCAGATTTATAGCCTATCCGAGATTAAAAAAAAAACCATGGACATTCAGGGGAAAAAAGTATGGATTAGCTTATTATTTTAATTTATTTTCCTTATGCTTGAGTGTTACACATTATGTTATTAGGGTAAATTAATTTAAACATGTATAATCCATAAATCTAGATCGATATGTAAAATAATAAAACGCATGCGTTTCAATTAAAAATACTATTTTCTCGACTCAATTACTAGTTTTTAAGGAATTTGGTGTTGGTACTTGGTGAAACATTTTTTAAAATTATTGGATAAAAAATACTTGGTAGGTTTCACATTAAGATATAAAACTAAAACGAATTTATTATTATATCTTAATGTGAAACCTACCAAGTATTTTTTATCCAATAATTTCAATTACTAGTGGTGAATTTAGCCTGGCAGCACATTATATCTCACTTTTCGGACAAACAATTTATTAATCGAACTTAGCCTTTTTTTACCGAAGTGTTTGGGTGGGATTGAAATTTTTTCACATTTCTGTCAATTTGAATATAATATATATATAATAATTATATATAATATTATATATATTATTATATAATTTATATATAATATATAAGGCAAACGAAAAAAATTTGAATCAATTCAATATACGAAAACTTCCCATTCCGTATTTTAAAGAGCCAAATATAAAATGTTTCAAAAATCGTTGAAATAAATTTTATTTTCCTAAAATGTAATATTATCAGTGTTTTTATTTCCTGTGGCCTTAATTCAAAATCAGGCAGCGACTGATAAAATTGAGCACAACTGCCAAAGTAGATTAAAATGTCTGAAGGTTAATGATAATATAAATAGAGGATTTAAAGCCAACATTATCTTTTTTTTTTATTTTTGATAATATAAAGTTCATAAAGGTCAATAAAGTTGAAATTGATTTTTACATGAAGACAAACAGAAATTACAGTCTCTCTGAACGGAGCCTGCCGATGTATTGAATTCTCATGCGTTTTTTTCTTATTGTGATAATAAATATCTGTATCATTGAGAGAAAATCTTGTCAAACATGATTTGTGTGCGTGCGGATTGCTATGCTTAATTTAATTTTACCCTTAACTTTTTAGGAGTTAGGTGTTGGTTCTAGAGTGAAACATTTTAATATAATAATAAAACTTGAGCAAAGATGTGAGGTAGGTTTCACGAAAAAAAGAAATAAAACAAAATTGAGTTTTGAATTCGATATATTTCGGGGGTGAGCCATCATCAGGAGTCAAAGAAAACTGTTTACTTTGACTCCTGATGATGGGCTCACCCCGAAATATATCGAATTCAAAACTCAATGTTGTTTTATTTCTTTTCTTCGTGAAACCCACCTCGCATCTTTCTCAAGTTTTATTATTATATTAATTTTACCCATTTGAAATTGAATTTCTATATTCCAAATTTGATTTTGTTAGTTTCCAATTCGAAAATCAATTACTATGTATTATTAATTTACTGTTGAACATTAATAGAGAGAGATCTCTAAAATTAAGTAGCATTTATGGTAGCAGTGTTAGTTTTCGGCTAAATGATGTGTGACTCCGCCTGTGAAGTTGGCTTAATACGGCCCTTCAGGTATTATTGGTTGCATCCTAACAACGCACATATCCCTAAGAGAATTGGCATAGCTGATTCGGTTTAAATTACACCAGATTTTATTATAAAGAGACAAAAAGGTCCAAAACCAACATATCAAAAACTTCAAAGATGATTAAATAAATTAAGATTCTAGATAGGTTTCACATAATAAATAATAAATTGAGCCTGAATCGAAGAAAAGTGCAGTGGGCTTTTTCAAGACTTGGTATGCTCTCTACAAATAATTAATAAAAGCTTTTATTTAGCTTAAACGTTCCCTATTTTTTCCCATTTCCTGAATTTATCAGCTCGCTGAGCGAACCTACAAGTGATTTGTGTATCTAATTAAATTGTATTTGACAAAGTTATTTCAGTCAGCTCTTTTTGAGAAATTTTGAAAAAAAAAACTAAATGAAGTGGTATTCTGTAAAAATTTTATATCTTAGTCAAAATCTCTATATTCAAGATTTCATTAATATTTATCCATTTGAAATTGAATTTCTATATTCCAAATTTGATTTTGTTAGTTTCCAATTTCGACCGGTCTTAATACCATATCGAATATGGCTCTTATCCGTGTGGGATATTTAGAGGCTCTTGCCATCCTGGATGCAATTGAGATGCGATAATTTAGACTAATAGGAAATTAAGCCTTATTTGGCTCACTCGATTCTCTTGTTCAATCTTTGCCCCTATTTTATAGATAATACATTTCTAACGAAATCAAATCCCTAATCCCCTAATGCCTCACGTGATTCTAAATCATTCATCAACCCCTTCATGGACATATTAAATAAATGAATTAATCAACTCATTTATCATAGGAATATACTAATGACTTCCAGCACGTTTTTTCCTACCACTTCTTTCACAACCCTTAAAACATTCAAGTTCTGAGTGTTAAATTTTTTATTTTTTCCTTAAAAATCTAGTCACTGATAACTAGAGACCGGATTTTTATGCGGTAAAAACTGCCAAAATATGCAGTTAAAAAAGCCTGAAATATACAAGTAATTAGCAGAATACGTTGAAATATGCAAATATATGCAGTAAAAATTGGCAAAAAAATTTTATGCACTAAAAAATTAAAATTGAAGCCAAAAAGTCTATATATTTGAAGGAGTGAGTGCTATGAAAGAAATAAAATGATAAAGTAAGCTATAGACACCAAGTGACAAATATGTACTTTTATTGAGTGAAAAATTTAACAAAATTCTAATTATATTTAATATTATATTAAAAAATATTTAAACTCAAAGAAATAATAGGTGCTCTTGAATAAAATCAACATAATAAATATAATAATGTTTTAAAAAATGTGATCGAAAAAAAACCGGGTGGAGGGAGGGGGGGGGTTAGTTTTATTTAACAGACACGATTGTATTGTATTGCTATTATTTTTTTATATTAACAAGTCCGCCTCTCTGGTGTAATGGTCAGCTGGCAACCCGGAGGAGGGTTCGATTCCTGGCTATACCCAGACATTTTTTCTGTAAGTATAGGGTCTGGTAATAAAAGTTAAGTGGGGAGATAAATTTAACCTAATTTATGTGCGGAGAATTTACCACTGCTCGAAGCCCCTAAAAACTTAGTAATTTGGACCATATCCAACTTTCTGAGATTTAATTGAAAAGTTTTTGTTTTGCCGAGAGTAGCAGAGCAGCTGATTCACAAAGAGAAACAAAGAGGCCGTCCTCTGCTTGATCATGACATCAAGCAGAGGACAACCTCGCTTGTTCTCTCTTTGTTTCTGAGATTTGGCTCGTGATCCCGGCTTCTTTTCCTTCTACTCTGTTCTTTTCACGATGGAGGGGCCAGCCCACACAGGCCTTTAGGGGATGGACCTTCTGGTGTATCTACTTCTCACTTCAATATCATTAAAAAAAAAATGCTTTTCTTATTGACGTACAAATAATCCTATACTACTAAAGCGCATTTGTGCCTGCCTCTGTATATATCTATGTACCTATGTATGTCAGTCCCCCAACAAAAACAGTCGTCATGGTTAACAATTTAAATGAAATTATCTATATATTTATTTATTTGTTTATTTATTTAAACGGCTAATGCCTGATATATAGGTATATATATAAAATTAAGGTTTTGTCTGTACATTGGAGTGGTGGTGTTGGTGGGGTGCTGGGTGGGTGATGTTCGAGGGTCGGAGTCCAGGGGGCGGCCCCAGCTAGTAAACTAATAAAATAATGGAAATATTTGTCCGGTTATAATAATTCGGATAGATAATTGATCCCCTGGGTCGTATGTGGCGGCAAACAAAATATAGAATTGCATAGGAATCCGGTCGCTACTGATAACTTATGTTATAGTTGATGAACCTTATTGGTGTAACACCTTTTAGCATCAATACTATTAAAAAAGAACTTTCGCATGATAAAGCCATTTTTCAAAATACATTTATAGGACTTGGAGAAATCATGATTTTAAAAAATCTCAACGGCTTTATTTTTCGGGAATACACATCTTTCATTTGAATATATTGTATAATTATATATCTTGTTATTCTATTGTCATGAAAATAAAATTATATAAATATACAAGAGAGAGTACCTCACGTAGAAAACAAATGCTCGCTTTGATATTTAAATTAATAATGTGTGTTTTTGAATTAATTCAATAAACAATTGGATGTTGATGAAAGCAGTCCACGGTGGTTGTAAAAGTAAGACTATAGAGTTTTATTATTTTACATTTATTTGTTAAACCGACGTTTCGGAATTTATTCCTCCTTCTTCAGAGTCTATATAATTGACAAGACGAACAATAATTAGTATTGGGATTTTCACAAGTCATTCATAATATAAAAACAATATATACAAAACAAAATAATATCATAAATCTACTTACAACAAAAACTTTGTTGTAAGTAGATTATATTTTTGTTTGTATATATTGTTTTTATATTATGTTGACTTGAAAATCGTACTACCCTCAATTCTAGACCCTGAAAGGGAGGGCTGGGGCATGGTTTGATATATAAATGTAAAATAATAAAACCTCTATAGTCTTATTTTTAACAGCACCGTGGACTTTCATCATCAATGCATATTTATGCCAGTCCGTCTCCTAAAGAAAATCTCTATCAATAAACAATTTTCTCCACTCTGCCCACAAAGGAAATTATGGTACGGGTAGATAACAGTGCCGTGTGGTCTATAAAAGCTGAGGATGCTGCGAATCCCTACAATTTCAAAACGTCAAGACCAAGAGTATTATCATACTATACCATATGTTATGAAAAAATCTAATATACAATTTGAAAAATAAAGAAAAATTATGAGTTTATCGATTAATTTTACAAAAAGGAGAACAGAATAAAATAAAATTTTAAATATTGAGGGGTTCTTTTTTGAACAGCATCCCTAGCTGAAATGTCACCACCCGTTACTGGTAGATAGATCTTCAATTTACTCCTTGAACCCCTTTATAGAACGTAACCACATAGTATTTTATTAAAATAGGGCTCAAAAAGAAAATAAATTAACCGCAAATTTTACCATACATAAATAAATATATATGATTTGCTTTATTTATCCACTTAATACAGCCATTCATTCATGTTTAGGGAAATAATCTGGTGAAATTTTTCGGGTGTCGGCTTACTATAAATATATAATTGATAAATATTGATTGAAGCTATGTAAATTGATTCGTTCGTTTTTCATCTACTTTTTATTTATTATTTTTTCTATTGATCGGATCTATGTTAAAATATTTACACAATGTTCAATTCTTTTAAACTATCAGACTATAGACGAAGAGATACGTAATGCGGCATGTAATTATAGAAGTAAAATGCAATTTAAAAAATAGTCTGGTACTTCCTTTAAATTAAACTTACTTTGCTCAATCTTTTAATTAAGGACCTGCGTCTCTACTTAATTTCAGCTTTCTTCTATTTTTGGGTTTGGAGATTGAATAATTTTTATTTTTTTCAATCCTTTCCCCCATTTAGTGAGTCTAAACTTTATTAAATATGGATATATACCAACCTACCTTTTAAATTTAATCTTTCATCAATTTCTAAATTTGATATTATATAATTATATCCCTCTCTCTCTAATTCTTGTTTCTGAGGATTATTCCCAAAATGTATTATCAAAGACAAAGAAGGTTCCCAACCTTTTTCTTTCAATGAACCCCTTCTGCAATTTTGTAAGAACGCGATTCCCCCTTGCAGTGGCGCAACCGGGGGGGGGGGGGGGAGCTAAGGGGCTGAACCCCCCCCCCCTGGAAAAGGAAAAAAAACGAAAGAAATAGTAAAGAAGAAAAAATTTGGCCACCCTAATATATATATGTGTATGGGTACGTGGGTGTGTTTATGTGTGAGTGTATTAGCCCATCCCCCCAGAACAAAATCCTGATTGCGCCACTGCCCCCTGTTAGGTCGCAATGTCTGCCTCAAGCCCATCTTTTGGTACCCGGGACGGCCTAATGAAGGGGGATTAAAGTCAGGGAGACGGGGCCCAAGGGGTAAAGACAAAGGCGGGAGTCGCAGCTAGTTTCAAATAATATGCTTTTAATAATGAAAATACAAGGTGTCCTATTTTTTCTGAACCTCCAACCCCTTATTTTGGGTTTCGTTCGTTTGTACTCAGTCCAGAGTGGGTATAAATGGGTACAACCACTCTCTTTTTCGGAAGGAACCAATCTAAGTGATCATCTTAAACACTTTTCATTTCTGAACAGAAATTGAGTAACTAGAGCTCGGTCTTTTTAAGGGGCGGACCGTGAATTTGTGGGGTCCTGGGCTAACACTTCTTGGGGGCATACCTAATTAATCAAACTAATTGCCATTTTGTCAAAAACCTATTTTCTTTAATGATGTTTACGGTATAGGAAAAAAAATTAGGACAATAAAATATTGCTGGGGGCCTTTTTTATTCACGGGGCCTGGACTGCAGCCCAAAAAGTCCATTTATAGATCAATCCTAGCCTTTTTAGTCCGAGTGTCTTTTCTGAACCAGCCTGTACGTATTTCTTATTACGACCTTCTTTATGATTTTTATTAAGTTAAATGTTTTAAGTTTTGCTCAAATACAAGTTTTAGGAAATAAAAAATTATGAGCATTACTTAGAAATGGAGGAAAAAGTAAAAAACTTGAGCTGCAGTACGTAATTCATTTTTTACTTTTATGTCTCAATTTTAGAGAAGTTCAATTGAATATTCTCTTTATATATAACGAGTAGGTACCACTTTGGTCTTTGACCAAAAAAAGAATAATAAAAATTAAAAATTAATCTCTAATAGCCTGAAACAGGCCTGGACTTGTATTTGGCATCCTTGTAAGGCTTTGCCTCTAAAATCTAAAGGTAGGAAGACGATTATATCCAAGAGCTTTTTAGTAATAATCTTAGCTCACGTTCTAATGAAACACTTACTTAATATAAAAAGTAGAAATTTTTCAAAACTCAGTACGATAGATCCACAATATTAATTAAATATAAATTGTTCATTCATGCATATATTACGAAATCTCTTAAAATCTCAATAAAATCATTCAAAAATTGAGTGAATAGCCCCTAATGAGCTCAAATTTGGTGTAAATTTTTTTATTTAGTAACTACTTTTTCTAAACATGTTTCAATTTTCTGGCAATTTCAATTCAATTCAATTCGCTGACAAAAAAATTCGTAAAATTATTAAATCCTGCTAGCTTACTTAAAGAACTTTTAACAAGTTTTCACCTTTCCTCCGATTTTCTTTAATATTTACCATGATTTAAATTCTATTTTTGTGGATGACAGACTCTGTGAGGATCAATCAAGTCAGCTCGTTTCCGTATCGAAATTCCATTCAGGTAGCCGGCCGGTCAACTCTCCTCTCATGCATTTAAATCACCAGCATTGAATAGGAAGACTTCAATCTGAAGATATTTAATAGAAGTTTAAAATTCAAAATAAGATTGTCTAATTAAAATTCACTGACTTGATTGAATAAATTATTAGATTTACTTGTAATTGGCGGGCGAAATGCGTTAAGTTGAAGTGTTGTTGTTTTAACCTCTTTGGCTAAACTATTCCGCTTAAGAATAGATAAGATAGGCTGTAGAGATGTAAATTGGTAAACTTTTACATTGCTTCTTTGACATGCAACAAGTATTCATGAAGATTAGACCATGTTCAAACAATATTCGAAACAGTGACCCTGTGCTCAGAGGCGTACCCACGGGGGGGGGGTCCGAAAAAACATAAAGGGTCGAAGAATTTACAACTAATCCAAAACTTTCTGGGTAAAAACACAATTTCATTGTAATATTTATTTTAATAAAAAATAAAGTAAAATCCCACTAAATATTTTGCTTTCTGGATTGACCCCCTCCTTTCTGGCTACGCCACTGCCTATTTGCTCCTGGTATCCGGATACAAATTATAAAAATTTTAAGAAAATCAATCGTTAACGCTTGACAATGCTCCAATCGTTAACGCTTAACAATGCTCCACTTGGCTCGCTGTATTAATGACTTCATTGCCAGCTCAAATTATGCAGATTAAAAAAATATATTCATTGATCTATTCGAAAACTCGGGTAGGAAAAATTGTTTAAAAAAACCATATGAAAAGCAACGATGATTCATGAAATGAAACTCGATTCTACTGTTGCTTGCTGATTTCTTTAATTTCACCTACTCTTGAGATTGACAAAATTTTTGTTCACAAAATTGATATTTTTTCATCAAAGAAAATAAATAATTCGAAATATTCGAAAATACATTTTTTTGCAAACTAATCCGCCAACACGTCTCAACTTGTCCATGTGTGTCTCGACTCGTTTGAAAGAGTCTCGAGTTTTAATCATTAAAAAATCCATTAAATATTTGTAATTGGAAATAAGCAAAACGGGCAATCCTAGAGCAATTGAGTACTAATACTATCTAATGCAGGCCTGGCCAACCTGAATTACTCCGCGTGCCGATTGACGACTTAAAAATTTATGAGGGCCGCACATAATAAATAAGAATAATTACAATTTTTCAATATTTTTTCGAAATCTGCCTTTACAACGAATTTGGTACTTTTCAATTTTTATTGTAACTTATTTATATTAATTTGAATGTATCGATATACTGAAAGTGTTCAATCAGTGTAAATGTGGAAAAAAACAATACTAGAACCAGATATGAAATGAAAACACACATTGATCCAACAACAAAATATATTTGTATGGTAAAATAAACATAAAATATCAAAATTATTAGTTAAGTCGCATAAACCAAACAATATTTCAAATTTTATTTTAAAATAACAAACAAATTTGAATGGCTTTTTCTTTTTTTCTGTCTGATATTTGCGTTTCTTTTCGCTTACTTAATTTTTCTAAAACTATATCATTAGTTGAAATTTACTATTATTATTTAATATGTTATTCTTCATGTAATTATAGAGAACCTTAATTCTTTTAATTATTTAATGCGATTTAAAATATATTTTGAAATACCCGATAAAAACAATCGTCATATATTGGGAGTGTCGCAAGTAGGTCCGTCGAGGGCTACATGCGGCCCGCGGATTGGCAAAACCTGGTTTAAAGACTTAAAATTTTTAATGAAATGTGTGAAAAAACTTAAAAATTTTTAATGATTGATATGTACGATAGATCAGATGGTTGGAAAAATAATATTGGACTGAGGGGTTTATTTAAGGTTGAGAATTTGGGGGTTTTCCATTTTGATTCTGCTTCTTGTTTTGAACTGACTTGAGTATTTGAAAATATAATGTTTAAAAGTCGACGTCAGTTATGATAAGATAAATTATGAAAATGTATTGAATCCGACTTCCAATCAGAAGACTAAATTTGGGTTTGGTCAACAGACTCAAGCGAATCTTTTAAGCTTAAAAAACCTCGAATGGAGAGTCAGTTATTTGGGTAATAAATACCATTTGGCAATAGACAAGGATTTTATAAGTCGCATATTTATAAATATGTATATTGTTATCTTTTCATTTCGATACTAATGCCTTCACTGATCTTTCTTTAAACTTTTCATTTCAATTGCATTCTAATCATCCATGACATATAGAATTTTTTACATTGACATCTATGCAAAGTACCTACTTCATAAAATGGCTTCTCCAATCGCTCAGCGTGCAATGTAACGACCAAATATAGCCAGTCGAGATTGATTAATACAATAGAATAGCATTTAGTCAGAGTGGACCAATAAGGAATTAATAGAGAAACACATGGACATTCGAGACAGGCTTGAATTGTACACTTTACAAATGTTATAAATATAAATGACATTTATCAGAAGGGAAAAAATAGAAAAGGTCTCTAGAAAGATTTATGACCAAAAAAATGACTACGGCAAACCTGATATGTGTCATTCATTAGTACCTTGAAAAAACAAAATAATTGAGTACTTAGTACTATTCATCTAGTATGAGAAAATAACCAATATTACTAAAGGTTAGTAGCATAAAGTAAAAACGTGTTATTTTTTAAGTTTTTGGTATGATTTATTATTAATTTTTCAATGTTTCAGAGTCATTGAAAAAGATGTCCATAATTTCAATTTAACCTAGTGTGAAAACTGAATAGTAATCGACAATTTTGGTTGAGTTTCAGGTTTGGTTTTATTTTCACTTAGGCTATTATTATTTTTATTTTTATTAAAATTCAACCTGAGAACCATTAGAAGTCGCGCTTGGTGCGAGACCGATTACTATACTTTATCTGCTTCGCATGGATAAAGTAAAAATGATAATCATTTCTAGAGATACATCCTCAAAAAATTCCGTAAAATAAATATATTATATTTTTTTTAAGCAAAATTATCTAAAAATAAACAAGTGTTGTGGACATCCATATGACTTTGCCATACACTTGAACACCCTCATATTTAATAAAATAATTTATAATTATTTTCGAAAGAATGCCTCTTCTTAATTTTAGGTTCATTAGCAATTAATAATAACTTCTATTAAATATGGGTCTCTCCCAGGGTAAATAGCTTTCTAGTATTTTTGGTTGCTCCTCTTCCCAAAAGTCATTCTTTAGCTGATTTTTTTATGAAAATAGTTTTGAGCCGTTTTTGAGATATTTCGAAAAAAGGAAGCAAAAAAACAACAAAAGCCTGTCATACCCTGTAAATGAGGACAGCTAACAACCAAATAATTAAAAAAAGGAAATTTAGGAAAGTAGTATACATTTTTGAGACATCATCCCACTTGTAAATAATTAATGGGTCATTTAACAAAAAACACAAGGTGAGTTAAACCTACCTTTGACAGATCGAATTGTCGACCCAAAAACTTCATCGAGTCAAACAGACCGATTAAGAAGAAACTGATCCTGCACTAAAATATGTATCAGACATGCTGCAGTAAAAACCCGTTTATAGTAAGATACGGGTTCTTACTAGTTAGAACGCGCCTCACTGAATACCTCTGTGGCAACTAGAGTTTACTGATGCTGGTTGAGTTTGGTTCAAAGGTTTAGAATCTTCATTTTTTGAACTTCCGCCTCATTTTGAGTGTTTTAAACGAAAATGTCGAAAATTACATCCTCTACAACTTTACTTCTAATTTATGACATTTTTGTTTAAAAAAATCTTGAAAATAAACACCCAAAATGAGGTTGAAGGTCAAAAATAAAAATTCTAGAACTTTGAACCAAACTCAACCAACATCAGTAAACTCTAGTTGCCACAAAGGTATTCAGTGAAACGCTTTTTAACTAGTAAGAACCCGTTCTTACTGAAAAAACAGGTTTTTACTGCAACATATTATACATTTGGTTTTTTATTCTTTTGTGTGTGTGGGGCACACTCTGAGACACGGGGGATTGCTTAGGGATATCTTGGAGGGGGAGGTGGGAAAGAAAAAGAGGAAGGGGAAGTTCCAGATCAAAATATTCTGACCAAATTATTGGGGATATGGGATGCGAGACATTTAGAGAGGTCAAACAGCTGGCGGGGGACAGAGCCGAATGGAGACGGGTGGTTGCGTCAGAGCAGTCTTAGGACTGTGTACTCAATGATGATGATGATGGTGTGTAGTATACCTAAATCTTTAAGCTCATATATTTTCTATACTGAGATAATAAGTAAATAAGCATTCAATCATTATTTAATGTCAAAATTATCAAGAAAAACATATCACACGGAGAATCCGATTTGACTCAGGCAAGCATCCTATTCTAAACAGAGGAGATCTCGAGTGACCCAGTACCGATTACCTAGCTGCTTTTATCAGTATCCTCTATCAAATCACAAGTTTTCTCCCATCAAATAATAGAGAGAGACAGTCTAAAAATTAAATAGAGAAGCATTTAGGCAGGTAATTCCTGCGTTCAGGAACTTGTTGGCCTAAAGATTAATGGACTTCGTGAATCCAACCGGAATGAACGCCAAGTTGATTAAAATCTGTTAAGAGGGAAAGGGATAGCGAAAACGCTAATTCGTATTGGTTTCGTCTTTTGATTGTACATAGAAAATGTAAGGGAATGTCCGGTGACCGGCGCTGACCCAGCTCCGCCCAAGCCCGCGGCACCCACCGCTGACGAAATGTGGAACTGGAGGAGAGAAATTTATAATCATACTATTTATTTAATAGTATAAAGGATGAAATCGGTGAAAGATGCAGAACGAGTTGAGATAATTTCATATAGCACAGATTATTTCTTAAATTAGAATCATAAGAAATTTTACGCATTTGAAATGACGTGATTTAAAATAAAGTTGGTGATTAAATGGGTGGATAGAATTAAAAAATAAACTGCAACTGATCGTTGCTAGACTTGATTCATAATCATTCGAAATATTAATATGTTTACTCCTTTATTATTAAGTTAAAAGAATTTGGTATTTTTGATTATAAAAGTCGATTTCTTTATGTTTTCAACACTGATTACCATTAATGATCAAAACATCAAAAATATAACAAGATAATTCTTTTAATATTAGATGAGAATCGATCGTTTTTATTTTAAGCCGATTCTTTCATGTCCTCAGCAATGGTTAACAATAATAAAAGTCACAAATGTAATCTAGTAGAATGAATATTCCTCAAGTATTAGATGAGAATGGATCGTTGTTTTTGATTTTCAGTTGATTCTTCCAGATCTTCAGCAAAGGTAACGGATACGATGATAACACAGTTGCTTTAGTTACTTATAAAACGTTCCCTCCTTATTATATAAGCAAGGTTAAATGAGCTATATTAAACCGACCAAATAAAGAAATTTTAAAGTATTAAAAAAAGTATTATCTTTCTGTAGAGTAAAGTACTTTAAAATATAATTTTACTACGACTTTTTTGAGGTCCTTAAAATACTTAAATAAGATATTAAATTTGATCAAAATTAGTTAAGCAATTTTCAAGATATTTAGAAAAAACTAAAAAAGTAATAAAATAAAGTACTAATGTTTATAAGCCGATATGTACTAAAAACTAATGAGCGTTTTATTTGATTAAAGTAATGGTATAGGTTTTCAATTCCATTTCAATTGGTTGAACGGTGTAGAAAAAAATTGTCGACTAAAATAAGGGTAAGATCCATCCAACCATCTGCAGGCATTAAATGAAAAAATCGCACTTTTTGGCCTCTGGACAAGACCCCATGTAATTTTTGGCAAACCGGTCATCTACTAAAATTCAATCTAAATGTATACTATAATTTGTGACTTTGATTGAGACCGTGGGTTCCGTAGTCTTTATGTGAGGACCCTTTGAATTCGAGTTGGCGCGAGACCGATCCAATGGGTTGATGGGTTGATGCCGCTACTGGCAAACAGCGAGAGTCGATGAATAAAAGGAACCCGTACAAACATACTTAAGTTCATACTCGTGTACTAAATGAAAAGTAGCATTTTTGGCCATATTTCATAATTAAATAACCCGCAAATGGCCAAATAGTCTGTTTAGAGGTGACACTATTTGAGGGGTCATGTCTTATTAATCGATTTTGGGCGGATTTTAATTATCCCAAATTTATATTAATTACAAGATTATGACAGATAATTAATTAATTGTTCTACAGTTTTACAAGTGCGGTGGTAAGTAGAAGTTGTAATACTTGTAATAGTGGTATTAAATTATTAGATGTAAAATGGGAAGTATTTTAATAGTACGTACGAAAAACTGTTTTATGCTTAATTTTTTTCGAAATAGGAGTATCTAAAAAAGAGTTAAAATTATTCTGATGAAAAAATTCCTGCATTGCAGTGGAGGGTGGCAAATATTCCCTTTGTCTACCTCTGCTGACACCCAGGGATGCGAGATAAACGAACCTACTATGCATTTGATTAAGAAAGTTAAGTGAAATGTTAAGGAATTAGTTTTAAAATTAGTGATCATCTGTCTACTGTTAGTTTTTGTATAGGTAACTTAATCTCAAATGGATGTAGTACCTACGGTTTTCTTTTAATAATTATTATGGACAACTTTAACTTTAATAGGATTTTTTAAAAATATATAAATAAATAAATGCAACAGTATTCCCTTAAAAAACAGAAGCAGACCAATATATATGCCTAAATTAAAAAAATTAAAAATTGAAATCACAGGAAATTTTACAAGGTTAGCCAATAAATTAAACTAGCGATTTTCTTGTTTATTATCTAATAAACAATTTGCCATTTTTAACGAAATTGAAGAATAATGAAACGGCTTTAATGTTTTATGACTGTCCGAAGAAAGACCCATTCGCATACTCTTGACATAAATAGATAGCTGGTCTGATTGGTGATTGCAATTTAATCAATCTGAGTGAAATGCCACATAACACGGTCAAAGGAATGCGTTATTCACACGTGGCGGAATGTTAATTGACCACCAGAGATATTGAGCTCGAAACCTTATTTATTGTCAATTAAGTCAATGTCTACATTAAAAAAATGTCTTTTACACTCATTCGATAAAAAAATCAATTATCTACTAAAAACAGAATCAAGATAAAAGAAAATTAATTTTTCTCATTGAAATAAATATCACACACAAATTTAATAGAATTCTGTGGAGACTAAGAAAACTTTCTTTCTCTTTAAACGATATAACTCGAAACAATTACTTGAACAAAGTCTAATTATCAAGGATTTAAAAATTTGAGCTAAATTAATGGCCAAAACAAACAACAGAAATTAGATAACCAAACAAGCTCTGGCCTTATTTTACAACCTCTCAAAGTTTCAAGTTTGTTTTACTTGTCAGAAGACCTTAAAATCCAGGTACTATTGAAAACTAGACATCTTGCTGAGTTTATTTATAATCAGAAATTTGATAAGAATCAGTAATTGTATAATTGTGAATATCCACTTGTTTAAGAGTAGGTATCTTCATCTTAATTTTTCTTTGTTGCTTTATTTCTTATATATGTTGCATATCGGAAAGAGATTCGTCTTAAGGGTTTGGCTAACGGCTCGGCAAGCTAGTTAGCGCTTGGGTTTGATTTCCGATTTTCCTCTGATATGCAATGTAAAAATATTTCTAGTAAAATCTTTTATTCGTTCCTATATAAAATTAAATTCTCTTCTTAATTTTTCTTGTTTGTTAAATCTTAGTGGTGGCGCTATCTGTGAAATTATCGAACCAGATAGGTATTGTCATAATTCGTAAATGGCTTGTTTAGGATAGGGATTCATAAAAATTTTACAGCAAAAAGTAACAACAACCAAATATCATGTTGGCTCTCACGTCTTGGAAATTAGAGAAGGAAATCTCAAAATTCGTTTTGAGTCAATGGCGCTTTTCGGAAACTTGAAGGCTGTAAGAAAAATGTACGTATAGGATATGCTCCAGCTTTTTTTCGAAATATGTCAAAATTTGAGTTTGTTTTTAAAAAAATTATGACAAAATACTTCAAAAACATTTTTACTTACTAGATTAAAATTTTCGTATGTACGAAGGCTTAAACCAGTTCCGAAAAATCTAAATCCATTTGGTTATGTTATAATAAATAAAGTACTATTTATATTTTTAATGACCCGAATTTCTACAGGTTTTGTGTGCTTCTTATTCTCAGATTTCTCAAAAGGGACATTAATAGTTTTGTTTATTATTAATTAGAGATGTACAAAATGACTAATATGGTAATTTTTATAAGAAGAGCTGATTTAATATCCCCTGAGTCTACAGATTACTCTCCAGTCTCAGAGTCTGAATTTACTTAATCCTTGAGAAATCAAAGTCTTAAATAACATAAATGATAAAAACAATACCAACCAATTAGTTGAAAGGAATTTGATGCATTTTTCAAACAGGAAGAAAAAATAAAGAAATAATGTAATATTTATATTATAATCTTATGTTTATTACCAAGAACAGTAAATAACAAGTGAATTTAAAAAAATAAACATGAAACAAATGAAAGAAGATTCAGTTCAATTAGGTATCATGAGAATGCAGTTAATTAATGTTCAACCTGAACCGGACTCTACGTTTGCTTTGGACTAAAGAATGTCGGAAGTTTTTGCTCAATATTTTTCTTATTCTTTTTCAAAGACTGGAACTCTACCAAACAAAACCATATATAACATTAATTTTGACAAAATCACTTACAATTATATAAATAAATTACTTACACATCATATTTGTAAAAGAAATCCTGGCTTTAAAATATGAACCTATTTAGTTTTATGTTTAATTTTTATTTTTCTTGTATTTTAAAAATATCGAAGAATGAGAGCAAATAATAACCTGAAGTTGATTTTCTATTGCTTACTATTGTCAGGCCGGAATCTACAGAAAAAGAGGAATTTATTTTTAAATCCCCTTCAAAATATTGTAGGATATTACAAGCTGATTAAAAAGAAAAATAATATAATATTGATGCGAAGAGTTATACCATGAAGGAGCAATTCCTATACATCGTGAAAAGAGTAAGATGAAGATATTTTAGGAGCTGGATCGTAGCCGAAGGTACTCGTGGATGTAAGTCTTAAACAACTGAAGATCTTAGGTCTCGGGAAAGACGGTGGCAGCAAGCGAGTTCCGTCTCGAAGAGATCATTGGGATAAGTGAATTGGTGAATTCTTTATTTCGATGTTTATCCAATTTCACAGCAAAAATAGCAAAGTAGAAAATCGCTTTTTTTACAAATGAGGGAGATTATTGACTTTATTTTGTCAAAACAAATACCGTAGTAGTATCTTTATCACAGGAAAAGGGAAGAGTCGGTTCCTCGCTGAGCCAGGGAATCGAGTGAGTGAGATAAGGCTGGATTTTGTATTAATTTAATTATCTACTATCTTCTATGACTGCTATGAGTCCTGGTGTAAAACTTAAATATAATCAACTACTATACATTTATTTTTTTATTTTAATTATCTGCATTTTTAAACCGAAAGTTCTAAAGCTAGTAAGCCCAAAATCTAATCAGTCTTCTACGTTGGAAATACATTTTGGCATCAGGACGAACCTTCTGCGACGTTCCGTTCTTGAGTTGTCATCGGAATTCAGATAGAAATACAAACCGACAGAATAAAAAAATCATGTTTGAAAATAACTTTTTTTCACGTTTCAGACATTTTTATAAACACAATAAGCAAAGGAAAAAAATGCGTGAATTTAATATACTGGCGCCGGCCGGCAGGCAGGCTGAGTAATTTATTAATAAACAGGTAGGTACTATAGCTAGAAGATAAATATTCCTAAGGTTGTTTATTCTAGTATTCTAATTTATTTTCAGACATATTTATATTATATTATGTGATGTGTCTCCATCATTCAATAATGATAACATATAACATATTCGAAAGACTTTTTTGTCCTTTCGATTAGATTAATTTTCACTTTCCTTTTTTGACAATTATTAGTTATCTGTTCAATAGATATTTTTCTTTTATTGTTATTTTCAATAATATTGATTATTAATAAAAAATACGACTATTTATACTTACACTATATATATACGAGCTTTTCGTGCGTGCCTTCGGCACGCCCTCGAAGCTCGGCCCTCCGGACTGGTGCCCTGGCAGGCAGCGTCTCGGTCCAAAAATTTTATTCCTCTTAAAAAACCACACTCCAAATGTATACCGGTAAACTACCGAAAATACATCGTCTCTTAAAAACTTCGCCTCTTTAACTTTTGAGTGGCGAGGGGGGGGGGGGGGGAGGAATAATGATCAATATATTTAATGTTTCTTAATTTAAAATGAATTGGAGTCTTTTCATTTCAAAATTGGAATCCAAATTAGAATTATATTTAAAATTTGCCTGGTTAATGAAAATCGATTTGAGCCATCAGTTTAAAATCCGCGCTGACAATTATATTTCAAATTTGCCTCGTTAATTAATATATATTTAATGTTTCTTAATTTAAAATCTATTGGTGTTTTTTCATTTTCATTCGA
Source organism: Forficula auricularia (assembly GCA_024734495.1). Taxonomy (NCBI): domain Eukaryota; kingdom Metazoa; phylum Arthropoda; class Insecta; order Dermaptera; family Forficulidae; genus Forficula; species Forficula auricularia. The sequence continues at coordinate 24,952,367 of JALMQS010000030.1, read as the reverse complement.
GTTCAAATGAATACAATATTATCTCGACACAAAGTCCAAATCAAAAATATATAGTTTTATTAACAGAAATCAAGGTACAAATATTAATGTTGCATTGGTGTAATCGCTAGAGCTGATGCCCATAGTTAAAGAGTTCGTCGGTTCGATTCTAGACAAGAGAATTTCTCTCAGCGTTGTTACAAATTAATCTAGACAAATATATATATTATAGCATTGAAACTAGTCTGTGACTAATAACTTTTAAGGAGTTCGGTGTTGGTTCTAGGTGAAACATTTTAATATAATAATAAAACTTGAGTAAGATACGAGGTAGGTTTCACAAAAAAAGAAATAAAACAAAATTGAGTTTTGAATTCGATATATTTCGGGGGTTAGCCCATCAGTCTGTGACTATTTATCGATTTTTATTTGATATCGCGATATAGGTATATATCAGTGGCGTGCGGTTCATGGATGCTGTGGATGCGGCGCATCCCTAAAATTTCAAACATTTAGAGTATTTTTGTAAATATATAAGGTCGAGTTCAAAATGTTCAAGAGGATCTTAAAATTTTCAAATTATTATCCGTTATTTCAAAAAAACATTTTTTTGTTTTGAAAAGTATATTGGTTCCCGAAATAGAAATAAAATTGTTGCATAGTTAGAAGGTGTAATTAAAATGAATGATTTTTCCGAAATAGGGTGCGGATTAAATTCGGTGTATACCATATATATATCTATAAAGATGTGTTGAAAAAAATGACATAATTTACTTAGAATTTATTATATATTTGTCTAATTTTTGCTCTCAAGAGCTTCATAAATCACTTCGAATTGATTAGGATCGCCATAGAAGTGCCAAATGATTTTAAGCATACACATTTTTCACACGTTTTCTTCAGAATTTCTTATAAATTCCCATAAATGTCAATGAGCACAGGCTATAAGGTCTACAAAAAAGCTTATTATGATGACGCAATTATAAATTTTACGTCATTTATCAGAGATTTGTAGATGTTGTAGAGCCCTGAATTTTTTTTTATCAAAATAGTTGGAAAAATTTTGAAGAAAAAAATGATTCTCAGATACCTACAGTTCTTTAAAAATACGGTACGTGTCACTTGACGAATTTCTATTAGACGTTATGTAAAATATAATAAATTTCATTAAAAAAATAAGATAACTCGTTCGAAATGCACTTTAAAATGGAAATTCATCCTTTGTTGGAGGAGACTATCTTTTCAAGCTTTTTTTGAGGGGAGGGGGCCATTTTTAATTTAAATGAATGTATTTAAACCAACCATTGACACAAATACACCTTATATAATAATAATGACATTTTGAAATTACATACTAACAAAAAAAAACAAATAGGAATTTCTATTATTTTGATTAAAATGTTTGATGAGGTCAGAACCAAAGAATTTTATTTAATAGCCCAGAAACGGCTTTATAAATTTTGCTTTAAATTCCAATCCGCTTTATGTTACGTCAAGAGATATTGATCCTTGCCAACTACAAACGAACAGAATTAATTGACCATTTGCTTCACTGACATCCTCTCAGTTAAATATTGGACACCTGATAAATAAACATTTATTATTTATAGATATAGTCATAGTAACAAACAAAAAAAACAGAAAATATGTTCAGTGGCCACCCCCATACAACGCGGGGTATACGTTCCGCGTAATAGGAATATACGGGATATACATTATCAGACCAATTTATGTAACTTCAAGCACGCCCAGCCTGAAAGATTCAAGAAGAAATTTTCTTTGCTTAATATGAGAATGGGGTCGGATTCAATTTTCAATTCAATTGAGTATACAGTCCTAAGACTGGTTTGATGCAACAATCCGTCTCCACTCGACTCTGTCCTCCGCCAGCTGTTTAACCTCTCTAAATGTCTGGCATCCCATATCTCCAATTATTTGGTTGAAATATTCTAATCTGGGTCTTCCCTTCCCCTTTTCTTTCCCACCTCCCCCTCCAAGATATCCCTAAGCAGTCCCCCATGTCTCAGTGTGTGCCCCATCATCTGACCTCTTCTCTTCTTCAGACTCTTCCACAAGGTTCTTCTTTCTCCGATTTTTCCAAGAACTTCTTCATTTGTGATTTTATCCATCCATTTGATTTGGGGTCGGATTAGTCTAGGGATTAGCGTACCAGCCTGCTAATCAAGTGGACCCGGGTTCGAATCCGACTCGAGGCATCCGGCTAAAATCTGATCCCTGGGTAGAGACAAATTAAAAAAAAATAATAAGTATCGTAAATTGGCTTATGGCTAGAAAGGCCCAAAAGTCAAAAAAATGTGAGAATTGTTGAATAAAGTGCATCAGCCGATACAGAAGCAGCTCAAAGATTTGCCGAAATTTTTCCAAAATTGTAGAGGAGGGCAATTATATAGCACAACAAGTCTCTAACCTAAAGATGCCTGGTCGTCCGGACATATATTGCGAAAAATGAGATTTCAGCTTCTGGTTTCAAGGCGTCAAAACACAGAATATCTTTGGTTTTATGTTCTAATGCATTAATATATTATTAGTATAAATTGATTGATTAATAATATTAATATATTTAAATATATAATTAATGATATTATAGCTTAGAATCGCTACATTTTCATATTTTCTCGATGTGCGCCTAGGAGGTAGGCAACGCGGCATAATATCCAATTCACTTAATCTTTTCTTTCATTTGCTGTATTTGTTTTAATAATGACTGAATAAGGAAGGTAGGGGCGGGATTTCACAAAATAATATTTATTAATTACATTACCATCGATATTTTTATTCTTTGTTTCAATTTAACGACGTATAACAAAATATAGTAACAGAATAAAGCGAAATTCCTAAAATTTGAGATTTTCAAATGAGATGCGCCACATCAAAGGGTTGTCCGATCGATCTCAAATTTTGTACAGATTATTTTCTTACCCAACCTCACAATTTGAGAGTGCGTTCCGAAAACTTTTTGGAAAAAAAAATTCACCAGGTATAGCTAAGGTCCACCCTAGAGTCGACTGTATATTGCTCATCAAATTAAATTGACCCTATGTCCCTGATTTTGTATTCAGACCATATATTTTATGGAATTCTTGTAAGTATGTAGCTTTTTCATTTACATTCATGAATATCTCCCAAATAAATTATAGAGTATATATTCTAAGTTTTAAATATTGATAGTCGTAAAAGATAATTTCAGATATATATTTAGACTGAGTACATCGGTGGGTAGGTACTTTAGAAATAATAGATTCTTTATGAAGAATCATATTTTAGTTTTGGTCTTGTTCTATATCATAATAATATTAATAATAGTAATTAAATTTCATTTAATGACAAAATTAATTATCATCTACTATACATTTTCAGACCTCGACACGAAAATTAAATTCACCTTCAAGTAATATAACTATATAACTATAAATATTATTACATATCTAATTATTTACTTGACTTTTTTGAAATTGCAAAAGAAAAAAGAAATAATTAAGATATATACCTTATAGGTATAAGTAAAAATAAAAAAAATGTTAGCTCTAAACAGAATAAAATTTTACAATCCTCAGTCACTATTTTATGAGGAATCTAATCCATAATAATTTCTGTCGTTATTTGTATTTTTTTTATTTTTGTTTCCTTCTGAAATGAACCAGTTTAAGATTGATATTTAAAACAAATTATATACATATATGTATTAGAAATCTAAATGATTTTTATTGACTTAAACTTTCACTTAAATCAATTGGCTTTAGATTAATATTTAAATTTTTTTTTACTTTACCATATGTTATGTCAAGTTTCGTTTTAGAATAGATATAATAATTGTTTCTCACCCACGCTGATTCCAACGAGTTCGAACCTGTTTTTATAACGTGAAACAAGGGTGAGTGAATTCTTCCAGAGATGCTCTTTCTTACTTTTATGTCGAGTAGCGTTTGAGATTAGAAATAATAATTGTTTCTCTCCAAAGCTGATTCTAACGAGTTCGAACCTGTTTGAATTTTAGCATATTTTATTTCCATCACTCCGAACAAATAGAAATGGAGATTTCTGTAAATATGTAATATTTTTTTTAATCATGTTTCCTTTTTCTATGTATTTTACTTTATGGCTTCGTTTTTTTTAGTTACCTACATTACCAAATATTTTGTACGCCCTAACTCAAAAACTAGTGTGAATATTAAAGCGAAATTTCACATGTAGTTTTGGAGCATTGAGATTAAGAGCTGATTAGATTTTGGTTGAAATCGAACCCAAAATTAAGGGGTGGGGGGGGGGGGGGTTAAAATTAAAATTATAAGACTTTCAATCTAAAAAAAAAAATGAAATAAACTTTAAAATTAACCTATAATAAAAATGAGAGTTATAATTTTTCGGATCCCTAGACCCTTTGACCAATTTGTACGAAATTTCGCATATGCATTATACATACACCCTATACGAGCTTATGAAAAATGAATCACTTTTGTAAAATTGATAGTGAGCTAAAAGAGGAGGGGATTCTTTCGTAAATAATTATTCGTTATTTTATTAAATATATGAGAGGGTCCAGGTGTATGGTAAAGTCATGTACATGGACACATAAGCTTATTTTTTCAAAAGAAAAATAAATAAAAACTTTAATCACAGTAATATTTGAATTTTGTTAAATTTATGACTTCAATTTTTATATTGATCACATATCTTATATTAAATAAGATATGCCACCTGTCATGAATTTAGAGAATAATTTATTAGTTTTTGATTTAAAAATTAATTCTTTAAAAATGTATTTAAAATATATATATTCTTAATTTTTTGATGATTTCTTGCATCCTGCCCAAAGACAGGGAGGTTTCATATTACTTTTCTTGTGTTTGATTATAGTATCGGTAGTCAAATACTGTATATACAATATTTGGTTTAGTCCTTTGCCCACCACATTTTTAAGACCCATCTTACATTATCTAAATCGATAGAGTAAGGTTCCAAGAACGTTCAGACGAAATATACGACCTAAGGTTTCGGTATCTGATTCGAAAGTAGGGTATTATCATTTATTTTTTTAGAGAAGATACAGTAGAAGTCCGATAATCCGGCACGTTCGGGACCGGCTCGGTGCCGGACTACTGGAAATTCCGGTCTATCGGGCGGTAATTATAAGAGCAATTAGGTTAATAATTAAACTAAAAATACAGTATGCAAATACATACAACAAAGTTTATTTTACATTTCATATAATGTATGTACACGTACTGTAAAACATATTTAGCTACTTAGATTTAAAAAGTCACGAATGTCTTTTGTTTTCTTGACTTATGGCGTTTAGTATAAAATTTATTTCTAATGATATGGAAATCAATAATTTCTGAAGCACTGTAGCTAGTACTAGCCTCAGCAAAAGAGATAAACTTATTTAGTGATTCTGCAGCTTCTGCCCAGCTGATTTTTTCCTTTTCTTCCGTTTCGGCATCTGAGTCACTTTCTTCAAGATTTTGAGTAGGCTGAGGGTTTACTACATATGTTGATAATGTCCTCATCGGTTAGTTCTTGTTCAACAGGCTCATTCTCGTCGATTAAAAGTCACTCCTCTACCTCATCTTCAGGCAGGTTTTTCAAGGGATTGTCAGCACTTCTAACGACATCCAAAACTTTGGTCAGAGCGTCTTGATGATTTTCTTCCTCATCAGTCTGTAGAGTTAGGTCAGGTGCAGGGTTTGCAGCTGGCCAAAGTTTTCTCCAGCATTTTTGGAGTGTTGTATTTTTTACCTGGTTCCAAGACAGTGCAATAGCATAGACGGCATCTTTTACTGTTACTGCAGGCTTCCGGATGATCTCGAACTACCCCGAAAACTTCCGAATAGCTCTCGAGCGTTTTTATTTGCTTTAAAGACACACTTTTGGAGAAAACCAAAATTTTTACAATTTTCCGGAGCGATGCCGGACTATCGGGCATTCCGGACTGTTGGATGCCGGACTAATGGACTTCTACTGTATAATAATGGATTCAAATGGCTGAATATTTGCTTCGTACAAATTCTTGAGGAATTTTTTTTTTACATTAGATCTAAGACTCTCAGATATACCATATAGTTTGCACGACTGGATGATTTACAGTGATTTAAGGAAAATGCTAGTCGAAGTGATAGGCAATAAGTTTTGTAAAAATAAAGAATAAACTGGCCAAGTGTTTTTTTCTTTTACTTGTAACAAAAGAAGAGAAATAAATAGATTGTATATCTAAAAAGTTAGGATAAAAACCGAGGGGTGAACCTCGATTGGAATTACGAGAGGTGTACACGTCTTTGGAATTATGTGGAATTATTTTGGAATTCATTAGATAATGCCCCTTCACCTATTGTCTTCTACTTGGAAAAGAAAGTGAAACAGTGAAGTGGAAATAGGTATACACGATATTAGGTCGCGGTTCACCCCTCGATAAAAACAATAATTTTCCACTTAGAACATTTTATAAAATGAAATTTTATACAAGATATCGTACCAAAGAGGTGCAACTTCTGTAGTCCGAAAGGCCATAGCAGAAAAAACTCGGGGGGGGTCCCCATGGAGGGGATAGGTGATTACGGATAACTCTAGGAGTAGGAAAATTCCCAGATTGTTTTATTTATTTATTTATTTATTTTTATTATTAAATTTTTATTCATTGTTTATTTATATACTGTATAACTTCGATTTATACGTCAACATTTCCGGGGGGTTCTAATAAATAGACATGGTAAATTTCGAGTTTGTATTTTATTCAGCTTAAGAGCTACAATGCTTTGACAAACATTGAATCGGCACTAATAGGGTCCCTGTTTACTTTTGAACGGAATCTCAAAACATTAAAAATTTAAGACATCAACAATGGAATGAGCTCTCTGCGAAAAAATTGTCTCACCCAGCTTTTGACTTTCATAATGCTAATTAAAATTATTTGCGACAAATGTTTGAAAAATTATGGAGTTTAATTAAATGATGAACCGTGTACAATTCGAAATAGAGAGGGCCATATTAACAGTAGGGGCCATATTATCGCCTTCTCTTTTATCCTTTAAATTAGAAAGTGAAATGTTGTAATTTCTACTTTTAATATTAACAACAATCATAATAAATTTGAATTCCTATGCAATGTTCATTATACATATTCAGATTCTTATCAATTCAATTAAAAAATAACTTTATTTATTCATTTATTTTACAATGAATTTAATATTACAGCGTTTCAAATGAATCAATTCATCATCTTATTGAATCATTAAATTATTTGTTATATAAGGCAATGGGTTCCCAAACTTTTTTCCGAGTCGCGCCGCCTTTTTCAATTAAAATTTTTTCATGGCGCCCCATTATATATTATTTATTTGGCCGCGCGGGTGGGCCCAAGTCATCTTTTTTTTTCTCGGTCCGTATTCCCCATTCTTATCACTAGTCAAGAACCGTTCAGTTCGTTCTAGTGCCAAAAAATTTGTATTTTATTTGATCACACACGCAGATATACCATATATCGTCGCCTTAGAATGTAAACCTGCTAACTCACAACAAGGAAATTTTACAGGGCAGAGAAAAAACAAACAAAATTTAATATTGTTGTTATGCAAAGAAACTATTTTTCACATTTTTTTCTACAACTTAAGATCGTAATAAGTAGCAGTTTCACTTGGACGATGCTGCATCTCATTTTCTTTCGAACGGTATTAATATGTCATATGTTATATGATAAAAACTGGATTTAGCAGGTTTACACTCTAAGCCGACGATTTAGAGATTTTAAATTTTTTGGATTTAAGGTACCCTACCTACCTGAAAAATTGGAAAAAAATCGATTTTGATTTGAAAATTTTATTATCAAATTAAACACGCCCAGCAGGCTTTAGCTTGCAAGACTACCGAGGAAATTTTATTAGAAAAAATAAATTATTAATTTTTTTAAAAACAAATTTCCTATGAATTGATTTTCTAAAATGAACAGCCGATAATAAATATCTGTTAATTCTTATTTATTTGATTAAAAAATCTACCTAATAAAAATAGATTCATTGAAAGTATATAATTATTTAATGAAAAAATAATGTATTAGTAAATTTTTTTTATTAGTTAAAAGCAAATGAAAAGAATATCTACCGAAATTTCGAAAAAATAATTCCCTTATTCATTGAAAATATTTTAAAAAATAATTAGTAAAGAAAAAATTAAAAAATAATAAATTTCTGAAATGCAATTGGGGGTAGAATGTCTCATCCTGGTATAGAAAGAAAAGGGTGCAAAATGTAAGCTTGGGCACTTTTATAATAATTCCGGCTACATGTCGAGACAAGTCCATATCCATTGGAGACATTGAAACAAGTTCAGGCAACGAAATAAAGAATTTTCTATTAATCAGTTATAGTAAGAGTTTTATCAACAGCGTCTACACTACTCCTTAATACAAGCTAACTATTTTATTTAATACTAATAATAAAATTGCATTCAAAGTCTCTTATATAGAGTTGAAATACATATGTTAAAAAAATTGCAAAATAAAAACAAATGAAAAATAATTATTCTCTCAATCTATCATTATAAAGATAAGAGTAAATAAATATTATATTTAATATTGATTTACTATGAGTTAAGACACTAGTTCCATTTCACATTAAAATTAAAAAATAAAAAATAATAATTTTTCTTTTTCAATATATATATCGAACATCAACCACCAGAAGTATCAGTTAAAGTAAAGATTACTTTCTGTACTTCCTGAAGATGGGTTGATAGCCTGAAATATATATATTGGAAAAGAAAAAAAATTATTTCTTTATTTTTTAATTTTAATGTGAAATAAGTGACCAGTATCCTTCAATTCATAGCAAATCAATATTAAATAAAATATTTATTTACTCTTATCTTTATTAAAGATGTTTCACCTTGCACCAACACCACAATCTCTACTAATTATCTATCATTATAGGCTAAACATGTATGAAATAATTTTTTAGTAAAAAAGTAAAATATAAGCTTTTTCGGAGTATGACGTTGAAGTTGATCTTGCTCAAAATGTTTGCAGCTCGAATGAATCCAAATTTGACTAATCTAAAAAATAAAACAAAACAAAATAAAATGAAATAAAAAAACTTTCCGAATCAAAATAATCAATACTATTTTGTGGAGTAATTACTAAAGTTTGTAGGTTCAAATTACATCGGGTGTCGGACTGTTTGCTTGCTTGGTGCACAACATATCGGCAACAGAGTGAAGAACCATTTAATTATAATTGCAAAAGTAATTATTAAAAATTAGAATTGATAAAAAACAAACCCAATTAACATATACAAATAAAAGTTTATACAAAAGAGATTGGATTTATACATTGCCAGGAAATTATACTCTACTGTCTACTAACTTAATTTTAATTATATTTAGAATTTGATATTTAAAAATAAAAATAATTAAAAATAATTTATCACGGATAAACAAAAAAAATTCTCATTGAAAAATCTCCGAATAAATAAATGTTTAAAAAATAGTAAAATTTATTAAAAGAAAATAATAAGCTAATGTGGCCATCCACAATGACTTTACCACACACCTACCTGATTGACACAAATAACTTACAAAAGAACCCCCCTCCCCCTCCCCTTAAAATTGAGCCCAATAGCAATTGAGCACGAAAAAGCTCGTTAATAATATGTAATATCATGTTTCTTCGATTTTTGTTTGGCAAATTTTATTATTAGGTAATGTTGTATCACTTCAGGATTTTTGGAAGGGTTCATAAATTTAATTTTTGGGAAAGATATAAATATAAAAAATAAATTCGAGCTCTGTATATAATATAATATATTAGAATAAATTAAAATTTCTTTAAAAGTAAAACTTTATTTTCTTAAGGAAATTCGAAAATGAGTGGTAAGGGGGGACCCTTTATAATCGAGCTCTCTATAAAATATACTATTAGATTAAATTAAAATTTCTTTAAAAGTAAAACTCTATTTTTTCATTGGCATGGACCCCTTGCAGATCATCGTGGACCCCTGGGGGTCCATGTGGACCATTTTGGGAACCGCTGCGTCTAGCCTAAAAACAAGTCTGAATATTAAAACGAAATTTTAGGTCTCATTGCATTGTTTTTTGTTTAAAAATTTTATAATTTTAATTTTTTTCACATACCAACATAAATCAAACATAAATATATAAAATTGAAAAGTTTTTGCCGAGAGTAGCAGAATTTTTATATATTGAAGGAGACAATAACAGAGTAGGTCTCCGCCGGAATTATAAATTTTATTTATTTGTAACGAGACTATAGGCTTTTTTGCCCTTTCTTTCATCAGTCTATTACAATGTAATTTATAACCTTAACACATGAAAAATGTAATACTTTCATTCATAAATTAATTCCTGTGAATACATTGTAATAGACTGATGAAGAGGGCAAAGCCCTCGAAACTATAGTCTCGTTATAAATAAATAAAATTTATAATTCCAGCAGAAGACACACTCTCTCTTTTATTGTCTCCTTCAACATAAATATATATATATATATATATATATATATATATATATATATATATATATATATATATATATATTACCGAAACTGCTTCATTATTTAACATATATCAAAATAAAAATAAAATTTCGATTTCAACTAATTGAAAAAATAATTTTAACACAACACTCTTCTTCTCTTGTGACCTAGTATAATTCGACGCCTGTCTGCACTTCTAAATAAATTATATACTTATATACATAAATATTTATATATTTGATTATATGTTTATTTGCATCAAGCAGAGGACAACCTCAATGATTTCTCTTTATATGTCAGATTTTTTGATTTTATTTTATTAGACTGCATTTTTTCGAAGAAATTTAAAAAAAGATCAAAGGTTAAATCCACGCTAGCCAGTTCAAGATAATGTTATGTGAAATATTCATTGTTTTTACCTTGGGCGATTGGCGGCCGGCCGTATAACGGGAGATATGTCCGTCTCTCCATTTAGATACCCATGTGTTGGTACATGTTGGTGTTGTCTATGTAGTTGTCAGCCTTGCAGTTCCGGTGTGCGTAAACCAGTATATTAAACTGCCATTAACTTATACCTACTCTAATATGTCGACGTAATCACTTCGATGTTGGCACTCGGCCGTTTTTTTTTTTTTTTTTTTTTTGTCTAAATGTTATTCTAATGCCAAGTATAGGGTGTAGTAGTAATGCGGATTGAAATTTTTACACACAAGAGTGGAATTTTATTCATTGGAAAAAAATAAAATAATAATAATAATAAATAAAATAAAATAAAATAATAATAATAATAATTTAATAAATAAAATAATAATAATAAATAATTAAATAATTTTTAGAAAAAATACCGACTTCAAAAAAATTAAATGAAACAAATAAAATCATAGGAATTCAAAAATAAAATAAAATGCACTAAAAGGTAAAAAATAATTATCTTATTTAGTTACAACTAAACGATGAAATTGTTACATTAAATCACTTTTTGAAGTCGGTGCCAAACATATACATTTTATGAATCGCACTCGATGGATCTTAGTACTTAGTACGTTTGGCGGGTAATGAAGACAACATCGCATAAGCTCGCTTTACGATTTTTGGTGCACCAAATCAAAAAAAGAAAAATATTGTAGTATGGTTATAAGAAGTTGCAGATACAAGTGAAAAGTCGTGTGCCATACACATCATATGTATGTTTTACATTTATTTCTTCATAAATAAATATATAATATTATAAAATATACCTACTGTAAGTAAGTATATTGGGAAATGATGTTTTAATCAAAAAGTATTTATAGTATTAATAATTAAATTAAACTGATATTTTGATAAATAGATAAATATAATAGATCAAAAATATTTAATAAATAAAATACAATTTTATTAAAATTTGATATTTTTATTATTTCATAAAAACAAATCCAGTAGCAGCGCAGGCGTCGCTAGCCTGTACAAAATCAACCGTAAGTGTTAATAAATTATTTTTTTATCATTTGTTTTTTTCTATCATCATCTGACTTTTGTTATGCTTGTGTTATGATTTATGAAACGTTGTTTTTATTTATTTTATTGCTATATATGAAGCGTAATATTACAGATTAATCAGCAGATATTCTAGCACTGATAAATTTAAAATATATTGTCATAGTTTGGTATAGAAATTCATTTATCAATTAAGGTAGTTGTTTCGCGATAATATTAGCAAAAATTTAATGCTAGAGTATATAGTACATACAATAAGGATTCATAATTCATAAGCCCAAATCCTTTTGCTGTTTATGTACCACTTCTAGCCAATCCCATCTGGTAACGCTGTCTGAACTTGTATATATGTATTTTATCATAGAAATGTCAGATAAAGTACATTATAAAGGAAGATTTATAAAACAAAAAGTTCTTAATAAGCGATTGAAAGCTGTTGTGACAATGGCTGAAGCGAAAAAACGTCAAAAAAATTACTAAAGTTAACCCACTTTTTAGGTTAAATAAATGCTTTGTTGCCAGCTTGCTTTTTAGTGTAAATTTTTCATTATACTTTTTTCATTATTTATTAATTATTATCTCAGAAACTGTATTGCAACTATGAATTAAAATTATCTTAAAAAATATATTAGTTATTGTTTAATGTTGGTTTAGTTTTTTATAACAATTGTAAGAAGAGTTTCTTAATTATAATTAAATATGTACCATATGTAAGCTTTCCGATATCCCGTATAGTGTAATGTTTATATGCCTGAAAAACTCTCTTTTTGGAATTTAATATCTCCGGAAATATATTGTTCATAAATTTAAGTATTTAAATAATAATCTGTCTAAATTTCAAAAAAATCCTAAGAAAACCCATTTGGTGAAACAACTACATTAAGAGCCCATATACCAAAATTATTATTCGTAATTTAAAATTTAAATACCCCACCTTCTTATGTGAAAAAAAACGAAATCTAGGAATCAGACAAGTTAAATTCGCCAATAATAATTAAGTTGAAGAAATAGTACTTTCACTTAAAATTCATTCTTTCCATTTTCAATGACACTCTAGATTTGTGGATTCTAATTTTTTTTTTTTCCTAATCATCTTAAGTCATTTTTTCGTGTGTATATAGGTACTAGCATAAAAGTACAATTTTCGACCATTAAAATAAAAAATAAATATTTTTTTTTTTTGAAATAACATTTTCTGAATTGTGATAGATTGTCGTTCTGAAAATTAGGTCACGGTGCTAAAAGTCAAGATAAGAAACAACGGACTATGTTGAATTGAATGATAAAAATGCGCGGCTAATTTATATAATCTCCTTTTGATCTGTAACTTTTGCTTATGCAAATGATTAATCTATATATGTCTATTATTAAGAATCGGGCATCTGATCAGACAGGTTCTTAGATTTCAGTCCCCCTATTAATTTTAATCATTTAATGACACAATGATACCCGATCGATCCATTCACGTTTCATCTTTAAATACAGGGGGACCAGTAAGTACACGCGCCCATCCTATCTCTTAATTGAGTAATTGGTTTGTTCGAGATGATGTTCAATCATTCGAACATGATCGTCTAAAGCAGCGTTTCCCAACCTCTTTAGCTCCACAACTCAAAATGTAATATATATATTTATCTACTCTTATTAAACGAGCAAAAATTGTATATTTATTTGTTAGTATATATATATATTTGTTTGTATCTTAGTTCTATTTTGAAAACGGCTCTAACGATTTTGATGAAATTCATGGGTTAGGAGGTTTTTGGGGTGACAATTCGATCTGTCACGGTCTCATCTTCGACAAAATTGTTTTTGATGGGTTTTTTCGTAATCAAATTAATTATTCTCAGATAGACAAATCCCATTCTTAGGGTATTAAAAAAGGTTTCCCTTTTCCTTTTGTGCTCAGGCAGACAATGGGTCGGGTAAATCCTTTATTCTAAAAGGCCTTGAAGAAGTATTGTGTTTGTGATAGTTTTTAAGGAATTTGGTGTTGGTACTTGGTGAAACATTTTTTTTTTTTAATTATTGGATTAAAATACTTGGTAGGTTTCACATTAAGATATAAAAAAATAAAACGAATATATTTATATATATCGAGATTAAAGATTCTCCAAAAATAAATTCGTTTTATTTTTTTATATCTTAATGTGAAACCTACCAAGTATTTTTATCCAATTGTGTTTGTGGTTTGTTGTTCTCCCTAAACGTTAGAATTATTAATAAACGTTTTATAATTGTTTTTATAAAGAACCTTATTTATTTAATAGAATAAAAAATAATCAAGAATTTATTTAAAAATATCTTTCGCATAAGCAGGTCTCAATTTTCTGAAAAAATAACACAGTGGTCGAATATATTATATATATTTGTATTTTTTTTAATTTGAAAACGGCTTTCAAATAAAAATCGACCTTTTTATCAGAATTTTAAATTAAAAATAATATTAAAATAAAGCTTTTAACTGAAGGAAGAAGTTACCGAGCATCGCTCGGTGCCTCCAGGTACTATATATTATAATGAATATTTCGCGACCCCCCAAATCCAACCCAATGAAAAATAATCCAAATTTTTTAGCTCCTCCGATAGCGACGTGGAATGAGATCGTATAAGCAAGAGCAATTTACAGGTTCCAACTTGACGGTACGTGATTCTTTATAATTTGGTCTGCTTATATAATACTCGCTGTGACAGCAATATTTGAACATGTACATGGATACGTTTGAAATCGTCGTGCTGTTACCAGTATAAGAGAGGCTTGATGATTGCGGAACGACAGATAAGTGGGTTCGGAACAGTTTATCATTTTTATAAGAAAATTCTCAAATTTTTACCATCGAATCATTGATGTATTAAATATTTATTCCCGAAATTTGAAGTTGATCGTCAGTCTCATTGCCGAGAAATAAATTAATGAAAATTGTCCTTTTAACATGGAAGTAAAGTAAATGGACCGAGGTTTTAAAACTTATACGTCTATACAAATTATATCATTTTCAACAATATTATACAGATCAATAATTCAACTTTAATGAATCGAATGATACATTATTCAATAGATTTGACAGTCTAGTTAATTAGTTATTCATAAATGTAAAAATAAAAAGTTATTGCAGCCAACAGAATATAACAAAAGCACTAGTGTAGAATTCCAACTCTATTTGTTGAAATCGTTTTTGTGTTAAATAAATGTTTTTTATAATGGGAAAAAATTAATCTCAACATTCTTTTTATTAATATTATCAAAACAAAGATTTGTATTCGAAATTAATTTCAATTTTTTTTATTAAAAACATTAGTAGGCAGACGTTGTCACTCTGCAGAAATACAAAAGATTTCTTCGAAGTTCAACCAGAAAGATAAGCTGTCCCTTAAGTTTCGAATGCGAAGCTTTTCTGGCGCTTTTATTTTAGTGTCCGTTTAAACGGTGTAACTGATTGATTTTCTTTTAATTTCTTATGCAAAATGGATAAATTTGTGAAAAAACGAAGTGAACCATCTATATCCAGTGAATAGGTTGGTAAAAAGACAAGATTGTACAATGATAGTTATTTAAATTATGGGATTACCTCATTGGATGCATTGTTTGTTTTAAAGTTCTCTCGGATGAGGGTATGAAGCCATCAAAATTAGTTCAACACTTGGAAACTAAACATCCGGTTCATAAAAACAAACCCTTAGAAATTTTCCGAAAGAAAATTACATTGTTTGAGAAATCAAACTTCTATTTGTAAATTAAGCCATACTGATCAAAGTTTACTTGACCCATCGTATCTCGGTAAATATGGTTTGAGCGTTTTTTAACCGACTTCAAAAAAGGAGGAGGTTCTCTATTCGATTGAATTTTTTTTTTTTTTTTTTTTTTTTTTTTTTTGTGCCTATGTTACCTCATATCTCCGCCAATTGTCAACCGATTTTGAAAATTTTTTTTGCATTGGGTCCAGTCTAGCTTCCGATTGGTCCCATTTTTTTTTCGATTTTTTTCATAGGTATTAGACCTTTTTTTATTAGGTTTGTTTAGGTTTGTTTAGACCTAACCTCTTTGTTTATGAACCGATTTCGATGGTTCTTTTTTTATCCGAAAGGGGGTGTCTTAGGGATGGTGTCATATTAATTTGGTCAAGTTCTGATGATATAATCACTATTAATAACATCACTAAAAAGAGAAAAATAAAAATTTTTAAGAAAAAAATAAAAACCGACTTCAAAAAATTAAGTGCAACAAATATAAAAATACACTAAAAGGTATAAAATAATTATTATCTTATTTAGTTACAACTAAACGACGAAATATTAACACGAAATTACTTTTGAAGTTGGTGCCAAACATATACCTTTTATGAATCGCACTCGACGGATCTTACTTAGTACGTTTGGCGGGTACGCTCGCTTATAGGTATAGTTTGTTTGGCACCGACTTTAAAAAGTAATTTCGTGTTAATATTTCGTCGTTTAGTTGTAACTAAATAAGATAATAATTATTTTATACCTTTTAGTGTATTTTTATATTTGTTGCACTTAATTTTTTGAAGTCGGTTTTTATTTTTTCTTAAAAATTTTTATACTTCATCCAACTCAATCCTCTTTCTTCTTTTGTTTTTTAATTTTCTTAATCATTAAGTTGTTTCTTTTTTAGTTGGAAATAGTTTTTGGTCTATTAAGAATATCAACTTTTGTGTGCATACACGCCATTCATTCACTTAGAACCTCCTCTTCTTTGAGAAATCATAATCTTTAAAGAATTTGGTGTCGGTTCTAGATGAAACATTTTAATAGATAATAAGTAAAAATATATTTTTACTTATTATCTTTTGAGAAATCACCCTATTAATTTTTCCCCTTTCAAATTAATTCCTTAACAGAGACTCAAAAATAACATAATCACAGAACTTGTGATACTTGATAAACACAATAAATATTTTAAAAAATCAAAGGAATCTTTTAAGAGAAAAAAATCATAATCACTCCAACGTTTAATTAAAAAGGTACAAGTTTTATGTCGATTTGTCCAAAAGCTTGCCATACGATGGCTTTTAAGTTTTAAAATTCATTGATCTGATGATGAAATATAAAGGTGCACACACTCACACCGCCCATTGATTTTTTTGAGTGAGTTTTGGCCATCTTTTCAGAAGAATGACTACAAGAAGGGTTATCCAGTTTTGGTGTGATATCTTCTTGCATATGTATCATTAAATAAAAAAAAAGTTGGATTTCAAGCAGTTGAAATTATACTCTCTATCAAATAAAATTATGTACTATATAATATACTCATATTTATAGGTGTGAGTTTATTTGTATCAAGTAAAGGACATCCTCAATTATTTGCTTTTAAAAATCCACAACTCTGCTACTCTCTGCAAGAAACCTCAAAATTTTATATTTAGTTTTTCCGTTTTTGTTACAGCAGAATGCTAAATAAAGATGATTCGTTATAAAAAATCAAAAGATTTGGATTAAAATTTTAAAAATCAGAGAATTTGTTTTCAAAACAGGAAGGCGAAAATAGATGTAAAAAAAGGAAGTCATATTATCTTTTATCTCAAACTAATCATCGATTTTTTGACAAAATCGGAAATCCTAATAATTTGGTCAAATGAGATTACAAAAAAAATAATAAAATTATTAGAGAATACTATTTTCAAAAATCCTTTATATTAAAAACGGTGATATCTATATAGAATAAAGTTGCGAATGATAAATCATCCTAAATTGAAAGTTTTTGCCGAGAGTAGCAGAATTTTTATATATTGAAGGAGACAATAAAAGAGTGTCTTCTGTTGAATTATAAATTTTATTTATTTATAACGATCGATATACCGATAAAAGAGTGTGTCTTCTGCTGGAATTATAAATTTATTTATTTATAACGATCATTATAAATAAATAAAATTTATAATTCCAGCAGAAGACACACTCTTTTATTGTCGATCGTTATAAATAAATAAAATTTATAATTCCTACAGAAGACACACTCTTTTATTGTCTCCTTCAATAAATCATCCTATTAGAAATCGTTCCGGTGTCTCTTTTCTATGCTTGTTAATAAAGATCTTAAAAGCATGATCTATAGACAAACAACTTGAAGCTCTATGGGAATATGTCATTTTCTTTAATTCCTCCATTCTCTGAAATGTTACTTCGATTTCTGGTCTCCAATGATTTTCGCACTTATCTAATTCATAAATCATAGGGATAAACGAGCTAACAAATGCGTTCGATTATTGTAAACTAACTTGATAGCAAAAGTGTGTTTACCGCATTTAAAAATAGTTAGTTTCTTATAAATGATGCTTTATCATAGCTCTTCAGAACGAATACCATTGCAGTCTTTAGGGTTCCGTTTAAGAAGTAAAATGGGATCCTAATAGTTTCTCTACAATATATGTCTGTTTATATGAGAGGAGTGTAGCTCGTAAACTAATTAAGATACAAGCAGGGCCGCATTATCCAATAGACAATTTAGGCAATTGCCTAAGGGCCCCCAACCCAAAATTTGGAGTGTTATATGGTTCAAATGCTACTTATCTAGAGACCTACCTATATAAGGAGAGAGAGGCCCCGAGACTTGGGACTAGGGACCTCTACATGGCTTAATGCGGCCCTGGATACAAGCATGGAATTCTATTTCTATTTCCCCGAAATTAAAAATGTCATTAAAATTTTAATCGAATGATTATTTTGCGAGGGCAAAATTTTGAGTGGGGTGCAAAATAAAAATATTTTTTTCTCAGGGATGTGAAGTATACCTAACATATATAATTATATAAATTCCTGTAAATATTTTTTACTTTACCATACAGGGTATGGTCAAGTATTGTAATCGTGCATGAAAAAAGTGGTTTTTTTCCTTTTTTTTCAAAATATCTAAAAAACGGCTCAAACTATTTCGATAAAAAAAAAATTGAGCGAAACCATGGCATTTAGGTCTAATAAGTGAACATCGAAAAAATTATATTTTTCGAGATAATAATTGTTTTGTCAAAATGTCTGTTAGTTAGTTAGTTAGTTAGTCTGTGCGTTATCAAATTTGTGTACGAGCTAGCTCAAAAACTAGTGTGAATATCAAAACCAAATTTTATACGTAGTTTTGGTCCATTGAGATTAAGAGCTGATTAGATTTTGGTGCATATCGACCCAAAATTAAGGGGGTCGAAGGGCGTTAAAAATTAAAAATCTAGGTCGTTTGAGCAAACTCAACCAAATTTTGTATACATAATCAGTGGACCCCCAGAAGTCTAAAAATGCAAAATCTAACAGCCCAAAATGGGGGGGGGGGTCAAAAAATGAAAATCTTGGCCCTTTACTAAACTAAACCAAATTTTGTATACATAATCAGTGGGACCCAAGAAGTCTAAAAATGCAAAAACTAACCGCCCGAAATGGGTGGGGTCGAAAAATGAAAATCTTACAACCAATTTACAAAAATCATATAAACTATATTTTTATATTAATAGTATTAATATTTGTCAGACACGACCAAAAAATTTTTTATATGATTTAAGATTGTTTTTGTAAATTGGTTGTGCTAACTTGTTATAGGATAAATATTATGAATGTATTGTTTTTTGTCTCAACTGTTTTACTGTTTTATCAACGATTAATGTTTTAAGTAATTGAGTACTGAAAAGTCGTGTCAAAGGACGAAACGTCGTATGAAAATTGATATAACATTAATAAAAATGATGCTCAAATCTTTAGTTTTATATTTAAATAAGAGGTCTTGTATGGAAACTTTTTTTTTCATTTTAAGCTGAATTTTTTAATTTCCGTTATAGAAGAATGGAGTAAAAAATTTCTGTGCTTATATAATATATTGCGATTTAGAGAGAGGATTTTTGTCTCGAGGGTGTGAGCTGACTGCCCGGAAAGCCTGTTCGTTCTCAGGTTCGACTCCTGAGGGGATGAATCCTCTGATTTCCGCCAATCATAAAAATATTTCTACTAAAACTCCAGAATTTGTCCTAAAATTAAATTCTTTCTCTAATAATAAAAAAATTGTCCAAAAACCAGTGAATCTTTTATTTATTATTAAAATGGACATGAATCAACTAAACTTATTTACTAATTTTTATTGTGGACAGCCTGTCTGGAACTGCACTTAGGCTATACATGGCCCTGTCAATTTCAATTAAACATCTCTTTGAAATTGGAATAAGTAATAAGAGAAGTATTTCTAAATGGATAATTGGCATTGGTATTGGTGCTACTTTAAATGCCAGTAGAATCTGTTGAGGCGTTAGCTACATTCATTTAGGATCCTTGATACACTTTTATTAAATCATTTCTTGCATACCCTGGTATCCCATATTCATAAATGCCAAGAGGGCGGCCACCGCGCCAAAGGCATTCGGAGTTCACTCTTCTCGACCCGAGAGGGGCAAGGCCCCCCGGCGATAGGTCGAAGCGTCGGCCGCTCTTGCTTGATTCCATCTACTTTTTCGTCTCTCCCGAGTATGAAATAAACTGCAACGGATCGTTGCTAAACTTTATCCAAATTCATTTGAAATATTAATATGTTCTTGAGTAAAGTACTTTAAAATATAATTTTACTAAAAACTTTATTTAACCTTTTTGTGGTCCCCAAGGTACTTAATTAGGATATTAAATTTCATCAAAATTGGTTAAGTCATTTTCAAGATATTTAGAAAAAACTAAAAAAGTACTGAAATAAAGTACTAATGTTTGTGGTCCGATATGTACCAAAAACTAATCAGCGCTTCATTTTGTTAAACTAATGGTAGGTTTTCAATTTCATTTCAATTGGTGCAACGGTGTGGAAAAAATCGTGGGCCAAAAAAACGATAACATCCATACATCCATCCATACGCACGCACTAAATGAAAAAATCGCACTTTTTGGCCTCTCGACGAGACCCCATGTAATTTTTGGCAAAACCGTCACGTGCTAAAATTCAACCTAATTGAATACTACAATTTGTGACTTTAATTGAGTCCATGGGTTCCGTAGTCTTTACCTGAGGACCCTTTGAAGCCACGCTTGCCCCGAGAGCGATTCCAATACTTTCTCCCATGCTTCGCATTGGATAAAGTAAAAAAATCAAATAAATTGGAGGTAACGCATAGTTTGGAGATAATGAGGGGAGGGGGTTGGTGTCGGAGTTTTGTGGGGAATTGGCAACCAATAATAATCGAAACGTCAAAAATGCAATATACTTTGGTTATTAAAAGAGAATCGATCGCTAATTTTAATTTTCAGTCGATTGCTCCAGATTTTCGATGTATACCTAGTACGAACACAACAGTTACTATGGGTACTTAAAAAAATTTCTGTCAAATTTAGAATTTTACAAAGAGAAGCTTATCCTAGAGAGAGAAGAAACTATACCTATAAGCGAGCGTACCCGCCAAACGTACTAAGTAAGATCCGTCGAGTGCGATTCATAAAAGGTATATGTTTGGCACCAACTTCAAAAAGTAATTTCGTGTTAATATTTCGTCGTTTAGTTGTAACTAAATAAGATAATAATTATTCTATACCTTTTAGTGTATTTTTATATTTGTTGCATTTAATTTTTTGAAGTCGGTTTTTATTTTTTTCTTAAAATTTTTTATTTTTCTCTTTTTAGTGATGTTATTAATAGTGATTATATCATCAGAACTTGACCAAATTAATATGACACCATCCCTAAGACACCCCCTTTCGGATAAAAAAGGAACCATCGAAATCGGTTCATAAACAAAGAGGTTAGGTCTAAACAGAGCCTAATAAAAAAGGTCTAATACCTATGAAAAAAAATCGAAAAAAAAATGGGACCAATCGGAAGCTAGACTGGACCCAATGCAAAAAAAATTTTCAAAATCGGTTGACAATTGGCGGAGATATGAGAGTAACATAGGCACAAAAAAAAAAAAAAAAAAAAAAAATTTTTAAGAAAAAAACAAAAACCGACCTCAAAAATTAAGTGCAACAAATATAAAAATACACTAAAAGGTATAAAATAATTATTATCTTATTTAGTTACAACTAAACGACGAAATATTAACACGAAACCACTTTTTAAAGTCGGTGCCAAACAAACTATACCTATAAGCGAGCGTACCCGCCAAACGTACTAAGTAAGATCCGTCGAGTGCGATTCATAAAAGGTATATGTTTGGCACCAACTTCAAAAGTAATTTCGTGTTAATATTTCGTCGTTTAGTTGTAACTAAATAAGATAATAATTATTTTTATACCTTTTAGTGTATTTTTATATTTGTTGCACTTAATTTTTTGAAGTCGGTTTTTTATTTTTTTCTTAAAAATTTTTATTTTTCTCTTTTTAGTGATGTTATTAATAGTGATTATATCATCAGAACTTGACCAAATTAATATGACACCATCCCTAAGACACCCCCTTTCGGATAAAAAAAGAACCATCGAAATCGGTTCATAAACAAAGAGGTTAGGTCTAAACAAACCTAAACAAACCTAATAAAAAAGGTCTAATACCTATGAAAAAAAATCGAAAAAAAATGGGACCAATCGGAAGCTAGACTGGACCCAATGCAAAAAAATTTTTCAAAATCGGTTGACAATTGGCGGAGATATGAGGTAACATAGGCACAAAAAAAAAAAAAAAAAAAAAAAAAAAAAAATTCAATCGAATAGAGAACCTCCTCCTTTTTTGAAGTCGGTTAAAAAAAAAAAAAAAAAATTCAATCGAATAGAGAACCTCCTCCTTTTTTGAAGTCGGTTAAAAAGAGAATCGATCGCTAATTTTAATTTTCAGTCGATTGCTCCAGATTTTCGATGTATACCTAGTACGAACACAACAGTTACTATGGGTACTTAAAAAAATTTCTGTCAAATTTAGAATTTTACAAAGAGAAGCTTATCGATTCTTAATTAAGCAAGATTAAATGAGCTATATTAAACTGATCAAATAAATACATTTTAAAAATGGTAGTAGATTCTACCAAGTGTCATGAGTTATTAGTTATGTCAAATTTTTAATCCGACTGAAAAAAATTAAGGGGTGTAAATTAGGAGTGTCACAAAATAAATATTTTAATCAATTCATATCTCATCTTCGGAAAGTCGTAGAGCCTTGAAATTTGAAACTTCAACTTAAAGGTACTGAAGAATAACGACGATTTTGGCTAAATAGAAAAATTGGAATTTGATGTTTGCGTACGCAAAAATGTACTCCCCCACCCTCTGCGTTTCGCAACCATAAGTCTCAGAGCTAAGAAATTCGAAACTTATGCTCTATATAGGCTAGAAGGGGTAGAGTAAATTTTTGGTTGAAATCGAAAAACCGGAAGTGGACATTTACATGAAAGATTTTTCATTTTTTTTTATTTTCTCAAGAACGGTTCTAACGATTTTTTTTTAAATTAATGTATTTATCAAGTGTCATGAATCATTAGTTGTGTCAAATTTTTAATCCGATTGAAATAGAGGAAGGGGGTGTAATTATATATATCTCAACAAAAACACTTGTGTAAAAAAAAGGCCAAGTTCGATTAATAAAATCCGTTTGCCAAAAAAAGTAGTGAGATCTAATATGTTGCCAAGTTCAACATCATCAATTTATTAAATGACTCGAGGAATATATTAGTAACTTCAATTAAAACGAATGTTTTTCATTTCACATATGTCCAACAATATTTTTTATTGATTTCACATTTTTAGTTGAAATTATTTTCATAAAACTTGGCTTTTACGCATTAAATTATTATTGAGTGCCATTGTTTGATCGAGCCCCATCTACTCCCCTTTAATAAAGTGAATCTCATATGATATGGTAAACCAGTATACGTGACATACATAATAATGCCGTAGAACCAAGCTTTAGGAAAATAATGTGAAATAAATAAAAAATGCTGGTTGGACATGCGGCAACAAGTAACATCCGTTTTAATTGGAAGTTCCTAATATATTCTCGACAATATTTCGTAAAATTGATGACATTGGACTGCAGCACATTAGATCTTCACTACTCTTTTGGCAAACTTGATTTTATTAATCGAACTTGGCCTTTTTACACAAAGTGTTTTTGTTGAGATTTCACTTCTTTTGTAAGTTAGATAGTTCTGAATTCGCATTGTAACATTCCACGGCTCATTTTCAAAGGCTGACGAAGATCTTTTCCGATTTCTCACTTTATTAGTGATTCAAGTTATTGCACTATGTCAAATTTTGGCATTCTAGTGTCGTTGAATTTTCACTATTAGTTAATTGAATCGCTAAGTTTCACTCCTTCATTTTGTGATCCTGATTAAGGGAAAGTTACAGTTTTTTCGATTTCTTCCATTGTTAATGCCCCAAAAGCTACTAAACATGCCAAATTTTAGCATTTTTTTATACCCTTTGAATTTTCACTTGATAAGAATTATAGTCACTAAAACTTCACACCTTCTTTTAAGATGCTGAAGAAGGAAACGTTTTCGTTTTTCCGATTCTCTTCTTTATTAACCAATCTCTCGCCAATATGTCGGAAGTTTCATCATTCGGTAGAGCCATTGTATTTTCTACCATAATATGTTAATTTAGTTCTACAAATTTCACCATTCATTTCATCTTCTGAAGAAAGAGCAATTTTCGGTCTTTTTTTTTTTTTTTTTTTTTTATTTATATTTAAATGTATTTTTGATACATATATATTTCAATATTTACAAATCTTAATACTAAATTTATAATATTTCCAAATATTTCTCAATAGAAATGTTCAACTGTCCCTCTTAAGATATATTCTAACTTGGTTCTTAAATTGAATCAGACTTGATGCATTTCTTACTTCAGCTGGTAAAGAATTAAATTCCTCAAGTCCTCTAAAACATAATGAATTTCTTGTGCCTCTTCCTCGCCCTCTCAATAAATATATTGTCTCTAACTCGCGTCCCATGGTCATGGATCTCATTGACCAATGTGAAATTCAGATAGGCTGGCAGTTAGCTATGATATAATTTATATACAAAACACATTGTCTGTAAAAATAAGAATTGCTTCATATTCATAAGTCTCTAAGCTTTCCAGCATACTACTTATTGATGTATATCTGTCACATTTTAATATAAATCTCATGCATCTATTTTGTAAGAGTTGCAACTTATCAATATTCTCCTGAGTGCCAAAAATATAATATTGTAGGACAGTAAGAGAAACTAGGACTAATTATAGTTCTATACACCTTAATTCTAGTGTTCATATTAAATTATTACAAGCTCTCACCAAAGTATTGCACTTTTCTGTTTACATTCTTCAAGAGCTCACTATGATGACTCTTAAAGTTCAACTTCGAGTCAACCACTACTCTGAGGTATTTAAATGAATCCACATATTCCAAATTTACACCATCTCAGATAGATTGGACTTAACCCTTCTCCACCCACCCCCAATTGCATTACTTTAGATTTCGTACAATTTATAAACAGTTTATTCATATTTAGCCAGTCTTCCAACTTCCTAAGGGTTCCATTCATTTTCGACAAGACCTCTCAACATCACAATCCTCCACTGATATTAGTATATCATCGGCAAACAGATTTATAAATACATCATCATTAATACAGTTACAAATGTCATTGATTTATAATACAAACAACAAAGGCCCAAGAATACTTCCCTGGGGGACACCAACACTATCAGTTTGAGGATCGGAAATCACATTATTAATTTTTGTAACATGAGTTCGACCAGACAAATAACATTTAAACCACTTCACTGCACTATCACTAAAACCATATCTTCTCAATTTCACCAGAAGTAGATCCTGATTCACCGTCTCAAATGCACGCCGAAGATCCAGCGATTTCCGCCACCAACACATTTATGGGTCATCGATCCACTTCTTCCATCTTGTTATTATCAAACTGTAAAGCTGTCTCACATGAATGCCCTTTCTGAATCCCGATTGATTTGGAGTCAAAATATTATTCTATCGACATAATCAAGCAGTTGTTTGTGCATTACAGATTCAAACACCTTCTCTAAGAAGGAAGTGAATTAACAGGCCTGAAACCATCTGGTTCCAGGGCGTTCCGTTTCTTTGAAATCGGTATAATTACTGATTGTTTCCAAGCCTGAGGAAACTTGCTGTCTCGGATAGACATATTAATAATTTCTTGAACCTTTTCCAGAAGAAAATCCCGCCAAGTGAAAGAACCTATCACTGACAATATCAGTAGATTTTTTTATTCAAATTCATAATTGCTTCTAACTATATCTTCCCGGTCGATCTCCCTAATTACAAACTCTTCCAGTTTGTTCGCCTTCTTCTAGGTATGGATATGTAACATAGTCATTTTTATCCTTGTCATCTATCAACTTCAATATACTTTCTTCAACAAACTGATTATACTTATCAACAATAAACAATTCATCTGTGTATGTTTTTCCATCAAATCTCATTTTAGCTATATGGTTTTGCTGTCTCCAGTCAATAGCAGTCTTTATATTCATCCACATATGTTTAGAATTTTTACTCTTTTCTATCTCTTGTGCATAATAAGTCCTCTTTTTGCCTTTATTCTTGATGTAACAGAGATTACGCGAAACCCTGTAGATGTCCCAGTGTTCCCTTGTATTAGTAATGCACGCGGCTCTATAATTTAAGTCACGTCTCTTTGTCAAATCTTTAATTTCCTCATCATACCATTTCTGAAAATGACTAGGAATTATTTTTGAATTTCACTGGGGCACAGTATCAAGGCTTTTCTTTATATTCAAATACAAACGATCGATAAGAAAATCAACATTTATATCATGGTCATTCAGATTCAGCCAGAGCAAGTTCACCAGAATACTCTGAATATTTTCGGGATTAACATCCTTTAAATTTCTAGTTTCAATCACTTTATCCAACGGTAATCTATATGAGTTTCCTGTTTTGTCCGACCCATAAATCTCTATAATGGAGATGGGAGAGGTCTTCGATTTCACCTTTTATTAACGCCCAGCCCCATCCCAAAAACAATGAAATTTTATCGCACAAATAAATACACCCCCATTCATGACCCGAAGAAGGCAAATTTTCGATTTTTCTATTTCACCCTTTGTTAATAATGAAATTTTATCTCACAAAAAATACACCCCCTTCATTTTATGTCCTGAAGAAGAGAAAGTTTCGGTTTTTCGATTTCACCTTTATTAACGCCTCAAACTCTACCACCAACCCGAAAATAATGAAAATTTATCCCACAAATATCACCACTTCATTTTATGTCCAGAAGAAGGCAAAGTTTCGGTTTTTCGATTTCACCCTTTATTAACGCCCCAAGCTCTACTACTATCCCGAAAATAATGAAAATTTATCGCACGAATATCACCACTTCATTTTATGTCCTGAAGAAGGAAATGTTTCGGTTTTGCGATTTCATTCTTTATTAATGTACCTAGCAAATTCTACCAATATGCCAAGTTTTAGCATTCTAGGATCAATATATTTTCACTGTATGTTAATTTAGTCTATAAATTTCACCCCTTCATTTCGGGCGAAGAAGTGAAAGTTTCGGTGTTTCAAGTTCCTCTTTAATTAATGTGCCAATCTTTACCAGTATGCCAAATTTCAGCATTCTAGGTTCATTGAATTTTTAGTATATGTTAATTAAGTCTATAACTTTCACCCCTTCATTTTAGGTCCTGAAGAAGGGAAAGTTTCGATTTTTGGATGTTTCCCATAAATTGTATCCCAAACTCTACCACCATGCCAAGTTTTAACATTCTAGGATCAATATATTTTCACTGTATGTTAATTTAGCCTATAAATTTCACCCCTTCATTTGGGGCCCTGAAGAAGTGAAAGTTTCGGTGTTTCAAGTTCCTCTTTTATTCATGTGCCAATCTTTACCAGTGTGCCAAATTTCAGCATTCTAAGTTCATTGTGTTTTCACTATATGTTAATTTAGCCTATAACTTTCACTCCTTCATTTTAGGTCCTGAAGAAGGGAAAGTTTCGATTTTTGGATTTTTCCCATTAATTGTACCCCAAACTCTACCAGCATGCCAAATTTCAGCATTCTAGGATCAGCGGAAGTACTCTTGAATTTTGATGAGTGAGTGATGAAAAAACCTATCTTTGGCTTCTTGTTACTTAGAGGGTATAAAATAATATAAATATGAAATTTTGTAATTTAGTTAAGCTTATGGACCAGTATTATGGAAAAAAATTTCAGCCATGTAGAGGTTTTCAGTACGAAGTTACAGAGGCGTCAAAATGGCCTGAGTTGTTTCCTGTAAAGGGTAGTCTGGCAGTGCACACAGCCCTGTTCGAATCGAACTTGGCTGGGGCACTGCTGTGCCCCCAGATAGGTTCGCTAGGTAGTAGATAGGGACAGTGGTTATCTCGTTAATACATTCATGCGCGTCACTAATTAGTAGATTGATGATGAGGCATTTGGCTATCGGCACTAAAGATTTTGTTTATAATTTTTTTTTTGTAATGATAATGATGAGAGAGAAGTTGCACCAAAAGGTGCAACTTCTAAAGGCCTCGGTTGGCCCCTCCATCGTGAAAAGAAGAAGAAAGAATTTTATGGGTTGGGCGGAGGTCGAAGGTATCTGTGGATACGGGTCTTAAATAGCTTAAGGTTATAAGTCGCGGGAAAGATGGTGGCAGGGAGCGAGTTCCAGTCTCTGGAGGTCATAGGAATAAAAGAGTTGGCGAAAGCGCTTGTTCGACTTTTATCCAATTTGACAGCGAAGGGGTGCTGAGCGTTAGAAAACCGCGTGTTTCTCGTAAAGAGGGCATTAGGGGGGATAAGAGATTTCAGCTCGACTGATCAGACACCGTGATAGTATCTGTAGTACAGGAAAGGGCAAGTATTATTAGTCGTGTATAAATTTTAATCCTATTGAAATAAAGGGAGTGTAAATTAGGAGTGTCGCGATGACTTAAAATAAATAAAATGTGAAAGTTGTGTGGTGAACACACCAGTTGATTAATATTTATTTTCATCGTTATATTTCCTTATTAGAATATATTATTTTCCATTTTCATTATTAGTCGTACAAGTATTATTTTATTTTTATTTGTTAACAACTTACCTGGCTGGCGTCTTGTAGATCTGGCCGAAGTTCTTTATACCTTTTTTATAAGGAACTGGACTAAAGCAGATAGAATTAATTAAATGTTTATTTATTATATTTTTTAGTACTTTTAAATAAAATCTAAATATTTTACATATTTAACTAATTTTTATTTGTAATACTTTTAATAATAATGTGGTGAACCGTTTTTCCCAATTTACAGAGGTAGGAGGAAATAAAAGATATTAATTATACTTTTGGATATTAAAGATTCTCTAAATGGAATTTCGTTTAAAGGTAAAATTATAATAGTACTAGTTGTTTACTAAATGTTAAATGTTATCTTCTTCAAGGTTACTCTACTAGACTAGATAATATGGCAATTGTGCTTCCGCTTATTTTCAGTTATCGTGTTTTATTTTCCTTAATTAATAATAATAAATTTATTTTTAAGAGGACATCAATGAGAGTGACTTCTTTTTTTTAAGTTTCATGAAAATTTAAAATGAATCAAGAGAATATACCCAGGGCCGGCGTGACCTTTTGGAGGGCCGAGTTCAAAAATTTTGAGGGGTCTGAATACACATTCAAATCCTACTCTTAAATTTTACAAAGAGGTACTTATTTACAAATGCTCTTACATATTATATATTTTTCATAAGAATAATTTTAAATAATAATCCTTGCCACGCGTCGAGAAATTGACTAACGCTCAACATCGAAGACCATAGAAATGCAATAGCCTGATGCGTTTTTGTTAAAAACATATGAACTCAAGACGGTAACTAACACAAACACAAATAGCGTTGCTATGCCCAGTTTATATGCAAATTGGTAGGAGCTGCGACTCGTCGACAGACTTCCAAAAATTGGGGAGTCTTATCTCTATTTTTAAGCAGTTTTTTAAACATATCCAAGTAATATTTTTTGGCATCCATAATTCGCTTTCAAGGGGAAAAATATTCAATGAAAGTACAAAATCTGTAGTGACTTTTGCAAAAAACTATTGATGTAGTTTAATTTCTCTAAAAAGTACATTTTTCTGAAAGCGTCTGGATTTTTTTATCTAAAGTAGTTTTCAGGATATGAGGACTTTATAGAGTTACCCTGAACTTTGTTGATTTTTGTCACTCATTTAAACTGAATCATGGCTACTCAAAAAAATTTATTGCATCTGTTAATGGTATCACCATTCTGTAAAAAGTTAATCAAAATCGGTGTTTCTTAATTGGGTAATTTTCGTAGACCGCGCTGAACCCGCCTTGCGCCGCCCCTGATTATACGTATAATAGTTTCAAAGAAAAAATTATTGCTAGGGAAATTTGAAAATGAAATAAGTGACAAAATTGAAGAACTGCTGAAGAAGCGAGTTTACAAATCCAATCAGGGCCGTGCCTGACGGGCGTTCATTGCGTGCACCGCACGCAGGCGGCCGAAATTAAGAGGCGGCCAAATCGTTACAAGTTGTTTACTGGGCAAAAATACAATCGGTTTGTTTTCATTAAGATACGAAGTAAAAACAGTTTCTCTAATCTAATCTATCTAAAAAGAGTTTCTCAGAAATAAGAAATGTATAAAAACTGATTATGTCGTTGTAGTATTTATATACCTAGTCATGCAGCGAATCCGAATTTTTTCGAACATTGCACGAGCGAAGAGCCGAAATAGTTTTTCAATTGACCGGCGTCGCGTAAGCGGTCTTATTCGTCTTATTAGTCGTATTAGTCTATAGACTAGCGAGGATAAATCGTTTTTTGTGTCCTGTGTGTGATCCGATATTATTAAAGTCTTTAATTTAACGCAGGGGTCGGCGCGACCGTGCACGATCGAGCTGATTTTCGAAAAGCTCCGCCTCCCACCACCCCCTTACGTTCTCACTTCCGCGCGATACCTACAAGCCTCCAGAGCCTCAAGAGTGTACTCTTAACGTAGAGTAACGCGGGGCCTTCATATTACGAAAATATTATCAAAATTACAAAAATTTCATTCAATTATTTTAAAGCAAAATCTAAAATTTAAAAATCAATAGTTTAAAATTTAAAACTGAATAATATTTTTGTAATTTTGATAATATTTTCGTAATATGAAGGCCCGCATTACACTACGTTAAGACTACGCTCTTGAGGCTCTGGAAAACTATCGCGCTGAAGTGAGCGTAGAGAAGTGGTGGAAGGCGGAGCTTTTCGAAAATCAGCTCGATCGTGCACGGTCGCTCGACTTGATTTAACGAATAAAAATAAATTGCTTTATTCCTGAAAACTTTTAGTTGTGTGTTCGTGTGGTGAAATTTAATAAAAAGTTTATTTACTCGACAAAGACTGAAAAAGGTAATACACAAAAAATGTAAAATTTGGGTAGACTTTCAATTTTGGGCCCGGGAAATTTTGGCGGGTCTTTTTGGAGGAAAAAGGCCTTTTGATATGAAATTCTTAAATAAATATTAAAAAATATTTAATAATATTAAAAAAAATTTAAAAAAAAAATTAAATAATAATTAAAATAAATAATAAAATAGTGCAATTTAATATTAAATTACTTAAAATCTTCCTTAATTTATACTAAAAAATGAATATCTTTCTCATTTTGAATGCATTTATATAATAATTAAAATTACCTTACGTACTTCCACGGCACAAGAACGTATGAGCAATCTTTCAATTATCGCGATTGAAAGTGAAATTGCTGAATCTTTAAATATTCACGAAGCAATTGACGATTTTGTCAGTAAAAATCCCGTAGGATTAACTTTTAATATGTACTTTATTTAATAATTGCTTCGTGAAGATTCAGCAATTTCACTTTCAATCAAGCGATAATTGAAAGATTTGAAAGATTTCCCTAATTAACCAAGCAACCCAACTGAAATAATTTATAATTGGACCTGATTAATTGCATCCAAAATACCTGTACTAATATCTTTACCATCACAAATAATACGTAAGATTTGATTTTTTTAAAATCAAATAATTTTAAATTGTCACCGAGCGACACTGCGTGGAGTTTTAAACGATCAGTATTCCTATGTTTCTTTTATGTTTGATAATTTTGTCTGTGATTAGTAATACCAATACCATAATTATCTTTTATCATGTTATTATTAAAATGCAAGTAAATTAATTCTATTTTGCATACCTCCCAAGTTGCAAGTCAGCTCCAGATCTGCCGTTGGCCACTGAGCTTTGTTATAGTCCAAATATGTTTGGGATAGATTTAAGGGTCATTCCTTGTTCTTCGCATGATTTGATGACTTTGGTCTGCGATTATAAAACCAACAACGCTATAATTCTTTTTTTCATGTTATTATTTTTGTTTAAATTTTAAATAAAAAAATGTCTATTCTGTTGCATTTTTTTTTCTTAAATTTCATCCAAACATATAAAAATCTCATAAAACCGCCCTTTAGCCGGTTTTTCTTTTCACAAAGCCGGTTTTGTTGGGAACAAAACCAATACCTTTTTTCGTTCTCGATTTCGGCTAACCAAAAACTGATTTTTCCCGGTTTGATGCCCGTGTATAACTACAATAAACATTTTTCAAAAATTAAAGTAGTCTTTTTTAATCGTTATCACTGGGGGCAGTGCCACACAGACTGGTCACGCAGGCGGCCACATGCCCAGGCACGGCCCTGTATCATTTTAGGCGTAATTGTAAAGGCCTTAATTCATCTAATGGATATCTTTTTGATTTGGCCAGCCTTTTTAACCGACTTCAAAAAAGGAGGAGTGTCTCTCTATTCGACTGATTTTTTTTTTGTGCCATATGTTACCTCATATCTCCGCCAATTGTCAACCGATTTTGAAAAAAAAATTTTCCATTGGGTCCAGTCTAGCCTCCGATTGGTCCCATTTTTTTTTCGTTTTTTTTTCATAGGTATTAGACCTTTTTTATTAGGTTTGTTTAGACCTAACCTCTTTGTTTATGAACCGATTTCGATGGTTCTTTTTTTATCCGAAAGGGGGTGTCTTAGGGATGGTGTCATATTAATTTGGTCAAGTTCTGATGATATAATCACTATTAATAACATCACTAAAGAGAAAAATAAAATAATTTTTAAGAAAAAAATAAAAACCGACTTCAAAAAATTAAGTGCAACAATATAAAATACACTAAAAGAGTATAAAATAATTATTATCTTATTTAGTTACAACTAAACGACGAAATATTAACACGAAATTACTTTTTGAAGTTGGTGCCAAACATATACCTTTTTTATGAATCGCACTCGACGGATCTTACTTAGTACGTTTGGCGGGTACGCTCGCTTATAGGTATAGTTTGTTTGGCACCGACTTCAAAAAGTAATTTCATGTTAATATTTCGTCGTTTAGTTGTAACTAAATAAGATAATAATTATTTTATACCTTTTAGTGGATTTCATTTGTTGCATTTAATTTTTTGAAGTCGGTTTTTATTTTTTTCTTAAAAATTATTTTTTTAGAGTTATTTATATGATGTTATCTTGGAGGCGGCATGTTATACACTTGCACGCAGGGGGCCTTATACTCAGGCACGGGCCTGAATCCAATATTAATCTAAGCACGAAACCAGGCAATATTGTTTAAAGAAATTATTGACATTTGGAATTCGAATTTTCGAATACAAAGATTTTTTGAACTATGCTTGCGAGTGTAGCAGAGGATGAAATATCATTTAAAAGAATTAAAAGCTTTCTTTGATCCACAATTTATCAGGAGCGGCATTCAAATAGCGCGCATTTTAGACTATTCTGAAATGATAACTGAATTTGCAAATCTTAAAAGCTTCTATGAAATAAATATAAATGTTTTAATGTTATAATTGAGTAAATATTAAATGCCATTGATATGATTTTCTTGCCCACATTTTATTATAAATTTTGATGGAGCTCAAAATATTAGCTGTCTCGGGACTCGGATTTTCTATGAAAGGCTCTGAGTGTAAAAGCGCAACTAGGATTGATTATGAGGGGGGGAGGGGGGGCAAAAGGGGTCTAGAGTTAACACCAGTAAAAAGAGAGGAGGGAGGCCTATATCTTTGGTGCAAAAATTCATATACCTACGTGGTGGTTATTTTGAATTTATCTATGTATAAATTATATAAAGAAATAAAAATGTATTTCTTTTATAATTATTTTATTTTTTAAGTCAATTTGGGCTCAAACCCACTGATACTTCTATGTCTATGTTTATTAGTATGTAGCAGAGGACACACTGATTAATTTTCGTTTAAAAATCAACATCTAAGCTACCTTCGGCAAGAAATATTTTCAAATTACCTAATAGATTTATGAATATTAATCGGGTTGGTCGAATGTGCAAAGTTCTTATTTTTTGGCTCTACTGCAAGGACATACTGGGTGTTTGCCCATGGCGACAAATTTTCATAAACTTATACAAAATTTTCAAGCGAATTATTTTTATTTATTTTACGAGATACGATTATTATTTTAGCAGAGCATTTTCGTTTTCAAGAATGAAAATATAAAGAAAAGTGAAATATTGTAGAAATCTAAGTAAAATATTTTCGAAATTGAAAAAAAATTTTCCACTTTTAACAAACAAGGCATTTTCTTTCTTTTTTCTTTTATTTAATTTAGTGAAGGAAAGGTAAGTAGCATCAAATTCATCTTTTGCCCCGGGTTCCGACTCTAGCGTGTTTATACTACTAACACATTTCTTCAATAGTTGTAGAGGGTGACATTTTTGTTTAAGAAATTTAGAAGATAACCACCCAAAGTGTGTGTGTGGGGGGGGGTCAAAAAATGAAAATTCTAGCCATTGGGACCAAACTCAATTAAATTTTGAATACATAATTTGTGGGCCTCTAAAGAGTTAGAAGCGGGGTGGAGTGTGACCCGAGACGGGGGAGGGACAGGGTTGGGGGGTCAGGAGAGGGGGTCCAGGGGGCGTCGCAGCTAATAATAATAACACAAGTTTATAAAAAAAAACTTAAAGAAAGCGGTGTTGGTTTATAGTGAAACATTTTCAAATTATAATGAGTTGGAGTTGTTGGTGATTCACAGTAAGGAAAAATAAAATAAGGGGCCGTCCATAAATTATGTCACATGAATTTCAAGATTTTTAGACCCCCCTCCCCCTGTGTCACATTTTCATTGAGCCCCCCCCCCTGTTTTGAAAACTTTTTTTCTTTCACACATCAATTCGTGTGAATCAATTGTAATAGACTGATGAAGAGGGCAAAGCCCTCGAAACTATAATCTCATTATAAATAAATTTAAAAATTTTATTTTTCCAGCAGAAGACACACTCTTTTATTGTCTCCTTTAATTTATAAATATTCTGCTACTCTCGGCAAAAAGAAACTTTTAATTTTACAATGTTTACTATCCTGCGTTGTTCATTCAATAAAAACTCCATTTTTCGAATGATTTTAAAAACTTTCAGGGAGAATGGAATACCCAGAGTTCCCTGGTTGTTGACTCTGAGCACACTACTCATTTTCAAAATCCGGTTCCTGGATACTTGCATAATTTTTTTCAAACATCTTTCGAGATTTTGATAAAATTACTTTAAAATTTAAAAAGAACCAAAGCTTTTCAAAATATTTTTCTCTTTTTTGATTTTTTAGTAAAATAACAAACCCAATAATAAGAATAATTTTAAAAATATTTTTAGAATTTTGAGAAACAGGAACCTCGTGGCTAGGATATAAAATAAGTTTTTTCTCGGTGTGCCCCTTTTTGAATTGGCATATGTTATTAAGAAAAATGAAAAACTAGAACTTGTCGCTGTTTTTCCGTTAACTAGGTAGAAATATTTTATATTAAAGAAAATTAAAGAAAAAACACTCTTAATATTACTTAAAATTAAGAAAAAAAACTCAGTTTTTGTGGGGCAAAATGTCTATTTAATTTTCAGATACTGGGTTACAAATTTTAGAAATTTTGAGGCTAAATTAACAAATTAAATTTAAATGAAAAATAATTTATATACAATTTAAATAAAACAAAAGAACATCGAATTAAATAATATCCAATAATTGGAAGTCATCATTAATTAATTTTTATTTGTTTATATTTTGTTTCATTTCTAACCAATGAAACAATTAATGAAAAAGTAATTAAAGAATTTTAGAAGAGAATTGTTAAAATTATTAAAAACTAAAAGTTTAGACATAACACATAAGTAATGAGATTTAAAAAATGTAATATATATATATATATATTATATATATAATATATATTAGTATAATAAAAAAAATGAGAATAATTTTTAGAATTTAAAGGTTACTCCTAGGGAAATATACCTATAGAGACAAGTGGATAAGGGGTGTTTTTTAGAATTAGATTAATTTAATTTATACTGTGATCCCTTTGAAGACAACATAATTATTATTGCAAACAAGGTTAATCACAGTTTAAAACAATATTTTATTTTTACAATTAATATATATTTTTATATTTATAGTTTAATACACCAACGAAAAATAACATTTTTTATAGGTAATAAAGTGTATTTTTTTCAAATTATAATATTTTGCCTTAAATTAAGAAAATTAAATAGAATTTAAACCAAATTATATCATACTATATAGGTATAGGTATATATATATATATATATGAATATATATATGAAAATCTGTATTGTATATATGCAAATATATTGTTATATAATTATTGGATGTTAAAATTGAATAAAGTACTTATGTATTTTAAAGTCTGAAAAAAAAACGAATTCCCATGTATCGCGAGGTAGATAATCATTACTGTTTTTATTTATCCCTAACCCTGAAATATGTAGACTAGAGGCTGTAGTAAATGAATTGAAAATTATATCATCCAATACTTATATGTGTATTATGTATATTTGACATGAAAATACAATTGCAAGAGCGTAGACCGCAAGAGTCGTAACGAATTTGTCGCCACCCATGCAAAGTTATCCATTCAGTCAAAACAATTAGAAAAAAAAAAAAAAAAAAAAAGGGAGAATTGAAAATTCGTTTCGCTTTCCAATCAAAATCAAAATAAATTAAAAAAAAATTAAAATGCTTAATATTAAATGAAATAGTACTTGTCATAATAGTAGTGTTAGTAATTTTTATTGATGGTTTAGAATGGATTCAAGGAGAGGGAATACAATTCAGAAAATGAACACGAATGTATCACAGTCGCGGTGTACTAATTATGTTAATAGTATAGGTAAAAGAGGAATTAGTGTTTTTATATTTGCGTATATATATTCAGGAGTTGAAAAAATATAATAATAATAATTTCTTATAATGTTGAAATTATTATGGAAAAAAATAAAATATTTTGTATAAAGAGAAATATATAAATAAATAATATATTATTTTTGCAAGTATAGGGCATCTCCCTTTATACTCCTTTCAATATTGCGTAGTTAACTGATGTTAATTATGCTACCATTAATTTTGGTGGTTCTTGATATTTTTTTGTCTTTTTTAATTGAATAATTTAAATAATAATAAATTCATTGATATTATAATATTACAATACCAGCTGCACTTATCTCCTGCGGGTAGCTTGTCAAAGGGCGTACGGCCACGACCATAACGTTATATATTTTTAGTATAAATACACAGATACATATATTATTTGTAAAAGTAAAGACCTTAGTCAACAAGTCTTTACTATATATTTAATGGATTTTTATTAAAAGTTTATTTATATATTAGTGGGAACAACAGTGATTTGCGCCCGCAGGGTCCAGATTTGGTATTATTTATTTAATAATAATTTTGTTCATTAAGATTTATTATTCATAGATCTGACTAATTTTAACAATTTTTCAGAGACAAAACTATTATATTTTCAAATAATATAATTTCATCTTTTTAATGTCCGGTTGGCGAACAGAAATAGCATTTTTACCTTATATTTTTCATTGATGACAGTAATTTACAAACTTTTCTATACTGCTTAATATTGTGATTATTTAAACATGATGTTTATTGAAAAAATTATGCGGAACACATGTTCACATTAAGATATAATTATATATATTTGATTTAATTATTTATTTCACTATACATACAATAATGTATAATATAATTTGATGGTAAAATAAATTGAAACATTTTGCGGTAAAAAAATAGTTATATTTTACAAATATTTATTATATTCTAACCACGAATTGTGATGTTAAAGAAATATTGTTTTGCAAAACCTAATTGTAGTGTGTTTCCTTCTAAGATTCTCTAGATAGTAAAGTGTTATCTTTGACCAGTGGCGTACCATGGGTGCAAAACACCCCGGCGCCGTCTTCAGCAGATCGAGAAGAGGCGCCAAAACCCTAAGTGTCGGGAATTATTTTATTTTCTAGTTAATGTTTCCCACAAAAAAATTGAATATAAAGCATGTACATATTATTTATTTCATTTTAATATCGACTAACTCTTCAAATGGGTTTATTTTTTGTATTATTAAATCACTAAGAATAAAATTTTTACCGGGATTTTTTGTTTTTAAAGTACTTTATATCAAGCTTATCTAGTATTTTGAAAATTAAAAAAAAATCGCTCTAGTGATTTCGAAAGGAATAATTAAATGAGACAGAAAAATAATTACAAAAAAATATTATATTAATTTAGGTAAAAATTATATTTTCAGAGATATTAATTTTGTATCTCGGAAAAAATGCGGCCCTAACAATGGACGAATTTCCATAGGAATGCATTTTGGAAGATTTTATAATTTTATTTGTTTTATCGAATAAATTTCCGTAAGGAAATTCGTCCCTTGTTAGGGAACTGCATTATTATTTGCCGAAATAAGTTTTGCAAAGGCAGGACAAGGTTCAAATTTTGTATTAATATGTGATTTATTTAACATTCCATATTTTTTTTTACATTGTGTTACCCATTAAAACAAACAGTTGTATGGATAGAAATTGTTTTAAATTCGAAAAATAAAAAGATATCGATTTTCCATTCAAATTAAATTAGTCACCTGATCATTTTATATGGAAATCAAATTTATTGTGAATATCACAAAGTCCTCACACCCCGGCTAGGCTAGGGTCGCCACTGTTTGTGACACATTTAAAAGATTCATAAGCGGAATCGAAAATTATTAGTATTCTTCAAAATTTAAAATACTAATCAAAGTTAAAACACCAAATAATTAAATACAACTAATTTTTGTATGGAAAGCGAGACAAAAATGAATTTACTAAAGAAGAAAGAATATGATAATAATTCATCATAATAATACAATAAAAAAAAAAAATGGAAATTTCTACATAATAAAACTTAGTTATATTTACAATTTAAAAAAAATCCTGCTAATATTTCTTTATTTATGTTTATGTTTTAATATAATATTTATAGTATAATACATTAGTTAGGCCTTAGAGTTGCTAGTTTAAAACTATATATATATATATATGTATATTACAAGTAACTTTGGTATAGAGCAATGAAAGAAAAAATGACAAAATGAATTTGTATTTACAGCGATATTAATAATAAGTACAGAATTAAAAATTAACTAGTTACTGCACATTGAGGATGAAGCCGAAATTTTTTATGAAAATAATCAAAACTTTTAAAAAATAAATCTAGTTATACATTAAAATTAAAATAGTTGATAAAGTTTTGCATTGATCTAGTGTAATAAATAAATAAAAAAAAATTATATTTCTTTTTTATTTTCGAGGTTATGAGAAAACGAGTTGATTTCAGAATTCAGAATTCTCCAACACCGTATGAAGTCCTACTTACTTTATTATAAGAAAACGGGTTGGTTTCAGGATGATTTCTGTATTCAGAATTCCCCGTTACATCTTACTTTAGAATTAAAACAAACTCTTCTCAATGTACAAACTCTATCTTGAAGAATTCTTTGTTTTTCCATTTGATATTCTTCCTCTCTTAACAAACTTTCATGCAAGCTTTGCAACTCTCGAACCACGGCACCAGCCTTATTCAAAATAACTACTTTAGACATTCGCTGGCCTTTTTTGCTATCACCGAAGATACATCTACGCAAATTGTCAACTAATTTAGATAAAGTAATACGACGTTGACGTTCCAAATTGTTATGTGATTTACGTCTTTCAATTGAATCCCGTACAGTATCTAGCATGTTTTTACGCTTAGCTGAGGATGAGACTGGTTGGTCTGGGTGATGTCGAGGTGTAAGCGTGGAAACTGTGGATTGTATATTTTTTCTATAGGTTGATTGTTTCTCTAGAATTTCAGGTGTTTTAAAATAGTCTCCGCGAGAATCACAAGCATTCTCAGTATTGTTATGGGGATCCTTCGATCGTGTTCTACGACCCTGGACAGGTTTTACCTCATAGATATAGTCTGGTTTTTTATTATACTTAATACGACGAGTTGAAAAGGACTCATTATTTTT
Source organism: Forficula auricularia (assembly GCA_024734495.1). Classification (NCBI taxonomy): domain Eukaryota; kingdom Metazoa; phylum Arthropoda; class Insecta; order Dermaptera; family Forficulidae; genus Forficula; species Forficula auricularia. Next base: position 24,912,117 of record JALMQS010000030.1, on the reverse strand, counting down.
AAGCTTAACTTTCTTAAGGCTCTCTTTTTCAAAGTCAGAATCGATTGATATTTTACGTTTACGAGGACGAGGTGAAATGGTCTCATCACTTTTACGCTTCTCACCAACTATCGCTTTCTCCATCTTCAGTTGCAATTGATGCTGATCATTCGGACTTGGATTTGTTGGTAAATTGGAAGAAGTACTTCCCACGTTCCGTGATAGGAAATTATTTGAATTCTTGGAGGCGGAATCAGCAGTTGCGGTTGAATTCCCGGAATAGGACACTACATCTATCTCCTCTTCTGAAACACAAAAAAATTAAATTAATTACCTAGTGAGCTATTAATCAAATAGGGATTGGTCATAATATGGAATTGGTAGACTTTTAAAACTATATTGCCTGTTATTTTAAGGAACAAAAAATACATATATTAGGTCATTCAATAAGTCCGTAGAATGACACATAGATGGCGTTACTATAATTTTTCCATATGATTTTTATTTAGTACTAACCTTCAAACGATACGTGTATAAATTTGACAGCAAACTGACTATCGATTCGTGAGTTAAAGCATTTTGTGTGAAGAAATTTTTGTTATTGAAAAAAAAGTGAATTTCGGGTTTTAATAAAGCATTGCTTTTTGATGAAAAAAAATACAGTGGAAACCAAACAATGGCTTGATAAACATTATCCGAACTCTGCTCCATCGAGAGAAATGGTAGAGAAGTGGATTGCTGAATTTAAACGTGGCCGTACCAGCACAAATGATGCAGAGCGCAGTGGACGCCCAAATGAGGCTGTTATTCCAGAAAACATAAAAAAAAATCCACAAATTGGTTGTGAACGATTGCAAATTGAAGATGCACGAGATAGCTGACATTGTAAAGATATGGTAGTGTTTTTACCATTTTACACGAGCATTTGGGTATGCGAAAGCTCTGTGCAAAGTGGGTGCCGCGTGAGCTCACAGTCAACCAAAAACAACAACGAATCGATGCTTCAGAGGAGTGTTTGGCGCTGTTAAACCGCAATAAAATGGAATTCTATCGTCGATATGTGACAATGGATGAGACATGGCTTCACTATTACACACCGGAATCCAAAAGAAGTCCAATAATGAAGTAATCGCTGAAACTGAGGCCTATTTTGACGAGAAAGAGAAATCGTACTATAAAAGTGATATCGTAAAGTTGGAAAATCGCTATACTCGTTGTATCGCCCTCGCCTCGAAGGCAACTATATTGAATAATAAAATCGAGTTTTGTCAAAATTTTGTTTTTTTTCTTACTTATCCTACAGACTTATTGAATGACCTATTATTATAGATGCTCGAAATCTGTGTATATTAATATTATGGGATAAAATTAATAGATGACACTAAAGGATGAATTGGATTATTTAGATCAAATTATAATATGAAATATCAAGGAAAAAAATAGCATACCGATTAATCTTTCTTTATACGAAATCATATAACGCTCTTTGATATACATATGTGTAGGAAAGGGAAATAGAGTTGGATACAGGAAGAACATTTTAGTACAAATGTGAATGTCGGAAAAAGACCGGTGATATACCGAATAACGCGGCAGCTAGAGGGTAGAAGTGTGACATAGTGACATCCACGTGGGCACGTGGAAGGCCATAGGGCGGGGTTTCCTTCCACGCTATTACCCCACACCCTTTTCCAGCCCTTGGAATCTCTACTGTGTATGTTTGTGTGTATTTGAAAAAAATATGAGAGAAACTGAGTGTAGTGTAGTAGCTTCGCGTCAATGCGGCAAAGCGAGGGGGGTTCGGGATTTTGGATCGATAGCAAAGACGACGGTGGCAGTCTGCTTTTCGGATCAATGACCTAACTCTACAACCACGTGATATGGTGATTTCCCGCCAAATTATGTCTGCTAACAGGAGAATTTTTTTGAGTGGGACTACTCATGGTGAAATTAGAAAAATTACGAAAAAAGAAAGTACCAAGCAACGAAAGTATTTTTGTATGAATTTAAGTAAATATATGCGATTTGAACAAAGAATGTTTATTTAATAATATTAACGCGAAACGAACGTGAATTCAAGAGCTTGAAAATGAGCAAAATAAACACGAGGAAATGATGCTGATTAATAACTATTTGTTTTTATTTTACCACAAGTCAAAAAATCTAAAAATCAATTATGAGATTTTGAAAGGTGTTCATCGACAAGTAAAGAATGTTCATTACAGAAGGTATTTTGTTTGTAATGAAAATTCGTCCCTTGTAAGGGATCACATTTTTTTACCTAATAAAATATATATGTACTTTCTTTTGGTAAAATTCATTTGATGGGAAGGCGGCCCTAGGATTAATGTAAACTACAAATTTCGAACAATTTTTTTTTTAAGATTATCTTCATTCTCTTAAAAACCGTAACTTTAAAAACTCACAACTAGAACACTTTTTTATTAATTTTTAAATAATTTGTAATATTTTTTTTATTATTATCATTAAATGAACTGTACCTATGTCATTTATGATAGATTCAGGCGATATTTCAATGGTAACCCCATTGTTAACCACATCTACCGTAGATTCAGGCGTAACTTCAATGATATTAATATCATCTGCAATAAATTCAGGCTCATTTGGAATAACATGATGTCCAGTTAGATTAGACTCATGTGGACTTTTCCTGGGTTCATGCCTACTTAGATTAGCTTCATAACCAGTTTGACTAAGTACCGAATTGAACATGGACTTGTCCTTCTCTAGCATAGGTTTTTCTTCATTTTTGACATTATCTTAAAAAAAAAAAAAAAAAAAAAAAATAATAATAATGTTTGCATGAGGTATGTTCGAATGAAATAATTTATTTGGTCAAACTAATCACCCTGAAAATAGGATTCAATCTATTTTCAAATATAGGGAATAAATCAGTCTTTTTTATAAAAAATTAAATTATTAAAAAACTCATGACATAAATTGATTCAATAATATTAGTCAATAAAAATAATGTAATTCTTATATTCTTACAAGGTTTAGGCTTACTTTGCGAAAATCCATATTCCAATAGAATTAGAGAATCTATAGCATTTCGATTTGAAACATCAAGATATGACCAAATTTGAGAAAAGAGTTCAGCATTAAATTCAGGAAAAGTTTCATTTAGCTGAGATTCATGCAAAGTTTCACTGGAATCAACGCCTACTACCAGAGATTCGGGCGAAGTTTCAATCTTAACCTCATCTACCATAGATTCATGCGTAACTTCAATGATATTAATATCATCTGCCATAAATTCAGTCTCATTTCGAATAACATGATGTCCAGTTAGATTAGACTCATGTGGACTTTTCCTAGGTTCATGCCTACTTAGATTAGCTTCAAAACCAGTTTGACTAGGTACCGAATTGAACTTGTCCTTCTCTAGCCTAGGTCTACGTAACCTAGAACGCTTTGGTCTTCCCCTAGGTCTATGTGTAACTTTTTCTTCATTTTTGACATTATCTTAAAAAAAAAAAAAAAAAAAAAAAAAATTAATAATGTTTGCATGAGGTATGTTCGAATGAAATAATTTATTTGGTCAAACTAATTACCCTGAAAATAGGATTCAATCTATTTTCAAATATAGGGAATAAATCAAAGTGTCTTCTTAATAAAAAAATAAAATTATTGAAAAACTCACGTTTTCATGACAAAAATTGATTCAATAATATTAGTCAATAAAAATAATGTAGACATTCTTACATTCTTAAAAATTTTTTTTTTATTGTCGAATTAAACTTTGATTAATAACCATTTACATTACATGGGGGTAAAAAATAAAATGAAAATGAGTGAAATGTCGATGGTGTTAGAATTGTGATGAAAAAGAAATTCGTTGTTTTTTCATATCCATATTAAAGTAAACTTTTTGAGGTCGCATTGGGCCAATCCTTTTAACTATAATGAGTATTTCCCTTGGAAGCGTATGGGACGATTGCCCTCAACTCATTAACGCATTTACAAACAGCCAAGAAGAACTATGAATAAAAATAATTACACAGGACTAGAGTCAAATAAATGGTAGGAAGTGTGTTCCTGTCTCTTTCTCTCTTTTAATAGGTATGTGTGCGTATTAGTAAATAAATACCTTTCATATGAACAAGGATATGAACATTGTAAATGAAAACATTAACTAGATCTACAATCCAATGGGATTCATTCATGATTTTTTATTATATATAGGTTAATAAAAATGTATTTATGGAAAATCCCAGGAAATCCATGATAATTTTTTTTAACAAACAGGGTATGGTGAATTATTGTAATCGTGCATGAAAAAGTTTTTTGCTTTGTATTTTCGAAAAGGTTAAAATTATTTTGTAAAAAAAAAAGCAAATTCAGGGCTTTACAGATTTTTACAGTGACTTCGAAAAATGTATATTAATTATTTTTCAAAATATCCGATATGTATGTTGATTGTGGTTTCCGCGGATGGATTATATGTTATTACTGGTTTTTTGGGGTTTCTCCGCGGATATATTTATTATATATTAGGATTACGCTAAGCCTTCTCGGGGGAATTTTAGACCAAGATTTTTCCTTAACTCCGCAATGATACCATCTTCTCCAGACGATTTTTTGATGTTCTTAAGTTTGCAGATGTGTCTATGAATATCTTCCCTTGATAGTGGGCTCAGGACAGTTGAGAAGGTCATTCATTGAATCTGGCCTGGGTGGATATCAGTGTGTTGATGTTGAAAGTACTGATGTAAGAATGGATTTTGGATGTTAATTTTCAATGTGGTTTCTTCTTTTGAGTTCGTGGTCGTAGTTCGTAGTCGAGCTATAGTTGCTAGTAATTGAAGTAGTCCGGCAAACTCGCCGGGTTACTTTACAACCAGGAATTGTCAGTTCCTTAAAATTATTAAAATAAAATATGATGATATCGATTATTAAATAAATTAAATCTAAACAGGCAGGATTTTTTTATTACATTATACACACAATATGTTTGAAAATAGAAAGCCTCTAATTAAATGCCTTTGAGTCCAACTTCTTTAAAACCATTATAAATATGTTAATAAAAACTATATTTCGTTTCATTTTTTAAAGTAGATTTTCAAATTATCGATAAAAAATTTCGACATGTGCTCCCTCTAATTAAGAATTTATAGCGATCAGGTCACTACTCCAACCCTAGGAATATTTCCTTAATCTTTGCTTCTACTTCCGGGACGTTTTTCGGTCGGCTGGACCACGCCCGAGGCTGCAGCCCGACGATGGTGGCGGTTCAGAGTCAAGGTCGGTGAACGACCGCGTTGGACGCGGTGGGGGGTGGCGCAAGGTCGGGGCGTCGCGACGGATATCGATCCGCCCCCAGAATTTGTGACGTCATTACGAGTACGCACCCATTTTCCCGCGCAAAATGACTGGGTGGGGATTCCGAAGGGGAGCATGCGGCGCACCGTTGCCCTAGGCAGGGCGGGGTCTATTTCGGGTAGGACAGGGGGGAGGTGGGAACCCCTGGGTGCAATTGCAAACCCACTATTTCACCCCCTAATGAATGTATCTGAAAAAACGACATTTAGATCTCCGTTTGGAGGTAATTCTCAATTGATTAAAGGAAACCAAAACATTCCTATTGTGATATTGTTATGTTGTTATAAAGTGTTTCGACTGATCAAACTAGACTTTTTTTTAATGATATTGATGATTAGATTATTTTTGACGAGATATACTAGTACATATTCTCATCATAATATAAAATGTTTCAACTACAGTATTCTGATGGGAATTCGTATCCTATCAAAAATAATTTTGTGACTTCATTCGAAACTTCTCTATCTTATTCTATTCGCAACATAAAGGGATCAACGAAATGTTAATTGATTTACTTTTCAGTCATAAATTCAAAGTGTTTTTTAATAAGGCCATAAAAAAGGGAAAAAAATACCATTGCGAAAATAATTATAGTATAACTGCTCTTAAACAGAGTGATCTAAAAAATATATAATAATTAAAGCAATGGAAAACGTTGAATAGGAGGAAACACTCAAGCTGAATCGGAATTTAATTAATAAAAGAATCTGGTTCTTTTGGATACACTTGAGGGGTATGCCCAAGAGCTAGTTAATTTGTTAAACGACGAGCGTCAAGATATCTTTTGTGAAACCGACACCTTCAATAGAACAAATCCCTTATTTGGATCGAGTTCAGAAAAATAAGGGGAGGGGGGGAGCATAAATGAAAAATACTTTCTAGCATTTTTACTACTGTTTAGGAGAGCTGTCATTTTGACAGATAAAAATTTTAATAGAATTTTACTTTTTCTATTCCCACTGCCCATTCAGAAGGGAGTTCGAATGCACGTGCGGAGAGATTTGTGAACCGGAAGAAGGGTTGTTATCTTCCAGAGTTTTAATCAATTCATAACGAAAGAAAACAAAAAGAAACGACCCCCCCCCCCCATACAAAAAACCTTAATCTTTCCTTGGAAGGGAAATTTCAATTCTTGAAAAGGGTTTTCTCGGAACGTGACTGCGTCGACCACTGCGGATTCAAAGAAGAAAGGAGGTGGTTCTCTTCCATATCCATATGATTTCCTGTCTCACCAGACGACATTGTCTTGAATGTATAGGATATTGTCTGCCTACTACAACGCAATGGGTATTTAACTGGATGGACCAACCAACTGCCCCCTAGTCTATTCACAAGATCTCGAGAACTAATTCATCTTTCTTAAGGGGAATAAAAAAAACTCTAAGGCTCGTGCCGGCTGTGAGTGATGAACTATTATTAGGCAGTTTAAATAGGATTATAAAACAGAGTCTTAAAGAAATAAACTGATTAACATTTCCATTTGAAAATGAAGACCACCAAGACCAGGTAAATCAGTTATATGAGAGGAAGGTAATAAAAAAATAATTCAATTAAATCAATCAAAATTATAAAGGTAGGAAGTGACCAGCTTCGTGGTGTAAATTGTTATGATTGTTCCAACTATTGATATGTATACATGGAAACAAAACCTTAGCCAAATTGCATGTTGCATGAACTTAAATATTTGATAGAAAAATAAAAACATCAGTGAGAACATATATTGCGTAATAATAATTGAAGAATTAAAATCAATATTTTTGGAAAATATACCAACAGAGTAAAGAATTTTAAAAGTAGTATTTGATGGTCATAGTAATGATCCGAAAATTAGTTTGAGAGATCCATGATATAATTATAAATTAATATGTTTTCCACAATTTTTCAGCTTTTAATTAGGAAGCGCTAATAGATAGGTATAGCTACTCAAATCATCGATCTGTTGGACTTTACGTTAACTTCGAATAGTGGAAATAAGAAGATTTGAGTTGATTAGCTATAGATAATTATCTCTTTAGAATGAGAAGAATCTTTGAGAAAACAATTCGAAAATTTAAATTTTGATCTACCCTAGATGGTCTAATCTGAAAAATTATTCTGAATTTTCGCTAGTATTTAATTCTAAACACAAACTTGTGTTTAGAATACTTATATTTCTGTTATTCAATTCTTTATTTTTAAATTTAATTTTATACGCTGTAAAAAAATTAAACAGGTGTAACAAATTGACCTAATTCTGATTTTATCTTTTATCAGTTCTAGCTGACAATGCATAAGAGGTAGTGCGAGGCGCCACCAAGGCGTACAGTTTACAACTCCCAACCAGCCACGGATTGCCGTATTGACACCACCATCTCACTACCGAGTGACCTTATCTTTTATGCCACACACACACATTCCATTGCTGACATTCTGCGCTTATCTATTACGCAAGTGGCCATTTTTTGCCTCGAGGAGAGGCGGTTTACTTATCAAATGCGCCAACGAGACACCTTCAGAGCAGCAAGCCAATCAATCCCTATACAGCTTTTTATTTCCTAATAAAAGACTAAATAAAGTAAAAAATATTAAGAGATGAATAAATCGTTAAAATACGGAAGTTAACTTTTTTATCGGAAAAAGTTAATTCATACTTTAAAATCTCGGAAATTTCGCGAATCTAGTTAGTTTGCAACGGGAAGGATATATTAAATGACAAGTCACCTATCGAAATAACTATTAGACATGCATAATCTACATTCCAGGGATAGGCATTACTTATTCCGTCGCTTATATAACTGCGTTGGAATTTCACTACGCTGGAGAGGAAATCGACTAGCAAACAATGAATGGTATTTCATTCGAAATGACCAACATTATTTTCGTTCTCGATTAAATTTTATTTATAGATCCTGAAATTGTTCATTTTTTAAGAGTTCTAATTTGAAAATAAAAATAAATTTTATTACAATCTTCCTAGTTGGGAGAGATCCAAATTTCCTAAGTCTAGACGTCGCGTCAACTCAGAGAGAGTTGCTTTTTTTTGATCGAATTTGTTCTGATCAAAGAGATTGTGATTGGTATCTCAATCTTCGTTAATCAAACGAGTTGATCGGGGTGTAAAACGATTAAGACCAATTTGGTTAAAAAATGCCGCTAATGAAGACGGAAGAATCAACATAAAAAAGGCGCAGTCTAAATAAATCTACAGTTCAGGAAAAAGCAGCCGACCCGGACGAGTGATGTTCGTCTAAGAATAGGTGCCGTCAGTGACAAAGGCACGCGAGCGCGGGTTCCTCCTGGCGCCGAGGCCAAAATAGCTCCGGAGGTGATCACGATTCGAAGACAACTGTTGATAGTCTTTACTATTCATACCCTTCTGAGCGAACAGGTGAACACTCGCGATTTCATCATTAGAAGCTATTTTCACATTAGAACATGTGCAAGTCATCTACTATTTTAAACATTGAATTTAATGTTAAAAATTGTCCTCCATTTTACTGATTAAAAAATTATCTTCCTGTTTTACTCAAGTCAACAATTTCAGTAGAAACGCATTCACAATACCTTCTTCATCTATATCAGTGATTCACAACCTGGAGGCGATCGCCCCAAGTGGGCGATTTGGGGGCGATGAGTATTCAAAGGGGAAAAATTAAAAACTGACATGGAACCAAGATTTGAAGATTTGACAAAGTTACAAATTCCGCATTGGATTCTAGATCCATTCTCGTTTGAAGCTGTGGTTATCCACAGCTTCAAACGAGAATAGGCTTGATACCTCTTTGCAGACGGAGTTTCTAGATCTGAAGTATGACTGTGAGGCGAAAATCATTTTCAAGCAGAGCGGTCTTTCTTAATTTTTTCCAGATTCCAATTTATAAATGAAAACATGTACTCCTGTTTTTTAAATGTATGTCAATGACATACAATGAAATACTTAATTATTTCACTTCTTTGTTCTTAAAAAAAATCTGTAAAAAATGTACATTTTAATTTTTTTTTTCTTTTTTATTTAAAAGTGACCTGATAAAACTGCTTTGGTTGTTTTTATATTCGGTAATAAAATTGTTTAAAATAATAAAACTGCTTTATTATTTACAGTTTACTTCAAATTAAAATTAGGCATACAATGAAAATGAAAAGGGGGGCGATAGGTGTTAGTCAACTTCCAGAAAGGGGAGATAGGCCACAAAAGGTTGGAACCACTGATGTATAATAATAAAAATGAAAAATAATTTATTTCCAAAAATTATTATGAAGGTAAGCTTATGTTAAATCTAACAAACTTCAGCGATGGTCCATCAGATGGCAAATAAATTCAAAAAATATACAAAAACTCGAATTTATATAATAAAAATAATATTCTCTCTAGTCAAATAATGAAAATATTTTTTTTAATATTATATATCTCAAATATAGTTATCGACGGCAAGCAAATGTCAACATAGGATCACTGCGGATACACTAATTGGCTCTGATTATCTTTTGGCCATTTCTATTATTACCTAATGTATACAATGTTTTGAACTAAATTAAGTGTACAACTTTATCACTATAAATATTTAAGTGTGCATAAACTAGTGTGCCCTAAGACGAATTAACTATTAGAAAAAACCTACCCCCATACTGAGGCTCAAAATATCCAAACTGTTTTTCTATTTTGGAAGAAAAGATAATAAGAGAATGTAGGAGAAAAAAACATCCGGGAGAATAAAAATACACTGCGAATTGATTTTAGTTTTCTGACTATTTGCAATTTGCAATTGTCGAGATCAATGGATGAGAAATAAGTTCGCGCTGGGCATCGACAAGGTTTCCTTTTGAAGAACTCCCAGCCATGAGAACACGGTATCGTCTCGGGTTCCTGTGCGAAACTCGAGGCCGTGTCTGTTTCTTGGCGGTGGCCTCTCAATCGAGAGGAGGTAGAAACAGGAATCGGAATGTCAGTGTAAAAAAAAAAAAAAAATGGAAAAAAAAGAATCAGAAAAAAATCTGACCCGAATCGGGTCTCACGGAGTGCCGCAAGCGCAAAAGAAGCGGATGGATGGATATATCAGAAGAGCATTCTCTTAACGTTCTTTTTAGACTATTTTCTCAGAAATGCCATTCGCTCTCGTCTTTCAGTTCCTACTTCTAAAAATAAAATTTGAATCATTCATTCATTTGCAACCAGCAACTTCTACTGTTTTATTCTGGCAATGGTGGCGGAAGTGGGAGATACCAAAGAAATGCCCTATTCATATGTTCCCTGACACCCAGACCCCCTAAATGGGTTAGTGATTAATTATTATTATTGATGTTCACATTAAGATAGGATAGTTTATATAATTTGATGGATTCACATAGATTAGGCATTTTTGATGAGATTCGCATAAGAATACATAAGTCGTGGTTTAAGAAGTTACGTTGATAACATTTAAAGAACGAATCCAAATCTCGCCCAAAGGGGTGTCCCCCCCCCCCCCCCCTGAAATCATCTAGCTTCGTTTATTATAGATGTAAATATCCAGAAAATATAATTTTAAAATTTAAGTTATTTTTTTACTAATACAATCAAAAATGATTTTTTTTTTTTACTAATAATGAAAAAAGGGCTATCCCGAAAAAATTTCTAGTCTGTATGGAAAATGTTTATCGGTTGGATAACCAAAATAATTTCCAAATATTCATATTATATAATTTAGGAATTATCAAAATTAGATATGAAGATTAAAAAAAAAATAAAATAAAAAATTATTGATTAGTAACAATATGTAATAAATATTTGAAATTTAGAGTTATCTAGAAACAAAATAAATTAAATACAACACGCCAAATTAAAAACGTGCTTGATTTTTAAATAATTTCTTAGTATTTCAATAAAAATAAATTATTTTGAGTGGATATTGATGAGGCTGTCCAAAAAAGAATAATATAATTTATACTATCTTTTTATTCAAAAACCGACGTTTAGGAGGTTATTTCCTTCCTTCTTCAGGATTTTGAAAAGTCAGTGATGGAAATCCAATGCGACATTCCCCCATTGGATTTCATTCACTGACTTTTTCAAAACCCTGAAGAAGGAGGAATAGCCTCCGAAACGTCGGTTTATGAATAAAAAGATAGTATAAATTATATTCTTCTTTTTTGGACTGTCTCATCAATATGCACTAAATTACACTTATCAGTCGATCTCCAAAAATTACTATAAATTATTTTATTGAAGGATTTTTTGTCAAATAAAGAACTATTAGATAATCTATATATATAAAATTAAGGTTTTGTCTGTACATTGCTCCAAATCACGCCAAATTTTGGTTGCACACGTTTGCACACGTTTCAAGCAAAGTTATGGACACCCTCAACAAAATTCCTGTATGTCTGTCTGTATGTTTCCGTGGTTTCCGCGAAAAGTTGCTCACGATTCACGTAAAAACGGCTGAAGGGATTATTATGAAATTTCATATTTACATCAGATGTCTTCTAACTTACGATTTTAGCTATATATTTTGACCCCAGAAGGGGGTTTTGGGGGGCGCACGAATGAAAATTATCAAATAGCTCCTAAACTATTAACTCTACGGCAAATTTTATTATTAGCAAAGTTGTTGGAGATGTGATTTTTGACAACTTTTGTTTAAAAAAATTCCCACAAAAAATTACGAAAGGGGGAGGGGGGATCAAAATATGAAAATGCTTACCCTTAGAGCCAACTTAACCAAATTTTGAATACATAATCTTTGGGTCACTAGAACTCTAGAAATGGAAAAACTGGGTTCGGGGGTGGGGTGGAATAGAGTAGGGGGTGGGTTAGAGTATGGGGAGTGGGGGTGGTGTCCGGGGGCATACCGGGGAGGCTAGCCGGGGGTGCGGTGCTGGGGTGGTGGCGCAGGGTGGAGTGGGGGGTTCAGGTGAGGGTCCAGAGGCGTGGCGGGGTGGGGGGCGGTGGTTGGGAACGGGTGAATGGTGGGGGGTCCAGGGGGCGTGGCCCCTGGCTAGCAAGAGGGCCGCCGAAGGCGGGCCTTGCAGCTAGTATATTATATTGATAAAATAAATTCGAATTCATGAACTGTATAAGCATTTATTTCAAGAGCAATTTCCTCTTGAAAAAATGGGCTAACTAGAAGTCTATGAATTCTGAAATACTAATAGATATTGAAAATTTATACTTAATTATAAAAAATGAAATAAATCGGATGGCAACATGATTTAGGTTCGTATTTTAATCAACTGGTGTGTTCACCACACTACTTTCACATTTTCTTTTATTTGAAATCATCGCGACACTACTAATTTACACCCCCTTTCTTTATTTCGTTCTTTTTTGATTTTCTCAAAAAAAGTTATTTTCATTTTTTAACTTCTAGGTGGAAGGAATCGATGCCCTTAATAGTTGGAAACCAGATTTGGGACATAAAACCGGATATTGTGGTCCCCAGGGGTCAAAAATCCATTGGTCAGTGCGTACGTATGTATGTATGTATGTACCCCCCTGCGTTTCGCAACCATAAGTCTCAGAGCTACGAAATTCGAAATATAGGCTAGAAGGAGTACAGCAAGCTTTTGGTTGAAATCGGAAAACCGGAAGTGGGCATTTATATGAAAGATTTTTCGTTTTTTTTATTTTCTCAAAAACGGCTCTAACGATTTTTTTTAAAAATTAGTGTATTTATCAAGTGTCAGGAGTTAATAGCTGTGTCACATTTTTAATCCGATTGAAATAAAGGAAGGGGGTATAAAGTAGGGGTGTATTGCTGTACTCCTTCTAGCCTATATTGAGCTTAAGTTTCGAATTTCGTAGCTCTGAGGTTGCGAAACGCAGGGGGAGTACATACGTACATACATACGTACTCACTGATCAATGGATTATTGGCACCTTTTTGGCCTCTGGGGACCACAATATCCGGTTTTATGTCCCAAATCCGGTTTCCAACTTTTAAGGGCAAGTTACAAAATGAAATTAACTTTTTTCATCTCTGAGATACAAACTCTCAAAGAGTCAGGACCCAGACAGGGCATCGCAATAGTTACACATTATATTCTATGAATATAAATGTGAAAGTAGAAAGTAAAAGTGTAATAAGGGTGGTAGAGGATGTCTGTCCCGTGGGCGGATTTGGCGCGAACAGTGCCGTCGCCGCTTGGACCAACCTTGACATGCGCCCCTGCAGGGGTCGACGCTCCTTGTATGACGTCACAGTTGCCAAGGTCAGCCCCCTCCCGTCTCCACCTCTCCACATGGAGCGAGAACATCAGCTATATCCTTAGGAACCCCCCCCCTAATTACCCGCCCCTAAAACCTAGACTAGCTGAAAGCCCTGTGTCCTAAAGAGCGCGCCACTCTCCACGAGCACTATCAGTAGTGCTTGTCAATGTCATGTTGAAACTATTTTAAAAAATAATTACATTATTTTGGTAAAACGGAAGTAGGAAATAAAACTTTTTTGAATGGTAAATATGACATATGAGATTATCAATGATCGATAGGAAGTATATATTCGAATAGGGTTATCTTGTTAGTCCCAAATAGCAAGGTAGAAAGAATCAAGATATTCCTCTTTTTTTTGAAGATATTTTTATTGATATTCACACGTTGGGATGCATAAACAAGCAAACGGGTTTCAAGAAATAAATAGAGTATTAAATAATATTTCAAAACTAAAAAATAGGTTTTTCAAAAAAGTAAAAAGCACCGACGGTGCTTATATACCTATATATATTTCTGTGAATCAATTGTAATACTGATAAAGAGGGCAAAGTCCTCGAAACTATAGTCTCTTTATAAATAAATAAAATTTTATATATATTATATATTAAATTGATATTAAGTAATTCTATTCACTAAAGTTCACTATATATCAATTTTAGCGCAAACTTAAAAAAAATTATTTTACCCGTTTTTAGCGCACTTTTAAATTGTTATTTTTGGTTCTTGTTTTTTTTTTTTTAATACTTTTTTAAAAGATTTTTATTAGAAATATAATTATAAAAAATGCCAACATCAAATGTCTGTTTTTGATACTTTCACTATAAAACAACTGAAATTCGTTTTGATATTATTAGTTTTAGAAGTAAGCACAGACAAAATTTTACCACAGACTCACGGACACAGTAAATTTTGAAAAAATAATTAATATCTCTTTAAATATATTTTCTCAGTTATCTATATAAATAAGCAATTTTTAGTATTTTTTTTTTTTCTAAGATCAAATTAGTTTTAATCGTTTTCGAGGCGATTTGAAAACAAGAACTATTTTTCATAATTATAATATTTCTACCAAAAATAACATTTATTAAAAAATTGTATAAACTGTATTTTATTGGTTGAAAAAAATAAAATATAAGCAATAAAACTAAAGAATACGCTTCTAAAAGTACAAAATAATGTAATACTTAATCAAAAAGTTTGGGGCGCAGAAAGATGTACTTTCAATTAATTTTGACAAAGTGCCCTTCGCTTTTTGATTAAGTATTACTTTATTTTTGTACTTTTTAGAAGCATGTTTTTTTTTAGGTTTTTAAATTATAATTAATTTTTTTACTTGAAAAGTTTGAGGAACTAACAGAATGAAATGTTTTTATTTTTATTAATTTCATTTTTTTTTTTTTTTTTTTAAATTTTATTAAACCAATTATTTTACATTAATTAATGTATACATTGTATTTTTTGCTTCGATTCCGGAGATAACTTCTCCACCATCGAGTGTCCTTATTCATCTTTAGTCCTTGTTTTTAATAAGAGGAAAAATCTAATTAGATAAAAAAACCTCTTTTCCCATAATTATTTCAATTCCATTATTCCCCAATCAAGTCGATTGGTCTCATTTTCCTTCCTCCTTCTTCCATTCATCTTATTAATTTCATTTAAATTGATTAGGTAAAGAATTATTTTTATAGAGAAATGTTTGCGGATTTTAACAGAACAAAAGTCACATTGATACATAGATAAATAAATATAGGTGAATATAAAGCGTGTTAAAAGGATTAAATTTTAAACGAGTAAGTTTTCGAATCTTGTTTTTTAATAAAAAAAAACCCTAATTTAGAATTTTAAGCTAAAAGTTGTGGAAAGAGTGGAGTGGCAGAGCTAATATTATTTTCACTTTAAATGAATTAATAAAAAATGATAGTTAATTTTTAATTATTGAATTGCAATAGATATGTAAATAATCAATCTGTAAGTTGAGGTGGCGCAAGGGTGAACCTGTCAGTTTTGATCCCTCCCTTCTTAAGCCCTTTTTCTTAAATGAAAACATTTGAACTGAAGTTGAAATATGGCCCAAGGGCGACTGGTTCACGAGGGATACTATTCGATCGTAACCAAAATGGTTTTAAATGTTTAAACTAGCTTCAATTAATGTTTTCTATCTCGCTCACTCACTCATTCATTCATTCATTCATCCATTCATACATTCCAAGCCCTTCAGGCTCTCAATGGTTAAGAATAAAAATAAATACTATAAGGCAACATGAATTCGTTTCCCCAATTTGTCTTTTTCTTTGAATATGTCATTCTCACACTTCCCCGAAACTTTGATAAATATATTTATTCGATTTCATTATAAATTTTAATCTAAAATGTATATAATTATTTTTGTAGATTATGATCCCTTCGGAGATTGAGTTGTTTGATGTAAGTGAAATCATTTAAATTAGACATTTTGAAAGTCAAAAAGAAATTATTAGAAAGGGGGGGGGACATCCAATAAACTAATTTATTAAATTTTTGAGTGATAAATAGAAAAAAAAAACAAGATATTTTTTGCAACGAAATTTTCTCTGGAGAGAGACGGACTGGTAGAACTTTTAATTGAATGTAATGGAAGGCAGCCAAGGGGTAGTGAGGAAAGTAAAAATTAACACATCAAATAAGGTATAATTTATTGGAATCCCTCCTCCTTTCCCTTCAAACCGACGTTTCGGAGGATTCTTCCCTCCTTCTTCAGGGTTTCAGGGCGTCAATGAAGGAAACATTTTATTTGTTTCCTTCGTTGACCACTTGAAACCCTGAAGAAGGAGGGAAGAATCCTCCGAAACGTTGGTTTGAAGGGAAAGGAGGGATTCCAATAAATTACACCTTATTTGATGTGTTATTTTCTTTCCTCACTACCCCTGGGCTGCCTTCCATTACATTCAATTAAGAAACAAGATATTTTTTTCTAAATTAATTACTGAGAAAAAAATTATTTAATGAAAAAAAAAAATAATTTTATAATTTTTAAGACAAGGAAGTTTGATATTATTTTTTTCTTTATAAATTAAGAATAATTTTATGAATTATTGTTTAGGATTTATTTGCACGAAATTTTCTCTGGAGAGAGACAGACTGGAAGAACTTTTACATAGGCCAAACTTTTTACTTGTATTTATAATTGTATTATTGTTGATGAAATGAACGATGATGCCAAACCCGGATTTTTTATAATTTTATAATATTGGTTTGTAGATCCTGAAGAAGGAGGGAAGAATCCTCTGAAACGTCGGTTTGAAAAGAAAGGAGGAAGGATACCAATAAATTACACCTTATTTGGATGTGTTAATTTTTTCTTTCCTCACTACCCCTGGGCTGCCTTCCATTACTTTCAATTAAATTGTTTAGAAATATTATATATATATATATATATATTTATCGTCGCCTTAGAGAGTAAACCTGCCAACTCACAACAAGGAAATTTTACAGGGCAGAGAAAAAACAAACAAAATTTTAATATTGTGTTATGGAAAGAAAGTATTTTTCGCATTTTTTTCTACAACTCACGATCGTAATTTTAAGTAGCAGTTTTACTTGGATGATGCTGCATCCATCTCTTTTTCTTTCGAACGGTATTAATATGCCATATATGATAAAAAATGGAGTTAGCAGGTTTACACTCTAAGGCGACGATATATCGTTCGAAAGAAAAAGAGATGCAGCAGTAAAACTGCTACTTAAAATTACGATCGAGAGTTGTAGAAAAAAAATTTGAAAAATAGTTTTTTTCCATTACAACAATATTAAATTTTGTTTGTTTTTTCTCTCCCCTGTAAAATTTCCTTGTTGTGAGTTAGCAGGTTTACTCTCTAAGGGGATGATATATAATATATTTGGAGGGTGGGGCTTTAAAACACTTTAATTAGTAAAATAATTTTCCAAGTTGTAAATTAAAAAACAAAATAAATTTTGTTTTTGAAAATTTAATAGAGAAGGAATTGAACGCCTCTCCCATTCCCCCACCACATTCGGTTAAATTTTTTATTAAATTCTAAAACATTTCTTTGATTTTATTAAGTGAATAGGAAGGACATAATATGGATGTGATTGCGCGCTGCCTCGATTTAGCGAGACTCTGCGGTTAATCAGTTGTCTCGTCTTGTTAGTCATCCGCTCTGTGATGATGCCATTCATTTAATCAGTATCTCTTGACATCGTAGAAAGAATGTTAATTGACCATAATAGACTGGTGCGAGCGGGTGGATGGACATCGGAAAGTCTGAATGAATTGTTCGAGCCGGGTGACCCAATGACCCAAAACAGGCCAAGATCCAGAACAAAAAACACAGGCTAATTCAGACGGGGGAGAGAACATGTCAATAAAAATGCAAATCACAACCTCTCCTCCGATCTTCTTTCCAAGAATTTTTAAAATAAAAATAATCCTAGATGATGAGATTAAACCAAAAATCCAGCACTAATACTAGAGCATGCAAAGATCGACCTCTCGATCTCTTTGAGAATTTCATTCAGGACTCACGTTTATTTATTAAATGATCTATCTTCATTGGAATTGCTTAATTTTTAATAAGAATATTACTAATGTTCATTTGTCATCTTCTAAACAACCTTCTTCAGGAGGTATTGGAAAATGTACTTAATATTAATAGAGAAGAAAGTTTTTTTTTTCAGTTTAATTCAAAATAAAAAAATATTTAATTTATTGATAGTTCTTGGTTTATGTCAAAATTCCGATAAAAAATAAAGGGCGAAAATTTTGTTGAAAGGTGACAAAAAATTAAAAGAATTCAATTATCTTGAACTTTGATCTAACTAAACAAGTAAATAGAAAAAATTCGATTTAAGAATTTCGCAATACTAATTATTAATGTCCAAGATAAGAAATATATTAATAGAAATGGAAGTATATTTATATATTACTCAATATTATATAACATTGGCCGAGTGATGGGTTTTAATTTTTAAATGGGATTTGCATCGGTTGGTTGGTCGCTGGACTTTTAATTGTAAAAAACCAAGCCAGTCAATGAAAGTAGGCGGCTGTCTGCCTTTTAAACCACGGGTCTCTGGAATCCCTTGCTGCGGCTCTTCTAAACTGTAGTTAACCTTGAAGAGGCCGGCGATGTTCCCGCGCTTTTACAGCGGGGTGAAGTGGGACGGTGGTGTAGTAGGCGGCCGCTCGAGTTTGCGCAAAGAATTAGCCGGATAGGGGCGTGGTGGCGTCTATGGCGCCAGTTTTTGGCAATCCCGAAAATAGCAAAAGAAAAAATTGAATATTTACCTGAATCGGATGGTGTCTGCACTCCAAGGTATTCTATTCGGTGTAGAAGGTGATAACTATGGTCGTTAAGAATATATGCCCATGACGGGCCAGGGGATTTCTTCCTCTCGTAAGAGGACCGTTTATTCACTCGCGGAGTCACTGTTTGACCGGTGACTTCACTCGCATGAAATAAGAAGCGATCCTTGCTTTCCTCTTCGCATTCAGACTGACTTTGAGGAGTTTCGGGCCGGACTTGCTTACGAAGGACACTTCGCCGTGGTGTAGGCATTTTTAACACACTGCGGCTATTCTTAATCTGGTTGCTGTTAGGTTTCGGAAATCCACTTTCAAATGTTAATGACAAACTATCGTTAAGATTTAAACTTGAGAATTCATTCGCACCATCAGACAGTAAACAGTCATTGATGACTACTGGTTCTGGATTATTCGATATAGAAAAATTGTTTATCGAGTCATTTATAACCTCCTCATTCATAATTTCACTATTTTCATTTTTCGGGATAGCATAAAGAGAATCTAAATCAAGGGGTTGGATGTTGTCTTAAAGATGAAACTTTGTTTTAATTGTAGCAAATTTAATATAGTTTAAAAATATATAGAGTGGTCTTTGTCGAAAACGTGCTCCTTCATGGTCAAAATGTGAAAATATCAAAAAAATTGCGAGTTTTTGTGTGATCGGGGGGGGGGGGGGGTGCCGAGGTCGAAAACTTGGATTTTGCCCTTGAGCCCGAACGGTTGGTCGGAGAAAAAAACCTGAAAAATAAATTTTGTAAAAATTTTTATGAATTTTCATTTAGAATAGAAAGGTTATCTACGAAAAGTTGATAGTTTTCGAGTTATAAGCAAAAACCGCCAATAAATGAACATTTTTGGCTTTTTTGCATTTTCTACAATGTTGCATGTTGACAATGTTGAAGGAAAAATTGCGATTTTTTTGCAAAAAATTACTGATTTCCAAAACTACAACCTCATTGCGGCACGGATTACCATTTATCCAATTAAGATGAAACTTTCAGGGCCCCAAAAAACATATATATGCAAAAAATCAGAACTACCCCAAAACTTTCCTGATAAAAACACAATTTGACTGAATCAAATTTAGGGAACGCCCTGTTGGTTTATAGTGAAACAATGTTAAAATTAAATTAGGTTAGTGGTGTTTCACAAGGAGAAAAAATTAAAAGACAAAGATTTTTTTAAGTTTACTCTATATATTTCAAGCTCTTAACTCATCGTCAGGAGAACATTGACTGAAGATAACATAAAATGATGGACAGTTATTTATGACTTAGGAATGCCAGTTGTATGTCGCAAAATAAATGCTTTTTACCACTAACCAAGGGTAGATGGTAAATGGAGGGACTAGGGTGGCCAATCAGATGACAAGGCACTTGAAAGTTTCTGTCATCTGATTGGCCATCCAGCCTCCATTTACCATCTACCCACTTAATGGTAAAAGCATTTACTACGACATACTGTAGCTATTATATAGTAAATATGAAAAAATCTATCAGAGAATGGGATGGCCTCAAAGTGGGAGAGCCGAATGAACAGGTGAAGCGAACAAAGGCCTAAGCTGGGAATAAAGAAAAGATATTTATACTAGGAAAGGTGCCGAAAATTATGTATGTACCGTAAAGGGAGCAGTAAACAATACAATGTGATGTGCAGGTGATAGTGAAAATTTTTTATTTTTACGTTTTTTAAATTAAAATTAAAATCATGGATTAAAATGTCAATTATTGGTGAAGTTTACAGTTAAACAAACATCAAAACTTCACCAACAATTGACATTTTAATCAATGATATTTAATTTGAATTTAAAAAAACATAAAAATAAAAAATTTTCACCATCTGCACATCACATTGTATGTGTTTACTGCTCCCTTTACGGTACATACATAATTTTCGGCACTACCTAGTATAAATATCTTTTTCTTTATTCCCAGCTTAGGCCTTTGTTCGCTTACCGCTCTCGGCTCTCCGCTACTCCATTCTCTGATAATTCTTTCATATTTACACTAAGTCATAAATAACTGTACATCATATTAAATAAATTCTGTTCATCATTTTATGTTATCTTCAGTCAATGTTCTCCTGACGATGAGTTAAGAGCTCGAAATATGTAGAGTAAACTTAAAAAAATCTTTTTATTTTAATTTTTTACTTTACCATACAGGGTATCGTGTAATCGTGCATGAAAAAAGTGGTTTTTTCCTTCTTTTTTTCAAAATATCTACTAAACGGCTGAAACTATTTCGATTAAAAAAATTGAGCTAAACCATGGCATTTAGGTCTTCAAAAATGCTCTAATAAGTGAACATCGAAAAAATTATATTTTTCGAGATAATAATTGTTTTATCAAAATGTCTGTTAGTTAGTTAGTCTGTGCGTTACCAAATTTGTGGACGAGCTAGCTCAAAAACTAGTGTGAATATCGAAACCAAATTTCACACGTAGTTTTGGTCCATTGAGATTAAGAGCTTATTAGATTTTGGTGCATATCGACCCAAAATTAAGGGGGGTCGAGGGGGTTAAAAATTAAAAATCTAGGTCGTTTGAGCAAACTCAACCAAATTTTGTATACATAATCAGTTGACCCCCAGAAGTCTAAAAATGCAAAATCTAACCCCCCAAAATGGGGGGGGGAGGGTCAAAAAATGAAAATCTTGGCCATTTACCAAACTCAACCAAATTTTGTATACATAATCAGTGGGTCCCAGGAGTCTAAAAATGCAAAAACTAACCCCCCTACATGATTATAAATAATTTTATTAAATATTAAATATAAGTGAGGGGCCAGATTGTATGGTAAAGTCAAGTGGATGGCCACATCAGAACACGTCAGCTTATTTCTCCTTGTGAAACACCACCAACTCCAACCTAATTTAATTTTAACAATTTGACTGGACTAAATACAAAACTCTAAAGAAAACCAGGAAAGAAAATTTCGCAAATTGTTTTGATGGAACACAATTTATGAAAAGATTAAAAACTGGGGATAAAATAAAGTTAGATGATTCATTAGAAATTATAACCAGACACAAATTTTGAAATCTAAGCGCCAAATGTGCTTCCATCTTTTATTCAACATTACAAGCTTAGAAACCATAATTGCAAATTGACAAGTTCATAACATTAACAAGGAACCAAATGTAAAATATGCAATAAAAATTCCTATATTAATTAGGAATTTAAACAGAATTACTTTTTTACATTTTAGTGATATTTAAATATGGAAATTGGAAATGTTCATCCAAAATTAAATGAATTTCTAAATCTTTCCAAAGCAGCTGATATTGAGATACCTCCACAAGTTTTAAAGTAATATTTAGTTTTAATAAATGTTTCAAAATTTATTTTGAATGATTAAATATATATATATTTTTATTTTAAATATTCTCTTACAAATGCTGGAAATGAAGATTCCTGCGACAAATATTATAAATTTTTTAAAAGAAATTTCACGAGATATTTCTGAAAAAAGAAATCAATAGAACTAAAATATACAATCTTTAATATATTAATTTTTTATATTAAATAATTCAATTAATTTATCTCATTTTCAGAATTATAAATATTGGTATATTTTTAACAGATTTATTATTATTATTTTTTTTGTTAATATGATAGAGAAGAATTATGACACCGAAACTGTTTTTATTTATTTTTCTCAAAAAAAAAAAAAATAAAAATTATGACAGAATAAAAAAAGTTTATATTCAAAATTTAGAATGATTAAAGATAAATCTCAAATATAAATTTTTATATGCTTTCTTCTCTCACCTTCGCATGTTCAAAAACCCGTTCCTAAAGGATGGCTAACGTTAAGCAAAATGTGGTGCTATTAGTTCAAAGCCGGGTGACAACCTAGAAACCCACTTTTGTTGTTGGCTTTTTTCAGCCTTCTCATTTCAAGACGGATTGCGTTGATGATCCATCCCATTGGTGCCTTATTATCATCTGAACTATTCTTTTGTCAAATCTCATTGAGAATTAGCTACTTCATTTATAATTCTCCTTACTAATTTAAACTTAACATTCTCCTGTATCATCAGATCATCACATATCAAAGAACTCTCCATCAGCCGGATACTGACGGAGCGAGCAGCCTCGCGAGGCTGCCTCGGGCGTTTGCCGCAGAACCGTCCTGAGTGAACGCAGGAAACGACCCGAGGCGCCTTTGAGCATTCACAAAAACCGACAACCGATGGATCGGGCCGAGGCAGCCTCAGACGAGGCAACGGGCACTTTTGCCTTGGGCGAGGCACGTACTGACCGACCAGGCATTTGCCTCAAGGGGCTGGCCTCGCGAAGCAAACCCTCAGTCAGTATCCGGCTATCCAAGAATTCTCTTGCCACACTGGATGAAATTCAGAAGCGAGCAATTAAACTAATAGGAGACCCGGCCCTAACTAACTCACTCGACTCCCAGGCTCACCGAAGAACCGTTTCTGCCCTTTCCCTGTACTACAGATACTAACATAGTGTCTGTCTAGTCGATCTGAAATCAATTATCCCCCTGAATCCCTCTTTACGAGAAACATACGGTTTTCGACCGCTCAGCACCCCTCTGTCAAATTGGTTAAAAATCGAACAAGTGCTTTCGCCAACTCTTTTATCTCTATGACCCCCAGAGACTGGAACTCGATCCCAGCCACTATCTCTCCGCGACTTATAACCTTCAGGTATTTAAGACCCGTATCCACAGATACTTTCGACCCCCTTCCAGCCCATAAATTTTTTTCTTCTTCTTTTCACGATAGAGGGGTCAACCCAGGCCTTTAAGCGTTGTACCTTTTTGGTGTAACTCCTTCTCTCATCATTTTCATTAAAAAAAATAAAACAAAAAACACCACAACTTATAACCTTCAGCTGTTTAAGACTCGTATCCACAGACACCTTCGACCAGCCCATAAAATCTCCTCTTCTTTAACTTTTAAGGAGTTATGTGTTGGTTCTAGGGGAAACATTTTAATATAATAATAAAACTTGAGCAAGTTGCGAGGTAGGTTTCACAAAAAAAGAAATATAAAATCTCTGACTCCTGATGATGGGCTCAGCCCCGAAATATATCGAATTCCCCTTAAGAGATGCACCTATTTGGTATAACTCCTTCTCTCATCATTTTCATAAAAAAAACAAACCATGAAATGAATTTTCACTTGCCTCACTGGATGCATTTCACAAAAAAGCTACCAGAAGAAGAAGACCCGATCTTTACCACCTCTCTTGATTCCCTAGCCCATCGGAGAATCGTTCCCGCGCTTTTTCTATTTTATAGACACTATCATCTCAGGTGCTCCTAATAATTAAAATCAATAACACACATACCTACGTACACGCACTGACCAATGGACTTTTTCTCTTCGGAGATAGAAGCTCTCAACGAGTCAAGACCCCCGGAGGCGAATACAATACTTACACATTAATATATCTTACTTTTTTTTTTAAGTGAAAGTAAAAATTATCTCTTGGAGCAGTGCTTCATACATGTTGTCTTCCTAACATGCTTTTTATTTAAATGATAGTGATGCCAGAAGGACTTAGGCTAAGAAAGTGCAGCAGCATCCGGAAAAGAAGGTGGAAGAGTTTTTATGGGCTGGGTTGGAGTCTTAAATAGCTGAAGGTTGTAGGTCGCGGAAATGGAACACTGAGGTCATTGATTAATTATGCAAATGTTTTTTATCTGCCTGAATTTCTGTAACCAGGATCAATGCCGTAACTAGCCTTTGAGGGATACTGTCCTAGGTGTTGAAATACGGGTCCCCAATTTTTTTTTTTAATAAATATGTGAGTTACTTCTGTATATTTTGAACTGTATAGCTAAAACACGTCAATAAGCCTCGTAGCCGACATGCCACTAAACCAAAAAATAAAAATAATTAAATATGTTGTTTAATGTGTTGTTTTTTTTTGTAAGAACTAATTTTATTTCATTCATCCATCACTTTAATTTTTATATCATTTGTTTTACTATGCATTGGGCATTCTGTGAATGCAGTTATTCACATCATGCCTAATTTCGACAGTGCCCATAATCACCAGGACTCTGGAGTCTGAGTCAGGAAGAATTTCTGGCCAGAGGAGTCGGAGTCGGGGAAAAATGTGTTGACTCAGTCTCCTCTTTTTGTTTTCCACAGAAAATGTTTTCAAGTTCAATATTGTAAATTGGCAAAATACATATTTCTTGATATGAAAACTCAAATAAATGAACTGGGGTTTCAGGTAAATGAATAAGGAAAGGGTTCATTTCGTTTTCCAAATTCATCTGCTATATATAATACTTTCCAGAAAAATTTACTAGTGAAGTCTGGAAAAATTGACAAAAGTGGTTTATTTGTTTGAAGTTTCTTATCCTATTCAATACATTTAAACAAATACTTCTTTACAATTAGGGGGAGTTTATGTGGTGTTTATTAGAAAATAAAATAGAAGTTTTGATTAAACTATATTTTTCTGTTAATGACCCATGTTTAAGAATATAAACTGAATGACAAAAGATGAATAATTGGGAAATATATGTATATAGTTTCAGCAATTCCTTTTAGAGTTCTGAGTAGGATACATCTCCTATGAGCGCCTCTGCACCCTTTTCCCCCATAAAATGATTTTTAGTATTTATTTTTACCGATGTCAGAGACGGCCTACTAAAATTATCAGAAGTCCGAGTCGAATGTTTTTTTACCGACTTCGAAGCCCTGATAATATGGTTCATTCTGGAAGCAAAATATATTAATTTTCTTTAACGAAGAACTGGTTAAATTTTGAGAATTCTACCTTGAGAAGTTCCAAATAAAAAAAAACAAAATCAGAAAACATATAGTTCTTGAACGGATGTAGGCAATAAGGTAATTCACAGGAGTTTTTTAAAAAGGTTATAGTGGTGTTTTAAAAGTAAAAATTTAAAAAAAAATGAATTATATTTTTTAAGTGTAATTTTAAATACTCTATACATATTTCGGGTTTTTAGCCCATCATCAGGAGTTTTAGTTTACAAAAGACTGAGTAAACTTTGTAAACTCAAAGTTTACTCAGGGCCCGTTGTATGTCGGTTTGGTAAAATCTTTGTAAAAGTTGACAAAGGGTGAAACCGTAGAATTCACATTGTGCCCGGCTGGATGGCCAATCAGATGACACGCACTTTCATCTGATTGGCCATCCCACTGGACAGATGCGTGAATTCTAAGGTTTTACCCTTTGTCAACTTTTACAAGACACCAACCGACATACAACTGGCCCAAAGTCTTTTGTAAATTCAAACTCCTGATGATGGGCTAAAAACCCGAAATATGTATAGAGTATTTAAAATAAAACTCCAAAAATATAATTAAAGAATTTTATTTTTAATTTTTATTTTTACTTGTGAAACACCACTATAACCTTTTAAAAACTCCTGTGTTTAATATGTTTCACTATAAACCAACATTGCTTTCCCTAAATATTATCAATAAGATAATTAGCTGAAATTTGGAAGAAATTCTTGTATTATTAAAAGCTGCCTTTTCAAATGTGCAGCTTTTTTTCATTCTTTGAAAGAGTTTTCACTTTTCCTTCTATATTTCATATTTTTTTCTCTATTTAGTAGTAAAATAAAATTTAAAAAATGATCTGAGGAAAATTAATAAAGTAAAAGGAGTGTAGTTTCACAGTGAATGAAATAAAACTCAGAGGTTTATACAAACTCAATATATTTCGGATTATTAGTCCATCATCAGGAGTTTACAGATTAATTAATAAAGTAAAGGGAGTGTAGTTTCACAGTGAATGAAATAAAACTCAAAGAGGTTTATACAAACTCTTTGAGTTTTATTTCATTCACTAATGAAACTACACTATCTTTATTTTATTAATTAATATCATGTTTGACCTAAAATCTACACCACTTTCCCTGAGTAAAATTAAAAAAAGGTCTGAGGAAAGATGATTAAGGGGAATTAAATTATACAAAAAAATTTATTTATTTGTTAAACGATTTATTCATCATCTAATAAATTACATTCGATCTATTTAAAATGTGTTTAATTATATTAATAAATAAAAAAAAGATCAATCTATTTGAGTTTTGACCAGAGATTATTTTTTGCAATGCAATGGTCCAGGCAATGGAAGTAATCAAATAATTCTTCATCACACACCTCGGCGGTTTGTGTTCGGCCAGATACTCTATCGTTGCATGCCTGGAGTATTTCATTTAAACTTGAACAATGTTTATCTTCAGAACATTTTTCCTTGAAAAAAAAATATCAAAAATATATGTAGTATAATATAACCTTAATATAGAAAAATCAATTCTCTATGTTTTCTTTTAATTCTGTCTTTTGATCAACCAATTCCTCTTCAGTTGATTCCTCTTGGGCTTTAACAGAGGGAAAAATATTCTTCCAAAACGACATTCTTAATAGATTTTTTGTATAAATTTATTATAAATAAATTAACAAACTTGTTATATCATCAATGCTAGATCTAAATCAGAATTTCGAGTTGGTTATTTGCTTTCGCAGTATTGGCAGCACAAAGAACTAACTTCCCCCAAGTTTAAATGAATTAATTTTAAAACAAAACAAAATTAAATTAAATATATCTACTCTTATTAAACGAGCAAAAATTGTATATATATATATTTATTTATATATTTGTAACATGGTTCTATTTTGAAAACGGCTCTACCGATTTTGATGAAACCAACTCTATTAACAACTTTTGAGGATGAGAAAACGATCTGGCTAAGACTGGACCTCGACAAATTTCATCTTAATTGATCTTTTCTTAAATAAAAGTAATTATGTGATAGATTAAAATCTCAATAAAAAAGTTTGTTTACATTTTTTTCAATTATCTTTTATTTGGTTTTTAAGGAATTTGGTGGAGTGTGAGACATTTAAGAATTGTACACACGTGAAAATAGCCACGCTTTTGGATAAGAACACGTCATTTGTTGACGAGCAACGCTAAATGAAAATATTTCAATGACGTCAATTGCTTTTGACAGATGACAGCTGTCATTTTCTCATTGAAATATTATTTTTTTAACCGACTTAAAAAAAGGTGTAGGTTAACATTACTTTATCCAATGCGAATTATTGAATTATTCTTTTATCTAAAGAACAAAATTACATACTTACAGATTTCTGCTTACAATAATTTTATTTTAATAAAATTTCGACTACCTATGCTTCAGCATTTTAATCGAATTGAAGTAGTTATGCTAATTTATTAAATACCCCTCAAATTTGTAAGTTCAATTGTGCAAGACATAATTATTATATTTTTATTTTATCTAGGTAATTGTTTTTTCTTGTTCATTTTTTACTCATAAAAGCATATAAAGTTTTTTGGTCCTATATAGAAGTTTTTCTTACAACTTGTGCGGCCAGTATTGAACCTATAAAATAATAATAATTAACGAATAATAAAATTTAGCAAATATTGCAAATATTAAGACAATTGTAGAAAGGTATTTTATTAAGTTTTTTTTATGTTTATGGCTGAAAATATAAAGGTACAAATTACCTACGAAGCTAAATAATTTAAATTATTTTGTATGTATATATAAGTTAGAGCTATTATTAATTAAAGAAAATATTTGAAATGTAGTACACCAAGACAATAGTATGGATTAAGTCAGGACGCTGATTGGATTACCCGTGTAAGACAATCAATTATGTCATGACCCGGAAAAAGACAAACCTCTAAAAGATTACCATCAAAAAAAGCACCCCAGTAATCACTTCAGTTTAATGAGATGACTGAAATTACCTATTTATTTCGAAATCTAACTGACCTTGGCGAGGATAGTTGGACACGGGTGAATAGTTTTACAAGGAGCTAGGACAATCATGTGCTCACAGCACTTGAAACATGACCAGAAGCAGATTTAACAAACTATAAATAGAAAAAGAGTCTTGTCCATATCACTACTTACAGAAACTCTGTACCTCATATTAAAGAAAATCTAATTTCAGTAAAAAGTTATTTCACAAAGTGTTTGAAGTTGAGTTTAATCGAACAAATGGATGTTAATTAAATCGATAGCTATCTGTAATGCTTCTTCAAATTTGTTTAAATTTTGTCAAATTAATGAAGTGAATTCAAAGAAAATTGTATTCTTTAATGGAAGAGAGTCTTAGACATCTAGATATAGAGTCAATTAAAGAGTCAAGACTATCGTTTTCCCTCTATGCCTCCGAGACATGGACCTTAAAGAGGAAGAACTGCGATCGGATACTCCTTCGAGATGTGGTGTAGGAGGAGAATGTTAAGAGTCCTTTGGACAGTCCACTAATAAGTCAATTATAGAGGAAGTTCACGCGGATCGGAGTCTTTCTGGGATGGTACTCGAGAGAGTGATCAAGTACTTCGGCCACCTCACCCGCTCAAATATCGGCTTGGAGGGGATTTCGTGCAGGGCAAGGTGGAGGGCAAAAGAAGAAAAGGCAGATGGACAAATCAAATAAAGGTTCAACCATAGATAAAAGATAGATGGGTTCAACTTGGCATTACACTTCATGCTGCTACAGCTATGGTCAGACTCAGACCACGCTGGCGGGTTGCGATCAATAAGACTAGGGGTGTTAGAATATGGAGATGTGAGGGTCACGCTCCCTTGGAAAGAAGATTATGACATTGCAAAAGAAAACACCTATATGCTTTATATGTTTGGTCATATCCAATAAATATCATTTCTATAGTTCTATTCTGTAATTTCCTTCTCTTTTCTTAAGTATATTATGTTAGACAAAATAGTTCTACTAATGTTCAAATTTTTCGTTCTGCTGGGGAGATTAGGGAGCAGTTAACTAGGATTGAATTCCTTGTGATTTCAAAAAATAGAAAACTATTTTATTTAAATATTCTTTTTCGGTCCTCCTCGATTCGATCTAATCACTTTAGGTTCTCTTTCAAATTTATTTTTACTTTATCCATAGCGGAGCATGGGTAAAGTATTGTAATCGGTCTCGCGTCAAGCGTGAATTTAAAGGGTCCTCAGGAAAAGACTACGGAACCCATGGTGTCAATTAAAGTCACAAATTGTAGTATTCAATTAGGTTGAATTTTAGCACGTGACGGTTTTGCCAAAAATTACATGGGGTCTCGTCCAGAGGCCAAAAAGTGCGATTTTTTCATTTAGTTTTTTTTTTAATGCAATCGAATGCAAAAAGCACAGTAAAGATGAGGCCCCTATGGATCTCGAAAGACCCTTGCATTACCGAAGAGAAGGGAAAGTTGATTTAGTGAGAGGGTGTAGACGTAGGTGTTTATGCACTCGGGTTTTGAAGGTTTGAAGATTATAAGTGCTGGGAGAGAGTTCCAGTTCCTTGAAGTCATGGGGATATACGTATTGGCGAATGAAGTGGTCCGGCACTTTTCTAATTTGACCGCGAAAGAGTGCTGGGAGTCGGCAAAACGCGTGCTACGTGCAAAGCATGCTTTGGGGGGAACTATTGATATTATCTCATCGGAGCACCGGCCGGGATAGTATCTATAGAAAAGGGAAAGGGCAGAGACATTTCGTCGATGAGCTAGCGAGTCGAGGGAGTCGGTAAGGGTAGAATCGTCAATTAGCCTGACGGCTCGCTTCTGAATTGCGTCCAGAGTAGCAAGAGAATATTTAGAGGCTCCTCTCCATAGATGAGAGCCGTATTCGAGACAGGGGTGGATTTGGGCCTTGTAGATGGTGAGAAGATGTGGGGGCTTGAAAAATCGCTTGGACCTGAATAAGAAGCCAATCTTCCTTGCTGCAGATTTCGCCACAGAGGAGATGTGTTCATTCCAAGACAGGTCTGATGCGACAGAGACGCCCAACATGTATAAGCTGTCACACATTTTCAGGGTATTCGAATCGAAGTGAATATCAGGGAAATTAGACAACATTGAGTCTTGTTTGCATTAAAGTTAACTAAGTTTTGAGAGCCCCATTTATTCAGTTTGTCTAGGTCGAGAGTGATTGAGGAGGCAACATTGATTCGATTGTTCGGGAGTGAGGGTTTGCCGTGCAGAGTGCTATCTATCGTCGGCGTAACAATTAGTGCCTGCGGATCGTTGTATGGATGTCTATTATCGTTTTTTTGGCCCACGATTTTTTCCACACCGTTGCACCGATTGAAATGAAATTGAACACCTACCATTAGTTTAACAAAATGAAGCGCTGATTAGTTTTTGATACATATCGGCCCACAAACATTAGTACTTTATTTCAGACTTTTTTAGTTTTTTCTAAATATCTTGAAAATGACTTAACCAATTTTGATGATATTTAATATCCCAATTAAATACCTTGGGGAGCATAAAAAAGGTTAAATAAAGTTTTTAGTAAAATTATTTTTTAAAGTACTTTACTCTAGAGTAAGATAGTACTTTTTTTTAATTCTTTAAAATCGAGAATCGATCATTATTTTTGAATTAAAGTCAACATGACCTGCAAATTGCAAGTGATATCTGATTTCAAACGACTATGGATAAAGTCTAGGAACGATCCGTTCCAGTTTATTTACTATTTAACCAACGTATTCTTTGAATTAACTTCATATTTGTTTTTTAGAAGATTAATAAAGTATAATTCGAAACATTATATTTTTGACATGTGTCATTCGCTTATTGGTTTCAAATACTTAAGTTAAGGTGACAATTTATCTTTAAGCAAAATACGGGGGATATAAATAGAAGTCGTGATAGAGAGGTAAGAACTGGTGCTAGGTAAGATTAATGATTAATTTTTAAGCGAGAACATTTTTAAAATTTAATTAACCAAAAAAAATTCATTTTAAAGAATAGGTAGGTAAATGTAGGTACCTTTATAGAAAAAACTTAAAAAATTTTGTTAATATACTTAATGTACCTACTGAAAAATAAAAACAATATTATGATTTTTCTACAGAATGAATTTTTTTAGCAGCTCATTGTCTTTACAATATATTCGTAAAATTCAGAACACGTCCATACCATACCAATTTGCCTTTACAGTTTCAATGGAAAGTTGGGTTTTTTCACAGGCCCTTAAGATTATTCATCCAAGAAAATATTCTTTCTATGGGGGCATTTGATGCTGCAGGCAAACAAAAGCAAAATTCGACCTCATTTAAGTACTTATGTTCCCATGGGAAATGTTTGCAGTTGTAAAATGTGCAAACATTTTATATCTTCAAACTTCCCTGTCCATTGTTCTAAATATTCTATACACGTGCTATAGAAAGATAACGCAGATTTAATAAAATAACTGGTGATTCGAGGTTGAACCCCTCTAACTTTGATAGCAAGTTTTTAACTATTACCTGTAAAAAAGACTCATTTCTTCTTTCTGTCAATTTTATTTTAAGATTTCCCAAAATAGACGATACTTCAATTATTGAGACATTTTGAGCTTGAATTTCAAGAATACATTTATGGAATAGCAGGGGCGGATTTAAGAGACCCAGGGCCCCCTAGGCACTTGACATTGCCCCCCCCCCCCATCTCGAAGCTATTTTGGAAATTTAGCAAATTAAATGCACTAATATAGAACATTTTTTTTATTTATTTATTCAAAAACATTGTATTTGTAGGGGCATCTTGTATTTGTAGGGGCATCTAGCCTTTTTAATGTACAATATTAGGCCAATTTAATTACAAAGAAAATAAACAATATGATACAAACAGATCAAGTAAGAGAAAAAAATTTAAAAAGGGAAACAACAATTATATGGAAAAAAACAATAAATATACTGATGAATATAGAGAAAAGAATAAAACTAAAAAATGACAAAAGAAGAGAGAAAAAAATAAATTTTTAATTGACTTTAATGATTTTAATAAACGTCAGAATAATACAGTCTATGTTACTATATAGTTACGTTATTCTATAGAATTTATACAATCTTACGGCGAACTTTCTTCTGTACAAAAGAACGAATGACGTCTTCATAGTCAATTGACTGCATT
This sequence comes from Forficula auricularia, assembly GCA_024734495.1. Classification (NCBI taxonomy): domain Eukaryota; kingdom Metazoa; phylum Arthropoda; class Insecta; order Dermaptera; family Forficulidae; genus Forficula; species Forficula auricularia. The sequence goes on along the minus strand of JALMQS010000030.1, from coordinate 24,879,424 downwards.
ATTTCTGACTCTATGTACATTACAGAGAGTGAATTGAGCCTGTTCTCTCCTATGTTAGATCTTAAGTAATTCTTTACTCTCTTTAGCGCTGAAAACGACCATTCTGCTGAGCCGTTTGACGCTGGTGTACACAACAGCATTCGGAACGCAATTCCTACGTTTGGATAAATGTGCTTATGTAAATGGAGCAGCAAAACTCTTAGTAATTTTAATGAGAATGTTAAGCGATATTTGTTTAGCCAGAGATTGTGATTCCATACTTGTATGATATTTGTAATGCCTGTTGTAGATCCCTTGTGATCTTTTTAGGTTGAAAAAAAGACTCCGCAACCAGGGCCCCCAGACCGGCTGGGCCCCTAGGCCCGGGCGTAAATCCAGCACTGTGGAATAGTGACTTAAAAGGAATGAACAAAAAAGCCATGTTACCGATGAGGAAGTTTCAAAGAATTGTTTAGTAATATTTGGGCATAGATTCAAAATATGATTTAAGTGGAATAAATATTTTTAAAATTCTCTCCACAGCAGGTAGCTTTACTTTAGCCTAATGACCGAAAGAAAGTAAGATTATAAGTATTACTGGTAAACGGGACTTTTACGGGACACTAGTTTAAAGAGGGGACAATTTTATTGTTTCAAAATATACCTGACATTGCATCTAAATACGGAACGAATGGTCACCTTAGTTTTAACATTTCATTTTTCGTTTTAATAAATTATTTTATAATTATTAGTGAGATGTTTTCCTTGTAGATATTAGAGGACGATTTGAATTCTGGCTTGGTGAAGAACACAGTTTTGTGCTTACAATATTTTTTTTATCTATTAATGTAATAATAATAAAATTGTGACTCTATAACATTTTAATTTAATTAGTACTGTTAATTTATTTAATATCTTTAAAACTAGTAGTAAAATTATATTAGTCTATCAGCGTCATTCGAATCTCATTTCAAATGCGCATAATATATTTTTGATGCATTAGCAAGCATAATTTTATATCCGGAACTAATATGTAGATTTATAAATAGTATATAGATCACATTAAGCAAATATTATCAGAGTATTCTTTTTAAAATTTATTGTTTTGTCATAATAAATTTAAATAAACTATATTATTTTATTCATTAAATAAGAATGTATAATTTCTATTCCAGAAATATATAACAATTTTATACTGTTTATCATAGTAAAAGCTTTTATTGTATGAAGGGAGACCGTTGCTCTTATTTCATTAAAGTTAGATTATAAAAACGATTTAAATCGTATGAGAAATTAAAAAAAATAGTATAAAAAATTGCTGTGGTAATATTATTTAAGTCGGAAGCTGTCTTGAGGTAGAGTCTGTTTACATTCTATGATGATGAAAAGAAAAAATAAGTAAAAAAAGGTATATTTAGTTAAATGTATTTATTAAAACTTATTCATTATTTTACAATATTAACAAAATTGAACATGTATTTAAATAAAAATAATTTGTAATAGACAATGTATGTATTATTTAATCAATAAAATTTTATTTTATTTTATATTGTAAAATACTATTTATTCATTCTTAGTCTACGATATATATTATAAATAAATATAGAATTTCTTGGTCTATATATATTTATATAAATATATCATAGTTCAACGAGAGCCAATAGGGAAGGCGATGAACTTTCTCGTCAGGAAAGGAAATGAAGGAATAGGATAATATTTGATAGGATAACCAAGTGGAATAATTTACGGCCCCATAAGATATTAAATTTATAACTGTGGACCCCTAGCTACAGACAAGCTTAATCTGTAATTATTTAATGAAATTAAGATTTACATTACATAGAATGTTTTTATTTTGTCCAATTCAAAAATGTTCCCATTCTTAAGGAGAGTCGCAGAGTTATTGATTCATAAAGAGAAACAAATTCAAATCAGCGAGGTCAAAATAATTCTCTTTGAAGTATCAATTATTCTTTGATATATTAATGAGAAAAATTATAAAATTTATTTAATATCATTATTTCAAATTAGAAATATATAAGTTCAAATATTATTTTCACTCAATATTTGACAAAAATTCCCTACATTAGATTCGCGTTTGAATCAAATGTAGAAAACATTCGGTTGAGAAACAAAGAGGTTGTCCTCCGCTTGATGCAAATAAACATACACACATAATATATATATATATATATAGTATATATTATTTATTTGTTTGAGATTATAGTTTAGAAGACTTGGCCTTCATCATCAGTCTTTTTTAATATAAATATTATTTTTCATGGATTCAATATCCACGCGATACTGGCCCCAAGAAAAATAATATTTATAATTAAAAAAGACTGATGATGAAAACCAAGTCTTCTAAACTATAATCTCAAACAAATAAATAATATATATCCCCAGGAAAATTACAATGGAGGATACTCTCCATAGTAATCGCCGACGATCGGAATCGAGTATGGCCCTTGAAGAAGAATATACATATATGTGTTTATGTTTATTTACACCAAGCAGAGGACAAGAACCTCTTTGTTTCTCTTTATGGACCCTAATAACCCTCTACAGACAAATTATTTTTTAGAAATGTGACGATTGCCGACATAATCTTGCAAATCATTAAACTTGAATCCAATAGCCGGGGGTCCAGATAATATAGGTAACTCTCAAAATGATAAAAATGATTGAAGATGCAATCGCGGGTCCTATGTGCATTACCATAAATCATTCGTTCCAAAGCGGGATATTTCCTCAGATATAGAAGCATATTTAATATTATATAATATTTATACAATAGAAAATTTGCCTAAATTTTTTTTATAGCCAATTCACAGAAAAACAATTATGGTAGGACGCCAAACGACCTTCGCGCGTTATGCCGTAGCAGAGCAGCTAGTACAAAATCTTAGCATTAAACCCCCCCACCCCCTTGAAAAAAATTTGGAAAGGAAAATTATAACAATGGTTGGAAAGGAATGGGGGATTTTTCCTGAGAATAACCTAGCAGAGTTGTGGATTTTTAAAGATAAATCAGAGGTGTGGTTGGTGCAAATATAATCTAATATATTTATAAATGAATATATGTATATCAGTATATTAGTATGTATTATTTACATTTGAACAAATCATAAAACACCTTCTCTGATTTACCTTTTACAAGATAACCATATGCGATCTGAGAAATATTACATATAAAGAAAATTAATAAAAAAAATATGCTATTGAATAACAACGATATGTATATATTTAATGAAAATTCAATTTAAATATAAATATATTAAATATAAAAAAGAATAAATAAATATGCTATTGATATATCACACAGTAACAAATCGTCGTGTCCAAGTGAAAACCTCGTAACTCCATTTTTTCAAAAGAGTTAGCTAATTATAATGAAAACTATAATATTAGACTTGAATGGATGATATTTGATATGACATGATATCATAGCAATATGAATCTTTCTTATTAATTAATATATCATGCTAAAAGTTGATTATTCAGTTTTATCCTTCTGCTTTAAAATTTCGCAAAATGGACTTACGAGGTTTTCACTTGAAGGCAACGAAATATGAACTAGAATCAGTTACAGCCAGGGAAAACATCCAGAAAATTATACATGTCCATATAAAGATTTTATAAGAATCATGAAATTAACCTTTATTTTAATGATTTCATGATAGCAGAGTTGTTGAATTTAAATGATACATTAAAGTGAGGGTCCTTTTGCTCGTTGAAAATAAATATACACATCTCTATTTATTAATTGGATATATAAGATATATATATTTATTTGCACCAAGTAAATAAGACCCTTTGAATTCTTTAAAGAAAAAGAAAATTATTTAATTGATTTATTCCCGATACGATTATGAATTTGATGACAGTAAGAACATCTTGCTACGGTGTCTATACTGGGGGAATAATTGTTATTTACTAGGCAATCTTGAGCAATTTTATAATACATCTTTTTTCTAAATGCCAAAGGAGAAAAATTTTGAGTCAAAGGATGAGTATAAATTTTTTGTAAAGCAAAAAAACAAATGTAAACTCCGCAATTAATTTTGTCTTCCTGCTGTGAACATGTAGGAAATGATACTTTCCACTCGGATTGGTGCCCTAATTTAGAATTTAGATTTTTTATTAATTTCTTTATATAACAATTAATGTCATTTACTTTTCGAATGCGGGCTAGTGGGTCATAATGTTCTATTATTTTTCCTTTTATATCTATATACGAGATCAAAGTCCAATGAGTATTTGTTGGATTAAAAGGAAACAATAGGATAGATATTTTAGTTAAAATTATAATTATTTAGGGGATCACTGGAAAAATTATAGTTGTCTTTAAGAAAATAACAATAATAGGATTTTAAAAGAGAGATCTGTGGAAAATCATCAATAATTTTAGAGAAGTAGAATTCAATGACTGAATCTATCAACCAGCCTCTTTGTGGATTTCTTTGATAGCCCACATTTATTTTGTCTTTTTTTCTTGAGATATAAATGGGTCGAGAGTTTTCAAATCGGAAAATTTAAGTATCGTCAATAAATGTTTTACTAAATTTGTTAGATATTTTAATATCCGAATGGGCTACTTCCCCTATTTCATTTTTGTTTTGCATATTTAAAAATTCTTTATATTTTGGACAGTATAATCTTCTATGTCTAGAAAAAGTACTACTACATCTATAGGTTTTTGTACAAAATTCACAGACACTTGGATAAAGAGAAATTTTTCCACCCCCAATTAAATGTAACACTTTATAAAATCTCAAATTAATAAAACGAGATGATAAAAACTTTATTATAAAGGCAGTAACGAAAAAGAAAATTGAAATTAATATAAAAAATTACTAGATTTATACCTGAAATCCATTTTTTCGTTCCGTCTAATTAAAATATAAAAAAATTATATTGTCAACCTAAAAAAATAAATATTAGAAATTAAAAATCAATATTTTATACTAAGTATTAACGTTTTCATCTAAATTGCAAATTGTAGAGAATGATAATACTAATTAGGAAAAATTTCATTAATAATATGAGTGAAATAAAATATTAAATTAAATATATATGCATTAGAATAAGTACCTGGAGCCACCGAGCGATGCTCGGCAACTTTTTGCTTCAGTTAAAAGTTATATATTAATATTATTTTTAATTTAAAATTCTGATAAAAACCACCCCGTCACTGCACAACACCCCGGCACCCCACCCCCATACCAGCCCCGCTACGACCCTGGACCCCCGCCCCATACCGCACCCGTACACCACACCCCCTGGACAACCACCCCCGTACCGCCCCCTGGACCCCGAACCCGCCACTCCACCAACCCTGCACCACCCACTCCCAGCCCCAGTTTTTGCATTTCTAATTTTCTAGTGGCCCACAGATTATGTATATATAGGTATATAAATAAATTCCGTATAATTATTTTTTTTAATTAAATAACAATTTATCGAGTTTTATAATAATCAATTAAATTGCCAAATTCTAATATATAAATATATTTCTTATTAACTCATTGTGGGATTTAATACTCGAATTTATAATCAATTAAATAAATTTATTAAACCAATTATTTTACATGAATTTATGCATACATTGTTTTTGAGCTTCGATTCCGGAGATTACTTCTCCGCCATCGACTGTCCTTGATCATCTTTTAGTCCTTGTTTTTAATAAGAGGAAAAAACTAATTAAAGAAAAAAACCTCTTTTCCGATAATTATTTCAATTCCATTGATCCAGTCCCATCTCCATATATTAATAATATTTGCTATAACCTATTAGTGGGTTTTAAAATTAAAAAAACAATTAAAAATAAAAGATACCTAATTCAAAAAAATGTAAACAAACTTTTTTATTGAGATTTTCATCTATAAATAATTACTTTAATTAAGAAAAGATCAATTAAGATTAAATTTGCCGAGGTCCAGACCTAGCCAGATCGCTTTCTCATCCTCAAAACTTGTTAATGGAATTTATATGCAAAATAAACGTCTATATAAATATAATATTTCCATTTTTATAAAAAGATCGTATAATATATTAATAATAATAACATATTTAATATTTTGAATTTGCATATTTCATGTTTGAATTTACATATTTTAGACGTTTATTTTGCATATAAATAAAGGGCCAGGATTTAATTTAATTTAATTATTCCAATGGTATATGTTTAAATTAAAATATTTTAGACAAAACAAAAAATCCGTAAAAAGAAAAAAGCATTGTGAATCCCTCTACCTTTATCAATGAAAATTAAAAAGAAATGATGCATTACTTACGGTAGTATTTTTAAAATCCCTTATATAATTTTTATTTAGCTTAAAAAAAGCAGAGAATCTAAAAACAAAAGAATGATTATTTTTTTACGTGTGTAAATGTATTCAATTTGAAAGCTAACAGACCAAGTGGCCATTTCCATGCCTTTCATGCCCAATGATGAATGACGAATGAGTTGTCATGTTCTTTTCAAAAGCGTTGCTATTTTCACGTGTGTACAATTCTAGAATGTAAAAGATTCAATTTGGTGTTGGTACTTGGTGAAACATTTTTAAAATTATTGGATAAAAAAAAAGAGTCTCTCAAATAAAACGACATATACTAAATAATCAATTAGAAGTTAAGAAAAGTACAATCATTGATTACATTCTTTAAATATTTGCAAATTTGTTTTCTGTGTAAATCCTCATTTCTCAGAAGACCATTCAAAATTAAACAAAATAGACTTCCTACCTTTCTCCCTCCACTAATTTTAAATATTTACTCCTTTTGTTATCTTAAAAATAAATTTTACCATTGACTTGTATTCAATTTCGACTTATCCAGGTCAGTTACTTTCTGTTTCTCCTGAAGATGGGTTAGTCACCCGGAATATATATATCGAGATTAAAGATTCTCCAAAAATAAATTCGTTTTATTTTTGTATATCTTAATGTGAAACCTACCAAGTATTTTTTATCCAATAATTTTATCTTTTATTTATTAATTGGTTTTTTAATTTTAAAACCCCTGAAAACTTATACCAAATATTGTTTTATATTAGAATTTGCCAATTTAATTGATTAAAATTCCTCTTATTAAAATCTCACAAAATTATATATTTTGAATAATTTTGTATTTTTTAACCTCAAGATCTGAAGATAAAAAGCCCAAAATCTAATCAGTTTTTGAAGTGGAAATAAAAACAATTTTAGCACAAGAACGAACTTTCTACGGCTTTTCGTTCTTAAGTTATTGTGGGTATCTGAATCACAGAAACACAGAATTTAAAAATGTTCATGATAGGTAGTGAGTCATATTTTATATTTACTATTTAAATAAATAAATAAATAGTACTTTATTTCTCGACCTGCTTAGAGGCACAAGTCCTCAGTGGCTAGGTCCTCCAAACATCAATACAATCTAGCTACAACAATACATTAATAAACATCAATACAAATTAATTACAACAATTTAACAAATAATAAACAAGTAAAAAAAAAAAAGAAAAAGAAAAAAAAAATTAGAAATGTATGCTCATTAACAAATAACATGACCATATATTTCCATCAAAAGACAAAAGTAATTTAAAAATTCCGCGCAAAAACCCGATACCAGGAGCAAGCGACGCATTAGCCATCCCGGCATTTTGCCATAAGTTGTTAAGGAAACCTGGTCAAAACCTTAACAAGGATGGTATGACCTCTCTCTACCTCACCTAATCTCTGCTTGTGAGAACTAAATAAAATTTTGCACAACTCTAGGACATTAGGACTTGACAAAATTTATAATTGATTTAATCATAAGGGCAGAGGACTATAATCCCAAGTAGTAGCGAGACAGACTGCCACACTAATCAATGCCAGATCCTACAAATGAATGCAAATCTCGATATTTTCAAGAATTCCTTGGCTTACGAATCTTTCTAAGGATCGGGCTCTCACCTAAATAACTTGGCTTCTGAAATCTATTCATGTTTCCTCCCAACTCTAAATACCCTTATATGTTGAAAATCACTTTTCAATTTAGCCATTCCCTTCCTCTCCAATAAGCTAGACTACATCCTAATTCATTGATCCATTGAAGCGACACTACTAACCTATCAAATTCACCAAAACAAATACTAGCCGCCCTCCTTTGTACCATATCAATTTCTTTCTCTCTAATCGTTAGTGGGCGCTATGTCCCAAACCAACAGAACAATACTCTCAAATTAGGTCTTACATAAGTTAAACAAACTTTTGACTTAACTTCTCTAGATGCACCCTTCAAAATTTCTACCAAACATCCCCAACTTCCTATAAGCTCTCATTGACTATATAACTAATATGCACATCCCACTTTAAATTTGCCTGCACATGTATGCCTAAATATTTTACAAATTTAGATTCGATTGACAATATTTCCACCAATCGTAATAATTTCTGAGGACTAACCACCTTCAAGTTACTAAAATCTACTTCAACTTTGACTTGGAATGGTTTAGTTCCATCGGAACTGGATCTCACACCATCCTTCAATTTTGATCCAGGTCACACTGTAAAAGTAAGGCTATCACACACCATCATCACTCACTCTACATACGACACAATCATCCGCGAAAAGCCTCAATAGATGATTGCACGATAGAAGGCAAGTAATCATTTACATATTACAAGAAAAAGAAGAGGACCCAGTAATCACTACCTTGAATCACCCCAGACGCATTGACATCTACTCTATCAGACAGACCCATCACCCCACTTTTACAATTTGAGTTCTCATCCTCAAGAAAACACCGAATAAATTTAATTAACTTTAACAGGGATTAGCCTTGACGAGTTTAATTCTTCTAAAATAACAATTTGATGACTGACTTTATCTGAAAGCCTTGTAAAGTCAAGAAATACTGCATCTACACAACTGACTTTTATCCAGAGCTTCTCTGTAATTCCTGAATAAAGAACTAATTGAGAATTACAGTAATAATTTTTTCTAAAACCATTGCTGCCTATGATAGAACCATCTCTTGCCTTCCAAATACGTAGCGGATATGAGAGTCTACCAACCTCTCTAGAATTTCATTTGCCCACCAGACTTGCTAAACTCTACCCATAGCCTGTAATTACAGCTAAGCTCTTATACTCCCCTTTATAAACAGGAATAACTAACGCTCTTTCTAACCTAATAGGCATAGTTCCCTCATCCAAACATCTATTACAAAGTAAACACAAAAATTTTGAAATACTCATCCACTACAAACTTCAAGAGATGCTACTGACATTTCATCCTCCCCCGAGGCCTTTCCTGGCTTTAACCTCTTTAATACCTACGTGCTACATCCGATTCCAAAATGACTAACTCCTCCATCCTGACTATCACTCAGAACCTCCATCAGCTGCTAACTCACCTCCTCTAGAGCCACAAAAACGGACGAATAACTGCCCATTTAATAAATTTGCCTTCAACACATTATCCTCAGTCAATTCACCATCATCCCCTAAAAGCGCAGGGACATTTGCCGAAACATACTATAGACCTTAAGAAACTGAATAAACATTAAACCAATTTCTATTACTCACAATTCCCATCTATAATTATCCTCAAACAATGGAACTCTAGCCAAATTCTTTTCTAAATCAATCAACAGCCTATTTGGCTCTCAGAATTCTCTTTTATGATCTCGAAGACTTCCATTCCTATTAGGAATATGCTATCCTACATCTCCGTTTAAAAATTCTGCCGAATGAGTTCTATCATAGTAAACAGGATCGCCACACCTGCCCGAACTAATCTGGAGAATAAATTTATATTTTCCTTCTTCCAAAAGATCTCATAAGCTGTTCCATTGCTGATCTGCATTCCGAATTACAGACCATATCTAAGAATCCAGATTCCAAAAATACAAGTTAAATCCCGTTTTATCTCCGAATCTATACATACAGCCAATATCAGCTTCTTTTCTGAAGGTTAGAGACTGACACTAGCTGATCCCGAACATTCTGTTGCCACAGAATAATGATCCCGCTAATCCAGCATCTTCACTATAGTCCCTCATATTATCACTATCAAAGTTGGTCAAACGAGACATCGAGGACAGACGCTTGCCCACTGGACCTCTGCACTAGTCCCCTCCTAACATTTTGGATAAAATTTCTACTTTTGAAAATATCATCAACTAATTTGAGCAAGAGGGTACTATTTGTCGCAGATGACCAATTTACATTAGGCAAATTTAAATCTCCACAAACTAAAATATCCTTACTTTGCATAGATGTACAATTTAAGAAATTATCTAAGTTTTCTAAATTTTGAAGTCCTGACTAGAATCTATATAACCCAACAATCACCCTACTTATACATTCCAAATTTCACATTCACCCCTAACATCTCCTCTTGTAAATCTAAAAAAATTTAAACTGCTCAGGGAAGCAGATCCTTGACTGCTATAAAATACCCCCTCCTAACAGACTGCCTATCCCTTCTATGAACTATATAACCCTTGAATACCTCATTATTCGAAATCTCCTCCCTAAGCCAAGATTCTGTACCAACAATAACATCTGGATTTAATTAATCCACATGTTGTCCAAAATTTAGAATTTTATTCAAGATACTTCTACAATTTATTATTAACAACTTAAATCTCTGATTTTTATTTCTGAAAATTGTCCTCTTACCCCCTCCATTTAGTTTTTTTGATATTTCAGTATACTATCAATACACCTTCCCTAACTTGTAGGAACCAGACCTATTTAAATGAAGACCACACTTGCCTAAATCTTTTTTATAATCTAAATAACTATTCGAATTTACTAACACAGCCAAACGAATGAAACAGACACTTTCTAAAATATGATTCACCCAATTGATCCTTCTAAAATCCACATCCCTTCCATAAAGTAGTGCCGACTAAAATATAACACTTTGCTCCCACAAATTGATTTCTAAGAGAAGTAACTAATCTATCAAATTTTAAACGGAATACCTCAGCAGTTAATATCATAGATATCAGGCGAATGCCTACATGAATAAAAACTCAATCCTACAGCCCTACATACTCTTCTCACCAGTATTTCCCACTGTTCAAATCTTATAACTAAAACACCATGAACTAAACCCCCAGGATGCAGTGTGATGCTGCAGTGTTAAACAAACTATCCCCTAAAATTAAAACTCTATTATCAATTTCTCTAACCCCTGAATTATCTAGTAAAATATCTCTCTCTCTGACAGACCGCCGAATTAATCTGGCCTTGGCCAATAAAATTTCTAATAGTATCTAACTCTTCTGAATTTATTTACCAATAATATTTCATCATAACATTTGTTCCCTTTATATTTGTACATAACAAAATTGTAGTAATTATAGTTTATGAATTTTTTGTAAAAAAAAACTAATAAATATGGCAAAGAAACAATTGTTTTTGTACCTTTTTGGAAAATTCCTTCTACCAGTATTCTGGTATTCTTAAAAAAATACCGAATACCAGTATTGTATTTTCATGTCCACGCTGGAATGTAGGCTCAGAATATCCAGCCCTATGAGAACATTGGCAGTCAGTTTCTTGAGTACGGAGATTTTATATTGCGGGATGCGGGTAATAGTGCTTTGAGAGCCTGAGGTCTTCTACTACAAATCCTTCAAGGTTTGAAGAGAGAGACGTGTTGGCTATCTCCCGGATAAATCTTAAGCTGATTTATTCTTACAAAGTCAAGGTCTATGTAGCTATTTGAACTCCCAGTGTCAACCAGACACTTAACCGGAATCTCATTTATTTGACCTTCGACCAGGGCTTTAGCTATGGGAGTTCTGCTCTCAATAGAAGCTATCAATGAAGAGGCTATTCCCTTCTTGATTCAGGGCCAAGACTTACAAACTTTTGCGAAATGCCTAGATTTTCCACATTTATTACAAGTCGCCTCTCTAGCTGGACATGGATCTCGAGAAAGCCTCTTATAAGGGTAGAAAAAACATTTAGCACTCGCGGACGTGGACCGAAAACTATCAGCTGAAAAAAAATTGTTTACATCTTCCATATCCAAAACTGGTATAAAACAAAATTGAGTTTTGAATTCGATATATTTCGGGGGTGAGCCCATCATCAGAAGTCAAAGAGAACTTTCAAAAGAAAGTTCTCTTTGACTCATGATGGATCACTCGAATATATCGAATTCAAACTCAATTTTGTTTTATTTCTTTTTGTGAAACCTACCTCGCATCTTGCTCAAGTTTTATTATGAAATTATTAATAGTGAATTCAAAATAATCTGCAAAAGCATTTTAAATATCAATATTTTCTCTTAGTTTACATTTTGGGATACTCGGGAGGAATTAAATGAGTGGTTTCCTTTTTGTTAATTTATTATAGAAAAGGGTAAGAGGTTGTTCATTGAAAATATATGTGATGTTTATATTTTTATCTTCCCGAGTCGTCTCCTCATAGAAGGTCGGCGAACATTATGGCAATCCTCACTTTCGATATCGCTGCTCTGAAGGGGGACATTGAGCTGAGTCAGAGGGGTCAACTGTGATTGGAATTAGGTGTACACCGTCTTTGGAATTATTTGGAATTACTTTGGAATTCATTAGATAATCTATTGTCATCTATTGTCTTCTACTTGGAAATGAAAGTGGAAGTGGTGGTAGGTGTACACGATTTTAGGTCGCGGTTCACCCCTCGGCTGAGCCTAAACCATTAGCCGGATACTGACTGAGGATTTCCTCGCGAGGCCAGCCCCTTGAGGCAAATGCCTGGTCGGTCAGTACGTGCCTCGCCCAAGGCAAAAGTGCCCGTTGGCTTGTCTGAGGCTGCCTCGGCCCGAACCATCGGTTGTCGGTTTTTGTGAATGCTCAAAGGCGCCTCGGGTCGTTTCCTGCGTTCACTCAGGACTGTTCTGCGGCAAACGCCCAAGGCAGCCTCGCGAGGCTGCTCGCTCAGTCAGTATCCGGCTATTGGCACACATTTTTAAGCGATGATGTTCTTCTTCCAGCAGATCTCTTGCCTTTAATTTAACCATGGATCACTTGTATAGAAGAAGACGATATTTGTAATTCCTCAAGATTTTTTTTTTCTTTTTCAAAGTTCTGTTTTTTTGATTTAATGATAATGGCTGGGAAAAAATGGATATTTTCAAATCATCATTCTTAACACGAAAGCTTTAAAATCAGTAGTGAGTAAGTAATGAGTGGTAATTTCGAAATCGCATCACTATTTAAAAATTCTCATTCTTTTATAGTTAATATTTTTTACATATAATAATTTTTTAATCAAGATAAAAACAATAAAAACTTATATATTAGTATAGTTTATTATATTTCTTTTTGGTAATTGTACTATATACATTAATTTATTTACAATAGATTATTAATAAATAAAGTAAAAATTAGAAACTGATAATAATTGAAATTTTGATTACACACAAGTAAATTAAAAAAAAAAACAAAAAAAAACAATGTTTTTATTAAATTATAAAGTTTTTTAAATAATTATTTGTAGATTAGTTTAATTGTTTTATATCAAAATCAAAACTAAAAATCTCTAAAAGGCAATTTACATTGGTCTCGGAGACAATGAGTGTGCGTTTGATTTAATCAAATTAGGCAGTAAAAACACTCCCAAAAAACAATTCCATTAATATGAATATTAATATATGACTTATTATTTTAAATTTATTAATTAAAAGGAGATTATACTCTTTTAAAGTAGTAAATGATTTGACAATAATCACATTAATAGATTTAATTAATTTTATTTATATTTCTGGGCATCCAGTACAAGATATTTTAAGGCCGAGGTTGAAAAATGATTATTCCACATTGCTATATATCAGGTATATTGAACGATCTAACAATTTTATATTATATTTTGTACTCTGTAATATTGATAATATTAATTGTTTAAAAATTAATAAATTGAGTTTTTATATTAGTTTTTTTTATTTTCTCTTCCAATATTTGTTAACTCCTGAAATCTCCTTTCGACTAGCCAGGTTTAATACATTAAAACGTTTGTTAACATTTTAAATATGAAACGTAATCAATAACTATTTTTTTTTATATACCTATTCATGGATTATTTGTCAAATATTTAATTAAACTATTGGAGATATAGATAAAATATTTTGTTCTTAAAATATATATATTTTTTTTTCAAATAATCGATACACTTTTATGAATTGTATTTTCCAGACAAATCATTTAAATGAAATTTTAAAATAGTTTTTTTTATCCCTTAAACTATTATATTAAAAATGTCAATTAAAATAATTTTTTAATAGTTATTTCAATTATCTATTCAAGGAATTTTCAAAGAAGGTAAATAAGTATTGAAGTATTTGTTTTTATGTAAGCTTTTGAATAAATATAAATTACACAATTATTAAAAGGGATCGTAATTGGCATCTTTTAGAAATTATCCAATGGACAAAAAGAGAGAATATAAAATTTTAAATTTAATCTTGTTATACAATACTACTATTGTCTAAAATTATTTCTGTTAAATATAAGGAATTTGTTTTTGAAATTTTTTATATCATTTAATACAATAATTAAATTAAAATATATATATAAATCAGTACACATTAAATATTTGTTTAAGACTATAGAAAACACTATTTAATAAAATAAATCTCTTTTCTTACGAACTAACTAATTTATTGCTTTTACCTACGAGTCAGGTTTTTCAGAATCCTTATTTATCGTTGTGGTATTCGAAGGGTTAATTGTTTCTGGAGAATTTGTTGGTGGATCCTCATCGAGCTTACTTTCTAAGGAAAATGGGGGAATTCTGCAATCGAAAGTATAGCCATCCTCTCGTTCCATTCTGAACGTGCCCCTGAAATAATTATTTCATTTCACAAGATTAAGACTACTTTTCTTTATATATATTAGAATTCTAGTTAATATATATACCGGGTGAGTTTTTTATCTTGAGACAGTCCTACAACTCAAAAACAGTGCATTATATGAAAAAAAGTTTCAAAAAAAAGTTTATTTATATCAGGGGGGAAACTAAACTACACTATTGTTTGTCGATCTAGAACAAGCTTTAAAGGGTATTTTGAGGTCAAGTTCTGTTTTTTAAAAGGAAACCTATATATTTATTTTCATATTCATAATCTACAAAAAAAACTGAGCAACTTTCATAAGAACTATTTTTTTATCCCACATCAAATAAACAAAATATTTAATCGATTATTAGATCTGAAAAAAACCCTAATAATTATTTTTAACAATTATTCAACTTAATTGTCAATAATGATCAAATATTTAATTATTAAATCGAAATACCCTTGAAAGCTTGTTCAAGATCGAGAAACAATAGTGAGTTTAGTTTCCCCCTTGATATAAATAAACTTTTATATGAAACTTTTTTTCATATAATGCACTGTTTTTGAGTTATAAGACTGTCTCAAGATAAAAAACTCACCCGGTATATATAACAAATAAAAGGGATGTAAATAAGAAAATGAAAAATAAATTATAAATTTCAAATTGCAGATAGAAGCTAACTTTAAATTTCTAAAGAAATCCCAAAAGATTTTCATCTGCTAAATCTGAGTTGTCATCGATAATTTTTGTTCTGCCTCAGAAGTGTTGTGTTTAGTCCTTCAGAAATCAAACTCGAGTGCCAATAATAGCTATCCGGATCACATGGCTAGCCTGTGAATTGGACTCATCGGATATATTTATCGCGATAAATATTTCACTTAATTAAACTTCATTTGTAAAATTTAGTGGTCTAGTGATTCTAAATTTAAACACATATGTCATGTCATAGTTTAAATAAAGATTGAGTATTTCGAATTTTTAATTTCTTCAAAAATCGAAGACCAATGTAATAACCATTCCCAAATTGAATATAAAAGTTCAAACTACCGATAGAAGCAGGTTTCAAGGGTAGTGAACTTAACCATTCTGACCTTAGAGTAATATAGAGTGGAAGGCTATCGAATTTTTTTTTTTTTTTTTATAATGATATTGATACAAGAAGAAGTTGCACCAAGAAGGTACAACCTCTGAAGTCCGTGGTGGACCCTTGTAACGTGAAGATAAGGGGAGATTTAGGGATTGGGTAGAGGTCGAAGGTATCTGTGGATGCTGGTCTTGAAAGTTTGAAGGTTATAAGTAGCTGGAAAGACGGTCGGGGGAAGAGAATTCCAGTCTCTAGATGTCATAGGGATAAATGAATTGGCGAATGCGTTTGTTCGATTAGTATCTAGTTTAAGCGCGTAGGGGTGTTGAATTTTAGAAAATCGTGTATTTCGGGCAAATGAGGCCTTTGGTGGGATTATCGATTTTATTTCGTCAGAACAAAAGCCATGGTAATATCTATAAAAAAGGGATAGGGCGGAGACAGATCTACGATGGGCTAGGGAGTCGAGAGTGTCAGTTAATGTAGGATCGCCTATCAGTCTGATAGCTCGCCTCTGAATTGCATCTAAGGTATTAAGAGAATACTTGGAGGCTCCTCTCCACAAATGCGAGCAATATTCAAGACAGGGGCGAATTTGAGCCTTGTATAATATAAGGAGTTGAGTGGGGGTGAAAAATCGTTTGGTTCGGAAAAGAAAGCCAAGCTTACATGCTGCAGCTTTTGCTACTGAGATAATATGGTCATTCCAAGAGGGTCAGAACCTAAGGTGACACCTAACATTGATATTTTATTACGGAATTCCAATGAGCTCGAATCAAAGGAAATGTCCGGAAGGTTCCTATCTGCGCGCCTAGAAATTAGGCAGCATTGTGTTTTGCTAGCATTAAAGTTTACCAAATTGTGAGATCCCCATTTTTTAAGCATGCTTAAATCAGAATTTATTGAGGAGGCTATGTTTGCGCGATTGTCTAGTAAGGATTGAGCGTTGTGGAGGGTGCTATCGTCAGCGTAACAATGTATTGGATTGGAGGGCAGATTTAATAGGTCATTAATATAGATAATAAAGAGTGTGGGAGAGATGACTGAGCCCTGAGGAACTCCAGCATTAGTATTAAAGGACGAGGATGATATTCCGTCAACCTCGACTTTAATAGAGCGGTTTGAGAGAAAGCTCTCAAGCAACTTGCAGAGGCTCAGGGGAAGGCCAAATGCAGGTAATTTGGCAAGAAGATTTTTGTGCCAGACATGATCGAAGGCCTTTGAAATGTCTAAGCCTATTACGAAAGTCTCTTTACCAGTCTCTAGTGCTTTATTCCAAATATGAGTTATATATGCTAAAATATCGCCGGTGGACCGAAATTGTCTAAAGCCGTATATCGAAAAGCGCTCTCTAGCGTCTCGGAGAACATTATTCTTAGTCCTTAAGAGCTATTCAAAGATCATAGTAATAGGACATTCAAAGCCTTTTTCATAGATAAAAGATTCATACAGGCTTTGTGCTAAATGTTCATTTAGAAAATTTTCCAACGTACACATTTATAGATTAAAATATTATTAAATATGCCTAGTTCTCGACGTCAATGTTTTGTGAAAGGTTGCTTTCGCGACTCAAAATAAGACAAAGAACATACTTTTTTTAAAAGACCTAAAAATCCTGAAATGTAACTACCCTAAAATTAACTAGTAATTTATTTCTTTGATTTTTATATGTTAATTCTTTAATAATTTAATTATAGAGCTAAAGAGAGCGGTTCTCGCCATTTTATCGCCCATTCCGACCCGCCAGAGAGCTCTGTAACTCGTATACGCTAGAGTGACTCTATAGGGAGAGTGGTGACACGTAGGGTCATCCGCCATTTTTAGTCGTTTTTTAAATTGAAGAATATTAGGAAATTTAAGAAAATTAATATTTAAACACATTCTATACACATATTAAAGATTATTTAATTAAAAATAAAATGTAATAATAATAAATTATCTTAAATTTCCTAATATTATTTAGCTTAAAATACGACTAAAAATGGCGGATGGGCCTACGTGTCGCCACTGTACCTATAGAGTCACTGTATGTATTAGCAATACATTGGCTCCTTATGGAGCCTTCCACTCTATATTACTCTATGATTCTGACATGTAATATACATTATCCATGACATCTAGGGCTTAGCAATGACAACTCTTCTCTGAATTTGTCTATAAAATATATTATTATGATAACATTAAAAAAATTTAATGCTAAAGATGATAAATAAATTTTTAATAAATAGGAAATGATTCAAAAGTCCAAAAAATATATAACACCAGAAATAAATGAAATGATTATTAATAAAGAGAAATCAATGAAGTTGTCCTCTGCTTGATGAAACTAATCATATAAATATAGATATATATACCAAATATAAATATGTAGGTATATATATAATTTATTTGTTTGAGACTAAAGTTTCTCATTGATTTCTCTTTATAAATCAACAACTCTGCTTAAAGCAAAATTTTCTCAATGAAATGATTATTGTACCTATATTTTCTATAAAACAGATATTTACCACATGTGTCCGGATGGAGCTTGCAAAGAAACGTGCGAAGAATATTGAAAGGCTGGCATGCTAGGAGATAGGACAGGTTCTTGGCCAACCACTCCTCTACCACGTACAGTTTCAAGGGTTCCTGATAATGAAAAGATTCGCCAATGTCTCTCACGTAGTTGGACTGATAAAGGACCCAAATTTTCAAGTCTGATACAATAGCGCCACCAGAACAAATATATAAAGGGATATAGAACAAATCAAGTATAAAAAGGGATAGGTATAATATTATTAGTAATTTTTAAATATCTATGAACATATAAATTTGTATTTTACTTCTAAGTAGAAATAGTTAATAGAGAAGCAAATTATTAGATCGATATTTGTAAATTTACCCAGAAGACAGCAGTCTGCTGAGCTTCGCGACTTCCCATATAGAAAGGAATTACTGTTACTCTGACATTTTCTGTTGTTTCTTTATGTACATCCGATAATTCAAGCCATGGGTGGTTCTTTTTTTGCCAAGCTTTTAGGGTTTCTTGAGCTCCAAATGGAGGATCTATAAATAAAAGTTTACACATTAAACATTTTATTGGCTTTCGGTTCTTTGACCACGTTAGCCAGTATTAATGTACTTTGTGCCCTTGTGTATGTGTATGTGTGTGAAATGATTATAAGATCGATATTTTATAGGTGATTAAATTGTGGGGGTTTGTTGGACATGAACTTCAATCTCCTGGAAATCAATAACGCTACATTCGGCCAGTCCAAGCCATTCAAATATTTAAAGTTCAATAAAAAAAATCATTTCTAAAATGAAATAGGTACAAAATGTATTTAAAAAATTATTCGAAATATTTCAATTCAATCAATAGAAAATTAATTTAAATTAAATTAGGGAACGAAGAAAAGATTTTTATATTATAGACAAAGGATCAGCCGGAATTCGAACCCGGGATCTTCGCATGTGCGCTGCGATGCCTTTATAAGAGCCTTAGCTCTTATCCTCTCGGCCACTGATCCCCGAACCCAAGCCGATACCTAATGTCTATATGAATTTGGAATTTCATTTTTATTTAATCTTTTAATCTCTTCCTCGTTCATTTTTCGCAGCTCTGTAGTTGGCTTGACTAATTAAACTATATATATTATATATATTAATTAAAATATTCTATAATTACAAGGTTTATCGAGAATTTGTTAATAATTGCAGGGAGAATCGATCAGCCTCGTTTAACAGATAGTAACCGTAATCAAGAGATCCTCAATTTAGGCTCTGTAGAGAGTGAGAAGTGGAATGAAAAAATATCGTCTGGGTTTAAATAAAAACAATTTTCTTCAAGGCAGATTTAGTCCAAGTAGCAACACTCTTTCTATTAATTTGGAAGAAGTTAACACTTAGTAGTGTACCGCAGAGTTAACAATGAAGTGGTTTAGAGAATAAATGAATTTATTAAAAGGGGGTCTATCTATAGTACAGCAACTAAATCTTTCCATTATGCCGTTTTAATAAATTTCCCTAATATACCTGTTTAATGTGGTTACGAATGCAATGATCCAGGCCTTATTAACACCACTTTGTAGCTTTAAGAGTGTATATTATACAATAATAGCGGAAAAAATTATATTTTCGTGAAAAGTGATTGATGCCCTTATAACAAATTGACATTTAAATTCACCAGGTCATTTATATAAATTATAAAGAAGGGGGAATAACCAAATCATGTCTAAGAACTTTCTATTTAGCTAGAAGAGAATTGGCTAATATTCTATCAACCACAATCTTAATACTACGGTTAGAAAGAAATCTTTTAAACCACTTGCATAGTCTTGGGTGCAGGTAATGCAGGATTTTTTACCATTGTAAACCCAAGCCTATGGAATGAATTACTTGAAAAGTTTTTGTTTTGCAGAGAGTAGCAGAGTTGTTGATCTTGATGCAAATAAACATACACACATATATATCGAGATGATATATATATGTGTGTATTTTTATTTGCATCAAGCAGAGGACAACCTCTTTGTTTCTCTTTGTAGAATGAATTACTGATTTAGCGCAAAAGAGGTAAAACGGTGTTGGAAAAAATCGTATTTGTCTGTTATTAATAAATTTTTAATATACTAAATGTCAAATTACTTTTTCCTTAAAGAGGTGAAAGAAAAGCAATCGGTAATCTTAATTATAACAGAGTGATAAGATAGAGTGAATAATTTGGGTAGAAGAAATTGAAGAGAAAAGAGCATTTTTTTGATAAGAATAAGGTGAAATAGCATCAGGGAAATTGAGCATTCCCCATTTACAAAACGGCTTTAATATAAAAATTATAATTAGTTAATAATTTTATTAAGATTAATTAAATATATAATTTTTACCTTTGTCTGGTATCAAAGCAAGAAATTTATCAAATAATTCGTGATGAAGAGGCTGTTTTTCTGTCGAACGATAAGGAAGAACGTCCTCCTGTGCTACATAATCTAATCCTGGTATGGCATAAAGTGATCTGCTCGACTCTTGATTTCCGAGAAAAGTAACCGCTTCAGATTGAGCACGCTAAAACAAAAATACTTTAGAAAACATTTATTTTTCAAATTCATTTAAATAAAAAATTGAAATTAAACTATTAATTTATTAAAATTATTGGATAAAAAATACTTGGTAGGTTTCACATTAAGATATAAAAAATAAAACGAATTTAATTTATTATTGTTTCCTTCATTGACCCCTTGAAATTCTGAAGGAGGAAGAATCCTCCGAAACGTCGGTTTGAAAGGAAAGGAGGAAGGATTCAAATAAATTACCTTCTTGGTGCAACTTCTTCTTGTATCAGTATCATTATAAAAAAAAAAAAAAACACCTTATTTGATATGTGTTAATTTTTTCTTTGCTCACTACCCCTCAGCTGCCTTCCATTACTTTCAATTAAACTATTAAATCGTTAGACTAGAAAGTTAATATTCTACTGAAGATATTGCGAAGTTTAATAGATGTAATAAAAAACAAAAGGGATAGTTATAATTGAGCAGAGTTCAGTGGACTTGTTAAGTTACGATATATTAGGCAAGTTTATATTTGAAATGACAATGTCATATGACCTCAAGGGGTTTGAAGATAGAAAGTCTTTCACATAAGTCCCGAAAGAATACAAGCAACAAGACAGGAAATATGACAGCTTGAATAAACGAAAAGCAAAATGACTTAGACCTGGATTTTTCTACCTTTGTACCAAGCAAAGCATTTTATAGGTGAGTAGCCGGAGATTTGCGGTGAGTCAACGATCCTCCTTTAAAAAATAAGCTGATATGGTCATCTACATAACTACCATTCAGCTGCCCTTTTTTTTATAGTTAATAAAATGATTTATAATCATTTAAGAGCCCTCGCTTTCTCTGAATTTTGGACTCATTAGCAATTTATTATATGTCCTTATAAATGAGAATCTTCTAATGATTTATTTGGAAATTTTATTAATTTAAATTATTTTTGAGCCTCCCCCCCCCCCCCCTCTGGATCACTATCAATTTCACATAGTGAAACATTTTTATAAGGTCATAATTATAAGGTGCGAAAAATCGATCAAAGGGTCTAGGAGTTATATTGATAGTTCTATTTTTTGAACCCCCCCCTCCCCGAATTTTGGCCCACTAAAGAAATAAATAAAATCTATCTTTAAATAAGGATGGGGTGGCTTGGTGTTGTGAGAAATAAACAGTGAAAATCAAGGTCATCAACTGTCGCCCATTTAAGAACTAATAGCAGATATTAATAAATTAAATAAATTAACAGTGCTAAATGTTAATAACCTCGGAGATCTATAGGTTCAGATCTTTTAAGGAAGTGGAAAAGTTGAAAACCCCCTAATAAAAAAATATATATTTTATTTATTTTTATTAATATAAACTTACAATAAATGGACAATCTCGACTGTCAATTAAGACTTGATAAAAAGTATTTGTTTTGCCTCGCACTTCTTTGCTGACATGTTGACTAGAATCTGTGTTTTCACTAGAAAGATAATAAAAAAAATTAGTAAATTAAAAACCAGTAATAAGTATTATTGCACTTCACTAACAAATTCTCAACTTGATATTAATAAATAATAATCTTTATATATTTAAGTTCTAGTGAATCCAAAAAATAAAGTCAATTTATTTGCACGAAATTTTCTCTGGAGAGAGACGGACTGGTAGAACTTTTAATTGGATGTAATGGAAGGCAGTCCAGGGGTAGTGAGGAAAGAAAAAATTAACACATATCCAAATAAGGTGCAAGTTATGTATATAGAAAGTTTTAAACACTGCTGTGGAGAGAGGAAGGAAGCATTTTATTTGTTTCCTTCATTGACCCTTTAAAACCCTGAAGAAGGAGGGAAGAATCCTCCGAAACGTCAGTTTAAAAGGAAAGGAGGAAGGAATCCAATAAATTACACCTTATTTGGATATGTGTTAATTTTTTATTTCCTCACTAGCCTTGGGCTGCCTTCCATTAATTCGAATATAAAGTCAATTATTTAAACATTCATTAATTTATTCTAAATTTACACAAACACGTCACAATCGGGGCTCATCTATGATTCAATATTTAAATATTTATTTTTTCTAAATATATAGAAACATGGAACTAGGGCTTAACAAGTGATATAAAATAAGCGTTCATTATTCAACGGACGAATCGACCAAACCATATTTTGTAGTCATGTATTCTTTACACTGTTTTTCATAAGCTGGGTTTAGCTATCAATGCATGGAGCTGGACGTAAGCAATAACGATCTAAGAATTTAGTAAGAAAAAATGCGGCAGTGCTGGCTCAACTAGATAAGATACAAACTTGAGATTGGTGAGGCAGTCCAAAAAAGAAGAAGATAATTTATACTAACTTTTTATTAATAAACAGACGTTTAGGAGGGTATTCCCTCCTTCTTCAGGGGTTTGAAAAGTCAGCATTGGATTTCCTTCACTGGAGGGAATAGCCTCCTAAATGTCAGTTTATGAATAAAAAGATAGTATAAATTATCTTCTTCTTTTTTGGACTGCCTCATCAATATCCACTCAATTTAATTCGAATGATTATTTTGAGAAGGGTTGAATTTTTTGTGGGGTCAAAAATAAAAAATATTTTTTATCATTGCTGGGTGTGAGGTAAGACTGTTAAAGATCTCTATTAGTAGAATTTGGCTTAATATTTTTAAATTTACTTCGCTTTAAAATAATGATGTATCAATGACATCCTCAAGGTGATTTTTCTAACTGTCGGCCTTTAGAAAGAGCTTAACATAAAATTATGAAAAAATCCCCAAAAATTCCCTCATTATCAAATAAATATGAAATTAATTAATACTTACTTTTCTTTTTTTATAGGAACATCTCTATCGTAAACTCTTGCAAGCCATGGGAAAAGTATCACTCCCCGATAGCCAAATACTCGATGTAAAAATAATTGACCAGTATCATATTGACCTTGATCTCTAGGTATTTCTAATTTTCCTACTTCGGCAAGTCTGAAATTATGGAAATTAAACAAAAATATAATTTAGATGTTGTTAATATTAGGTAAATAATGAATGATTAATTTAGAATGGAATTTTGCAGTGAGTAGTAAGGTGTTTAATCCATTAAAAAAAGCCTCATTTGTACGAAATACACGATTTAGAAACATTCAACACTCTTTGAGAATAAATTAAATACTATCAGAACTAATGCATTTGCCAATTCGTTTATCCCTATCAATTCTAGAGACTGTAGAACTCGCTTTTCCCGTCCTTCTTCCCGGCTACATATAAACTTCAATCTTTCAAGTTCCGCATTTACAGATAATTCCTGAAATTTCTTCTTTTCACGAAGCACGTCCACCGCGGACTAAGAGATTTTTTTTTTAATGATATTGATGAGAGAAGTTACACCAAAAAGGTGCATCCCCTAAAGGCCTGGACTGGCCCCTCCATCGTGAAAAGAAGAAGAGGGGATTTTATGGACTGGGTAGGAGTTGAAGGTATCTGTAGATGCGGGTCTTAAACAGCTGAAGGTTATAAGTTGCGGGGAAGTCGGTGACTGGAAGTGAGTTCCAGTCTCTTGAGGTCATAGGGACAAAAGAGTTGGCGAAAGCGTTGGTTCGGCTGTTATCCAATTTGACAGCGAAGGGTTGCTGACCTTTCGAAAACCACGTGTTTCTAGCAAAGAGGGCACTAGGGGGAATAATTGATTTCAGCTATACTGAACAGACACCATAATAGTATTTGTAGTACAGGGAAAGGGCAGAAACGGTTCTTCGGTGAGCCAGAGAGTCGAGTGGGTTTGTTAGGGCTGGATTTAATTGCTCGTTTCTGAATGGCATCCAGTGTGGCAAGAGAAGAGAGGCCCCTCTCCACAGATGAGAGCCATATTCGAGACAGAGACGAATTTGAGCCTTATACAGTGTAAGAAGTTGACTGGGAGTATAATAGCGTTTAGACCTAAATAGGAGACCAAGCTTACGCGCTGCTGATTTAGCAGTGGTTGAGATATGGTCATTCCAAGAAAGGTCAGACCCTAGAGTGACGCCTAGCATTGAAATTTTATCACTGAATTCTAGTGAGTTTGAATCGAATGATATGTTTATTATAGGTTGTAACATTTTGGAGCAACTTCTTCTTGTATCAATATTATTACAAAAAAAACTGTCTTCTCTTTAATATAAGACTTTACTTGAAGTTAGTATGAAGGTTTTTTGGGTTAATCTTTAGTCTAATATAAATATTTCAAATAAAATAGTGAATAAAGAAGAATCTTATAGACAAAAGGATTAGCCGGGCCTTGAACCCGGGATTTTCATGTGTTCATCTCAATGCTATTTTATATAGAACTAAGCTCTTTAATCAAATAAGCTGAAGATCCCAGATCTTAAACTAATTCATATGTCTAGATGAAGGATGGAATTTCAATTATTTAAACTCTTTCCTTATTATTTAATTTTTTTGATTATTTATGTCCATCGATTAAATTAATAAGTTGTAGTATGGAAATAAGGACAATAGCTTGTGCAAATAATTTTTATTTTTTGCCAACGTTTCGTCAACCTTGTTGACTTCCTCAGGTCTCAGAACTCAAACAAATCAACTTCTTTGCATATTTGTCATTTTATTAATATTCATTCTTAGCAAACACATAAGGCCAGTCATCGAACAGATTGAAAATATTTTCCTATTTAAAAATTGTGTTTGCTATTAATAAAATAACAAATATGCAAAGAAGTTAACCTGTTTGAGCCCTGAGGAAGTCAACAAAGTCGATGAAACGTTGACAAAGAATAAAAATTATTTGCATAAGCTATTGTCCTTATTTCCCTAGAACTTACTTATTATTTTCCAAAATATGATCGTTTGAGAGGTCTTTGATAAATATTTCAGGCAACAGACAGATAATTTTTAAATTAGACGAAAGATAATCAAATTATTTGAATCAATAGTCTTAAATAAAATGATTATATTTTTAAAATGATGGAAATTTTTAATTTCAATTGATATCTGTCTTAAAAAATGCTGATTAGAGTACTCTTAATTAATAAACTTAGGTGCAATTAGATAAAGTTTGATATTTTTAATACTTATTATTTTTATTTGTAATTAATTAATTTAAACGTTTCAAAGAATGTCGATTTAAGGATTAGATTTCGTTGGAATAAATTTAGATTATCAATTTATAAAAAAAAAATATTGTTCATGTTAGTTTTGAGATTAAAAAATTGATTTTTAATATATTGTTTTCAATTATCTTTGGTTTAATTAATTATATTAAATTGTAATATACTGAACCTGACAAGATTAGAATATTCTTGACGAAAATACTTCAATAGATATTTATTAATATGTAAAAGTGGCTTGGAAGAGAAATTTTGTATCAATAGGCTCATTATTTATCTTTATATATTGTAAAATTTCGAAAAAAATATATAAAATAATTTTCAATTTTTTTTTTACAAAGATTCAATTCATTTATTATATCATTTTATATAAAGTTAATATGAAAATGAAATACAAAACTGCGTAACTTGAAAGATGTAACAACATAAAATTAGAAAAAAAAATAATTTAAAATAGAATTTTTATTGAGAATACATATAAAATATTCTAAAAAAATTGATTAAAATAATTCAATTTATTAATATTTTGAACAAAATTTCGGGTTTATTCATTTGGTGTTAATATTTCAATGTTGCTAGTTCTTTGAGCGCGCTTGGCCATTTGGATTTGATTTGGAACTACCTCGAGGAGCGAGCGTTGCTCGGTAATTTTTTGATTTAGCTAAAAGACGACGATATATTGATATTATTATTAATTTCAAATTCACGTAAAAAATTGGTTTATATTTGCAAAAAAATTCGTCGACCCCAAAAAACAGTAAAACTAAATGTTTCATGAAATTTACTACTAATATTTTTTTCTAATGATATTGATGTGGGAAGGAGATACGCCAAAAAGGTTCATCCCTAAATTGGGTTGGACCCTCCATCGTGAAAAGAAGAAGAGGGCTGGGTAAAAGTTGAAGATATCTGTGGATGCGGGTCTTATACAGATGAAGGTTATAAGTCGCGGGAAGACGGTGGATGGGAGCGAGTTCCAGTCGCTGGAGGTCATAGGGATAAAAGAGTTGGCGAAAGCGTTGGTTCCACTTTTATCCAATTTGACAGCGAAGGGGTGTGGAGCTTTCGAAAACCCCGTGTTTCTAGCAAAGAGGAGCTCTTGGGGGGATAATTTTTTTTTTTTTTATAATGATACTGATACAAGAATAAGTTGCACCAAAAAGGTTCAACCTCTGAAGTCCGCGGTGGGCCCTTGTATCTTGGAAAATAGAAGAGATTTAGGGATTAGGTCGGAGTTGAAGGTGTTCGTGGATGCGTGTCTTGAAAGATTGAAGGTTATATGTTGCTGGGAAGACGGTCGGGGAAGAGAGTTCCAGTCTCTAGATGTCATAGGGATAAACGAGTTGGCGATTGTTCGATTAGTATCCAATTTAAGCGCGTAGGGATGTTGATTCCTAGAAAATCGTGTATTCTGCTCAAATGAAGCCTTTGGAGGGATTATTAATTTTATCTCTTCAGAACAAAAGCCATGGAAGTATCTATAAAAAAGAGAAAGGACGGAGACAGATCTACGATGGGCCAGAGATGAGTCGAGAGTGTCAGTCAATGATGGATCTCCTATCAGTCTGATAGCCCGCCTCTGAATTGCATCTAAAAGGTATTGAGAGAATGCTCAACTTCGACTCCGACTCCAACTCGCTGCAAATATTTGACCGTCTATAATCTCTGATCCCTTCAGGGGAAGGCAATGGGAAACGACTTACAATAGAGAGAATACTTTCCACAATAATCGTCGACCCTGGGAATCGAGTATGGCGCTTGAAGAAGAGAAGAAGAAGAACTACAATAAATAAATCCCAATATAGTTGAAATTTATTTATATTTAATTTACCTAAAATCATATTATTTTAACATTATAATCAATGCTGTAGTCGTAAAATTAGCAGAACGTATTCACTATCTATATACCGGAAAAATCAGAGGGATTATTTATTATTATTATTATGATTATTCTGTATTAGTCGTTGTCAAATAAATTGTAAGAATAAAGAATGAAAAACCTGTTTTATTTAACAGAAAACGACTAATACAGAAGGAATAAATATAAACATAATTGCAAACAAAACAGTCTTCTAGATTTTATCACAATGGGCTATTTAATAAAAGACGAAACTTGTAATTTAAAAATGTACAACCTAGCACAGGGTCAGTATACCTATACGCTGTTTGCTCAGATCAAACCCCAGAGTATACGCGCTGTATAACGCCGTACACTCTCTACTATACAGCCCTGATTATAATTGATAAATATCTATTATAAAATAGATATTAATATTCCTCTAAATAAACAATTTTCATTTTAAAATCCTCTTCTAAAAGTTATTACATCAAAAATTAACTTCAAATTTAAGAATACCGCTTAAAACTAAACGTGCTCCATCCATTACGTCATCTTTTGACGTTTCATTGTTTTCTGTTTTGCATTTTTTTCTACTAAATGTTGTTTAGTATCAATATTTCTCTTTTATCTATGGTTATCATATAAAGAATTAATTCTTTAAATATCAACAGCCAACTAGAATAATAATACTTTTGTTTTGTACCAATACATCTTGAATATTGTATTTAAAAATAAATCGAAAAATGATTTGCTATACCGAACAAATTAAAAATCTTTTTGAAGAAGAATTATATACCAATGTTATTACAGTGGTAAGATATTTAATGACTTTCTGATTTCAAGTTTTTAAAGGAAATAATATTTTTTAGTCGAATTTTTGATTTGAGAGTTTTATTTGTGCCCTTCATGAATAGTGATTTGCGAAGGATGATAAAAAAAGTTATTAGATATTTTTTTTAGGATTTTGCTGGTATTATCTGGACATTATTATTATTATTTTTTTTTGATATGGTTGAAAGGGATAGTCATTTATCTCCAAAGCTTTTGACCAGGTTTGGCACAAAAATCTTCTTGTCAAACTGCCAGCCTTCGGATTCACACCAACTCTTCTCAAATGGATAGAAAGCTTTCTGACAAACCGAAGTATAAAAGTTGTGGTGGATGGAACATCATCTGAATCGTTCTCCACAAACTCTGGTGTTCCCCAAGGCTCAGTAATCTCCTCCACACTTTTCCTAATGTATATAAACGACCTTTTCGATCAAACGGCAAACCCCACTCATTGTTACGCCGACGATAGCACTCTACACGGTAAACCCTCACTCCCGAACAATCGAATCAATGTTACCTCCTCAATTACTCTCGACCTAGACAAACTGAATAAATGGGGCTCACAAAATTTAGTTAACTTCAATTCAAACAAGACTCAATGTTGTCTAATTTCTAGGCGCGAAAATAAAGATTTCCCTGATATTCTATTCGATTCGAATACCCTAAAAATGTGTGACAGCCTATCCATGCTGGGCGTCTCTGTCGCATCTGACCTGTCTTGGAATGAACACATCTCCTCTGTGGCGAAATCTGCAGCAAGGAAGATTGGCTTCTTATTCAGGTCCAAGCGATTTTACAAACCCCCACAACTTCTCACCATCTACAAGGCCCAAATCCGCCCCTGTCTCGAATACGGCTCTCATCTGTGGAGAGGGGCCTCAAAATACTCTCTTGCTACCCTGGATGCAATTCAGAAACGAGCCGTCAGGCTAATTGACGATTCTACCCTCACCGACTCCCTCGACTCGCTGGCTCATCGAAGAGATGTCTCTGCCCTTTCCCTTTTCTATAGATACTATCACGGCAGGTGCTCTGATGAGATAAAATCAATAATTCCCCCCAAAGCATGCTTTGCACGTAGCACGCGTTTTGCCGACTCCCAACACTCTTTCGCGGTTAAATTAGAAAAGTGCCGGACCACTTCATTCGCCAATACATATATCCCCATGACTTCAAGGAACTGGAACTCTCTTCCAGCCTCTATCTTTCCCAGCACCTATAATCTTCAAACCTTCAAAACCGGAGTGCATAGACACCTACGTCTACACCCTCTCACTTAATCAACTTTCTCTTCTCTTCGGTAATGCAAGGGTCTTTCGAGATCCATAGGGGCTGCATCTTTACTGGTGCACCCCTTCTTGCATTCGATTGCATTAAAAAAAAAAAAAAAAAAAAGTCAATCCACGGTTGGGACTAGAAGTATAAGTGATGAAACAAGTGGTTATTTAGATTATAAGGGTTTAGGGAAGAATGGTAGTAATTTAAATAGGTCTGGTTCCTACAAGTTAGTTAATTAAGATATTATTATGTAAGTTTGCATTCATTTGTAGGATCTGGCATTGATTTGTGGAACAGTCTATTTATTACAACTTGGGATTATAGTCCTCTGTCTCCTATGATTAAATCAATTATAAATTTTATCAAGTCCTAAAGTCCTAGAGTTGTACAAACTTTTATTTAGTTCTCACAAGCAGAAATTAGCTGAGATAGAGAGAGGTCATACCATCCTTGTTAAGGTTTTGACCAGATTTCCCTAACAACTTATCGCAAATGGCGGGATGACTAATGCGTCGCTTGCTCCTGATATCGGGTTTTTGTGTGGAATTTTTTAAATTACTTTTTGTCTTTTGATGGAAATCTATGGTCATGTTATTTGTTAATGAGCATACATTTCTATTTTTTTCTTTTTTACTTGTATATTATTTGTTAATTTGTATTGATGTTTGTTAATGTATTATCGCTAGATTGTATTGATCTTTGGAGGACCTAGGCACCGAGGACTTGTTCCTCTAAGCAGGTCGAGGAATAAAGATTTATTTAACCGGAGGTTTTCAAACTAGAAACCTCAAAATCTAATCAGTTCTACGTTTTAGAATTAAAAACATTATTTTGAAACCATAACTAAATTTTCGACTTCCTATTTTTGAGGTATTGTGGATTCCAGAAACCAGTCACTTGAAAAATCAATATATATATATGTCATTTGAGATTTTTCGGGTTTCTCCGCGTGGGTTTGAGAGTTGGAGAGACTCTCAAACCCACGCGGAGAAACCCGAAAAATCTCTAGTGACATAGAACCCATCCGCGGAAACGGATGAACATATATATTGCGGGGTTCCTACAGACTTAGCCGCATCCCACATTTGAAACGCTACACGTCTCTATCTTGGAAGTCGTCCGGGCTTATATTTCTAATGTCCATAGCATGTGGGATGCCATCCTTCCAAGTTCTTCTGGGGTTTTCTCTCTTTCTATTTGTTGGTGTGTATTCAAGAACAATTCTTGGACATCGTTCTTCGCTCATGCTCATCACAATAAGATAATTCAAAAAATGAGCTTTTCTTCAATTTTTAACCGGAATCTAAATTTAGAGACCCCAAAAATCAATTCAATTACCCTTGGAGATACAAACATTTTGACACCAGAACGAACTTTATACGACTATTCTATCATAAGTTATCCTGGACATTTGTATTAAGGCAGAAAAAATCAAGGTTGAAAATGATTTTTCTTAAGAGAAAAAATTCAAGTTAATTCAGAACTAGTGCCAGCAGGCTCTTTCGTCTGATTCTCGGGCGTCCCGAGTAAAAATTCCCTTTCTCTATTAACACTCAACAGTAAGATAAAAATTTTATCAAATCATGTTTCCTACATTTGATTCAATCCCGAATCAAATGTAGGTGATTTTTGTCAAATATTGAGTGAAAATAATATCTGAACTTATATATTTCTAACTTGAAATAATGATGTTAAATAAATTTATAATTTTTCTCATTAATATATCAAAGAATAATCGGATGGATCACCGTCCGAGTGTCATGTGGGCTATACAGAAAATGACGTTGCATTGTAGCTAAACGGATCATATCCTTTTCCCTCTTGGTCCAGACTTAAGACTCCGCAGACTCCAATAGCTTCAACCGCAGTCTCGCGATATATATTTTTCAAAAAGCGCGATCAAAACAATTCTCGTTAATATGTCAATATTATTCTTTGATATATTAATGAGAAAAATTATAAAAATTTTATCATTAAAGAATTTGTATGTTACTTTTATCTAATAATATTTATATTATATAATTTCCTAAACAAACCGCTGATGACACAAGCAGAAAATATAGCAAAATAATAAACTATTTCTCTTTAATTATCATTCTTTTCAAAACACTTGCACCTTACTGATGCAAATAAACAACTCAAAATCGAAATTAGGACTATTAAACTAATGTCTAATTCATTTATTTTTTATTTTTAGGCTAATCTCGTTCTTTCAATACATGATCATACCGAAATATTTACTCCGTTGGAAAAGTTTCAAGTATATGTATATCTTGGAGATTCATTATTTCATTTAGGTCAATTAAGAAAAGCGGAATCAATTTATAGAAGAGCTTTACAAGTTAAGAAGTCCTATATGAAATCAAAGAGCAATACTAAAGCTACTGCTGGGGATGGACAAAAAGAAGTAATGCCTGACATCGGTAATAAACGATTGTTTAAATAACTAGTGGTGAATTTGATGATTTTAATAAATTTTGTTGTTTCATTCCAAAGTCAAAAACTGAATCCTTATGATATGACATGGTTATCTGTCTAGAGTGGCTTATCTAGACATTTGAGCCCCCGCCTCAACTTTGAGTGCCCCCCTTAACCCCTATATTTTGAAATATTTATGTAGAGATTAAAAAATATTGTTTCGTTAAAATATCTCAAAAAATATTTTATGAACTCTTAGGGATTAGATAAAATTTTACAAAGGATCATCTTATGAAATTTCTTTTGAAAATTATACTTTTATTTCTTCTTTAAGTGCCATATCAGGTCTCCCTGACGTTTCGGCAACTCTCCACATATACCTGTGCTGAGTGTGTTTAGCTGTTTTACACTGATATACGGGACCTACTTTTTAACGCCGGTTCCGAACGGCTAGTTTGGAGAGGTTGACTAGGCAATTATACTCTTGGTAGTTTGCCATTACTTTCCAAGAGACAGGACAGCGGCCCGACACTGACCACTGACTCACAGTCGCCTCTACTTTTATTTAATTGATTATTATTTTATAGAAAGATGGGAAAATTTGTTGAAATATCTCGAAAAATGTCAAGAGAAATCTAATCAACTCATTTGTTTACTCTTAAATGGGAATTTTATCAAAAATGCCCCTAAAACTATACATAGAATGAAACTATGGAGATCCTTTTTGTAAAGAATTTAATTTTATACATAACTTTAACCTTTTGGAATTTCATAAAAAATAAAGTTTAGGGAAAGCGGTGTTGGTTTATAGTGAAACATATTAAACACAGGAATTATTTAACGGGTTATAGTGGAGTTTCACAAAGAGGAAATAAAATTAAAAAAATTAAAAAATCTTTTAAATTATTTTGGAGATTTTTTTATTTATCCTATACATATTTCGGGCTATGTATGAACCCTTCATCAGGAGGTTTAACATATTCAGTTTTCTGTTAAACCTCCTGATGAAGGGTTCATAGCCTGAAATATGTATAGAGATAAATAAAAAAATCTCCAAAATAATTTAAAAGATTTTTTAATTTTTTACTTTTATTTCCTCTTTGTGAAACTCCACTATAACCCGTTAAATAATTCCTATGTTCATAAAAAATGTTTTGACAGAAACAAACCAGAGTAAAAAGTAAATGAGAAAGGGAACCTCTCCTGAGGTTTATTTTGGCTAATTATCATAGTTTCTCAAATTATTCAAATATATTTATGTAATATATATATCAATTAAATTTACAGAAATTAAATACCAAATCCATTTATGCCACGTTGGACTCAAACAATCTCATCAAGCTATTACTGTACTTCAATCTATCCCAGGCAAACAAAGGAATGCAAAAATTAATATGGCTTTAGCACGATTATATCAACAAGGTGGAATGGAGCGTTCAGCTATTACGTCTTACAAAGAAGTTTTACGGGTACGTAATCTTTTTATTTTTTTTTTATTTTTAATGATATTGATGTGA
Organism: Forficula auricularia; assembly: GCA_024734495.1. Lineage (NCBI taxonomy): Eukaryota > Metazoa > Arthropoda > Insecta > Dermaptera > Forficulidae > Forficula > Forficula auricularia. The sequence goes on along the minus strand of JALMQS010000030.1, from coordinate 24,845,572 downwards.
GCAGATACACCAGAAGGTCCATCCCCTAAAGGCCTGTATGGGCTGGCCCCTCCATCGTGAAAAGAACAGATTAGAAGGAAAAGAAGCCGGAATCACGACCAAATCTCAGAAAGTTAGATATAGTCCAATTTACTAAGTTTTTAGGGGCTTCGAGCAGTGGTAAATTCTCCATGCGATAAATTAGGTTAAATTTATCTCCCACTTAATTTTTATTACCAGACCCTATACTTACAGAAAATAAACTGCAACGGATCGTTGCTAAACTTTATCCAAATTCATTTGAAATATTAATATGTTTGTTCCTTTATTATTAATCAGATATCACTTGCAATTTGTAGTTCATATTGAGTTGTTTACCAAAAAGAATTTAGTCTTTTTGATTTTAAGTCGATTCTTCCACGTTTTCAATAGAGGTTGCCATTAATGGTCAAAACATCAAAAATGGAATGCAATAAGGTTATTCCTCTAGTATTAGATAAAAATCGATCGTTATTTTTGATTTTATGTCGATTCCTCCATGTCTTCAGCAATGGTTACCAATAATAATCGAAACGTCAAAAGCCTAATGTAGAATTGTTATTCCTCAAGTTCAGGTAATGAGCTCCTGCTCGCAGACCACCATAGTCATGCATGTAGTATAGTGTGTGTGTGTTATTCCTCAAGTATTAGATGAGAATCGATGTCTATTTTTTATTTTAAGTCGATTCCTCCATGTCTTCAGCAATGGTTACCAATAAAAACCGAAATGTCAAAAATCCAATATAGAATGGTTATTCCTCAAGTATTAGATGAGAATCAATCGTTATTTTTGGTTTAAAGTCGATTTCTCTATGTCTTCAGCAATAGTTTCCAATAAAAACCGAAACGCCAAAAATCCAATATAGAATGGTTATTCCTCAAGTATTAGATGAGAATCGATGGCTATTTTTGATTTTAAGTCGATTCCTCCATGTCTTCAGCAATGGTTTCCAATAAAAACCGAAATGTCAAAAATCCAATATAGAATGATTATTCCTCAAGTACTAGATGAGAATCAATCGCTATTTTTGATTTTAAGTCGATTCCTCTATGTCTTCAGCAATGGTTACCAATAAAAACCGAAACGTCAAAAATCCAATATAGAATGATTATTCCTCAAGTACTAGATGAGAATCAATCGCTATTTTTGGTTTAAAGTCGATTTCTCTATGTCTTCAGCAATGGTTACTAATAAAAACCGAAACGTCAAAAATCCAATATAGAATGGATATTTCTCAAGTATTAGATGAGAATCAATCGCTATTTTTGATTTTAAGTCGATTCCTCCATGTCTTCAGCAATGGTTACTAATAAAAACCGAAACGTCAAAAATCCAATATAGAATGATTATTCCTCAAGTACTAGATGAGAATCAATCGCTATTTTTGGTTTAAAATCGATTTCTCTATGTCTTCAGCAATGGTTACTAATAAAAACCGAAACGTCAAAAATCCAATATAGAATGATTATTCCTCAAGTACTAGATGAGAATCAATCGCTATTTTTGGTTTAAAATCGATTTCTCTATGTCTTCAGCAATGGTTACTAATAAAAACCGAAACGTCAAAAATCCAATATAGAATGATTATTCCTCAAGTACTAGATGAGAATCAATCGCTATTTTTGGTTTAAAATCGATTTCTCTGTCTTCAGCAAAGGTAACGGATAAGAAAACAACGCAGTTGCTATGGTTACTCATAAAAATTCCTCCCAAATTTTTAGCATTTCACAGAGAGAAGCCTATCCATTCTTACTTAAGCAAGGCTAAATGAGCTATATTAAAACTTTCAAATGAATAAATTTTAAAGAATTAAAAAAATTAAAAAAGTACCATCTAACTCTAGAGTAAAGTACTTTAAAATATAATTTTACTAAAAACTTTATTTAACCTTTTTTGTGGTCCCCAAGGTACTTAATTAGGATATTAAATTTCATCAAAATTGGTTAAAGTCATTTTCAAGATATTTAGAAAAAACTAAAAAAGTACTGAAATAAAGTACTAATGTTTGTGGGCCGATATGTACCGTAAAGCGATAACATACATCCATCCATACATACATACATACATCCGCACGCACTAAATGAAAAAATCGCACTTTTTGGCCTCTCGACGAGACCCCATGTAATTTTTGGCAAAACCGTCACGTGCTAAAATTCAACCTAATTGAATACTACAATTTGTGACTTTATTTGAGTCCATGGGTTCCGTAGTCTTTACCTGAGGACCCTTTGAAGCCACGCTTGCCCCGAGAGCGATTGCAATACTTTACCCATGCTTTGCATTGGATAAAGTAAAAATGTCTGGGTATAGCCGGGAATCGAACCCGAGACCTCCGGGTTGCTAGCCAGTTGTTCTGACCATTACACCAGGGGGGCGGACATCTATTAGTTTTAGCAGCAAAAATCTCACAAATTAAAACAAAACATATGTGCCCACATAACTATAGCCTTTTCACCTATTAGGTAGGTCATTAGAGAAGTGCTTTGCAAATATGGTTCCCAGGCCCGAAAATAGAAAAGTCGGACATTTTGCCCTAAAAGCCCGACATATCTTTTTCAAAACCAAACATACCTTTTTAAAACCGGACATCCTTTTTATAATTAGGTGGAATTAGGTGGAACTATTTTGGAATTCTTTAGATAATTCCCTTAATCTATTGTCTTCTAGTTGGAAATGAAAGTGAAAGTGGAAGTAGGTGTACGCGATATTAGGTCGCGGTTCACCCCTCGACTGGCCCTAACAGTGCTTGTAAAAAAGAAAAAAAAATTTACGCTCGTCAAGTTAATTAAAAATGTCCAAAATTATATAAAACAGATCTTTCAGAGTCTTTGTGGCGAATGTTTGTTAATAATCTGTATAAATCATACAAATACTGTACTCAATTCGTAATAGGACTGTCATATTAACAGCAGGGATTGTATTATCACTTTCTTCTTTACTTATCACTTTTCCTATTTTTGTTTTTAGGAATGTCCTTTCGCTTTAGACGCTGCTGATGGTTTACTTTCTCTAGGTGTTAAAGGAATTGAAGTAAATTCCCTTGTTATTGAAGCTTCCAATGGACAACCTATTGAATGGTAAACAAAATAAGATATGTTTTAATTTATATTTTTTTTTTAATTTTTAAATTGAATATAAAAACATAAAAATATCAAAGAAATAAAATAAATAATTTATTAAGTGATATATTCTTTAGCTATTATCATTTCCGTGCATAATGTGTATTAATTCAAAAGATTATTATGGGAATTAAGGACAAGTTTTTTGTGTGATTTTTTTATTTTTCAACCAACGTATCATCGACTTTGCCAACTTCTTCAGAGCTTCAAACGTTGGTTGAAAAATAAAAAAAATCACACAAAAAACTTGTCCTTAATTCCCATTATAAGCTTTCGAATATTCTTTAGCTTTCTTCTTGATTTCTAAATATTTCTATATTTATTCAGGGGTTCTCACAGGGGGGGGCTAAGAGCTTTTTACAGCCGACCCTATATCAGTCCTGAAATACTCTTTATCTCTACTAGAAACCCAACGGCCTAACTGCCAGTTTAGAAAGTAATGACTAGTAAAAATAATTATTTATTTATTTTTAACATATCTATTTGAATTTGCGTTTTTTTCTTAATCAACTCGATTTGTTCCTTGGAAATAAATAAAATAATAAATTGTATTTAAGTTAAATTAAATTTATATTATTAAATGTTTTCTTTAGATATTAAATAATTATTAATAAATAATAAAATTAAATAATTATTAATAAATAATAATATTAAATAATTATTATTATGTTTAAGGTTAAATAATTATTATTATGTTTAAGGTTAAATACTTGGATGAAAGGACACTCCCAGATGCATAGTCGAGAATATCCTCAAGCCATACAAACTTTGAAAAATCTTGAAGACCAGCCAGCTCTTCGAAATAATATAGGAATATTATTGAGCATTGCAGAATGTCATTATTTTGCTGGAGAAGCAGCAGATGCAATTCATTTCTTACAGAGAGTAATATTTGTTTTAAATTTTTCTTCTGTTTTAAAAAATTCAATTATTTTATCCTTTATTTAATTACCTTATAAATACTAATAGAAATTTATGAAATTTTACGGAAAATGCTTTTTGAATTATCTGTTAAAATATTTTTTAAACATTTATTATCCTTATACTTAATCATCATTGAGTATCAGTAATCTGCTTAGAAAACAGGAAGATGCTATTGAAGACATATGTATGGAGCATAGCCATGTACGGGTGTGAAACCTGGACAATTAGAGAAGCGGAGAGAAAGAGATTAGAGGCTTTCGAAATGTGGTGCTACAGAAGAATGATGAATATCAAATGGATGGATAAAATTACAAATGAAGAAGTTCTTGGAAGAATCGGAGAAAGAAGAACTTTGTGGAAGAGTCTGAAGAAGAGAAGAAGTCAGATGATGGGGCACACACTGAGACATGGGGGACTGCTTAGGCATATCTTGGAGTGGGAGGTGGGAAAGAACAGGGGAAGGGGAAGACCCAGATTAGAATATTTCAACCAGTTCCTCAGGGATCGGTTATCTCCCCTACCATATCAACGACCTTCTAAACTTGCCCTCCAATCCGGTACATTGTTACGCAGATGACAGCACCCTACATAACGCCCCTGCATCGCATAAAAACCGTGCAGACATTGCCTCTTCAATTAATTTAGACTTGTGCAAACTTAAAAACTGGGGATCCCAAAACTTAGTTAACTTCAATGCAGGGAAAACTCAGTGTTGCCTTATTTCTAGGCGCGTCGACAGAAACCTCCCAAACACATCATTCGACTCAAACTCACTAGAATTCAGGGATAAAATTTCAATGCTAGGCGTAACTCTAGGGTCTGACCTTTCATGGAATGACCATATCTCAACCACTGCTAAAGCTGCAGCGCGCAAGCTTGGTCTCCTATTTAGGTCTAGACGCTGTTATACTCCCAGTCAACTTCTTATGCTGTATAAGGCTCAAATTCGTCCCTGTCTCGAATATGGCTCTCATCTGTGGAGGGGTGCATCCAAGCATTCTCTTGCTACACTGGATGCAATTCAGAAGCGAGCAATTAAACTAATAGGAGACCCGGCTCTAACCAACTCACTCGACTCCCTGGCTCACCGAAGAACCGTTTCTGCCCTTTCCCTGTACTACAGATACTATCACGGTGTCTGTTCAGTCGAGCTGAAATCTCTTATCCCCCCTAATGCCCTCTTTACGAGAAACACGCGGTTTTCTAACGCTCAGCACCCCTTCGCTGTCAAATTGGATAAAAGTCGAACAAGCGCTTTCGCCAACTCTTTTATTCCTATGACCTCCAGAGACTGGAACTCGCTCCCTGCCACCATCTTTCCCGCGACTTATAACCTTAAGCTATTTAAGACCCGTATCCACAGATTCCTTCGACCTCCGCCCAACCCATAAAATTCTTTCTTCTTCTTTTCACGATGGAGGGGCCAACCGAGGCCTTTAGGGGTTGCACCCTTCTCTCATCATTATCAAAAAAAAAAAAAAAAAAAATAATTGGGGATATGGGATGCCAGACATTTAGAGAGGTCAAACAGCTGGCGGGGGACAGAGCCGAGTGGAGACGGGTGGTTGCGTCAAACCAGTCTTAGGACTGAATACTCAATGATGATGATGATAAAACATGAACTTTTAAAACAATTTAATTTAGAGTCATGTCCAACTCCCTACGATTCCTTTAAGTACAAAATAATGTAATACTCAATCAAAAAGTGTGGGGCGCAGAAACTTTTAATTAATTTTTACAAAGTTCCCCACGCTTTTTGTTTAAGTATTACATTATTTTGTACTTTTAGAAGCATGTTTTTTAGTTTTTTTAAAATATAATTTATTTTAAGTGGATATCGATGAGCCAGTCCAAAAAAAGAAGAAGATAATTTACACTATCTTTTTATACATAAAACCGACGTTTCGGAGGCTATTCCCTCCTTCAGGATTTTGAGGGTATAGCCTCCGAAACGTCGGTTTTATGTCTAGGGGTAAATCATCTTAAAACATCATCGTCTTTTAATTAATACATCGTAATGGGTCAACTCAAATCGACAACCATGTCATCTTAAAAATCAACTAAGAACTAACAACTAGCTAACTCTCGTTGTCAATTGCCTCCCATTTGCAACTGACATTCACACATGCATATAAGTGGTGGGGGAGATTGACCATGTGCACTCTTAATCGACAACCCATCAAAACAAGTTGTCATAATAATATTTATTACAGGATGCTTTTAGCCTGAATATAAAAGTCTTAGGGCCGGTTGTTTGTCGCAAAGTAAATGCTTTTTACCACTGACCAAGGGTAGATGGTAAATGGAGGGGCTGGGATGGCCAATCAGATGCCAGGCACTGAAAGTTCCTGTCATCTGATTGGCCATCCCAGCCCCTCCATTTACCATCTACCCTGTGTTAGTGGTAAAAAGCATTTACTTTGCGACACACAACCGGCCCTTAGGGACAATACCCGGCTAAGAAGAAAGGGAGCGACCTCCCGCCGTACAAGGGTAGGAAGCCAAACACACATTTGCCAAACATATGATCTTAAACAGAAATTATACAATTCATTAAAATAATTCCCCACAATAATAATAAACACTCTGGTAGTATGGTACAGGAAAAGAGCGGAAACGTTTTTACGGTGAGCCACGGAATCGAGTGAGTGAGCTATGACCGGGTCTCCTATTAGTTTAATTAGTCTGATAGCTCGCCTCTGAATTGCATCGTCGGTGGCAAGAGAATGCTTAGAGGCCCTCTCCACATGGTCGATGATTATTATTATTGAAAACCTAGAATGTGAATATTAAATTTCTTGGTACATATTTTTAAATTGTAGTTTTTTTTTCTTTATTTGAAAAAATATATGCGGTTTCTTTATTCATTGTTTTTTTTGTCTGATTTCAGGTAAGAGCTCAAGATAATCAAACAGACAAAGGTCTTGATATTTTATCAGCTTTATATTATAGAGAACGTCGCTTTAATGATTTAGAAAAGTTACATAGAGATTTTCCTTCTCCTGAAGAATATACTACCAATCATTGGATCGCATGGGGTTATATATATTATTCCCAAAAAAAACCAGTCAAAGCTCTTTATCACGGACAAAAGGTAAAATCATTTAAGCTCATTTTTAATTTTTATTATTTCATAAATTAATTATATAACATTATCTATTAGGCTAGTAAAGTTTCCCCAAGATCTGTCGAGGCTTTAGTATTAAAAGCTTCTATTCTTTTTGATTTGGGTAAATATCAAGAGGCAATCGTTCATTTTCGAGAAGCAATGCAAATCGGACCCTTTAGATATGAATCACATAAAGGGCTTATTGATTGTTATTTAGCTGTGAATCGTACAAGAGATGCAATCACTTTGGCAAGTAATTCTTGCAAACAACTTGGACACACTCCACGGGCACTTACTGTAAGTTAATTTTTCAAAAATATTTACTATTTTGATTTTAATTTTATATTTATATTTTAGCTGTATGGGTCTGTTTTAATGAAAGATCCTGTGACTGTTTGTAAAGCGAAGTCAGTTTTAGAGAGAGCCCTTACCCAAGATGAGAATTATTTACCAGCTATTTATCTTTTAGCTGAACTCTATGAACAAGTAAATACCTTTAATTAAATTAAATTTTTAAGATTTGTGAGTGTGTTGTTTTTATATTACTGCATAATACTATAAAATTATATTATAATATTATAGTATTGTCCAGCTTGTTGCATGGAAATCTATGCCTATTGCATACATATTTTGACTTCCCATCCGACCTGGATCAAATTTAATAAAATTATATATCTATTTACATCAAACAGAGGAGACCTCTGATATATTCCCATAGACCTTCATTTCCTTCTGAGTATAGATTTTTAAAGTCTGACCGGCGTATAATTTGGGGACAGAGAATGTATTATATTTTGAACAAAAGAATGTTTTTTTTTTTTCTAACTAAAAATTATATTTAGAAACAAGAGGATGTCGCGAAAATTCGAAAAATCCACCTTTTTCGGCATTTCCATCAAAATTTAAAATATCACTGATATAAACATGGACAACATTCAAGTGAAATTAAAAAGATTCATGATGGCCGAATCAAAAATCTATTTAGATATTTTTGATTACATGTTGCTGGAAAATACTCTAATCTATTAATACATTTTGGAAGGGGTTTATCTCGAAGGTTGAGCCATTCACCCAGATTAATGATTGCTTTTAACATTTAAGGACGTTCCCTAATAAATCGATTTTCTTGCAATCCTTTTAAAACTTTGAATACACATATTTATAAGTGTCCTTTATACGTAGAAATTTTTTTCAATAGTCCTTGCGGTACTAAATTTGTAAATAATGGCCATTGAAATTTGCATATTTAACAAGCGAACCCTATCCCGATTGATGTTTAAGCGACTGTTTAATTAAATAACAATCGTAATTTTCTTGAAATTATTTTGAAAAACTGAGAATCATTAACTGAAGATATAACAAATATTTTTCTGTTAAAATAATTGTATCAAGCGGTATTCGTTTTGTATGAAAAATGTTAAAAATTAGGTACTTTTGATGGTTTTCATTTTTTCTCTCATGGCATGGCAAGTGAGAGTTGACGACTTGGCAACGTCGCACTAAAATCACTCAATTTTTCCATATCTAAAAAACTTCTGCATCTAGTGCATTTGAGATCTTTAGCTAATTCTCTCAACCTAACTATACTGTTCTTATCTGGAATTTCGCATTGAGCTGTTTCATGAAGTGTTTTTTTTTATCCTTTGTCTTTTAGCGTCGGTAAGAATGCAAAGTTGTCAGATCCGAGAAACGACGCAGGGAAAATATGTTTGCATTTCTGCGCATGTGAGAGTAGGGGAAAGGGCCAATTGCATCTGAGCTATATTAGGGAACGTCCTTAATGATGCATAACTATTCGATCTTTGATATGCCACGACGGAACAATCTTAATTAATTATTTTAATTTAGTTTTTACTTTTACTAAAACAACACATTAGCAACACATGTATTTATTTTATAATAATTTAATTTATTCAACTTTTATAATATTCTAGCAAGAAATGTCACTGGATTCAGCTATTGCACTTCTTGAGAAACAAGTGGGTATACAAGCTACTTGTAAGCTTCATATGATGTTAGCTGATTTATTAGAGAAAGTCAATGAAGAAGCAAAAGCAGTAGAGCATTACAGCCAAGCCTATAAGTAAGGATGTTTTTTAATCTATAATTAATTCTTTTATTTTTTCTAAAATGTTATCTTCACTAAAAGCAGAGAATTCTTTTTCATAATTACTGACTATGGAAATTGATTTAGTCCAAGAGCTGGTGACACATTTTTGAGTACGGATTTGACCCAACTAGAAATAATGCGTAATAGTACCGTCTATGATAGTTGTACAAGGCATGATGCTATTTTTTTTCATGTTGTAAAAATACACTTTGGGTGGTCTGGTTCCACGTCCCACCACTCAAATGGTCTGGGGTGAATATATTATGTTTATAATTGACTATAAATTATAATTTTTATAATTTTATTGTGGGTCAAAAATATTTTTTAACACATATGTATTTTTTATCCCACTCACACCATGCGCAGTACCTGGTCCACCTGCTTAGGCCAGCCAGAATGGCCATTCCTTGTACAACTATCTTAGACGGTACTATTATGCATTATTTCTAGTTGGGTCAAATCCGTACTCAAAAATGTGTCACCAGCTCTTGGACTAATTGGTTTATATCTTATCTTATCTTATATTATTAAATGAGCAATTCTTGTATATATATATCGAATCGGGTTCTCTAAAACGGCTCTAACGATTCCGCTAAAAATTAGTGTACTTATCAGGTATCATGAGCTATTAGTTGTGTCAAATTTTTAATCCGATTGAAATAAAGGAAGGGGGTGTATATTAGTCATGTCGCAAAATAAATATTTTAATCGTTCATATCTCGTCTTCGGTAAGTCGCAGAGCCTTGAAATTTGAAACCTAAGCTATCTAGAGGCTACAAGAAGTATCACAAGATTTTGGCTAAAATAGAAGTACCGAAAGTTGATGTTTACGTATGTAAGAATGTACCCCCTGCGTTTCTCAACCATGAATCTCAGAGCTACGAAATTCGAAACTTAATCTCGATATAGGCTAGAAGAGGTATAACAAGTTTTTGGATGAAATCAGAACACCGGAAGTGGACATTTACATGAAAGATTTTTCATTTTTTTTTCTCAAAAACGGCACTAACGATTTTTTTTAAACTGGTATACTTATCAAGTGTCATGAGTTATTAGTCGTGTATAGATTTTAATCCGATTGAAATAAAGGAAGGGGTGTAAATTAGGAGTGTCGTAAAATAAATATTTTAATCATTCATATATCGTCTTCGGTAAGTCGCAGAGCCTTGAAATTTGAAACTTAAGCTATTTAGAGGCAAAAAGTTAACGAGAATCGCTCGGTGCTCCAGGCACTATTTATTATATGTAAATTAATTATAAATGTCTTTTAAACTCAGTATAGATCCAAACAATTCTCGAGCTCTCCAAGCTCTACATCGTTTAGATTCTTCGCCAACTAAGTTAGACTCTACCTACTACATACCATCAGGGTCTCAAGAAGATACACCACCGGATGAAAAGATGGCGGATTCAGATAATGAGGTAAAAATTTATTAATATTTAAAATTTTATTAATCAACTGTGTAAATATTTATTAAGACAAATTAATAAATCTTACTTTTTTATTTCTTAATGAAATGAAAAAGTATTAGTATTAAAAATTTCTTTTCATAAAATCACATTTATTTTTATATTTAAAAAAAATCACATTTTAATCTTTTTTTTAGGCCGATCAAGTTCATGTCTCCGATACCGAAGCAATGTGGTCTGATATGGATTTAGAACTTAATAGTCAGTAGTTTAACGAAGAACGTGTTGGATATTTCTCTTAAACTTCATAAAATTTATCACTAAACTTAAATTTTACTCTTGAGACTGCATCATAATATGTAAAATATCTTGCATGAAATCTCATATATCATTTCATTAAATTAAATCGTTCTAATTAGTTCAAGCTAATTATTTTAAATAAAAATATCTTTCGCTAAAATGACACCATATTATACAATATACAGTATTATACAGTATTTAATTTGTATCTTATAACAAGGAAGCGTCTAGGTCAATGAATTTTAAGAAACGACCCCCTTCTTTTGGTGAAAAAATTTTATTTTTATTTTATTGAACTTTTTAATTCTTATGTTACTTTTCTAATTTACATTGAATGCAATGTATTAAATTAATTTAGTTGTTTTTTTTCATTCTTTCCAAAAGGCGGGTTGAACTCTTTTTTTGACCATGGAAGGAAGACAAATATAAAAAAAAAACTAAATAAAAGAAATATAAATTGGTAAATATTTGTTTCAAATTACTATACCCGAGGGGTGAACCGCGATTGGAATTAGGTGTACGCCGTCTTTGGAATTACTTTGGAATTCATTATTGTCATCTATTGTCTTCTACTTGGAAATGAAAGTGGAAGTGGAAGTAGGTGTACAAGATTTTAGGTCGCGGTTCACCCCTCGACTATACCTATTATAACTTCATTTTAAGCTCGTGCTGAAAATTATTTCTAACAATTAATAAATTTGTCAAATAATTAGTTTGTCTAATTCTTATCAATGAATCTCAAAATAATATATGAACAATGTATTGTTAACCCAAATACCTATTTTAAATATAAGTAGTCTCTGGGCTTCACTCATACGAATTGTATGTATCGCCTGCATCGAACTCAAGATGATAACTCGAGCTGCTTCTGTATAGGCCATCCTCGGATGGCTTAAAGCCCGCTAGGCGGGAGGGGAAATTTTTCGTTGAGAATTGGTGGAGATGCTTGCCAGATTCCGCCAACAAGAAGTATGAGTGTTGTTCGGAGGCCACATATACAGGGTGTTTCAAGGGGAATAGTAAATATTTTAGGAGGTGGTTGTATAGACGAATTGCAATAAAAAATGCCACATAACATGTTTTCAATTTTTGTTGAGTACATAGTTACATCTGTTTGTATGTAACCCAATATCGGCATTCTCAGTATGTGTAAATATGGTACGTGCGGCATGTTTACAGGCTACAGTACGGTAGACTTGGCCAACAAATTACAATGAAAACTTCAATGTAAACTAAAGCACAACTTCACAACTTGAACATCAACACTCTACTGCTGATATTCGATAAATACGCCCATAGCAACCCATTGCAACCACTGTACCAAAACACGAAACGAAAATGCATTGAACTCAGCTGTATCCCTGTACTCAATAAAAATTGGACACATGTTATACGGCATTTTTTATTATACTATACTACCACCTAAAATATTGACTATTCCTCCTGAAACACCCTGTATATTAAATCTTGGAAAAATCTTAATATCATAATGCAACAATTTTATATTATAAATAAATAATAATGAAATAAAAATCAGTAGGCACTATTAAAACTGTTAAAAATATTGAAGACTGATAAAAGGATAAGAATTTGTTCAAATCATAGAAATGAAAAAATAAATAAATAGATTAAGGATTTTGTCAAAATTCTTTTCAAATTACATGAAAATATTATTACAATCTTTTATAGACATTATCTATCATTTTCTTTTGACAGAGTGAGAATACTTTATTTGAAATTATATAGGTTTGTTTTTTTAGCTTATTAAAGTTTCTATATTTATAATAAAACATAAATAATTGTTTATAAATGTATTGTATATATTAAAATATGTGATTCCTAGATATCTATTTGTTTTTGTTTTTACTTTACTATACAGGGTAGTGATACATTAATTCCAACGCTCCTCTAACTTTTCGATGCCCTTTATGTAAAACGATTTGTCTTAAATAAGCCTTAGTTTCGACAATCACTTCTTCATTTGAGCCAAATTTCTTTCCCTGGAACATCTTTTTCAAAAAGCCAGTAGTGGCTAGTTTTGGATTAAGACCTGATTAGATTTTGGTTGAAATCGAACCCAAAATTAAGGGAGGAGGGTTTAAAAATTAAAATTATAAAATTTTCAAACTAAAAAAACAACTAAAATGAAATAATATACTAAAAAATGAACCTATAATTAAAAAAAACTATCACGGCAGGTGTTCTGATGAGATAAAATCAATAATTCCCCCCAAAGCATGCTTTGCACGTAGCACGCGTTTTGCCGACTCCCAGCACTCTCTCGCGGTCAAATTAGAAAAGTGCCGGACCACTTCATTCGCGAATACATATATCCCAATGACTTCAAGGAACTGGAACTCTCTCCCAGCCTCTATCTTTCCCAGCACCTATAATCTTCAAACCTTCAAAACCGGGGTACATAGACACCTACGTCTACACCCTCTCACTTAATCAACTTTCCCTTCTCTTCGGTAATGCAAGGGTCTTTCGAGATCCATAGGAGCTGCATCTTTACTGGTGCACCCCTTCTTGCATTCGATTGCATTAAAAAAAAAAAAAAAAAAAAAAAAAAAAAATTATATATATAATCAGTGGGCACCCAGAAGACTAAAAATGTAAAAACTAACCATCCAAAATGGGGAGGAGAGGGTCAAAAATGAAAATCTAGGCTCTTGGACCAAACTCAACTAAATTTTGTATACATAATCAGTGGGGCCCTAGAAGACTAAAATGCATTGGAATTTTCCACATGGCCAGTCCGCCTCAGAGTATTCTACGAAGGGCCATGAAATCATGCGAGCTAGATAAGGCTGTATCTCCTATTATTTTCTTGGATGATATTGATGCGGGTAGAAGTTATATTACTCCTATAGGCCAGGATTGACCCCTAGATCGTAAAAAGGTAAAGGAGAAATGCCTCAAATAAGGAGTTAGTCTACCAGTGCTGTAGACCGATACTGATAAACTATAATCTGTCTAACGTAGATTAATTATATGGAGAAATAACTAACGAAACCCTAATATTTTATATATCGTTAGCTTGTAACACAGATTTTACAGAACCATTTCGGTTTCTTAATAAATCATAAGTTTCCTATATTTGATTCGATCGCGAATCGAATGCAGGTGATTTTTGTCAGATATTAAGTGAAAATAATATCCGAATTTATATATTTCTGACTTGAAATAATTTTCTAATTAATATATTAAAGAATAATCAACATATTAACGAGAATTGTTTTTGATCGCGTTTTTAAACAAGATATATATATCGCGAGACTACTGCTGGTTGAGGCTATTGAGTCTGCTGAAATCTTAAGTCTGGACCAAGAGAGAATGAAAAAGATGTGATCCATCTAGCTATGATCCAGCATCATTTCGCGATTAGCCCGCATGACGCTTTTTATATCAAACACTGATATGGATCACCAAATGGATTTGTGTGGAAATGTTATATATTCAATCCCCCAGTCCAGAGCGCTAGATCTGTTAACTCGTGTGTTAGGTGTTTGCCATCAATTAATCAATAAATCTACTCTTATTAAACGAGCAAAAATTGTATATTTATTTGTATATATATTTGTTTATATATTTGTATCTTGGTTATATTTTGAAAACGACTCTACCGATTTTGATGAAATTCACGAGTTAGGGGGTTTTTGGGGTGACAATTCGATCTGTCACGGTCTCATCTTCGACAAAATTGTTTTTGATGGGTTTTTTCGTAATCAAATTAATTATTCTCAGGTAGACAAATCCCATTCTTAGGGTTTTAAAAAAGGTTACTCTTTTCCTTTTGTACCCAGGCAGACAATGGGTTGCCTTTTAATTCATTGTTCTAAAAGGCCTTGAAGAAGTATTGTGATTGTGGATTTTAACATATTTTGTTCTCCATAAACGTTAGAAATATTAATAAACGTTTTATAATTGTTTTTATACAGAACTTTATTTATTTAATAGAATAAAAAATAATCAAGAATTTATTTAAAAATATATTTCGCATAAGCAGGTCTCAATTTTCTGAAAAAACACATTTTGATAGATTTTATTTATTAACAATTGGATGAATAAAAATGAATCATATGTGGTGGGGGATCCGGGGGTAGGGCGAGGTTTCGGGGGTGGGGTCAAGCGGGGTGGGGGTACAGTGGGCGAATACTATATATATTTGTATTTTTTTTAATTTGGAAACGGCTCTCAAATAAAAATCGACCTTTTTATCAGAATTTTAAATTAAAAATAATATTAAAATAAAGTAAATTTTATAATTTTTCTCATTAATATATCAAAGAATAATTGATACGTCAACGAGAATTATTTTGACCGCGCTGATTTGAAAAATATATTTTTATCTCGCGAGACTACTGCGGATTACGCTATTGGAGTCTGCGGAGTATTAAGTCTGGACCAAGAGAGAAAAAGATGTGATCCACTTAGCTACAATCCAACGTCATTTCTAGAAAACATTCGGTTAATTAAAATAAAGGTTTTAACTGAAGTAAGAAGTTACCGAGCATCGCTCGGTGCCTCCAGGTACTAGTTTCTTAATACATGAAGAAATCTTATGATCAAATATCGTAAGAAAGTTTTAAACATTTTAAATAATTTAATAGTTTTCGAGATATTTGGTTATAACTAAATAATGTTGGTATTCTTGAATGTCAAATACAGAAATTTGTTTTTAAAATTTCTTTAAACATTTTAATTTAATATATCCCATATCTATGAGTATGAATTTAATTAAACCGTAAACAATGGAAGAGATATCTGATGATTTAAAGTGCTGTGTAGAAAGCAGCGATGAAGAATTCGAAGGAATTCAGGGGTAAACTTGAAAAATTTCCTAATTATTAATTTATTGAATTATGACATTGGAATATTTATTCAAAACTAGTTCTATCATTTTTTTCAATTCGATATTTTAAAATCATTTTTAAACACTACTATTGATAATTTGATGATTTTAATTAATTATAATCTTATGAAGGTTCTGAAATAAAAAATACCGTGATGGTTTGATGTCATATTTTATTATTTAAGATTTGTAATCTAAAATCTCTCCAAAAACATAAATGTGAAAAAGGGGCCAAGTTCGGTACAAACGGCTTGGCCGACAAATGAGTTGAGATCTAAACGGGTACCAAATTCTATAGCAGTGGCTTAAATCATAGCTATAGGAATGTACAACTTTCTTCAATTGATTTAAAGGAAAATTTGTTATGTTCTTTGATATTCAATTTATAACTTGGCAAGTTATAATTGTCAATATCTTACGTTTAATGTGTTGACATTTAATACAAACTTTAAATTTAGCTTTGCTAGTTGTTCTATTTTATACTACAAACAATTTGGTTGGATGTAAAACTTGCCAAGTTATAAATTTAATACCAAATAACGTAACAAATTATCTTTTAAATCAATTGAAGAACGTTGTACATTACTACAGCTATGATTTAAGCAACTGCTATGGAACTTGGTACCCGTTTAGATCTCAACTCATTGTCGGCCAAGCCGTTTGTACCGAACTTGGTCCCTTTTTCACATTTAAGTTTTTGGTCAAATACCATTCATCATCATTGAGTATACAGTCCTAAGACTGGTTTGATGCAACAATCCGTCTCCACTCGACTCTGTCCCCCGCCAGCTGTTTAACCTCTCTAAATGTCTGGCATCCCATATCCCCAATTATTTGGTTGAAATATTCTAATCTGGGTCTTCCCTTCCCCTTTTCTTTCCCACCTCCCCTCCAAGATATCCCTAAGCAGTCCCCCATGTCTCAGTGTGTGCCCCATCATCTGACCTCTTCTCTTCTTCAGACTCTTCCACAAGGTTCTTCTTTCTCCGATTCTTCCAAGAACTTCTTCATTTGTAATTTTATCCATCCATTTGATATTCATCATTCTTCTGTAGCACCACATTTCGAAAGCCTCCAATCTCTTTCTCTCCGCTTTTCCAATTGTCCAGGTTTCACACCCGTACATGGCTATGCTCCATACATATGTCTTCAATAGCAACTTCCTGTTTGCTAAGCTGATTGAGGAGGAGCATAGTAGTTTTTGTTTTGAATTAAACCCCATTTTTGCTTGGGCAATTCTTGATTTAATTTCGTTTTTGCTCCTCCCATCCCATGTTATTTTACTTCCTAGGTAGCGGAATTCCTTAACTCCTTCTAGGTTTTCTTGGTTAATTTTGATGCATTCCTGTCTCGTTTGTTCTTTTTTTGTACATACTAGGACCTTGGTTTTATTCTTGTTTATTTTCATTTTGATTTCTTCTATTAGGATTTGGTTAATTCCATTCAAGGCGTCCTCTAATTCTTTTTTATTACTTCCTAGAAGGGCAATGTCATCGGCAAATCTTAACATAGCGATCTTTTGACCTTGGATTTCTATACCTGTATCAATTTTGTCTTTGAATTCTTTAATCGCTTCTTCTATGTATAAGTTGAAAATCATGGGTGACAGCACACATCCTTGTCTTACACCTTTTTTTATTTTGGCTTCTCTTTGTTCATCACCAATATTTATAATTGCCGTCTGGTTTTGATATAGATTGTAGATTAGTCTCTCTCTCTGAATTTTATTCCCGCCTGTTTTAATATTTTAAACATAATTTCCCAATTGACGTTATCGAATGCTTTTTCTAGGTCTATGAATCCGATGTAGACAGATTCTTCCCTGATAAAAGCCCTTTCTATTATTAGTCTAAGAGAGAGAATTGCTTCTCGGGTGCCTCTGTTTCTTCTAAAGCCGAACTGGTCTTCCCCCAGATTTTCTTCAACTCTTTGTTCTATTCTTCTTTGGATTATTTTGGTTAGGATTTTGGAGGCATGTGAGGTTAGGCTAATGGTCCTGAAATTTTCACATTTATCCGCGCCTGTCTTTTTGGGAAGTGTGACTATTTTGTTCTTTTCGAAATCTTTTGGGATGATTCCCAATTTATAGATTTTGCTAATTAGTTCAAAAAGTTTGTCACGTGCCTTTTCTCCAGAGTTCTTTAGGATTTCAGCTTGTATATTGTCTATTCCGGGTGCTCTATTATTTTTAGTTCCTTCAAAGCTGTCTGTCAGAATTCGAGACAGCTTTGAAGGGACAAATACCATTAATTTTTGAAAAGTTTTATCCTTCAATTTTCGATTTTTCAATTTCCTCCTATATTAATGTGCCTAGCTTTACCAGTATGCCAAATTTCAGCATTCAAGCTTGATTGTATTTCTACTATATGTTAATTAAGCCTATAATCAATTTCACCCCTTCATTTTAGTTCTTCTAAAAGGGAAAGTTTCACTTTTTCGATTTTTTCCTTTAATTGTAGCCCAAACATGCCAAATTTCAGAATTCTAGGACCAGCGGAAGTACTCTAGGTTTTTTATGTCAGTGAGTCGTGAGACAGTGTTAAAAATGGCACTTTTCAGACCTTAATAACTCAAGAACTATAATAGTTTTATTCATGAGATTTTGGATTTTAGGTCTTCCAGTGGGCCTTTTTAGACATGGAAAATTTCAAGTGTGTAGGTCTAATAGTTTTTGAGTTATGGGGGGGTCGAAAGTAGCTCGAAATGGTTCGTGTAAATATACACATGGACGGTGCGTCGCCAGTTTTTCCGAACTTGACTACACACTGCCGTGTGTCTAGAAACGATTATCAAGAATGAAAAACTAAATAATTTATACCTAATTAAAAGCAGGACATTAACAAGATGCTTAATAATTTGTTCTAAATAGCAGATCACTATTCACTGACTGTATTATCTAGACAAAAAGTTTTGACGGTACATAATGAGTGATGGAGATGCTACAAAGTATCGGAATTCAGGAATCAAAAATAAGAATTGAAATCGATTCATTATCATCGTCAACTTTGCACCTTAGGCTATTTAGCTGGCTCTGTCTCCAAATAAAATTTGACATGCTTCTTTTTTCTCTCCCAATGGCCTGCCAGCTATTCAAGTTTTTTTTTTCATAATGAGATCGAATGTAAGAATGAGCGAACCAAGAATAAGCAGTCACAATGGATCTCGAAAGACTTGCATTATCGAAGAGAAAGATTCCATTCTTATTGCATGGTCGTTCGTGACCTCTATAGTGTAAATCGACTAGGATTAGAAATATAGAGTTGTTGCCTATTAAACTCATTTCCAATCTCATTTTTGTGGTCCAAGAGAATGTAGCCATAAGTTGTTTTATTCTATAATAGGAAATATGGGGTGTAATCCGAGTATTTGAAATTCTTACGCCTTACTCGTATTTCTTTGATGAGATCCAATTACAGAAACAATTTAAAAAATTTATGGGCTACAATTGGAGGCTATTTCTCGGATTTAATTTTCAAGAAATAAATAAAGAAGCAGTGGCTTAAATCAGTGGTTCTTAACCTATGGGTCGTGACCCAAATTTGGGTCGCGAAGCATATTCTTTGGGTCGAGCAGAGTCGTTAAAAAATATTTAAATATTTTACTACATTTATTTTCAATAAATTTAAAAATATAACTTAATTTTTTCAATACTTTTAATAAGTAAAAATATTCAAAATACGTACCTACTTTTTTATTAAACTTTCCTTGGATCGAAAAGTAGCTTTTTTTTATCTTAATTGTTTAAAAAAAATTACATGTGGGTAAAAAAAGGGCATCATTGTAAAATTGAAGAAAAATTTCTCAAGTATGAATTATAAAGTAAGGTGTGTTTTTGGGTCGCGACATGAACATATTTCTCAAATATGGGTCGCGGTTTAAAAAGGTTAAGAACCACTGGCTTAAATCATCACTTCTCTTTTAAATTTTATTTTTTAATCTTTTTTAAACGTCACTATGCTAGAGTGCACTTGTCTGCTTGTCTCCCTCTTCATATTTTTAAACATGGAATGGATTGAACCAAGAAATATTATTGCATATCGTCGACTTAGAGTGTAAACCTGCTAACTCACTAGAATGATATTTTACAGGGCAGACAAAAAACTTCACAAAATTTAATATTGTTGTTTAAGAAAGAAACCATTTTTCAAATTTTTCCTATAACTTACTATCGTAATTTTAAGTAGCAGTTTTACTTGGACGATGTTGCATCTCTTTTTCTTTTGAACGGTATTAATATGTCAAAAATGGATTCACCAGGTTAACACTCTTAAGACGATATGATATTTCATATTTTATTTTATGGGTGTCCCAAAATTCATGCAAGAAGTAATTTTGCTAGAACACAGGTTTTTAATTAAATAGTGTAAATTTTTTATTGATTCATAAAGTATACAGTATTGGATCATGTATGGAATAGGATATCGGGTAAATGGCCTCCACGGCTTTTCTGGCGCATACGCACACTTTTGTCGAAATTTTCCATAATCTTTTTGCATAAATATGGCTGAATTTCGTTGATACATCGCTCAATTTCCTCCCTTCAAGGCGTGGGTGGTCAAGGGCTTGTTGGCATAAACCTTAAAGTTCAAAAAACTCCAAAAAAAAGTCCAACGGCGCTAAATCGCATGATTTGGGCGGCCAATTCTGATCACCAAAATGGGAAATTACACGACCAGGAAAAGACTCATGCAGTAAATGAATTGTTTCTCGAGCAGTATGCCATCAGGCACCGTCTTGTTGAAAACACATGTAGTCCACAACAATTTCTTGCAAAAAACTGGATTATCATGTCGCCCTTGCGAACACCATTAACTGTTATTGCCTGACCAGCCCCATTTTCGAATAAGAATGGTCCGATGATGCCTCCAGCCTAAAATCCGCACCAAACAGTGACACGTTGTGGATGCTTTTGTTTCTCAACAATCACGCGTGGATTTTCTGAACCCCAATTGCGCCAATTTTGTCGATTAACCAAGCCATCAAAAATGAGCCTCACTGCTGAAGATGATTTTGTTCGAAAAATCAACATCAACTTGTTGTTCCATAATAAATTGAACGAATTCTCTTTGCCGATATGCTATTCCATACATAACCCTGTACTGTATACTTGATGAATCAATAAAAAATTTACTATTTTTAATTAAAAACCTGTGTTTTCTAACAAAATTACTTCTTGCGTGAATTTTGGGACACCCTTTATAAATATAATTAATTTTTAGTCTTTCGAATCTATTGGGACATTTAATCAAGTTGCATGTTTTATTGATTTCTTCAATTTTTTTTTTTAATAATATATTAAAATTATCTTTATTTAATTAATATAGGAAATCGAATGGGAACCAACTGTTGAAGAAATAAAACGAATGTTTCAAATTCTTGAAACATCTAAAATATGCCCATTGAATTGGAAAAACTTTGGCCGCCGATTACCTTCACCACCAAAGAATGAATATCCCCGAGACGATGATTTAGACATTGATGATGAGTAAGTTTATATATCTGTTAAATTAATAAATTAAAAAAATCTTATTTATATTAATTTCTTTTTTTAAATATCATAAATGAGACTACCAAAAATAAAAAGTTATCTCTATATCCTCAAGGGGCTCATGCATTCATACTATATTCATACAACCCCCCCCCCCCCCCCACGAGTCTAGAGGCTCATCTCCGAAACTCAAGGAAATAAGCATACTTAGTGAAATCCTTTAAATTTTGAATTATATCAAAATTTGTATGAAGTAAGCTTGACTTCTATTTATTTTAATTTAAGCCCACTCAAATTCATACAAGAGTACTCCAAGAAAGAAGTTAGCAATTAAAATAATAGGAGTATCGGCCTTAGATAACTCTCAATTCCTTGGGTTAGATCATTTAACGACTTTTCACTTAATTTAAATATTATAGCGTTCAAAATAGATAAAGTCAATAATAACTCCTAACCAAAAGCCTCATTTGTTGGAAAATCCCGATTTAAAACAATTATTAATTTTAAATTAATAGACGCATTCACCAATTAGTTTATTTATCCCTAAAGGCGGGTTCACACGGAGTCGTGAACCGGGCGAGAGCTCTACTTGATTTGAGCACGCGCTACGACTTGCTTATTCAACACAGTAATCCACGACCTTTCCCAGTTCACACGAAACAAGTGCCCAGGTTGGTCGTTAATTTTTCGCCCGTTGTTCAATCATGGCAAAACTTGAAGTTGCGAAAGTTGTTTGCTAACTATTAAAAAATCATTTGAAAAACTCAAACATTAAAAAAAGAGGCGGAATATACTCGGTGTCACCAGTATTATTTGCAGGAAGTTATCCTTGGAAGATCAAAACAGCTACAGAAATTTTTTTAGGATAGAGCTAAATCTGTTTTGTTTTTTGCTTAATAAAGTGAAATCAACAATTTAAAAAAAAGACACCAATATGAGAAGACCAATTCCAGCAGAATCAAAACTTCAGGCTACTTTAAGATTTCTAGCGACTTCACCACCAAAACCCTCAATGCTCATTTCACTACTTATTTCTTGTAATCTCGGTTTTTGTAATGTTCTGAATTTATTTTCCAAAAACATTCCTTTTCGTTATATAATTCTACGAACTTCATCATCTGTACATTATTCATTTTATATACCGACATGTTGTCAGCTCTTCGCTAGAAATACGAATGAAACGGTCGTGGTCTTTCCAACCAATCGGAAAGATTACGACTCGCCTATTCGAGGGCGAACACGACCTCCACTCTCACTACCGATAGTTCAGACGAGGTAGTGAACACGACCGGCTGCCCTATGAGTAGTGCTCTCGCCCGTTTCACGACCCCGTGTGAACTCGCCTTAACATTTCTAGAAACTGGTATTCCACTGAATTTTTCATATGACATTTAATAGATTCCTCTAAGATCTGTCGAGACAGATATTTTCGGCTTCAACTTAAACCAAGAGATTTTTCCTCTCTCTAGAATTGAGACTCAATCCTGAGTTAAGGGGGTTACATCTTCTTGCTGTAACAATCTTTCATCTGTATCATAAAAAAATATAATAATTGTTTCTATCCTTAAGTATCTCTTTTTTTTAATTCTAAAAAATCTAAGTACCTATTCACATTTTTATTATTTATAAAACACTGTGATTTTTTTTAGTCCCAATCCTGAAGAGCAATCTGATTTTGATTTTAAAGATGAATTGATATCACCTCAATTGACTAGAAGGAGACCAACATCCGAATGTAGAGGGCAACTAAAAGGAAGTGCCAAGAAGAAAACTACATCTTTAGATGGTATATTAAATAATATGAGACGACATAGACAGCTGGAACAGCTAGAAAAAGAATCGGAACAAACGATAACTTCAGCAGTATCTCAGCTATCCATGAGAAACAGTGAAACGTAAATTTTATTTTTAGGTCAAAAAGACTTTTATTTCCTGAAAATTTTTTTTTTTGTATTTTCATTAATATAAAAATTATTTACTATTTTTATAAAAATTTTATTTAAATCTTATATAATATTATAAATATTTTAATTTTCATAAAACACAATATTGATATATGTTAATACTTTAAAGATATTCTATTAAAAAGATCAATCAATTTCCAATTTTTTAAATTCACAAGCCATTTCGTTTTTTTTATTATTTTTTACTTTGGTGGAAGTGTTCTTTTCTAATTGTCTCATAAATGTTTCTTCACTTTTTTTAAATATTTCTTGAAGTGTAAAAAGTCTTTTAGAATTTTGATCTAAAATAGAAAAACATTATAAGTATAATTCACTTGAAATAATTATATTAAAATCATTTTTGAAATAATCTCGGGTTAAATAATATTAAAACAGAAATTTCAAAAATAATTTTGCAACGAAATTTTCTCTGAAGGTGATGGAATGGTAGAACTTTTAATTGAAAATAATGGAAGGCAGCCCAGGGATAGATAGGAAAGAAAAAATTAACACATATCCAAATA
The DNA here is from genome assembly GCA_024734495.1 of Forficula auricularia. NCBI lineage: Eukaryota > Metazoa > Arthropoda > Insecta > Dermaptera > Forficulidae > Forficula > Forficula auricularia. Next base: position 24,821,771 of record JALMQS010000030.1, on the reverse strand, counting down.
AGGTGTAATTTATTGGATTCCTTCCTCCTTTCCTTTCAAACCGACGTTTCGGAGGATTCTTCCCTCCTTCTTCAGGGGTTCAAGGGGTCAATGAAGGAGACAAATAAAATGCTTCCTTTCTCTCTCCATAGCAGTGTTTTTAACTTTTTTCTTCCTTAGCAGAAGCATAGAAAAACAATTTTTTTTCTTCTTTTTCTTAAGATAATTAATATCGTAAGAAAGTTTTAAACATTTTAAATAATTTATTTGCACGAAATTTTCTCTGGAGAGAGACGGACTGGTAGAACTTTTAATTGAAAGTAATGGAAGGCAGCCCTAGGGATAGCGAGGAAAGAAAAATTAACACATATCCTAATAAGGTGCAATTTATTGGATTCCTTTCCTTCCAAATCGACGTTTCGAAGGATTCTTCCCTCTTTCTTCAGGGTTTCAAGGGGTCAATGAAGGAAACAAATAAAATGCTTCTTTCCTCTCTCTCCACAACAGTGTTTAAAACTTTTTCTTAATTAAGAAAAAGAAAAAAATGTGTTTCTATGCTTCAGCTAAGGAAGAAAAAAGTTTTAAATACTGCTGTGGAGAGAGAAAGTAAGGATTTTATTTGTTTCCTTCATTGACCCCTTGAAGCCCCGAAGAGGGAGGGAAGAATCCTCCAAACGACGGTTTGAAAGGAAAGGAGGAAGGAATCCAATAAATTGCACCTTATTTGAATATGTGTTAATTTTTTCTTTCCTCACTACCCCTGGGCTGCCTTCCATTACTTTCAATTTCAAAAATAATTTTTAGAAAAACATTTTAAACAGTTTAATTAATTAATGTGTAATAAATAAGATTTGAATTTTTAATGCATTTTTCTACTAAATTTAAACAATTTAGAATTCATTTCACTAATAACATCTTATATTTAGAATAATTAAGATTTTGAAATTTATATTTAAGAATCAATTGAAAGCACTTCGCGCTCAAAGTGCCGATGAAGGAAAAATTTTAAGCACTACCGAGCTGGCAGTATCGTTTAATAAGTCTTTTAAAATCGTAATAAAAATTCAATTTTCCTTTTGAGGCTCTATTTCCCCCCCTAAGAGCCTATAAAGTAAGTAAAAGTTTATCCCGAATAACTGTTTAATTCTATATTTCAAAAATCTTAAAATATTTATTTATTTATTAAAAAAAAAAACTTACTATTCGTTAAAGGGAAAAATTCTTTACTACATAAGTAAATATGAAAAACTATTATAACATATTATATAGATAAACAAAGGTTGTCCTCTGCTTGATGCAAATAAACATACATATAAAATACGAGGGGTGAACCGCGATTGGAATTAGGTGTACACCGTCTTTGGAATTATTTAGAATTACTTTGGAATTCATTAGATAATCTATTGTCTTCTACTTGGAAATGAAAGTGGAAGTAGGTGTACACGATTTTAGGTCGCGGTTCACCCCTCGATAATATATGTATATTGTATATATATTGTTTATTTGTTTGAGACTATAGTTTCGAAGGGTTGGTTCTAAGTCTTTTTAATTATAAATATTATTTTTCATGGGATCAGTATCGTTTGGATATTGAAAATTTTTTTCTTTCTTCTCAGCTTGTGAGCTAGGAAGAATTAAATTTAATAAGAATTAAATTAAAAGCCAGGAAGAATTAAATTTAATTCTTCCTGGCTCACAAGCTTGAGAAAGAAAGAAAAAAATTTTCAATATCCAAACGATACTGATCCCATGAAGGATAATATTTATAATTAAAAAGACTGATGATTAGGGCCAACCCTTCGAAACTATAGTCTCAAACAAGTGAATAATATATATACAATATACATATACCTATATATGTGTGTATGTTTATTTGCATCAAGCAGAGGACAAGCTCTTTGTTTCTCTCTATGAATCAACAACTCTGCTACTCTCGGCAAAATAAAAACTTTTCAATAACATATTATCTTACCATGTAATGTATCCAAACTGTCCAAATATCCTCCAAAATCTTCGGGTAGAACTGATCTGGGTAAATTTTCCCATACTTTTTCATTTGGTTCTCCAGGGTAAAAATGAACCTATTAAAATAAAATTGTATTAACTTAATGTAACTTAAATTATATTAGATAAAATAATAATGTGTTGAATATTTTACCAGATCCAATATTTCTTTCTTAATAAATGGTTTTAAAATAAATAAAATTTTATCCATTATTGAAGATGAATGTAATACATGTATTGCTTTTAAACGTAATGGTGATGCCTCCTAATACAAAATTAAATCAATTAAATGTATTATCAATTTTTTTTTTATATTTTATTCTTCAATACCTGAACATAGAGGCAAAACTTTTTCAATAATTTCAAATTTACTTTTGTCAAATGTCCAATTTTTACTCCCTGGCAACTGAATACCATTTCATAACCTGGTACGGTGCCCTTAAAATAAATCGTTAATAAATTATAATTTTAAGTAATAGTTAAAAAAAATCTAGGACATACATTTAAGTATATGATCGATTCAATGGTCATGAAAAGAAGGGTTACACCATTTCGAAAAACATATTCTTTTGGGTCATGTTCTTTAAGGCCATGAAATATCATTTTATGTCCTGTTATTGGGTGTTCACCGAATTCTGCAAAATATCTTTTAAAACATCAGATTAAAAAAGGATTCTTAAATTTTAAGAGAGAAAAAAAAATTGTGATTTATACAAATTTCTCAATCCTTTCTGCAAATCCGCTCTATTTAGGTCCCAATCACAGAAAAATTCTGGCGTAGAGAAACGCAAACGATAAAATTCTTCGATGCATTTTTTTGTTGATGAAACATTAAAGTAATTAGAATGAAGAAAAAGTGCTAAAAGGGAATCTGAAAAGGAATTACATTTATTTAAATTAATTATTCATTTTTATACCTGATTTGAATATATATGCATACATTAATTTTTTCCTTCTCGCCTGAAAATTTAATAAAGCAAAAAAAAATATTTGCGGAAGGATAGCAGCTCTTTAGTAAAAATTTAATGTTGTTCTATCTAATCCGAATTTAATCATTTAAAAATATAGGGAACTTATTAATTTTTATTTTTTCTTCAAATTATGACTAGAGACCGGATTTTTATGCCGTAAAAACTGCCAAAATAGTGCAGTTGAAATTGCTGAAATATGCAACTAATATATAGAATAGGTTGAAATATGCAAATATATGCTGTAAGAATGGCAAAATAAATTTTTTTATGTACTAAAAAATTAAAATTGAAGACAGAAAAGACTATATAATTGAAGGAGTGGTATGAAAGAAATAAAACCATGTGTCAAATATGTACTTTTATTGTGTAAAAAATAGCACAAAATTCTCATTAGTTATATATTAATATATTTTTTTTTTTATTTATTGTCACCGGGAACACAGCCCATTTAGATAGCTCATCAGTAAAGTTTGAGTAGTGTTAGTGAGGGAACCAAGATTTAGCCGGTCAAAATTTCATATGCTAACAAGGCTCGAACCCGGGCCTCCCGCTTGAACATCGTCATAAATCAGCTTAATAAATATAATAATGTTTCAAAAAATGTGAACGAAAAAATACGGGGGGGGGGGGGGGGGGGAGGTTTATTCAACAGAAAGCGATTGTATTGTATTGCTTTTATTTATTTATTTTATATTAACAAAGCTTTTCATATTGACGTACCTACAAATAATAAACTAATAAAATAATGCAAATATTTGATCGGCTCTGATTCCTACACTAATTTACACACACTTCCACACAAACACTCAATGGCCAAAATTGGCTATAGTTACCGAAGGCCTTTAAAAAAAAATAATTGTTTTATTTCTTCATTTTTTTTCATTCTTTCTCCGAAAATTTACTTTTAAAAAATCTGTATTTTGACCAAAAAATCCTTCAAATATGCAATTTTATGCAATATTCTTCAAATATGCAAAAATATGCAGTATAAAATTTAACCCACAGTATCCTAGATGCATGATTCGGATAGATAAATAATTGATCCCCTGGGTCGTATGTGGCGGCAAACAAAATATGCAATTGCATAGGAATCCGGTCTCTAATTATGACTATCTCACCACGTTTATAGATAACGCTGTTGCAAATAGATGCATTTTTAAAACAATTAGATAATCTTATTAGGATTCAGTGGAAAAGTAAAACGAGACCTATTAGTCTGTCTTTGTCAGTAGCTCATTAACAGAATAAGATACAAATTTAAAATCTACTAATTAAGGGTTTATATAGTATTAAGTGGATATTGATGAGGCAGTCCAAAAAAAGAAGATAATTTATACTATCTATTTATTTTTATTTTTTTATTTATTATATACTTATAGTATATTTTCCCCAAAACTAAACTAAAATAAAATTTTAATCGAATGATTATATTGGGAAACATCGAATTTTTGGTGGTGTACAAAATAAAAATATTTTTATCATAGGTTGGGAGGTATCCCTAAAGTAATCTAAGTAGAATTAGGCCACTTTTTTCTTTTTTTTAATTCAATTAACTTTAAAATGTCCCAAGGTAGAAGGAAGTTTGTAAAGGACCTTTTTTGTGAAAAATTAAATTCCCAATAAACACTACATTTATGCGATTAAGACCACGTTAAACATAAGTTATCACTAGAGACCGGATTCGTATGCAATTGCATATTTTGTTTGCCGCCATTTACGACCCAGGGGATCAATTATCTATCCGAATCATACATCTAGGATACTGTGGGTTAAATTTTATACTGCATATTTTTGCATATTTGAAGGATTTTTTGTCAAATATTGCCTATTTCGCGCCAAATAGAGATTTTTTATAACAGGGTTAAAGTGGTGTTTCACAAAGAGGAAATAAAATTAAAAAATTAAAAAATCTTTTAAATTATTTTGGAGATTTTTTTATTTATCTCTATGCATATTTCGGGCTATGAACCCTTCATCAGGAGGTTTAACAGAAAACTGAATATGAAGGGTTCATAGCCCGAAATATGTATAGAGATAAATAAAAAAATCTCCAAAATAATTTAAAAGATTTTTTAATTTTATTTCCTCTTTGTGAAACACCACTATAACCCTGTTAAATAATTCCTGTATTTTATTATTTGTACGAATAAGAAAAGCTTGTTAACATAAAAAAATAAAAGCAATACTATATAATCGTTTCTGTTAAATAAAACTACTCCCCCCTCCCGTACTTTTTAGATTTTTTCATCATTTTTTGAAACATTATTATATTTATTATGATGATTTTATTCAAGAGCACCTATTATTTCTTTGAGTTTAAAGATTTTTTAATATATGTATTAAATATAATGCGAATTTTGTGAAATTTTTACTCAATAAAAGCACATATTTGACACTTGGCGTCTCTAGCTTACTTTATCATTTTATTTCTTTCATAGCACTTCAAATATATAGTCTAATTGTCTTCAATTTTAATATTTTAGTGCAAAAAAAATTATTTTGCCAATTTTTACTGCATATATTTGCATATTTCAACATATTCTGCATATTTTCGCCCTTTTAACTGCATATTTTGGCAGTTTTTACTGCATAAAAATCCGGTCGCTAGTTATCACTTAAAATTGACTTTTCAAGTGTATACTTTTCGTGCCATTTGAGCTTCAGCGATTTTAATATAGCCATTCTAATAATTATCTCCTCGCACGCATCTTCTCGCGCTATTCACTCTTTTGTCAATAGTAGCAAACGGATTATAATAGAATCAATTCTATTTCATGAAAACAATACGATAGGTTTTTCCGCTTGCGTGTGTTATTATAGAGAACGAAATTTCGTAACTCTGCTGTTTAGAGAGTTAATATTTATGTCAATTAAAAGTTGTATAATTAGCTTCAACAGGCAGTCTACGAGAAAAATAAATAAACCAAAATTACAGTGCCTCACCATTTTTTACACATTATTTAAAAATAAATACTTAGAGGCAAAATTGAAGAAAAAGTTGAGTAGCGACGCGTGGCCAATTTATTTTGAAATTATATACACATTATCTTATATATGACTTTAAATAAATTATATAAAATAAAAGCTTGTAAAATCATTTAGTTTGTTATTATTATTATTTCCGTCCATAATTTGTATTAATTTGAAAGTTTATAACAGGAAAATAAGGACAAGTTTTTATGTGTGACTTTTTTATTTATCAGCCAACGTTTCGTCGACTTTGCCGACTATTTGAAGCCCTGGAGAAGACTGCAAAGTCGACGAAACGTTGGCTGATAAATAAAAAAGTCATACATAAAAACTTGTCCTTATTTTCTTATTATAAACTTTCAAATTTAGTTTGTTCTTCACTCCTTTAATTTTTTGCCTAATTTGTCTAAGCTATAATATACACTCACGAGCAAAGAAATGGAATCACTCTCTTTTCATAAATTCAATGATATGTATGTTTGTATGTTTCTTTGTAATTTATTAGAAATTTAAATATTTATTCTATAAGTTTCATTATCATCAGTAAAAAGAGTTAATATGACGGTACCTCCACACAGTGGTCCAAGAGTTGGGCCAATGTATATGGCCTTGTGGAAACGACGCCTAGCCACTGTGCACTTTCGTTGCGTAACATTGGCCCTCTTTGATATATCGAAAAAATCGCTCCGAAGGCCAATCATCGCCAGCGTCAACCAATGACCAATACAAGCCAACCCCTCTACACATTGGCGTTGGCTTGAATTGGCCCAAGATGGATCATAGTATAGAGGAGGCATTATAAATGTAGAATGATAACCTAATGGAAATCTATATATATAAAATTAAGGTTTTGTCTGTACATAGCCCCAAATCACGCCAAATTTTGGTTGCACACGTTTCAAGCAAAGTTATGAACGAAAACACCCTCAACAAAATTCCTGTCTGTTTCAGTGGTTTCCGAAAAGTTGCTCACGATTCACGTAAAAACGAATGAAGGGATTATTATGAAATTTCATATTTACATCAGATGTCTTCTAACTTACGTTTTTATCTATATAACGTTTTGAAATTTTGACCCCAGAAGGGGGTTTGGGGCGCACGAATGAAAATTATCAAATAACTCCTAAACTATTAACCGTACGGCAAATTTTATAATAAACAAAGTTGTAGGGGATGGGATTTCTGACAACTTTTGTTTAAAAAAATTCCCCCAAAAACTACCCAAAAAGGGGGGGGAAGGCTGAAAAAATGTAAATTCATGCCCTTGGAGCAAACTCAACCAAATTTTGTATACATAATCTCTGGGCCTCTAGAGAGCTAGAAATGCAAAAACTGGGTGGGGAGTGGAATGGAGTGGGGATGGGTTAGGGTATGGGGTGCGCGGGGTGGGGTGAGGGAGTGAGGCGAAATAGAGTGGGGGTGCAGGGGGTGGTGCGGGATGGAGTCCAGGGGGCTAGGCGGGGGTGTGGTTCGCAGGGTTGGAGGGCACGTGGTGGATGGGGTGCGGGTGGTGGTGTGGGGGCTGGGGTTGGGCACGGGTGCATGGTGCGGGTGCTGGAGGGGTTTCGGGGGGTGAGTGTTGTGATCGTGGGTTAGGGTGCGGATGGGGTGGTGGTGTGGGGGCGGGGGTTGGGCATGGTCCGGGGTAAGGGTGGGGTTCGTGGGCTGGGGGTCCAGGGGACGTGTTCCCTGGATAGCAAGAAGGGCCGCCGAAGGCGGGCCTTGCAGCTAGTATATTATATTATTATTATTATATTTGAGAATGAAAATTACATTTAATACTCGCGAGGGAGGTGATTCCATTTCTTTGCTCGCGAGTGTAGTTGCTTAAATTTAATAAGTGCTTGAGAAAATAGAAGTTAAAAATAAACTCACTGATTTATCTTTTAGTGGCCAAATTAATAATATGGAATATTTTTATTATTAGATTAGACATTTCTAAACCTGCCTTTGCGTTATGCCAAATTTAGCCATGCACTTTATCATATTGAACTGCAAGTGTTATCAGCATAAGATACAGTTCAATGATTTGATTACAAAAATTATCCCTTGGAGTGGAAATTTTTTATTAATTTTCCAATTTTCGCATGACCTACCAAAAAAATCTCCCAGACCACAATCACCTTAAAAAACCCATTTTACTTTTTGTTCTAAATCCCGAAACAATGAAATTGATCATTAATATCTTATCTCACCTCTTATCATTTTCAAAGAGAATTAAAAATGTAAAAAGAACAAAAGTTATCTATGAAGGGTTTGTTAAAATAAGAGACGTGCAGCTTTTATTTATGCACTCTCACCAACGTTTCGGCTATTGGTTGCAGCCATCTTCAGAGCTAAACAATGACAAACAATGTTAACAATATTAAATCGGCCTTGTCCGAGTATATCAATCAATTATAATTTTGTTTTTCTACTCACTGAAAATTAATCAATATTTATATAAAAAAATTTTTTGATACACCATTGTTTTGTATATATCCTATGTATATTTCTTGTAGTTTTATCTGATAACTGGTGTATCCAAAATTTTTTTATATAAATATTGACAAATTCCCAGTGAGTAGAAAAACAAAATTATAATTGATTGATGTACTCGAACAAGACCGATTTAATATTGTTAACATTGTTTAGCTCTGAAGATGGCTACAACCAATAGCCGAAACGTTAGCGGGAGTTCATAAATAAAAAAGAAATAACTAAAAGCTGCACGTCTCTTATTTTAACCCTTTCATATATTAATACAACTACAGCTATAAATAATTCCTAAAATAAAAATTATCTAGAGTATGTTTTATTAATTTTGCACTATATCCTATATTCCCTTCAAAATAGGAGGGGGGAAGTAAAAAAAATTAAAATTATTTAATCTCAAAGCGGAAATTTATCCGAGAGGTAGGCCTTATCTTAAAAAGATGATTGAATATTCTACAGACCAGAAATGGCAAGTGAATTCCAAAAAAAATTGAAATAATTAATTCTCCAATGTTCTAATTTTTTATGCATATTTACAGGGTTGAGTGGAGGCTGTACTGCGTATACCCTATGGTTTGATCTGAGCAAATGTGCTAGTTGAAAATTTAAAAAATTTTGAGACATTAACTTTTTGAATATTCACATCAATATTTTAAATTGTTTTAATTTGCTTTTAAAAGAAATTTTTTTTTTAAAAATACCCGACTAAAACATTTTATTATTATATAGCGTATACTCTCTGATTTTTACGATCCATATCGTCGCCTTAGAGTGTAAACCTGGCAAATTCATTTTTTATCATATATGACATATTAATAACATTCAAAAGAAAAAGAAATGCAGCATCGTCCAAGTAAAACTGCTACTTAAAATTACGATTCTAAGTTGTAGGAAAAAATATGAAAAATACTTTCTTTCCATAATAACAATATTAAATTTTGTTTGTTTTTTTCTCTGCCCTGTAAAATTTGTTAGCAGGTTTACACTCTAAGGCGACGATATAGCGTATACCTTCTGCTGATTTTACGACTACAGCACTGTTTATTTATTATTATTAATTTTAATGAATTGAAGGAGACAATAAAAGAGTGTGTCTTCTGCTAAAAGAGGGCAAAGCCCTCAAAACTATAGTCTCGTTATAAATCAAATTTATAATTCCAGCAGAAGACACACTTTTTTACTGTCTCCTTCAATATATAAAAATTCTGCTACCCTCGGTACAAAAACTTTCAATTCATTTTAATGAAGTTAAAAATAACCAGACCGAAGCGCCGGGTCATTCAGCTAGTTTTTTATGGTAGAAAAATTATTTCCTATCTCTGGATTATCATAAGATTTTATATTGAAGAGTTCTAGAAGAAAATTAATTCATACCTTCAATCTTTGGTAACCAGTCTTGTTCGGATGTCCATTCCTTCAAAATTTGTAAATCTTCATACTTTAGATGAGTGCGATTTTTTTCCAATTCTTGACTTAAAGTTGGAATTATACCAGACAACATTTTTATTTAATTCATAGAAGAATAGTATAATAATGAAAAAGAAAGACTCTTCTTGTTTCGACCGTATCGAGTATGTCTAACTGAATCGGCAAGCGTTGGAATGAATAGCGTGGAGGGGAGGGGAAAAGACAAAACAAATGGTGAAAGCAGGATAATTAATTTTACATTCTTTTCATAATAGGAATGTTAGGATCATCAAAATCTAAACTCATGAGGAGAACAATAAATAACTTTCTACTATTTAAATGACCCAATAACAAGAATTTGCATATAAATACCTGACTCGACATCTTTTTATTTGATTTATATTAAATTATATTTTAAATGTTTTTTGTTTTTTTTTGTTGTAATCGGTTACATAATTAATTTTAATAATTTAATTTAACCAAAAAAATTAAATTAATTTGACAATTCGAACATTTTCATTTCAAAAGAAAATAATTATTTTAAAGTTATATAAGCAAAAATATTAAAAAACAAAAACAAAACATTTATATTTATAAATAGCAAACATATCAACCTTTGCACATGATTCCGCGACAAAACATCCCCCGACAAAATAACCCTTCCCCTCGTGAATCTTATGAGTAATGCAAATCGACTCCGGTTCGGTTAATATATATTCAGTTCGGCTCGGTTGGGTTCGTATAGCTACTTTTCGGGCTGGTTTTTAGACTGTTTGGTGGTCGTACGAACCCAACCGAGCCGAACTGAATATATATTAACCCAACCTCCGAAAGTTTAGTCCGGGCGGGGTGTGTTTCGGACTCCCATTTTTTTCTAATCAAACACTCATTGAAAACCGAACCAGCCAATCGTCGGGCGGGGTGTGTTTGGGGCTCCCATTTTTTCCTAATCAAACACGACAGACAGCACCACTTTCAAACGGCTAATTAGCCGCCAAAATATGAGTCTGTTTATATTATTCAAAACTATGATTATAAGCTTCTCACTTAATCTCTTTTGTATTCTCCCTTATACTGGGGAATATTTTGCCAGAAGATATTATGTCGGGGGATGTTTTGTCGGGGGCTGAAATTTCGCGGTGCCCTTGCACATTCTCATATAAGACACTTTAAAGATAATGGACCATACATTACACCCTTATTCTAATTTAGTGATGCTTTCATAAGAAAAAAGGTTGGTTTATGGGCAATTCTACGGTAACTGTGGCGCCGGGATCTGACGATGGATTCTTATAGTATTCACCAAAATAAGACGAAAATGAAGAATACCATTTTTTGAGATTTCGCTTAGTTTTCGAGATATCCAGTTTAAAAAAATACCGTTTTTTGTATTTATTTTCTTTTATTTTTCAATTGTTTATTTATGGAAACCACGGAAACCGTAGTATCACGGGGGTTACGTGTGGCGCCGCTATCCGATGACGGATTCTTTTAGAAAATGAATATTAATTAAAAAATAATTAGTAAATACCTAAAAAAATTCGAATATGTAAAAGTCGTTGCCGGTTCGGTTAAGATATATTCAGTTAGCCAACCTAATAGCCTAAATGCCAGCCCGAAATGAAGATATATGAGCCGAACCGAGCCGAACTGAATATATCTTAACCGAACCTTTCAAAGTTAGTTCGGGAACCCATTTTTTATCTAAATGAACCGAGATGATGAATAGAACCGAACCTATGAAAAGTTCTAAAAGAGAAAATTGCCCACTGGCGCTCACTTGAGACATCACAGTCCATAACCTCAATTTCAGTTCAAATTTGTAGTTTAAAATTTTATTTTTACTTTCCGACTTATTTTATCTAGTTCTAAAATCCGTCATCGGATAGCGGCGCAACACTGAACCACGGTGATACTACGGTTTCCGTGGTTTCTATAAAAAAAACAATTGAAAAGTAAAATAAAATAAATACAAAAAACAGTATACCTAGTACATTTGATCTAGAAGATGTTTTCTAGATATCAGGATATCTTAAAGACAATAAGAGCTGGATAAGACACCTTCCAGAGCGAGTGTGTGCTATCAGGCCTTTTTGTTTATAGTTTTATAGTAATGACTACATTAATTCTTTAGCAAAAGCTGCATATTTTTTGTCGAGGGGTGAACCGCGATTGAAATTAGGTGTACACCGTCTTTGGAATTCATTAGATAATCCATTGTCATCTACTTGGAAATGAAAGTGGAAGTAGGTGTACACGATTTTAGGTCGCGGTTCACCCCTCGTTTTTGGTGAAACATCTTCTTGCATCAATATCATAATCATTAAGTACACAGACCTAAGTCTGGTTTGACACAACCACCCGCCTCTGACTCACGCCAGGTCTTTGACCTCTCTCTAAATGATCCACATCCCATATCCCCAATTATTTGGTCGAAATATTCTAATCTGGGCCTTCCCCTTTTCTCCCCCTCCAAGATATCCCTAAGCAATCCCCTTTGTCTCAGGTGTGCCCCATCATCTGACTTCTTCTCTTCCACAGAGTTCTTCTTTCTCCGATTCTTTCAAGAACTTTTTCATTTTTAATTCTATCCATCATTCTTCTGAAGCACCACATTTCGAAAGCTTCCAATTTCTTTCTCATAAAAAGAAAAAATTCTCTAGTCTCTTTATGAACAATCTTTTCTGAATAACTAGTAATTATATAGGCTAGTTTAAAATCACTATCGTGTTGAAATCTTTGAATATATTGATCTATTTTTTTCTTGTAGTAACAAATGATATTCTATTTTCCTTTTAAATGAAAACATTTATAAATATACAATATTTCATGGTTTGATAATTACTGTATTCTATTAGTTTATATTTTAATTAACAAAAATAAGCATTTATTTCATTTTATTAAAAAGTACTCTTTAGTTGAAAATATATAAATCAAAAGGTAGGAAATGAATATATAATATAAAGATTAGAAAAATAATATATTATGTAAAAAAGTAATATAAATTTAAAGATTAGAAAAATAATATATTATATAAAAAAGTAATATATAAATTTAAAGATTAAAAAACAATAATTTTAAATAAGTATTTTATTCAATAAGTCAATATTATTATTTATGTACAACTTTTTATAGGTATAAGACAATATTCCATTTTTACTAAAGAAAGGGCAACATTTAGTTCTTCAACGATAGAGATGATCTGCTTGAATATTTGAAGCTATTTCTGATTCCCATCTATCTCCATTTAATAATAACTTTTCTTTATTATATAATAGTTCTTCATGAGTTTCGGTGGAAAATTCAAAGTTGGGACCCTACAAAATAATTATAACGAATATATAAATAATGGAATATTAGTAGTCAAACAATATTAATTAATGTTGAAAATGTATATCTTAAAAACACCTCTAGTAAGAAATATGTTGTGTTTGAATTGTTTTGAAAAAGTAATTAAGTATAGACAGGTGTTTATAATTTTGGCTAGATATTGTGTAATAGAAAATTAATTGAATATTTTTTTCTACATGATGACCTTAAAAGTTTCCAACTTCGTTTTTAAAAGTGGAACTTTTAAATGTTATTAAAAATTAAAATTTATTTAGCAATAGAAAGAACCCCAAGGTTTCCGACTAAAGTGACCCGTGGGGTTTACCATAGAATAATATAGAGTGGAAGGCTCTATAAGGAGCCAATGTATTTTAGCCTATACGAGTTACAGAGCTCTCTGGCGGGTCGGAATGGGCAATAAAATGGCGGGAACCGCTCTCTTCGGGGCAAATTTTGGTAACATCACAAACAGGAAGCAGATTTTTTTTTTTTAATGATATTGATGTGAGAAGGAGATACACCAGAAGGTCCATTCCTTAATGGCCTGTATGGGCTGGCCCCTCCATCGTGAAAAGAACAGAGTAGAAGGAAAGAAGCCGGGATCACGAGCCAAATCTCAGAAAGTTAGATACAATCCAATAACCAATTTACTAAGTTTTTAGGAGCTTCGAGCAGTGGTAAATTCCCTGATCGATAAATTAGGTTTTTTTAAATTTATCTCCCACTTAAATGATTCTATTATTATTACTAGTTAATTTTATATAGGGTACTTACATTTCAGGACTTTTAGGTCGTTTAAAAAAAGTATGTTCTTTATCTGATTTTGTGTCGCGAAAGCAACCTTTCACAAAACATTGACGCCTAGAACTAGGCATATTTATATTAATATTTATATTATATTTTAATCTATAAATTTGTATGTTGGAAAATTTTCTAAATGAACGTTTAGCACAAAGCCTGTATGAAACTTTTATCTATGTGAAAGGCTTTGAATGTCCTATGACTATGATCTTTCAATAGCTCTTAAGGACTAAGAATAATGTTCTCCGAGCCGATAGAGAGCGCTTTTCGATATTCGGTAGCCTTCCACTCTATATTATTCTATAGTGTTTATAATAAGCTTAAATTTTAATAACAATTTGGGTAAAAAGTTTTTTACCTCAACAATTGCATCTACAGGACAGGCTTCCTGACAAAATCCACAATAAATGCACTTTGTCATATCGATATCATATCGTGTTGTTCTCCGCGAACCATCAGCACGTTCCTCCGCTTCAATTGTAATCGCCTGAGCAGGACAAATGGCTTCGCATAATTTACAAGCAATACAACGTTCTTCTCCAGAAGGGTAACGACGTAAAGCATGTTCACCTCTAAAACGTGGACTAAGAGGTCCTAAAAAGTATGAAATAATATATTATGTAGCTATAGTTTTCTCGGATTTTTTTTTTACGAGTAGGTATAGCAAAGGTTCTCAACCTTCAAAAAACATCTCTAGTTTATAACGAGATTTAAGTATACATATATATTTAAGTAAATGAATTAGTTCTGGGAATGAAATGTATAAAACTATATCCATACTTGTCTAAATCAAGGTTCAAACGAAGTTCTTATGAAATTATTTATTTTGTACTATAAAAACTTCGTTTGAATAATCAATATTTGCGATCATTTTGGGAGATTTTTTTGAACATCGTCAATATAAACTGTTTTTAAGTTACTTATAAATAGTCAACAAACTGTCATAAGCTTGATATTGCCATGGTTAGTTAAAATTAAATTCATTAAAATGTAATTTTTCAGGAAAAAGCGGCTTTATTAAAAAAACTTGATGTTTTACGTATAGGGACATGATATATCATCTTAAAGCATTTTTCTTCGTCTTTCAATATATTGAGTAATGGGGGGTCTCATTTGAAAAAACGAACTTTTGACCCCTTTTATGAATAACGGAAATAATAGTAATCTTAGCACGCCCTGTATAATATGGAGTCGATTTTTTGGGGTAAATTAAATACGTCGGGTGTGACTAAACTACCACCAAAAATATCAACTTTTCATGAATTGAGAGCACTAATTTATTTAAGTTTAATTAGGGCCATGTTTTGAACCATATTTAACACAAATTATTTTTTATCTCAAAAATCGATAGAGATAGGTATAGGACAAAATTAACAAAAAAGTATTTTAATAAAAGAGCGGTTCTAAAAATGTGTTAATATACGGGGTGTTCCATTAAAAAAAATAATGTTGCTACGACTTTTCGATGGAAGTCGAAACGTCGCAATGCTGAAAATATTTTAGATCGATAGAACAGGTAAGAAAATGAAAGGTGCTAAATTTTCAGAAAAATCCTGCGTTGTTTTCCATAAATGTCTAACGTGCCACCGAATCACCGTGATATGAGTATAATTGTGAGTAAAAAATATAATTCTAATTTTAAGCCATAAAGAAGTAGTGGGCCATGGGGACATGGGACACCAAAGGGCAAAAAAAGATTGAGAACCACTGATATATACCATGAATGTGTGAAAAAGTTAACAGATGCAAAGTAAACAAATAAAGCAATTTTATTTATATTTATGGATCAAAACTTATAGAATTTTCGCTTCAGGTTTTTGAAAAGTTATTTTGCTTAAGGTAGTTGTTTCGCGACAATACTAGAAAAAAGTTAATGCTAGAGTATATAGAACAGACAATAAGGATTCATAATTCATAAGCCCAAAACTTTTTGCTGTTTATGTACCACTACTAGCCAACCCCGTGCTTGTTTGACAAATTTGGCAACATTGTCCGAGCTTGTAGATATTTTATCATAGAAATTTCAGATAAAGTACATTAAAAAGGGAGATTTATAAAACAAAAAGTTCTTAATAAGCGAGAGAAAGCTGTTGCGACAATGCCTGAAGCGAAAAAAAGTACTAAAGTTAACCCCTTTTTTAGGTTAAATAACTGCGTTGTTGCCAGCTTGTTTTTAGAGTAAATTTTTCATTGTTTATTCATTATTATCTCAGAAACTGTGTTATAGCTATGAATTAAAATTTTCTTATGACATGTAATAGTTATTGTTTAATGTTGGTTTAGTTTTTTATAACAATGATAGAAGAGTTTCTTAATTATAATTAAATATGTATGAAAACTTTCTGATATCCTGTATAGTGCAATGTATAAGAGTCTGAAAAACTCTATCTTTGGAATTTAATATCTCCCGAACTATATTGTTCATAAATTTCGTTTTGCCAACAATAGATGCAGAAGTATTTAAATAATAATCTCTCTAAATTTCAATAAAATCCAAACCCATATGGTGAAACAACTACCTTAATTTGTAATAGAATAACATCAAAGTTAGGGGTTTTTCGATGTTAGAGCAATTGGAATACTGTCTTCGGGATTGTACCATTTTTTTATGCTTTCAAAGTCACGTGGGAGGAAATCTTTCATAAAAAGGATTTAGGGACATCAGAATTTTATTGAGCCTTCATTTTCCTAATATTTTATTTCTTCCCCTTCCGTGGTCTAAGTAATAATTTATCTAAGTCCTAGAAAATGTATAAAAATAAAGTAAAAAAAAAAATTAAAACTAATTATTTTAAATAGTGAAGTTAATTTTTTCATTAATATATCAATGAATAATTAACACATTAACGAGAATTGTTTTTGATCGCGCTTTTTAAACAAGATATATATCGCGAGACTACTGCTGGTTGAAGCTATTGGAGTCTGCTGAGTCTTAAGTCTGGACCAAGAGAGAATGAAAAAGATGTGATCCATATCAGTGTTTGATATAAAAAGTGTCATACGGGCCAATCGCGAAATGATGCTGGATTATATAGCCAAATGGATCACATCTTTTTCATTTTCTCTTGGTCCAGACTTAAGACTCAGCAGACTCCAATAGCTTCAACCAGCAGTAGTCTCGCGATATATTCTTGTTTAAAAAGCGCGATCAAAAACAATTCTCGTTAATGTGTTAATTATTCTTTGATATATTAATGAGAAAATCAACTTCACTATTTTAAGTTAGAAATATAGAAATTTGGATATTATTTTCACTTAATATTTGACAAAAATCATCTGCATTCGATTCGCGATCGAATCAAATACAGGAAACTTATGATTAAATGATTTTTAATTATAAATTTACCTTTTTCAAAAGGATAATTGATTGTAGCAGGCTCTTTGAAAATATGTGCAAAGGTGACTGCAAAGCCTCTTGCTATTTCGGTCCAAAACATTACTTGGGCCGCTCTGTCTGTTATTTCAGACATACTCATTCCTGGTTCGGGCTTAGAAATGATAACATATTTGCCCGTGCTAGCTGATCTTGTACAAGATTGTTGCAATCGAGGAACAACTGAAAATGAAAGAAAAATATTATATATATTTAATAGTATATCAACTATTTATTGAAGTTAATTTTCTCATTAATATATCAAAGAATAATTAACACATTAACGAGAATTGTTTTTGATCGCGCTTTTAAAACAAGATATATATCGCGAGACTACTGCTGGTTGAAGCTATTGGAGTCTGCTGAGTCTTAAGTCTGGACCAAGAGAGAATGAAAAAGTTAAGAGGGCAGCAGACTCCAATAGCTTCTATCTTTTTTAAAAAGCGCGATCAAAAACAATTCTCGTTAATGTGTTAATTATTCTTTGATATATTAATGAGAAAATTAACTTTACTATTTCAAGTTAGAAATATGTAAATTCGGATATTATTTAAACTTAATATTTGACAAAAATTCATCTGCATTCGATTCACGATCGAATCAAATGCAGGAAACTTATGATCAAATATTGTCCTGGGAATTTTCAATTATTTTAATTAAAAAAAAATCATAATTATAATTCAATTAGAAATCATTAAATATTAAGTGGAATATATTTTTTTGTTTTATAGATTTTTTGTCGAAATTGTTAGTTTGTAATCAAATAATCAAAATGTTTAATATAAATGATATTTAATGTTTTGAATATTTATGTAATATTAATACCTGATCGAGATAATTTAAAAATTTTTAGAGCAGCCATTTTAATTTTTTTGACATTCAAAAATACTTCTTTTTTAATCACTGCTAAGCACCTAAGCAATAAGCATAGATATAGATAAAGTAGAGTTGTGAACTGTATTAAGTAGATTGCAGTCCATGAGAGGGAGCTGGTGTAGAAAATCTTAAGGCGGGCTTGGTTTAAGTATTTTCCATTTTTTCATTAAATAAAAATTTAAACAAACTTTTGAACGTAGAAAAATAAGGACAAGTTTTTATGTGGGATTTATTTATTAATAATAAAATAAATAAAAGAGTCACACATGAAAACTTGTCCTTATATTTTGCTATTATAAACTTTCAAATTAATACAAATTATGGACGGAAATGATAATCTTATATTATTAAATGAGCAAATCTTGTATATCTGTATATATAAAATTAAGGTTTTGTCTGTACATTGCTCCAAATCATGCCAAATTTTGGTTGCAAACGTTTCAAGCAAAGGTATGAACGAAAACACCCTCAACAAAATTCCTGTCTGTCTGTCTGTCTCAGTAGTTTCCGCGAAAAGTTGCTCACGATTCACGTCAAAAAGGCTGAAGGGATTATTATAAAATTTCATATTTTTATCAGATGTCTTCTAACTTACGTTTTTAGCTATATAACGTGATATTTTGACCCCAAAAGGGGGTTTGGGGGGGGGGGAGCGCACGAATGAAAATTATCAAATAACTCCTAAACTATTAACTCTACGGCAAATTTTATAATGAGCAAAGTTGTAGGGGATGTGATTTCTGACAACTTTTGTTTAAAAAAATTTCCCCCCAAAAAGGGTGAAAAAATGTAAATTCTTGCACTTGGAGCAAACTCAACCAAATTTTGTATACATAATCTGTGAGCCTCTAGAGAGCTAGAAATGCAAAAACTAACCACCCAAAATGGGAGGGTCGAATAATGAAAATTCTTGCTCTTGGACTAAACTCAACCAAATTTTGAATACATAATCTGTGGGTCACTAGAAGGCTAGAAATGCAAAAACTGGGTGCGGGAATGGGGTGGGGCGGGTTAGGGCATGGGGTGGGCGTGGTGGAATGGGGGTGGAGTGAGGGAGTGAGGCGGAGTAGGGGTGCAGGTGGTGGAGGGCACGAGGGGGTGCAGGGTTGGAGTGGGGGGTTCAGGTGAGGGTCCAGTGGCGTAGTGGGGTGGGGTGCAGGATGGAGTGTTGGGGTGGTGGTATGGGGCGGGAGTTGGGCACGGGTGCATGGTGCGGGGTGGGTTTCGGGGGGTGTGGTGAGTGGGAGTGGGGTGTGATGATTGGGTTCGTGGGTTGTGGGTCCGAGGTGGGTGGGGTGCAGGATGGAGTGTTGGGGTGGGGGTTGGGCACGGGTGCATGGTGCAGGGGGTGCTGGGCGGGTTTCGGGTGTGTGGTGGGTGGGAGTGGGGTGTGAAGTTGGGGTTCCGAGGTGGGTGGGGTGCGGAATGGAGTGTTGGGGTGGTGGTGTGGGGGCGGGGGTTGGGCACGGGTGCATGGTGCGGAGGGTAGGGGGTGCTGGGGAGGTTTCGGGGGGAGTGGAGTGTGAGGGTGGGGTTCGTGAGTTGGGGGTCCAGGGGGCGTGCCCCCTGGGTAGTAAGAGGGCCGCCGAAGGCTGGCCTTGCAGCTAGTATATATATATATATAAATATATATATTTTAATCCGATTGAAATAAAGGAAGGGGGTGTAAATTAGTCATGTCGCAAAATAAATATTTTAATCTTCTTCAGTAAGTCGCAGAGCCTTGAAATTTGAAACTTAATCTATCTAGAGGCTACAAGAAGTACCACAAGATTTTGGCTAAAATAGAAGTACCGGAAGTTGATGTTTAAGTACGTAAGAATGTACCCCCCCTGCATTTGCAACCATAAATCCTAGAGCTACGAAATTCGAAACTTAAGGTCGATATAGTCTAGAAGGGGTACAGCAAGCTTTTGGTTGAAATCAGAATACCGGAAGTTGACATTTATAAGAAAGATTTTTCGTTTTTTGTGATATTCTCAAAAACTCAGCTAGGTTTTTTAAAAATTTTCTACTTATCAATTGTCATAGGACTCATAATTGTTAGTCGTGTATAAATTTAATCGGATTAAAATAAAGGAATTGGGTGTAAATTAGGAGTGTCGTAAAATAAAGATTTTAATCGTTAATATCTCGTATACGGCAAGTTGCAGAGGTTTGGGAATTGAAACTTGAGCTATCTATAGAAACTAGAATAACTAGGTCAAGATTTTGGCTAAAATCGAAGAACCGGAAGTTGATGTTTACTTAAGAGATTTTTGGTATTTTTTAATAATCGGTACACTTATCAAATATCACAAGTTTTTAAAAGAACATGTATAAATACCGATTGGAATCAATGGAGGAGAGTAAATTAGTCATGTCGCAAAAAAATAACGCCGCCTTTATCTCGGATATGATGAGTCGCAAAGGTTTGGGATTTTAAAAAAATGTGTCCCAAGATTTTGGTTAAAATCAAATCATCGGAAGTACATGTTTACTTGAGGATTTTTGGTATTTTGCAATTTCGTCTTTTTTTCGGTATTCTCAAAATGGCTTGGGGGAAACCCAAATTGAAGTAATTTGAATAAAAAATTGATGATTTCAAATAGGGGAGAAACTAATGTGACAGTCGTGTGGTGCCCACACCAATTGATTTTTATTAATTTTATAGGAAAATTTCACTGTTATATAGATATAGGTACACATATGAGCAAGGTGCTTTAATATAAGATGTATGAGAAATAAGCCAAGAAGGGTTGGGGTGTGATTAGAATTATCCTCAATTTTTCTATGACAATCTATTATTTTGGTTAGAATGTATGTAAGAAGAAAGTTTTTTAAATGTGAATTGAATAATGATTATAATTTCAAAGAAATTTTATTGTGAAAATTGAAATCCTCAAGAAAAGTTTTATTTTCTTACATTATGGTAATATAGGTAGGTACTTTTTAATTGATTGAGATAATTACAAAGAATTCAAAAAATTTTACATTATTCTATTGATCACTTATTAATAAAATACTTCGATTTTTTATATATTTTACAAATTAATAATTTATTTAAATATATTTTTATACAACAATAAAATCAGACAAATAAAATACAATTTTATTACATTATATATTTGTATTATTAATAAATATAATTTTAGAGTTGGGTTCTGGCCCCAAATATATGGAAATTAAATTTTCGAAATGCTAAAATTCTTAATAAAAAAAAATGTGCCCAGCGGCAGCTAGCCAATAATAAAAATAATACAAGTTTTATTTTCATTACTATACAATAAATAGAAACTGAAGTTTCTATAAGTAGTAATGAAAATCTTGCTTTCAATTAACTAACATAGTTACAAGATTTAATTACATACTCTAATACCATTCATTCCCACTTCGTTCATTCTTCTAAATTTTGTGACTTGATATATTTATTTTATGACATTTTTGACACCTTATAATTATAATTTATTAAAGTATTTATTTATTCTTATCAAAACTATTCCAATATAATATCTCCAATTTTAAAGAACATCTAGCCTCTTTAATACCATGTATAAAATTAGACGCTGGCGTTTAAATAAGGTCTGTGATCTTTTCTAATAGCAAATTGAAATGTTATTAACAAAAGAAAGAAACAAGTTTAAGATTTGTACTTCAAGGGAAATTTTAATTATCCTAGAAAATAGAAGTTGATGTTGCTAAAAAGATAGGAATCGAGCATCTTGCTGTATGTGAAACTTAACGATTTGAGAAAAGAGAGCTTAAAGGAAAAAATTTAAGATTTGAAGTGTTCAGGTGATAGAGCAAACGTTCAAACACTGCGACCGTCTTTACTGCGACATATAACCTTCAGCTGTTTAAGAACTGCATCCACTCCACTCCTACCAAGTCCGTAAAATCTCTTCTTTTTCTTTTTTCCACGATGGAGGGGCCAATCCAGACCTTTGCATCAATATTAAAAAAAATAAAGATTATATTTTATTCAGATAATGAAGGATATGGGATAAGAAATGAAAGAGATGGCATGGAATAGTCAACCAGTTTTTTAGGACTGTATATTTTATGATGATGATATGAATGTAAACTTTCGGAATATGCTTTATCCATAAGCCAGACATCGCGGCGAAGAATGCGTCGGGGTTGGTTTGGGTGGTAGAGGTACAGATCGTCTCCGCGCTGGCTGGACTGGGTGTTGCCCACCGAAACAAAATTGAAAAATATTGGGGCAACTCCACTCTGGTGAGCAACATTGCGGAGCGATTTGGCGTCGGGGCGGGCTCCGTAAGAGTCGAGACCATCACACTCTCATGGAAAGGACTGCGGGGGCATCCCTCATCGCCCTGGGTATAACCCAAAAGACTATAAATGACATCACTTATAGGGCGATGAGGGGTTCTCTATTAAATTTGTATTCTTTTAATAGTAGAATAGTAGGGCATATAGAGCGGGTCACAATTCATCAATGTGAAAAAAAATCAAACCCAGTGATAAGGGTATTTTACCCAAGTCAGTTAATGACCCACTCTATGAAATTTTAACTTTACCTGTAAAATGCCACTGTACCATATATTTAATGAATTTGTAACTTATTGTCTGTAAGAGGAGGCCCCCTCCTGCACGGTCCAATAAAGAAAATATTACATACATAAACACCATTACCGACTAGTATAAACGCAACCATATTAAATTTGGTTCTCTTTATGACCAAGTACTTAGAGCACCCAAATTTTAAAGATTTGAATATTTTCGTTATAGTATCTATAAATATTGGAAAGGACGGGAGAAGCTTCTTCAATTCATCTTTCAAAAACATAGTCAAATTCACTTTAAACAGGAAATATCGAAACATTAGTTATCGCAATACTAAGTTTATAATACTATATGAACAAATTCTTAAATTGACAGGTTCATTAATGACCGAGATAGTGCATTGGAATAGTTTTGGGGACATTCAGTATATAAATTAGGTGGGTCAAATCTTTTTATTATAGATTTTATTTAAAAAAGTTTATGAAACGATATTCTTAATAGTTATAGAACTTTATCAGTTTCTTCATGTTCAAGATCTATTTCATTGTCTCCATCTTCAGAAACTTGGTCACACATTGAAGATTTTAAAAAATCAGAATTTACCCAAACAATTTCTATTATATGTTCTGCTTCCTTATTAATTAAATTATTTTCTTTCAAATGACATAATACATGCTCAAGATGATTTATACGATCAGTTAATCGATCGTTTCTTTCTTGTAATAAGCGAATTTGTTGATTTTTCTGTCTTAGTTTACGTTTTGCTAATAATTGCGTCTCATATATTTTAGAAGGAAATTTCATATTTCTGTTCTTATTTAGAAACATTTGTTGATTTTTATATTTTTCAATCTGATTAATATTTGAAGATCTTGATTGTGGGTCCATAAAATGATATAATCCATTAGATGCAGTTGTTGATTGATTATTTATTCTATAACAAACGAACAATTAAATTATTATTTAATTTTCTAAAATTACATAATCTTTTTAGAATTAGGAATACAGTATAATTTTATTTTATTTTGAACTCATAAAGTAAACATGAAGTTTTGTCTCAATCAAATGAAAATCTGGGATTTTTTCGTTATAAAAAATGCAAGGTGTATTACTTTTAAATCAAGATTTTTTTGGCTTTTCGGCCTTTCGAGCCATAAGCCAATTTAAGATACTATTTATTATTTATTAATTTGTCTCTACCACCCCGGGGTCAGATTTTAGCCGGATGCCTCGAGTCAGATTCGAACCCGGGTCCACTTGGTTAGCAGGCTGACACGCTACTACCTAACCTAACCCGACCCCCCTTAAATCAAGATTAATATAAGATTTTTTGGATTATAAAACTGTGACAAGTATGCGCAGAAGGTAAATAAATATCTTGGTGACCAAATGCACTAAGTATTTGATCAGAGGCTCAGACCCAGAATCTGGCGTAAATTGTATTTTTCAGGCGTCTGTGAAAATTATTTTCATTTAATTGTAGAGTGATGAAATGAGAATCAAACCCGCATCACAGTGCAATGCTTTACCACTATGTCATTTTAAATAATAAAAAATAACCAAAAAATATAAGTACATTTATGCAGAGTTCAGATCTGAGAAAATGAATAAAACCTTAATAAAATAGTTATAATGTAATGAAAAAATTTTATTGATCGGTTTTATAAATATATACAAATCTTTTATTTATTTTTTTGCATAAAACCGTCTCTTTTCCTTTAATATAGTTACTAGTTTGTTCTAGAGCGAGAAAGTCAATAATTCCACATTAATTGCATTAAAAAAAATACCACAAGGCCTTCATCGAGAAATTTTAAAACGTAGAACAACCCTTCCCGATCAAATTAGATACAAATCGAATAATTGCATTCTTATCTGGTTTATACCTATGACATCTAAAGACTTGAATTCCCTTCATGCTTTCTATAAGCATGAATCTTCGTTCAAGATCTACTTAGGGCCAGTTGTATGGTATGTCGGTTTGTAAAGTCTTTGTTAAAGTTGACAAAGGGTTAAACCTTAGAATTCACCGAGGGGTGAACTGCGACGTAAAATCATGTACACCTACTTCCACTTCCACTTTCATTTCCAAGTAGAAGACAATAGATTATCTAATGAATTTCAAATAATTCCAAAGACGGCGTACACTTAATTCCAATCGCGGTTCACCCTCGGAATTCACCTTGTGCCAGGCCGGATGGCTATTCAGATGACACACACTTTCATTTGATTAGCCGGCCGGGCACAATGTGAATTCTAAGGTTTAACCCTTTGTCAACTTCAACAAAGACTTTACAAACAGACATATAACTGGCTTTAGGCCGGTTAGTATGACGCAAAGTAAATGCTTTTACCACTAACCAAGAGTAGATGGTAAATGGAGGCACTGGGATGGCCAATCAGATGACAGGCACTGAAAGTTCCTGTCATCTGATTGGCCACCCCAGCCCCTCCATTTACCATCTACCCTTGGTTAGTAGTAAAAAGCATTTACTTTGCGACATACAACCGGCCCTTAGACAGGTATCTTCGACTCAAAATCAACCACTAAAATTTATCCTTTTCCTTGCTACATCGCGAGAGTTAATCCTGTCTTATGTGTTTTTCCTTCTTGCATCTTTATTATGAAAAAAAAAGTTTTCATATCAATTGTCAAATGGCTCTGGAAACAATAGTTAAGCCAGAAATTGCAAATTTTCACTTAGATAAATGGTAACAACTCACCTTGGACCACTAAATTGATAAGGTTGTTGCTCAAGAACCGGAGGTCTGGCCTGGGTGTTCCTATTTTTATTATTCACATAAACTTCTGGAAACTCTAATTTAATTTGAGGCTCAAGGAAGGGTGGAGAACTAAAAACAAAAATAAAATTAATTATAAAATGAGATAGGGAATTGTTAGAAAATATAACCGAGTTATTGTTATGAGATTAACGAGTGCTGATGAACCAGGGCGGTTTTAAAATAGAAGCTCTCAAGTGTCAGGAGTCAGAACCCAGGCAGGCGATCGCAATACTTCACATTATATTCTATATCATTACATGATATAGAGAATAATATAATGGGAAATAAAAAGGAGAGGGCATGCAAATCAAATTTGAATCTCAGGTTGACTAAAGAGCACAGAGCAAAGTTTTGGTTCAAATCAGTCTTCCAAAGCACAAAATATAGGAGATGGGCGATATTTGTAAAATTTAAAATCACAAAATAATATGCGAGTAAGAATGATGGGTGACTGGCAAAAAGTAAAGATTTAGATTAGATCTAACAGCTCGGGAGTGGGAATATTTCTTGGGATGGTCGAAATGACATTGCAAATATGAATTGAAAAATATATCTACTCTTATTAAACGAGCAAAAATTGTATATTTATTTGTATATATATTTGTATCTTAGTTATATTTTGAAAACGACTCTACCGATTTTGATGAAATTCACGGGTTAGGGGGTTTTTGGGGTGACAATTTGATCTGTCACGGTCTCATTTTCGACAAAATTGTTTTTGATGGGTTTTTTCGTAATCAAATTAATTATTCTCAGGTAGACAAATCCCATTCTTAGGGTTAAAAAAAGTTACTCTTTTCCTTTTGTACCCAGGCAGACAATGGGTTGCCTTAATTCATTGTTCTAAAAGGCCTTGAAGAAGTATTGTGATTGTGGATTTTAACATATTTTGTTCTCCATAAACGTTAGAAATATTAATAAACGTTTTATAATTGTTTTTATAAAGAACTTTATTTATTTAATAGAATAAAAAATAATCAAGAATTTATTTAAAAATATATTTCGCATAAGCAGGTCTCAATTTTCTGAAAAAACAACACAAGATTTTATTTATTAACAATTGGATGAATAAAAATGAATCATATGGTTGAATCAAAATAGGTGCAGGAGGTGGGGTGTAGTGGTGGGGGATCCGGGGGTAGAGCGAGGTTTCGGGGGGGGGGGGTACAGTGGTCGAATACTATATATATTTGTATTTTTTTTAATTTGAAAACGGCTCTCAAATAAAAATCGACCTTTTTATCAGAATTTTAAATTAAAAATAATATTAAAATAAAGATTTTAACTGAAGGAAGAAGTTACCGAGCATCGCTCGGTGTCTCTAGGTACTTAAATCTTAAAAGACGAGAGAGATTAAATTGATTTACTTGAAATAATAATGGAGATCTTTAAAAAAATCAAAATGATTAAATCCTAAAGTTTAGAAAACGAAATAAGGGGAAATTTAGCAATATAATATGAGAATTAATTTATGATGAGTTGAAATTTATACGAGGCTTTTTAGGGGTAGGAATTTTCAAATTGAACCCTTCATTAATCATTGAGAGATGTCATTTTGAATTAAGGGTTCTTTTTGTTTGCTCACACAAATTTATAAATAATAAATATATAAATTTAACCAAATTGAAATGGTATATTGTATGACAAGGGCATAAAGTGAAGAACATCCGACAAGTAATAGTGTGAATCCAACGTATGAGTCGTAATGTGAGTGCAATGCTTCACAAGAGTACTCAGATGAATGAATCTTATTATTAAATGAGTAATTCTTGTATATATATATTTACCGAAATCTTTTTAGAGAAACCGATATATAGAATCGGTTTCTCGAAAACGGCTCTAACGATTCCGCTAAAAATTTGTGTACTTATCAAGCAAGTCTCATGAGTTATTAGGCGTGTATAAATTTTAATCCGATTGAAATAAAGGAAGGGGGTGTAAATTAGTCATGTCGCAAAATAAATATTTTAATCGTTCATATCTCGTTTTCGGAAAGCAGCAGAGCCTTGAAATTTGAAACTTAAGCTATCTAGAGACTACAAGAAGTTACACAAGATTTTGGCTAAAATAGAAGTAACGGAAGTTGATGTTTACGTATGTAAGAATATACCCTCCCTGCATTTCGCAACCATAAATCTCAGAGCTACGAAATTCGAAACTTAAGCTCGATATAGGTTAGAAAGGGTACACTCACTCACTCTATTTTTCTTTCAATGTGATAGCTTAAGGAGCCCAAAGGCTAATAACTACCCCTTGTCCCTGAATCGAATTTAACTAACATTGGAGAGAAAGGGTACAGCAAGCTTTTGCTTGAAATCGGAACAACGTAAGTTGACATTTAAATGTAAGATTTTTCGTTTTTCATTTTCTCAAAAACGGTACTAATTATTTTTTTAAAATTGGTATACTTATCAAGCGTCATGAGTTATTAGTCGTGTATTGATTTTAATCCGATTGAAATAAAGAAAGGGAGTGTAAATTAGGAGTGTCGTAAAATAAATATTTTAATCATTCATATATTCATATATCCAGTGTAGCAAGAGAATGCTTGGAGGCCCCTCCACAGATGAGAGCCATATTCGAGACAGGGACGAATTTGGAGCCTTATACAGTATAAGAAGTTGACTGGGAGTATAACAGCGTCTAGACCTAAATAGGAGACCAAGCTTGCGCGCTGCAGCTTTAGCAGTGGTTGAGATATGGTCATTCCAAGAAACCCTAGTGTAACGCCTAACATTGAAATTTTATCCCTGAATTCTAGTGAGTTTGAGTCGAATGATATGTTTGGGAGGTTTCTGTCGACGCGCCTAGAAATAAGGCAACACTGAGTTTTCACTGCATTGAAGTTAACTAAGTTTTGGGATCCCCAGTTTTTTTTATTTCTTTTTTTGTGAAACCTACCTCGCATCTTGCTCATGTTTTATTATTATAAAAATCAGTAGGTTTAACCCAACCAAAAGTCTCTCGAAAATCGCACAAAAATGAATTTTATTACATAGTATAAAAATAAGCTGACGTGTTCTGATGTGGCCATCCACTTCACTTTACCATACAACCTGCCCATTCACATTATATTTAATAAAATTATTTATAATCATGTAGGGGGGGTTAGTTTTTGCATTTTTAGACTTCTGGGGACCCACTGATTATGTATACAAAATTTGGTTTAGTTTGGTAAATGGCCAAGATTTTCATTTTTTGACCCTCCGCCCCCTCCCCATTTTGGGAGGTTAGATTTAGCATTTTTAGACTTCTGGGGGTCCACTGATTATGTATACAAAATTTGGTTGAGTTTGCTCAAACGACCTAGATTTTTAATTTTTAACCCCCCTTAATTTTGGTTCGATATGCACCAAAATCTAATCAGCTCTTAATCTCAATGGACCAAAACTAAGTGTGAAATTTGGTTTCGATATTCACACTAGTTTTTGAGCTAGCTCGTACACAAATTTGGTAACGCACAGACTAACTAACTAACTATTAAACTAACTAACAGACATTTTGACAAAACAATTATTATCTCGAAAAATATAATTTTTTCGATGTTCACTTATTAGAGCTTTTTTTAGACCGAAATGCCATGGTTTCGCTCAATTTTTTTAATCGAAATAGTTTCAGTAGTTTTTTAGATATTTTGAAAAAAAGAAGGAAAAAAACCACTTTTTTCATGCACGATTACAATACTTGACCATACCCTGTATGGTAAAGTAATAAATAAATAGAATTTGAGACCTCCTAGAAGAAATGGGATTGAAATAGTAACATGGGCTGAGGCAGATCATTTGAACCAAATGCCCCATCACGAAAAATTTTGACATTGGCTGTGGACTTAGAATAAATTACCTTATTTCAGCTTTTGAATAATTAAAAATTGATGGAACTGCATTGGGTCTCAATCTTGTTCTTCCTGTGATTGGATCAAAGAGCATACAATCCTGGGTAAAATGTTGACCACACAATTTACTATTTTCAAAATATACAAAATCTTCTTTGGCCATTGCCTTTATCCATAATGAGCGGAGATTTTGATCTTTAGGAAATCTAATTAAAATAAAAAATTAAAAAAAAAAAACGATGAATTATGTAAAATAATTTGTGTTTATACATACAAATGAAAAGATATTTTTTTCTCTGGTGCATATTTTTCTAAACAAGCTACACAGGCATAAACCATTATAGCTTTTCTAAAAAATTTTAATATCAAAACATTTATCTCGATATTGACAGATTACGACATGAAATTATATAGATTTATCTTTCAACTTAAGCATAGAATATGGAAGTAATAAAATAATAATTAAACTTGTATATAAAAAAAGAAACCATTTAACATGAGAGTATTTTTTCGACTATAGAGTGCGGATTGCTATTTTTAAATGGCGGGTTATTTGAATAATAATAAATCTTTATTAGCTATTTTCTGCTATATATCATACAATTAACAAATATATATATATATATTTGCTTTTTAAATAATACATTCAATTTTGAAATACAAAGGATAGAGATAATTAATACATTCTAAAATCTATATATATAAAATTAAGGTTTTGTCTGTACATTGCTCCAAATCACGCCAAATTTTGGTTGCACACGTTTCAAGCAAAGTTATGAAGGAAAACACCTTCAACAAAATTCCTGTCTGTATGTATGTCTGTCCGTTTGTATGTTTGCGTGGTTTCCGAAAAGTTGCTCACGGTTCACGTAAAAACGGCTGAAGGGATTATTATGAAATTTCAATATTACATCAGATGTCTTCTAACTTACGTTTTTAGCTATATAACGTTTTGATATTTTGACCCCAGAAGGGGGTTTGGGGGGGGCGCACGAATGAAAATTATCAAATAACTCCTAAACTATTAACTCTACGGCAAATTTTATAATGAGCAAAGTTGTAGGAGATGTGATTTCTGACAGTTTTCGTTTAAAAAAATTCCCCAAAAACCATCTAAAAGGGGAGAGGTCAAAATATGAAAATTCTTGCTCTTGGACCAAACTCAACCAAATTTTGTATACATAATCTGTGGGTCACTAGAAGGCTAGAAATGCAAAAACTAACCACCCAAGGGGGGGGGGGGGCAAAAAATAACACAACTACTGCACTAGGGTCTTAAGTTTTTTTTTATATATTCGGGTATGTTATTGTATGCTCTTAAGCCCTTATAAAATACATCATTCATTGTACTTGCTTTATTCACTCTACTTAAGTATTGAGATCAAGAGTTGAATCAATATTTCCTTTTTTTATTTTGAATCGTTTATATACGATGCGAGAAAAATATGATGAATTTTAGATATTTTTGTTCCGTGAAATATATCATGAAATTCGAGGACAAAAGTAAAAACTTTTTCAAGACTTGGTACGCTGTCTCTGAAATCATTAACTGGGCTTGTTTGGTAAATATGGAAAGTTTAATTAGTGCTTCGAATTAGAAATATAATAAATATTTAGGCACAACAAACAACTTTCTAGAAACTTTTTATTAAGAGCAAATAGACAGAAAATAAATTATTTTTGAAAATTAATTTTCTTTACGTTTCAGACATTTCTAAACAATAGAAAAAAAAATGAAAAACTGGGTGAATTGAATACTCCGACTGCATTAGTAAGTGCCTCGTAAAATGTCACGCCAGATTTTAGGGCCAATTGTATGTCGGTTGGCAGAGCTACTTTGCAAAGTTGACAAAGGGTAAAACCTTAGAATTCACCTTGTGCACGGCCGGATGGCCAATCAGATGACACATACTTCATCTGATTGGCCATCCCGCCAGGCACAAGATGAATTCTAAGATTTTACCCTTTGTCAACTTTTACAAAGACTTTACCAACCGACATATAACTGGCCCTAAAATCTAGCGTGAAATTTTGTAGCACGAAATTAAAACACATTATATTCTTTACAGTGGATAATAAAATATCTACCATTAAATGATTTCAAAAGTCAATTTATATATTATTATCAGAGCCGTAGCGTGATATTACGGCGCTCGGTGCGAAAGGATAAAATACCACCCCCTGCCTGATATTTTTATTACAATAAAAAAAATGAATATTGCTCGCATTTGTGGAGAGAGAGCCTCCAAGTATTCTCTTAATACCTTAGATGCAATTCAGAGGCGAGCTATCAGACTGATAGGCGATCCTACATTAACTGACACTCTCGACTCCCTAGCCCATCGTAGATCTGTCTCCGCCCTTTCCCTTTTTTATAGATATTACCATGGCTTTTGTTCTGACGAAATAAAATAGATAATCCCACCAAAGGCTTCATTTGCGCGAAATACACGATTTTCTAAAATTCAACACCCCTACTTAAACTAGATACTAATCGAACAAACGCATTCGCCAATTCATTTATCCCTATGACATCTAGAGACTGGAACTCTCTTCCCCCGACCGTCTTTCCAGCAACTTATAACCTTCAATCTTTCAAGACCAGCATCCACAGATACCTTCGACTGCTACCCAATCCCTAAATCTCCCCTTATCTTCACGTTACAAGGGTCCACCACGGACTACAGAGGTTGTACCTTCTTGGTGCAACTTCTTCTTGTATCAATATCATTATAAAAAACTTAAATATTCTCAAAAAATGAATGTAAAATGTAACAAAACTGTATTCTCATGTGTGTGACTACTTATTTGACTACTAGGCTCAACTGAAAAATCATCTTTGAAATATAATGGAAAATTATAGAATTATACAAAATTAAATGCATTACTGCATTACTAACAATTTTTTACTTTACCATACAGGGTATGGTCAAGTATTGTAATCGTGCATGAAAAAAGTGTTTTTTTCTTTCTTTTTTTCGAAATATCTCAAAAACGGCTGAAACTATTTCGATTAAAAAAATTGAGCGAAACCATGGCATTTGCGCTCTACAAAAAAGCTCTAATAAGTAAACATCGAAAAAATTATATTTTTCGAGATAATAATTGTTTTGTCAAAATGTCTGTGTCTGGTTGTTAGTTAGTCTGTACGTTACCAAATTTTTGTGGACGAGCTAGCTCAAAAACTAGTTTGAATATCGAAACCAAATTTCACACGTAGTTTTGGTCCATTGAGATTAAGAGCTGATTAGATTTTGGTGCATATCAACCCAAAATTAAGGGGGTGGAGGGGAGTTAAAAATTAAAAATCTAGGTCCTTTGAGCAAACTCAACCAAATTTTGTATACATAATCAGCGGACCCCCTGAAGTCAAAAAATGCAAAATCTAACCGACCAAAATGGGGGATGGGGAGGGGGTCAAAAAATGAAAATCTTGGCCATTTACCAAACTCAACCAAATTTTGTATACATAATCAGTGTGCCCCTAGGAGTCTAAAAATCCCAAAACTAACCCCCTCCCCTACACGATTATAAATAATTTGATTAAATATTAATGTAAGTGAGGGGCCAGGTTGTAGGTAAAGTCAAGTGGATGGTCACATCAGAACACGTCAGCTTATTGAAGTTAAAACGGCATTTCTAATGTTCGCCGCTTGGTGCCGGGGCACCGCTCGCACCACCCAAGCTAGGGCTCTGATTATTATTATTAGAATATATGAGGGGGCTTTCA
Source organism: Forficula auricularia (assembly GCA_024734495.1). NCBI lineage: Eukaryota > Metazoa > Arthropoda > Insecta > Dermaptera > Forficulidae > Forficula > Forficula auricularia. Next base: position 24,788,727 of record JALMQS010000030.1, on the reverse strand, counting down.
ATAACTCAATATATAGGGCTGAGGCTGACTATATTTGAATGAGTGGATGATGGAAAAAAAATACTAAGTACTCCTTTTATTACGAAAATTTTAACTAATATTGATTCTCGTTTTATCTAATAGAAAAATGGGTTTCGAAAATGGAAGAAAATAGCTATGCTCTGAATGCATTTAATTTGAAATTTTAATATATTTTCTAATTAAATAAACACACAAAAGAAATTAAATGTCATGTTTTATGATATGGTGAATTCAAATCTATCAGAATAGTCGACGTTAATTTTGGTCGTTTATATATAATACTATGAAAACTATAGTGTGTTGATGTTTTATATGGATGCTTACTGACTGAGACTATGTGCGGCATTCTCACACACATTTTATTCAATTCGAGAGCAACAACTGAAAATAAAACTTGTGAGTTTTTATGATTTTTATCAAAATATTTTAATAAACAATCCAATTACAGAAGGTTTAACAATTTTTTTGAAATACATAATATGTCTAGTCAAATCGAAGGATTAATATCTCACAGGAGGTATAGGTACATATAAAAATATATATGCTGATGGCAAAGGAAATATAATGTCTCAGAAAAGGCATTCTAGCCAAATTTAAAAATTATTAACAAAGAGAAAGAAGTTAACCAGTAAGCTTTCTGGGAAAGTGAATTAATATCTTCCAAATAATACCTGGATTTATGGAACAAGGTAAAAGGGTGTCGATGGCATAAAATAAATAAATTCATTAGAAAAATTAAGATTTAAATGTGTAAAAGGAACCTGCAAGTGAATGAAAAGTTAGAAAAATATGGGAAGGTAGAATGATCTATAGAAGTTCTTTCAATGTGAGTAATTAACAGGATGTACATTTATTTCGTTATAAACTATTATAATTTTATTATATATTATTTTTCTATAAAATTTAGAGTATGCTTAATAAATTCTGAAGGTTTATCATAATGAATATTGTGACCAGCACCTTCAACATAAAAGAATTCAGCTTTTGGGAAAATCCTTTGAATCCTTTGATGCAGTGATGGGTTGATAAAATAAATAAAATATTTTATAGAGAATATATTCATTGCTATCAAATAAATATAATACATATACGATATATTATTAGATTGTTAATATTTACTACGTACTTGATAAAATCACTGTTAGCTCCTGCTAGAAAAAGGGTTGGTCCCTCAAAAGATTTATCTTCGGGTATATCAAATTGAAGAATTTCATTTTTATTTTGAAACAAAAGTTCAATATTTGATTTCCATTTAAATGTGCCCTCTTTTTCAATTAAATTAGTTAATAAAAATTGTCGAGTATCTTTATCCGGAATTTAAGAATTAATATAAAGTTATATAATTTCAAAGTTAATTTTTAAAAAAATAATTAATCATTAAATACCGGAATAGATTCTTCCAATTGTTCAAATGCTAATTTCCTCATTTGACCTATAGGAATTCCAGAAGAAAAGCGAACTTTTAATAAAGCTTCTATATATTTTGGAGTTTCATTTAAGGTTTTTGAAGAGAAAGGAGATATATCAACTACAATAAGTTGTTTAACAAGTTCAGGCTGAAAAATGGATAAATAAATTAACTTCTCACATATATCTCTTTAAAGCCTAGTTCACATTAGTCTAGTAACTCGGTCTAGTGAACTGGGCCCAGTACTCGACTCGCCCTCGATTTTTGTGGAGATTTTTATACGGTTCTAGTGTTGGTATGACTTTAGAAGAAATGACGTGTGCTGTTCAACGTCGTCGGCTTAAAAATTGTTTATCAAAAGGGTATAATGTTTTATTGGATCAAGTACATGATGCTATTGAAGAGAAAAAAACAGAAGAAAAAGTTTGTGGGTACGTGGCTGGATAGGAAGGAGAGGCCAATTAGGTGCATCTGCACTTATTCTCAAGGAACTTGCAACTGAGGACGTTAAGGAGTACAGAATGATTTCACACCAATGTGACACCCTTTTGGGTATGGTAGGTTCTAAAATTCAAAAACAAGACACTCAAATGAGAGTTGCAATTCCTCTACGATTAAAGTTGGAAGTGACTTTGAATTTTTTTGGTTCTGTGAGGTGGTAAAATATTTAGTCTGTACCGTGTCAAGATGTTCTGTATATCATTTTGTGCCAAAATGGCTTCTCTCGGTGGGCAAGTTACTATAGTCTCCGCTTGACTCGCCCATTTACTCGACTTTTTACTTGACCAAATGTTTACACTAGTCGACCTGTACATGCTTTTTTAAATTCGCCTCTTTACTTTACCGTTTACTTGACTAATGTGAACTAGGCTTAAGTGAAGAAAAACAAAGATTTAAAAATAATTGATCTACAAGGAGTCATCTATATTCATTGCTTAATAAATAGCAGAGAAAACGATACATTTTGATAAGGCAGTGATCGCTATGTAAACATTACCACTTTTTCCATGCTATCGAATGCAATTCTCTAAGGGTAAATCTCCTAAAAGAAAACTTGAAATTCTAGTCAAGTCTAGTGTTATCTTATGTCCAACTTCTCACCCCCTAAGACCCAGATTTGCCCAAAAATCTTTCTCATCTGCGGGACAGCATACGGCAGGGTATTCTAAGAATTTTTTTGCCAATCTGGATGCAATTTAGAAATATTTGAAAATAGGAGATTCGTTCCTTAAAGATTCCCTTAATTCATAAGCTTCATCTCGAATTTTTCCACTATCATATACTACTAAAGAGCATTTGTGCCTGCCTCTGTAACTACTTACCTACCTACCTATGTCCGTTCCCCCAGGGGGTGGGTGGTGGGGTCCAGGAGGGGGAGTTGGAAGATGGGGTCCAGGGGGCTACTAAAGGGCATTTGCCCCTGTGTCTGTACCTATATCATCACATACTACTAAAGGTCATTTGTCCCTGTCTCTGTATGTACCTATGTTTCTCTGATTGTGTGTCCGTCCCCCAAGGAGTGGGGGTCCAGGGGGCTACTAAGGGGAATTTGTGCCTATATCTGTACCCAAGGGTTTACCGCGACCTAAAATAGTGTACACCTACTTCCACTTTCATTTCCAAGTAGAAGACAATAGATTATCTAATAAATTCCAAAGTAATTCCAAATAATTCCAAAGACGGTGTACACCTAATTCTAAATGTGGTTCGCCCCTCGTCTGTACCTATATGTATACCTATGTGGGGTTGGGAGTGCTCCAGAGGTGATGGTTGAGATCCAGGGGAAAGGTGGGTGTCCAGGAGATGCGGTGGCGAGTCCAGGGGGTAGGTTTACTGTGTTGGAGGGTCATCAGAGTAGGGGGAGAAGTTCCGGGATTGGGGAGAGGGTCGGTGGGATGGAGTGTAGTTAGAGATGGAGGAGAGGGAGTGTTCAAGTGACGGGGGGTCCAGGGGGCGAAGCCCCTTGCCTACCAAGGGGCCCACCGAAGGCGGTCCTTGCAGCTAGTAGTTATATAAATTAACATGGCTTGAACTCTGATGAAATAAAGTCTATCAAAAACGTTCTTTGGGAGTTGTAAGGGATTTCCACAAAAATGCCTTTGCAGTCAAATGAGAAAATTACAAAACCAACTCCTATGGCAATACGTTTATCTCTATGATTTCTAGGGACTGGAACTCTCTCCCTGTCTCATACTTTCCTCAAGTCTTACAATTTCAAGTTATTCAAGACATGGCGCACAAAACCCTCTAAAAAAGAGACTTTTCGAAAATGCAATGGTCTATATGACATAGGTGCTGCAACTTGTGGGTGTGTACCATTTTGGAAAAAACAAACAATCAAAAAGAGGCCTGTTCTTATAGGAAACAAGAGTTAATCTTGGTTTATGGGTATTGTCCTTTTCATGATCAATATACCAACAATGGTACATATCGTCGGCTTAGAGTGTAAAACTGCTAACTCCATTTTTTATCATATCGTCGCCTTATAGAGTAAACCTGCTAACTCACAACAAGGAAATTTTACAGGGCAGAGAAAAAACAAACAAAATTTAATATTGTTATGGAAAAAAATATTTTTCACATTTTTTTTCTACAACTTACGATCGTAATTTTAAGTAGCAGTTTTACTTGGACGATGCTGCATCTCTTTTTCTTTCGAACGGTATTAATATGTCATGTATGATAAAAAATGGAGTTAGCAGGTTTACACTCTAAGCCGACGATATATGACATATTAATACCGTTCGAAAGAAAAAGAGATGCAATATCGTCCAAGTAAAACTGCTACTTAAAATTACGATCGTAAGTTGTAGAAAAAAATGTGAAAAATACTTTTTTCCATAACAATATTAAACTTTGTTTGTTTTTTCTCTGCCCTGTAAAATTTCCTTGTTGTGAGTTAGCAGGATTACTCTCTAATGAGAAGATATGTAGGTTTTTTTAGTTTTCATTGTGTATATTCTAATTTTAACATTTGGTAGTAAAAATAAATATCAAAAATGCTAAACTAATATCGCACATTTTATGTAGTTACATATTTAATTGCAAACATCATCATCGCTCGACCTCCCATTGAGTGTCCAATGCATGTTGCCTTTGGGAAATTAAGATCATTCATCAATAGATGGATATCTTCAGCTAAATGTTCATAAGTCATTTCATTGCTATGAGGACTATCTCCATGATTTCTAGCGTCCATAATTACAACCTGAAACAGATTCAATTTTATTACACAAAACAAATTATGGAATTTAAAATTATAGAGGTTACAACTTTACGATTAATTTCTTGTAGTTGTCTTGCAATCCCGTTCCAATTCATTTTAGAGCCTAAAAGTCCATGCATTATAAGAATAGGAGTGATATTTTGATCAGCATTGAAAATTTTATAACTCATTTTGATGGGAGAAATTTTCCTGAAAAAATATTTTATTATCCAAACATTACAATATAGATAATATTAAAAATAGAGTATACATACTTTTGCAATTGACTGCTGAAATTTCTTATATGAAATGAAGTTCGAGACAACATTCTATAATAATTGAACATTTTTGTTTTTAAAGTAGGTAGTAAAGTAGTAGGTCAATGATTTTTTAAATGTACCTACAAATCTATTAAATGTAAAAATGTTTTTTAGGTTAAAAAAATTTGGCACTTTTAAAATATAGAAAAAGGTGTGTTATATAGATTATGAATTTGAGAATGAGTAAATTAAAAATAATATTTAAGTTAGATTATGTCTAAATCTTTTATCTATGGTCTAAATAGCCTAGAAGAAAGATGAAGATGAATTGAAAGGTCACTTCTTTCTCCATCTAGAGAGCAAATAGGAAATTACGATTAAATTTATTTTTAATTTTTATAGGACCAATTCAAAATCCTCTTTTGATGAAAAGTTCAAATCTTATTTTAATAATTGTAATTATAATTGAAGGAGAAAATGAAAACGTATTTAAGATTCTGTACCGTTTCTACAAAATTGAGATATAAACATTTTCGTCTGCGAACGATTTGAGTTCTAAAGCTGAAATTTGGCTTAGAATGCAATTTATTAACACAAACATAAGAGCCAAATTTTAGCTTTCATTAGCTATAACTCACCATTTGAATATTTTATTTATTTTTCTGATTTTCTGCATTTTGGTGGAAAGTTTCGAAACAAGAAAGCTCAAAATCAAATCACGCCTTTGTTTTATAAATATACTAGCTGCAAGGCCCGCGTTCGGCGGCCGTCTTGCTAACCAGGGGGCACTACCGGACCCCCAACCTACGAACCCAACCCCTCACCCCCACCCCCACCCATCACCCAAAAACTACACCCCGCACCCCCACCCCCACGCCACTGGACCCTCCCTGAACCCCCACTCCACCAACCCTGCACCACCACCCCAGCACCCCACCCACCCCGGACCCCTCCCCGCTCACCAGACCCCGCCTAGCCTCCTAGACCCCACCCAACCCCCTACACCCCCTGTACTCCACCCATACCACCCCCGGCACCCCTATCCTATTCCGCCTCACTCCCTCACCCCACCCCCATTCCACCCCGGATCCTCATACCACCCCCGCACCCGCACCCAGTTTTTGCATTTCTAGCCTTCTAGTGACCCACAGATTATGTATACAAAATTTGTTTGAGTTTGGTCCAAGAGCAAGAATTTTCATATTTTGACCCTACCTACCTTTTTGGGGGAATTTTTTAAACAAAAGTTGTCAGAAATCACATCCTCTACAACTTTGCTCTTAATAAAATTTGCCGTATAGTTAATAGTTTAGGAGTTATTTGATAATTTTCATTCGTGCGCCCCCCAAACCCCCTTTTGGGGTCAAAATATCAAAACGTTATATAGCTATAAACGTAAGTTAGAAGACATCTGATGCAAATATGAAATTTCATAATAATCTTTTCAGCCGTTTTTACCTGAATCGTGAGCAACTTTTCGGCATACAGACAGACAGACAGGAATTTTGTTGAGGGTGTTTTCGTTCATAACTTTGCTTGAAACGTGTGCAACCAAAATTTGGCGTGATTTGGACCAATGTACAGACAAAACCTTAATTTTATTTATATAGATTTGACATTTTGTCATCAAACTGATACAAATCTGTGGAGAATTGACGGAAATTCAGTCCAACAACTATAAATTTCGAATAATTGTTTTTTTTCTTTTTTGGAACATAATTTTTATTCTCTTAAAATCCAATATATCCAGGCTCTTCCCTTCTTCTTTAGTGTTTAAAAGGGGTTTCGAACGAAGGTTCTAATCACCTCCTTTCTTGTCTCCTATATTAAGTGCTTGTGCTTTTCTGGAGCTAGAATTTTCCATTGACATCAACAATATTATATTACTTGGGGTGAAGAAAGTTAATGGAGAGGTAATTTTCACACTATTGTATAATACCTTTGTTAATATAAAATATTAATATACACTCATTTGTTTAGTGAATTGCTTATAACGCTATAACAAATAAATTTATCTTGTTATATTTTTAATATAATAGTTCTCTGAGACATATTATTATTACAAGGATTTAAGGGTTCTAGGGAGTAATATTGTTGACAATATAAAGTTCTATTATCGTCAATACTCGAAAATGAGTATTTGAAAATAAGATGCTAAAATGAAATACTTAACAAAACATTAAATCCAATTTTTCGTTATTTTATTTTATTAAAATATTACAAACCTATCATTTTATTAATAATTCTTAAATAAAATGAAATATTTTTTATCAAAAAAAAAATCAATCTTATAATATATAATTAAAAAATATTTAATATTTTATATCAATAAATTAGTCATTTTTAAAATTTAATAGGAAAATTTTTTCAATTAGTATCTTTTTGCTTGAGAGCATGTGTTTGTTTCTAGTGTGCAAACTTATTCTTTTGCATGAGGGTGATTGAAAAATTACTTATTTAATGTTGGAAGAATTTTAAATTTTAAATGACTCTTTTTAATTCAGAATACTTTTGACTAGATATTCCCATTGAATACAGCATAAGTTTCATCACCCTATTCTAGAGAATAATAATATAAAACGAGTCCAGAATAAGTCGAAAGGTTATATTTTTTAAAATAAGATCATCTCATCAGTATTCTGAGCAAGGCTTATTTGGTTTTTGGTGGTCAAATAACTCGAGTAAAAACAGCTAGATAATGAATTTTTGATTTGGAAGCCCATCCCGGATATTGGATTAAATATTCCGCTCTATCTTCTAGGAAAGCGGTCTCCAACCTTAATATTATGTGCGTGAGCTAATTTCGAAGTTAAAATCATCCGGTGAGCTAATAATTACAACAAATTACTTATTGCTTACACAACCTTATATTAAATTTTGAATGAAAGTATTTTAGAATAATCCTTCCTCATTAAATAATTTTTTTAATTTTTACTTTCATTTATTTTTTAAATATTTACCAAAAATTGTCAGAGCTACTAAAAATGGCGCCACGAGCTACTGGTAGCTCGCGAGCGACGGGTTGGCGACCGCTGTTCTAGGACATGAGAGTAAATCATCAATCTTGACTCATATTTAGGAGTGTTTGATTTAATTTTTATTAGAGTTGACAATTTATTGACCATACCAGCATTCAACTCCAAGGAAACAAAGACTGGTAGTCTATCATTGTTATCGCCTCAAAAGAATTCTAAAATATTTAATTTAATTTTCAACATTGGTGATCTATTTAAAAACATCTTCTAGATAAAGAATAAATACCTAATTTAATAGATTTCAGCCGAAGCCCTTCACCATAAACAACACGCAACCACCGAAGCATTAATTTCACAACTTAAACGTGACAGTAAATTTCACATTATATTTAAAGTTAATTTCATCTTTTAATTATTGTGAATTATTTCGTGTCTTTTAAGATGATATGATGTATTAAATGGTTTATTACAAGTTTCACATTGAAAGGGTTTTTCTCCAGTATGAATTAATTCATGTCTCTTCAAATGAGTAGATGTACTAAATAATTTCCTACAAAATGGACATTCATAAGGCTTTTCACCATTATGATGAAATACATGTTTTTTTAATTGTGAAAACTTTAGAAATTGTTTTTCACATAAATCACATTTATAAGGTTTTTCACTAGAATGTATTCGATTATGAAGAATAAGGCTATAGGATTGGGTAAATTCCTTATTACAAATTTCACATTGATAGGGCTTTTTACCAGTATGAATTACTAAATGTCTTTTTAAATGGGAAGATTGAATAAACTGTTTATTGCAGATATGACATTCATAAGGTCTTTCGCCACTATGAATACGTGAATGTCTTTTAAGGGTGGAGGAGGAATTGTATTGCTTGTTGCATATATCGCATTCGAATGGCTTCTCTCCAGTATGAATAACCACATGTTGTTTAAGATGGGAAGCTTGAATGAATTCTTTATTGCAATAATGACATTTATAATATCTTTTTTTTTTCTTGTGATGTTTCGTATGAATAGTGAGTTCAGATACTTTTGAGAACGCTAGATTACACTGATCACATTTAAGGGTCAATTTTCTATTAGTTATTTCAAGTTGAAGTCTTTTAATATGTAATATTTTAACATGTACACATTTAATTTGATGTTTTTCAAGAAAAGATGAATTTATAAAACAATTTCCACATAAAATGCAAGGAAATACTGGCCCTAAAATAGACAAAAGTATTAGATTAATTGTATAAGTAACAACTTAGAATCATAAAGTTTTTGATTTAAGATAATTTACTATTTTCAAATAGACAATACAGAGCCAGATAAAAGTACCTACATTGATAATATTTTGTTAGTTTTCTCAAAGTCAATTCAAATTTCGAAAAATTAAGAGCAAATAAGCCATTTCGGCCCTAGATAATATTAAATGTATAATTTATTTATTCTACTAAATAATCATATAAAATTAATATAAATTTTTAAATTAATCAATCAGTAAGTACGATTTCAAGGTAGGTTTCACAAAATTTTACTTACTGATTATTTAAAAATGTTTCACCTTGAACCGAGCGACACCTAACTCTTTAAATATTATTTTTAAATTAGTTTAAACGTGGGTCATTATCAGCGTTTTCCGGACAGGTGGATTGTAAAAGGCTTGTACTATCTCCTGATCTTGACTTCTTCAGCTTTATCCTTTGGAGGTCTTAAAAATCACTGATATTTACGAGAAAATTTGACAATAAGCCGCTTACCCATATGAGCAAGCTTTCACAAGATTATTCCATACGATCCGTGAAATGCAATAAATTCCTGTATTGAAGTAAACAATCATTTCAAACACCCGCTGTAAATTTGAATTATTTGCTGTAGGGTGAAAATGGTCATATGCGGACATGAGTTTATCAATAAAATTTATTTGAATTATAGTGTCCTTTATAAACTCCTCCATCAAAACAAAATGACGTAAATGTATGTATAAAAATGCTTTTTGCTGATAGTAGCAGATTTGTTTGATTTACCAAAGATTGCGTTTTTTACTTGATGCAAATATATATCAAAAGGATTGTCACCTTTATCCCCAAGAGTTAAAATATATCTTTATTAATTACATTTTTTTGGATAGGAATAAAATTATTTTTATGAAAGACACATCATTAGATCAATGAATTGCTAACCAAGTGGACCCGGGTTCGAATCCGACTCGAGGCATACGGCTAAAATCTGATCCCTGGTAGAGACAAATTAAAAAAAATAATAATAATAAGTTTCGTAAATTGGCTTATGACTAGAAAGGCCGAAAAGCCAAAAAAAGATCAATGAATATCTATAATTAAATTAAATATATTTTTACTTATTGTATTTTCAAAATGTCAATTACCCCCCCCCCCCCATTCCATTGACTTTTTCACACTCTAAACCTCCATAAGAAAATCCTGGTATCGGTTACAATATAAATATTTTATTAATTTGACACTTCAGAGGCTTTGCTCAAATATTTCTCGAAAATATTGAATAGCAATTTTTGAATCCCCTACATTTTGAATCATCTTGATGAAGTAAGGGAAAACTAAAACATTGGAATGGTTTAATAAAATAAATTATTTATACCTATAGTTAATTACATCAAGCAAAAGACACACTCTTAATTTATTCTTTAAAATATATATGAATATAATAAACACTAATAAGATTCCAATTATTCAAAATTAAAATATATAATGATATTCTCCATGCTAATTCTTGGCAGTATTCAAAAAATAATCAGTGATTAATTCATTTTAACTAAATATATAACTTCTACTTTAAGTATGTCTTTTTAAATAAATTTAGACATATATTATTTTAGTAAATAACAGTTGTAATGTGCACTAATATTACCTATATGTATAGGATATTTAATATCGAATTCTGTCTTGCATAATAGACTTGCTTCCATTTCTAAAAAAAAATATTTTTCTTTAATAAAATGGAATTATTTTTAATAGAAGTATAAATTGTCAAAATCCTTGTTGAAACAGCAATAGGGTACTAACCGTAAAACTAATCAATAAGTATAGTCTGGTCCCAAATCGCACCCCTTCATATAAAGACCCTGTAAACTGCCAAATTGCTTTTATTATCATTATTTCATACAAGATTTAATAATTAATTTAAGAATGTTTTAAATTGAAATATATTACACCAACAGTAACATTTTAGAAATATATTTATATATAAAAATTCAAAGAAAAACAGACCTCGGAAATATCTTGTACCTATTTTATAAAGGAGCCTTAAATTGTGAGTTGTAAGAAAACATTTCGTTGGAATTTAATAGCTAATAAACTAAGATCAAAGAGCTTAGATCAACCGATATTTAAAATAAAAAGTACAATGGCTTGGGTAATCCCCTAAGAATGATGGTGTCAGTGCTACATATTAAGACTTGGTAAATAGCATTCAAGAAGAATTTCGAAAAGCATAAGAATTAAATAAAATAGAACAAATAAATTAAATTGAAGAACAACAATGAATAGTTTTTTTTTTTTTTTATTGGCCTTCGGGAGCTTTAGGATACACTATAGGCCATTTTGGCCAATGAATTAAATTGAAAATAAACTAATTCTTTTAAAAAACACATAATTTCCAAGTCCAATAATTATCTGCTAGGAGAATTAAAAATCCATTGCTCATTCAAAAACCTAATGAAAATAAATAAATAAATAAAAATAAAATGATGTGGCGATCCACGTGACATTTCATTACAGCTGGGTCCTCAAGTTAATATTGAATTGAAATAATTTATAATTATTTACGAAAGACCCATCCCCTTCTTAATTTTATGCCCATTAGCAATTAATAATATCTCCTTTCAATTAGGAGACTATTTTATTATAAATATCACCTCTCATCGATTTTTGTTTGAAAATATTTTTGCTCCCCCCCCCCCTTCAATTTTACAAGGTGAGTAATTTTCATAAGGTCATATAGGGTTCATGTGTAAAATTTAATCTTCCATTCAGTGCCATAACTAGGGCGGTGCCCAGGCACAGGGCGCAGATCCTGGAGAGGCGCAGAAAAGACCATTTCTGTATTGTATTATTTTGTATTTTGGCAAATATTTTTGAATAAACGTTTTTTTTACTCTACCATACAGGGCTATCAAGTTGCATAGCTGTCGCTTAAATCATAGCTATAGGAATGTACAACGTTCTTCAATTGATTTAAAAGAAAATTTGTTACTTTTTTTGATATTAAATTTATAACTTTGCAACTTATAATAGTCAATAACTTACGTTTAACGTGATGATATTTAATACAAGCTTAAAATTTAGATTTTATACTACAAACAATTTAGTTGGATATAAAACTTGCCAAGTTATAAATTTAATATCAAATTTTATGTTAAATCAATTGAAGAAAAGTTGTACATCCCTATAGCTATGATTTAAGCAACTGCAATGGAACTTGGTACCCGTTTAGATCTCAACTCTTTTGTCAGCGAAGCCGTTTATACCGAAATTGGCCCCTTTTTCACATTTATGTTTTTGGTCAGATATCATTAATTTTTGAAAAGTTTTATCCTTTAATTTATCTAAATAATTACATTTAAAGATTTATATTAATAATTATTAAATATTTCTCATAAAATATATGTTAAAACCCCGGTCGGTTTTTCATAAATTACACCCCTTCATTTCGGGCCCCGAAGAAGGGAAAGTTTGGGTTTTTCAATTTTCTCCTTTATTAATGTCCAAGCTTTACCAGTATTCCAAATTTCAGCATTCTAGCTTGATTGTATTTTCACTATATGTTAATTAAGCCTATAATAAATTTCACCCTTTCATTTTAGGTCCTGAAAAAGAAAAAGTTTCACTTTTTCGATTTTTCCTTTTAATTGTAGCTCGAACTCTAACAGTATGCCAAATTTCAGCATTCTAGGATCAGCGGAAGTACTTTAGATTTTTGATATGTCAGTCAGTCAGTCAGCCAGTGTTAAAAATGACACTTTTCAGAGCTTAATAACTCAAGAACTATAATAGATTTATTCATGAAATTTGGGATTCTAGTTATTCTATAGGGTTATATCTAATGAGAAAAATAAATAAAACTTTTGGCCATTTCTAGTTTAATCACTCCCGAAGAGAGAATTTGAATCTTTTCATACAATTTCTTTTAAACTATAAAACTCTTAATCAAAATGCTATTTTCTTATATAATAGCCATATTGTGAACCTTCAGATAGATTAAATCGATAAAATAAGATTGATTTCTATCTCATTTATAAATCTTTTGGTCTGTTATATCTCAATAGAGAGTGACATTTGTCATTGATTTAAATCCACTCCTACAATATTGGAATATTTTTAACGCCTAAACAATTGATTTTAGACATTTCAGTCATATTAACTTTTCTGTTTTAAATTAAATGTTTTTAATAAAGATCATTATATAAATTTGTGTACCTCAAATGCTCTAGAGGCTTCGATATTCTACATATTCAAAAACTCTAATGAAGAAATATTTTGATATTTTAATTTATTAAAAGAAAATCTATAATTATGAGCCTGACTATTTAAGTAACTAGAGAGGATTAAAATTTAAAAAATAAATAATTTTTTCTGATAAAAGTAAATATTATTTTACAAAAATAAAAAACTCTTTTATCCCTATGACCTCAAGAGACTGGAACTCACTTCCAGCCATCGTCTTCCCCTCAACTTATAACCTTCAGTTGTTTAAAACCCGCATCCACAGATCCTAACCAGCCCATAAAATCCTCTTCTTCTTCTTTTCACGATGGAGGGGCCAACCCAGGCCTTTCCTTTAGAGGGGATGCACCTTATTGGTGTATATCTTTCTCTCATCAATATGATTATAAAAAAAGCATACATACAAACTTTTTCTTATAGGTTCATATAGATTTTATATATTACTATTTTCATTATTTCTTTATACAAATTAAATTGCCAATTAGGCTAATGGGCAGCTTAATAATTCCCTAAATTATTAAGAATAAGAACGATCAATAGTGACATGAATGGCATTTAATAGCGATGAAGTTCTCGTGTGATATTGAACAAATTATTTATTTTATACATTTTAACAGAAAATTAATAGGGTTAGAAATTTCGAAAAATGATAAATTTGGAAATTATCGAATTTCGTATGGTTGGCTTGCTTATAGTATAATAATATTTTTAATAGCATTTCTTCTATATTGTGTTTGGTTTATGGTAAAAATATTTGTAAAATATTATCTTAGATACATTTTTATCATTCAATTTTAAATTTACAGACGAATAACTTAGATTTTTAAAAAATCACAAATCATTTTTATTTATATAAATAATTTCCATTTGACAAATTAATCCTTATTATTGAATTTTAGCTTTTTTTAATTATTTAATTTAAAACATTGGATTTATTCCATTCTTCAAAAAATACAAGGTGTTCATAAAGCATTGCACTATTTTTATAATTTAATTAATCACATGTACAACTAATATATAATCCATTAGAATGTTAATTTTGATTATCCCATTTCCATGTAACTGCTAAAAATGATACATTTTTGAAGTAGATCCTTAAATCACCTGAACACATCCAAAGTTTTCCTTAATTGATCCACATAAATATAGATTGGATTGTGATTGTTATTTTATATTTGAGTTCATTTAAAGAACATGTTTTCGATATTTCCCCGAAAAATGATTGAAAATGGTAGATGTCATATCTTTGAAATTTTCTTTCGAAGTATTAACAAAAATTTATAAAATTTTCATTTGTAGAATTTTAATAATTATATTTTATAAAAAAAATGCATGATTTTAAATGTTTAAATACAAACTATATACATCTCTTTAGCTTAGAACGGAAGTTTACAAACTTCCACAATTCTGTAAACTTGAATATTTGTATTGTTTTAATTCCAAAATATATACATTTTCATATCTTTTCTTTCGTATAAAACAATGTAAATATTTGATTGGTTTTTTCAGAATATTTTAACTCGAATTGATGCGTCGATTTTAAATATCGGAAATGTATTTAATATCATCGTATGGTTTATAACATTAATATCAGGATTTCTCTATACAAATTTAAAATCAATTAAACTTAAGGATATCGAAAAATCATTAATAAAATATGGAGTCAATGCTGAAATTGGAACAATTTTTAAAAATTGTTTTTTTGTTCAAGAAATTTTGTTTTTCATTGGGATATTTTCGATTTTCTACTTAATGAAAGTTCCTGAACAAAGAGTAAGTACATTTTAATAATTTTTCATTGAAGAAATGAAGAAATGGAGGAAAATTAAATGCGATAAAAATAAAATCATATGAAAAAAGTAAAATGAAGTCATGCAGTTCTTCTTCTTAATTTAGGATTTCTCCTGTTAATTTCCAGAGAATTCCCCTCATGTAGATCAATTTTTAAAATAGCTAAGCAACCTGATCTGAATTCAGTAAAAATTATTTTCGAATTTAAAAATTGTGAAGCCTTAAAAATCGCAAAAAAGTTACAGATGAGAATTTAACAAATCAACTTTGTTGTGTCTCCTCTAAATTACCAGATAATAAAAAAAAATTAGGGATAAAATTGAAAAACAAACCTCGCATTGATTATAAGAATTTAATTACCGGTTTATAAGAAGATATTGCTATCATTAATATTTAATTTTATAAATACATATCACAGATACTACAGAATTATTTCACACATATCCACTATATTAAATATTAATGCCATATAATAGCGAATTAGAGGCGACTGTGGGTCAGTGACTAGAGTGTCGGGTCGCTGACTCGAAGTACGCTGGTTCGAGACTAAGACTCAGCAGATCAGATATTTGCAGTCGCCTCCTCTTGGAAATCAATGGCAACCTTCCAAGAGTATAATTGCCTAGTAACCTCTCAAAACTAGCCGTTCGGAACCGGCATTAAAAAGTAGGTCCCATATATCTGTGTAAAACAGCTAAACACACTCAGCACAGGTATATGTGGAGAGGAGCCGAAACGTCAGGGAGATCTGATATGGCACTTAAAAGAAGAAGAATAGCGTATTATTAATATCATTTACGTATAATATGTTATATCCGGCAAGCCCATAGTTTTCACTGTTCCCATATGGGCCTATCTCTAAAAAGTTTGGGGACCTCTGCTATAAAGGAAAAGAGCTACACCTACTTAGTAATGTTAAATTTAAATTTATTCCAAATTTTAATTATTATTGCTAAAAAGTAGCCAACATATTCTGCGCCTGAATATGCAACCAGCAACTTAGGTCGTCCTTTTCGAATGCATACCCAAACATTATACTGGCGGCGCTGGTTAATTGTGAACCACAGCTCACAGAGAAGCTTGGTATATTCTAATCAATTACATGATCTAATACCTTGTAGCTACTCTTATTGTTACTAGTTGGTATTTATAAAAATAATGATGTTCACAAATACTCTAATTTGTTATTTTAGATTACCTCCCGCGATTCCCAACACCCCTTCGCGTTAAATTGGAAAAGTTTCCAACCATTTTATTCGCCAATACTTTTATCCCCATGACTTCTAGGAATTATAAATCCCTCCCGGTCTCCATCTTACTTATAACCTTCAATCCTTCAATACCTGGGTACACAGACACCCACGCCTTCATCCTTTTTCTTGATCAATTTCTCCTTCTTTTCGTTAATGCAAGGGTCTTTCAAGATCCATAGGGTCTGCATCTTTCCGGTGGGCCCATTCTTGGATTTGATTGCATAAAAAACGCACCAAATGGAAATTGGCCTCTGGACGAGACCCCATGTAAATTGTGGGAAAACCGTCAAGTGCTAAAATTCAACCTAAATGACTATTACAGATTGTCACTCTGACTGAGACCATGGGTTCCGTAGTCTTTACCTGAAGACCCTTTGAAGTCGCGCTTGGTGCGAGACCGATTCCAATACTTTATCCACTTTGCATTGAATAAAGTAAAAAATATAGATTTGACCAAATCGATAATAACGGACATTATGAATATTTTTATAGCTTAAATTAAAATTATTATTATTGCTTTCACAAATAGCCTTATTGAATATTATTTAGCTTTATATGTATTTTAATTCTTAATAATTAGATGTAACAAATCAGAGGAAATAAGGAAACAATTAAACACCGTGTTAAATTGTTTCTTTTTTCCTATGATTTGTTACATCCAATACTGATTATGCACTGAACAATAATAATGATTCTTAATAATAATTAACATAAATCATTTTTTCAGCTAGTGATTTTTTCTCATATCTTTTCTATTCACATAATTAGTGGAGTCTTAAAATATTATTGTATCATTATTCATTTTATTGGTCGAATATTTTCTGTATTAAATTTGGAATTTCAAGAAATTAAACCATCCAAACAAACGGTAATTTTAAAATAAAATTATTCCTATTTATTTTAATCATTTATATTAATGGAACAGCATCAAAATACATATTAAAACATCAAATAATTCCATTATATAAAATTTCCCAATTAAATTTATCTTGATATAGATCTCCTTTATCTTTAAATTCTTATTATTTTTAATTATTTTTTTTATTCGATATTTACTAACGTGTTCTGCTGGCCCTGATCTTTAATTATTTTTAAATATTTATCATTATTATATTTACTTTTTTTAATTTTTTTTGACGTGAAACTTCATTAGCGACGTATCTGTTTGATTTTTTTTGTTACCATAATATGGAAATTACTCGATAGAGGGGAAATAATTTTTTGAAACCCCACTAATATTTAATGAAAAATACAACTTTCTAAAATTAGGAAATTTAAATTATTTCAATAACATCAACGGCTTAAGTTTCACTTCCTTCGTGAGCATATGCGGATGAGGCCCACAGATATTTTTTTTATTTAGGATTTTGGGATTTGTATTTTTATTTTTTGTTTTGGGGAAAAAAATCAATATAATAAATAAGATGACATTAATATATACCTAACATCTCCAAAAAAATAAAATAATTAATATTCATTTACGAATATAATCATTTAGTTTTTCAAGAGACCCCCTTCCGCTTTGTGTCCATTAGCAATTAATAATATCTACTTTTCAATATGAGTCTTATATTGTGAACGAGCTTTTCGTGCGTGCCTCCGGGCTGGTGGCCTGGCGGGCGGCGTCTCGGTCCAAAAATTTTATTCCTCTTAAAAGACCACACTCCAAATGTATACCTGTAAACTCCCGAAAATACATACTCTCTTAAAAGTTTCGCCTTTTTTTCGTCATGACACAGCTACAGAAATGAGAATCTAGATATAAATCTGCGAGTATTTCTTATTTCTATAATCTACAGCATTGTGATATTTTTTGTGTGGAAATACCATATGTAGATTTATTTAAATAAGTGGGATCGTGTGAGGAGGAGAATTATATTATATCATTTTTTTTAAATTTGGGATCGATAATAATCGATATAAGGCTCCAAATATTTAAAAGAGATCAGGTATTGTTTGTATGACAGACTGCTCCAGTATTGCCATGAGAAACTCGGGCGTGCGCTCTTTCTGTGCGCAAAGAAAAGCAAATTGAATAGTTAATTTTTGAGTGGTGAAGGGAGGAGAAATAATTATCAATATATTTAATGTTTCTTAATTTAAAATCAATTGGAGTGTTTCATTTCAAAATTCGAGTCCAAATTACGATTATATTTCAAATTTGCCGCAAATATACCGACGGCGCTCCCTGTCGGCAGCATTACGTCAGCGTTGTTACAAATTAATCTGGATTAATCTATATAGTATAATAACTTACTTTGATTTTAAAATTTAATTATTTTAAATTATTTTTGAGCCCCTCCCTCTTTTTGGTCACTATTAATATTAAATAGTGAAACATTCTCATAAATCATTTGAGAATTTTCGTACAAATTGATCAACGTGTCTAGGACTTAATATTGATAGTTCTATATTTTTGAACCCTCTCAATTTTGGTCCCCAAAATTAAAGAACTCTCGACTATACTCGTATATCATTTGAATAATTTATTATACTATAAAGTCACCTTTAATAATTTAACTAAATGAATTGTTTGTTTGTTTTTTATTTGTTTTTAAGGGAGAATCTACAAATGATTTGAAAATTTATCATCATTCTTGCCAAAAAAATAATCCATTAATTCAACAAATTCGTGAACTTGCCCGACGTCATCTTCATTTTACGCGAATACTAGAATCTTTCACTGAAATCCATGCTTTGACATTTTTCATTTATATTATTTTGTCTTTTACTTTGCTTCTAAATAGCCTGGTTTTTTGGATGGAAATATTAAATGGCATGAAATTGATTCAAAAGGGGATTGATTTGCGTTATAGATATTTTGAAATATCTTGTATCGGAGTTTTATTTTTTATCCTATCTCTCATTATCTACACATGTAATTCGACTTTAGAACAAGTAAGTACCAAGTGATTTCTATTAAATTAATAAAAGAAAATTTAATGTTTTTTTTTATTTTAAGGCAAGAAAAACACAAAGATTAATTGAAGAGAAGATACAAGATTTCACATTATCATCGATACGAGAGGAGGTTTGATTAATTATACAGGGTGTGTCATTAATCTTCAAACTCAAATAATCAAAACATTGTTTTAGAACAAACTTTATCAACTCGATTTTCGTAAAGCATCTATAATTTATGCCAATATGTCTTTCTCATTTAAACGTATTTCGATCTTAAGAACACTTTTTTCAAAGTAAATGGAGAAATTTTATTGGTTTCATCTGCAAGGTTCCATTTCAACTAGGCCTATGTTCTTAGATATTTTAAGTTAGTGTTTCTCAACCTTTTGTAGAGCGAGGAACTCTAGACCACTTATATTTACTTCTGAGGAACCCCCTCGAACTAAATTATGAGATATTTAATTTTTCGTCAAAATATCAACATAATGCTCCTTTTATAGCTTCCAAATATATGTAACATACCACCGCCGATGACAGTGTTGCCACATTTTAAAAATTTGCTAGATTTTGGGGAAATTGCGTATAAAAAACGTGAATTTTAACCTAACATTTTTATTTTCATGAATAATATTATTATTAATTTTTTTTGGTAATTTCATTGGGATACCCATATGCCCCTTTCGGACCAGACAGGTTTTTTTTTACATAATTTAATGTATACTCATAATTAATATTCTCATCTATTTGAAAAAACAATATTATTACAAACGTCATAATAAAACAATTAAAATGATGTTTTCATTTTGTTACTAATGTAAAGCAAACGTATTATAAGAAAGTTATGAAACTTTAGAGCAACAAAAATGGGATGACTGAGACAATAATAGTAATTTTCACCGCATTCTTAACTAATGGTTTTATTTGACTATAAGGTTTTAAGAGTTAAGACTCTAAATTTAGTATTGTTTTTCTTTACATGATAAATTTTTTGAGGGGTGATACTACTAACTACTATTTTCTATTTTTTCTTTTATTGATCTCTAGGCGTGGGGAACCCCAAACCTCCCTTTGTGGAACCCTGGGGTTCCGCGGAATCCAGATTGAGAAACACTGTTTTAAGTAAAACACCTTATTCTAAAATGGAATCCCATATTGACGAACATCATTTAATGTGGGACTAATGGCTAAGCCAGTTTTTGTTTTTCATTATCTGGCATCTTTTAGTGACTTTCTTATGAGGACGCAAAATCACTTTTTGCCACCCAATCTTCGAGAGTGGATTAAAAAGCAGCGACAATTGATTATTTAAAATTGTGATATGTTCACATAACGGTTATGATAAGTACCAATTATTCTATAATATATAATCTAACAAAAATGGGATTAGTTTTTTCTGCATTTGTTTCTTTTCATCTTTTTATTTCAAGAGATGTTATTCTTTTCAGGAGTAAAGAGAAACTTTTAATGTCATTTCTGACCTCTGATTTCACTAGTTAAGACATCAGAGAATTTTTCACTTACTATTTTAGGTGATAGTTGAGTAAACTCAAGTAATTCAGATCAACACATGAAATAAAAACTTAACAACTTAACTGTTGAGTTAGCTATATTTTCGCCCATTGATTTAAAGTACGACTAACCACACCAGTAGGTATGCTGATAAAGTTTACTCTCCTGTTTCCGAGTAATAGTTCTAAAGTTAGTTCTTTTCATTTCACTTAGGTCCTTATGACGAATAAATTAATGCAAGATTAATTGAGCTATTGGTGGAGGGTCTTACAACCACAAAATTAAACGATTCTTACACAAACTTAGATATCGTATATATATATTATTTCTAAAATCAGCAATCAGAATTTATAAAAATTTACAATAAAATGTCAAAAGCTAATTTTATGAAGATATAGAAAAGATATGCTTTACAGTTAGTATTCATTGAAGCTAAGTGAGTCTTTTAATGATCTGTAGTTCTGTAGAGGATTCATTGCTTCAGATAATTGGATTGAGGATTGAAACGAATTGTTAGAATCAAGTGTCACTCTTAAAATAACTTTAAATGATTTTTTATGAATGATTTCATTTACATAAGGTATTTGTCATACAATGTCTTATAATAGCTGTACCATGGGGCATCAGTGATCATTTGGAGAAATTTTGCATAAAATCTCTGAACTATGTTAACATGATTTAGAGGAACAAACTAGAACTCAATTTCATATGTCCAAATCTGATTAATAATGTGCTTATAAATTAAAATTTTGTCACATTGTAAGGCAGACCTTGCAGCTAAAAGCTTTAGTTTATTTTCCCCTGATGACAAATAATGCTCTTAAATTAAGAGTTGTTCAAATAACAAATAAATTTCTATTAATAACAGTCAACTAACTTTGGCTCGAACTTACTATTTGTTACCAGTAAAATTATAACCAATGTATGATTTTCTGCGAACTTTTTTTCTATGAGCAAGAGGTTTTAATTTAGAGTTTGAAGGAGAATGACGCAACCATCACTATATTCTATTTTGATCGATTTCTGATAATATAATTAATATAATCTTGTGATTGAGAAAGGTTCATAGGTGGCGGTAAAGAGACAAATTTTACGGCCACTCCAACTTCAATCATAGAGGAGGGTTTAAAGTAATCTAGTCTCTTTTACGTTATTGACGTTCTCGGGAAATTTTCATAGCGTTATTAAAAAGATTCATTGAAGCTGAATTATTTGTGACTCAACCTCTTTAATTTCTAATTAAAAGTTTATTCAGAAAAATTTCAAATTGATAATTATGAATAATGAGAATTGAACCTGATTTATTACCTAAATTATATATAAGTTTAAGGAGAAGGGTCAACAAAATTACATATTATTCAATTATAGCTGAACTTAATTAAAACGTAAATTACTGACTCTGAGAAAGCTCAATAGTATTATCATTTAAAACATTTTAGAGATGATAAAAATGTAGTAATAAATATTTTAAATTAAAAAAATCATTTACCTCTCTCGTAATTAATGAATTTCAGCCGCCAATGGGTAGGTACTTGATTTAATTTAATGGAAACTCGTTTTTTATGAATAGTATCTTTCAAAAGATAAATATAATTTAGTTAATTTTATTGATATTTATTTATAATAATTTCAATGTTTCTAACTATATAGTAACCATATAATGCCTATATAGATTTCGAGAATCTATAGGTATAGGCACTGTATAGTTTGAAACATTGTGCTACTAAGGATATAAGTTTGTGACTAATACATTTATTGTATAATTTTACAGCTTAATCAATTTATCGATCAAATTTATTATGAAAATCCTTCTATATCGATATTTGGAGGCGTTAATTTAAATACTGGCTTATTATTTAAGGTAACTAACTATTCATAGTTGGATAACATTTGAAGAGCTGAATGATTCTTGACTTAATTTCTTTTTGCATCACCCTAACCCAAAAGTTTTACTTCCCAGACAATGAAATTCCGTAACTCATATTTTCTCTTCACTTAATACATCCCTGACTTCAGTATCATTTATTAAAGAAAAGAAATAAGAAATCCTATATCTAACATTTTTTTTTATTTCTAAAGTAAACTTAGTGAGGTTTCATAAACATGAAATATAACCATAAGAAAATATTTACAGTTTGCTGAAAAATATTGTTTTCTTCGTTTTATGAAAAACTAATTTTTGACAAATAAAAGAAAAATTGATTTATGATAGTCAAATATGGAGACGAGTTGTGTCAAGCCACTCTTCAGTCTTCTGATTATCTTTTGATAATGATGAAAGAAAATACCAAAAGCACAGTACAACTGTTCTACTATGCCAAAAGTAAAACATTTTGTTAAAAAAAAAAAAAAAAAAAAAAAACAGAAGAATAACAAAATCTCAACAAGGGAAAATAATTTTTCTAAGTCCTAATTACATATACCTATCTTCTAGATCAGGGGTTCCCAACCTTTTTTTACTCTAGAGCACATTCTAAAATATCGGTAGGGTGGCGGGCACCACCTATTTTAAATCGACAAACTCCTTCCATAACTTGTCATTTTCCCATAATTTATTTTCTTATTTTCTTATAGTCATAATGTATTAATAAATAATAAACAAAAATGTTTCAAAATAATAAAATTATTTGGCATTTTTTTCAAATTGCATACACACAGAGAAATGTATTTACAAAACGTAAAGAAAGTAAACAAAACACACAAACACAAAGAAAACATTTAATTAAAAAATATAATAAAGTCAATGTGATCTTTGGCATTGCATTTCATTGGCCAGAGCTTCATAATTAGGAGCGTATGACGATAATCCTGTTAGCAGACAATCATAAAGATGCTCATCGGTGAGTCGAGATCTATATCTTGATTTTATTAAGTTCATGTTTGAAAACAATGATTCGCATAAATATATCGAACCGAAAAATGATTCAATTTTATATGCCGCTTTTTTCAACAATGGGAACTTTTCTCTATCCACTGTATTCCAAAAGTCCTCTGACATTAAGGATTTTAGCAAAATATCATTCTTAAGGTCCAAAATTTCTAACTCTAGTTCTTCTGTCTTACCTTGAACAAAATCTGCAATACATGCGGCTATTTCCATAACATTTATTTGGCAAGTAAAAGGAGTGATACAGAAGGAAACTATTGGCTCAATATGTTTAAACTGCAAAAATCTCTCTTCAAACTGTTTTTTTAACTCTTGAAGATGCTTAATAAATAATGTCCCATTTAATTCATTGTCACCTAGCATTTTCTTCATATGTGGGAAATGCACGAGAGAATTGATCTGCAGATGTGATATCAACAAATCCAATTTAGCTTTAAATGACTTTACAGAGCTTATCATTTCAGCTATGCTTTTGTCTTTACCCTGCAACTCCAAATTTAAAGAATTCAATTTTTCCATGATGTCTGTGAGAAATCCCAAATCAATCAGCCAGCCAGAGTCAGCTAGTTCATCATAATTTTCCTTTCTATCGTTTATAAATGTTTTTATTTCTTCAATTAAACTCACAAATCTTGTAAGAACCTTTCCTTTACTGAGCCAACGTACTTCAGTATGCAGAATAAGATCATGTTCTTTATCTTCAGTATCTTCTAACAGGGCCTTGAAAAGTCGGTGTTGCAAAGGAGCTGCTCGAATAGAATTGATTATTTTTGTAACTATTTTCATGACGTGTTCAAATGGCAAAATTTTACAACACAGAGCTTCCTGGTGGATAATACAATGGTAGGACATGAAGTTTGAAAATGAATCATCCTTCATGCAGAGGGCAATAAATCCTTTGTTTTTACCCATCATTGCTGGCGCCCCATCAGTGGTTATTGCAGACAGCTTGTGCAAAGGCATATTTATTGACTTGGCGTATGTTTTGAATGTATTATAAATATCCTCACCCCTTGTCTGTCCTTTCATAGGTAATATTTGTAACATATCCTCTTTTACTGTGAAGTTACTAAACACCATTCTCACCATAACTGCTAACTGTGCGGTGTCTGATATATCTGTTGACTCGTCAAATTGTAGCGAGAAACAGTCACATATTTCCAAGTCAGTTTTTAACTGAGTTTGTATGTCTGTTGAAATTGCATGTATTCTTCTTGTGACTGTGTTATTTGACAACTGTAAGTCTTGTATTGCTGAGACAATCTCACGTTTGTTAGAAAATCCATCAAACAAACAATCGGCACCAGTCAAAAATAGTTCCTTAAACAACTCACCATCAATGAAAGGTTTCTTCTTTTTTGCGAGCATGTGAGATATTTTGAAAGAAGCAATAGTGGCCTTTTTAGAATTTTCCACATGTCTAGTGAAAACAGTCTGTTGTGCTGTTAGACTTGATTTTAGATTACAAATTTTTTTCTTTCTTACTTCAGATTTAAGAGGATAATTCACATTAAAAGTGCCATGATTTGTCTGAAAGTGTCGTTCAACGTTATGTTTTTTCGGCACTGCAATGCTACTACCACACAACAAACAAACGCATTTATTTTTCAAATTAACGAAACAATATGATTCCTCCCAGTCAGTGTTAAAATTATAGGTTCGTTGTCTTTTACTTGGTCCACTCATTTTAGGGCTAAAATAAATAATAAAAAAATAATAATTGAACTACAATATAATATCAATGTTATAGCGCAAGTCTGTTCTGCATTATATGCATAAATATATTATAACAAGAACTATAACTATCTCCTCAATAATAATAGTTTATTAATAGATCATCGCTTATGAATACAATAAATTACGCACCTCGCTTTTAGCCTGTTAATTTTTTTGGCGGGCACATACGAATCGTTCCGCGGGCGCCATGGCGCCCGCGGCACAGGGTTGGGAACCTCTGTTCTAGATAGAGGGGTTTTTCAGCATTCATTGAAATTTTTGTTTGTCCAAAAAAGAAATTTTGAGGAACGAAATAGAAATTTTCTAAAAACAAATATAAAAATTTATTTTGCTTCTTTCGCAAAAAATAGAAGAAATTTAGGCGAATTAAATAAAATAAATTTCAAGAAACGAAGAACATTTTTTTCCACCATTCGTCGAAAAATTAATCATTATTCTTTGTTCCTTAAAAGTAAAATTTTCTTCGATTTTAGAAATTTGTTTATTTTTTAAAAACTATTGAAATTTTATTTCGTTAAAAACAGTGACTAATTACTGGACAGTTAAATTAGATAAAGAAAATGATTAAAATATACTTTAATAAATATTAAGTTAGATGATCAATAATATTTAATCATTATTTTTAGATAATTACTACATTGGTAACCTACGTAGTAATATTGATTGAAAAAATATAGAATTTATAAAGAAATAGTTTGAATACGTACAGCATCCAGCTTTTATAATTATATAATCTATGAATGAAACTCTTTACAGTGCTCCCGATTTTCTTTATATTTCTGTATCTAAGAGATATTTTAATAAAAGCATTTTACGATATAAAACATTTTTTTTACTATCTATAATATTAATTCTCCTAAGACGTACAAAATGATATTATTATTTTTTTTTTTTAATGCAATCGAATGCAAGAATGGGCACACCAGTAAAGATACAGCCCCTATGGATCTCGAAAGACCCTTGCTTTACTGAAGAGAAGGGGAAGTTGATTAAGTGAGAGGGTGGAGACGTAGGTGTTTATGCACTCGGCTTTTGAAGGTTTGAAGATTATAAGTGCTGGGAAAGATGGAGGCTGGGAGAGAGTTCCAGTTTCTTGAAGTCATGGGGATATATGTATTGGCGAATGAAGTGGTCCGGCACTTTTCCAATTTGACCGCGAAAGAGTGTTGGGAGTCGGCAAAACGCGTGCTACGCGCAGAGCATGCATTGGGGGGAATTATTGATTTTATCTCATCAGACCACCTGTCGTGATAGTATCTATAGAAAAGGGAAAGGGCAGAGACATTTCTTCGATGAGCTAGCGAGTCGAGGGAGTCGGTGAGGGTAGAATCGTCAATTAGCCTGACTGCTCGTTTCTGAATTGCATCCAGGGTGGCAAGAGAATATTTAGAGGCTCCTCTCCATAGATGCGAGCCGTATTCGAGGCAGTGGCGGATTTGGGCCTTGTAGTTGGTGAGAAGATGTAGGGGCGTGAAAAATCCCTTGAACCTGAATAAGTGGCCAATCTTCCTTACTGCAGATTTCGCCACAGAGGAGATGTGTTCGTTCCAAGACAGGTCAGATGCGTCAGAGACGCCCAACATGGATAGGGTGTCACACATGTTCAGGGTATTCGAATCGAAGTGAATATCAGGGAAATTTTTATTTTCGCGCCTAGAAATTAGACAACATTGAGTCTTGTTTCCATTAAAGTTAACAAAATTTTGAGAGTCCCATTTATTCAGTTTGTCTAGGTCGAGAGTGATTGATGAGGCAACATTGTTTCGATTATTCGGGAGTGAGGGCTTGCCGTATAGAGTGATAATCGTCGCCGTAACAGTGAGTGGTGGGGTTTGACGTTTGATCGATAAGGTCGTTTATACATATTAGGAAGAGTGTGGGGGAGATTACCGAGCCTTGGGGAACACCAGCATTTATGGAGAAAGATTCAGATGACATTCCATCTTCCACAACTTTGATACTACGGTTTGCCAGAAACCTTTCTATCCATTTGTGAAGTGTTGGTGCGAATCCAAAAATATTGAGTTTACTAATTATTAAATAATGTTAATAAATGCTCTTGTTTGCGATCTTTTAAAAAATTATTTAAAAAGAAAAAACAAAATCAAAATTAACTTCGAAATTTTATTTTTAATAAACACATTTTTGTATGAATATTTTGTAATGATTTCTAATACAATTGTTAATTTTATTACAATATAATAAATTATAATCATGTAAATTGGAAAGTTGAAAAAATTTATAACAAATTGATTTTAATGTAGTAGTATTGATTAACATGGAAAACAACATGAAAATAAATAATTAAATCTATTTCAAAAGTAACAATTTAAACGAAATAACAAGTAACTTTTCAATATTTTAAGAAGATAAGGATGTATCTAATAATGACATGACATCATCGAAATTCCCTTTACCTTTCTGTTCAATTTGACCGGAAAATATTTTACTATTTTCTGCATTTTGATTTGCTCGCGAAGATGTATTATAATTTGAAGCAAATGTATTTTGAGTCAAGCGGGGTCCACCATAAGTCTGAAACATATTAATTTTTATATAATTAAGATATTGAGAAAATTATTATCACTATGATTTTAAATTGAATCAACGTTTATTGAAAAAAATCAAATACTTTAATCTATATTTATATCCTTTATATAAATGGAGTCTGTATGTATGTAACTTATGATTTCGGTTTTTTTTTCTAATTTTTTAAAAAGAGCTCAAACACATATTTTATAATTGGGTCGGAGAGCAGATGGAATTGGACTGGATAGCTTTTAGAATTTTAGTTCGAATAATTTATACTAAATTTATTCTCTCAATGTATGAAAAATTATATTTCATTTTATTTAAAAGTCGGGTTAATTTATATGATTAAGAGAAAAGATGTTTTATTGTTTTTTTGGTGATGTTTTTAATTATAGGCAAAAAAAGGTACTTAAAATTTAGGTATATAAATATTTTTAGAATATGGTGACTCTGAGAGACTCATGGAGCTCCACCTTATAGGGGTGAATAACTGTTTAGCTTGCACTTTTAATGACGTCATTAATAGTGCAACCTAGGGCTTTTTGGAATAATTAAGGTAACGGCAGCAGTAGTTGACCATTTCGACATAATACTTTACTTAATAAAGATCCAAATGGAAGAATTCCCTTAAAAAAATTCTGTGTGCAGGTGCTGCTGTCAAATGCCTAATGGTGGCTGCTCCTTACTTGTTTTTTTGTGAATTGCAATTGCTGGCACTTCTTATATGGTTAGTCTGTGGCGTTCCCTGGATTAGTTGTTTTCTTGTCTGTTTCCTTAAGAGCAATTGACTTATTTAATTTAAGAAAATAACCTCCCACATAAGATATTTGATAAGTTATTAATTTCATTTATTCTCATAATGTTTTATATGCCATATATCATTGTTTCTGGTCTGTCAAAACCTTTTTGGGTACATTTCGGGGGGTGGTCAACTACTAAATGTAGTTATCATGATTTACCTAGAGATTGACCGGGGGTGGTCAATTTCTGAATATTATTTTTAACATGTCAATTTGTTTTTTATTTGACCTTTTGAATTTTTTGAAATAAAAAGATTGATTCTAAAATATTCCTTTTGTAATATATTATTTTTCTCGTCCTTTTTCCATCTGGTCAACTACTGACTCAATAGCATGGTCAACTACTGAATTTTTTTTATTCACTGATGGTCAATTACTAGGTCACACAAACATGTTTGTTTTTTCTTTTCTCTAATCTCAGTGGTTTAATATTTTGGAACGGATTTATTTTTACCTTAAAAGAGAAGTGTTACTAAGTTTCTTCAAACTTACCCCTCTGAGTTTTGGAACAAGTTAAGCCTCTCACATACTAAAACTATTGAGCAGCACTCTTAAACGGTCAACTACTGCTGCCGTTACCTTAACTTGTATTTATCGGCAAGAAGGGATGAGAAGGGGTGAAAAATAAAATGTCCTAAATGACCGAGATGTCGAATCCATAGTTTTCGGGGTAGGCTAGGCTGATTGGTGACATTTAACAGCATTTTAAAAGAATATTTTTAGACAGGAGGTGTGGAGGGGTCCAGGGGCGGGGATAGGATTGGTGGGAAGGAGGTGAGGAGGAGGACAGGGAGATCAGGGGGCGAAGTCAGTCTGGGATCTTATATTTTGAGTCTTAAATAAAGAAATCATATAAATATTAAAATAAGTATTCAGATTGAGTACCTTTTTTACTGATGAAATATTAGATTTAACTGTTTTAATAGGAGATGATGTTTTCTGGGAAAAATGAAATTTAAAATTTTTTAAAATAGATAAAAAATAAATAAGTAAATAAATTTAGTTAAATATTTACTTTTTTGGGACTCTGATTAACATTACTATCCTCACTCCAAGAATCTTCAAGAGCCATTTGAATAACATCTCGGGGTTTACTCTGAACCTTGAAGAAACCATAATATTTTAATTAAATTATTTGCCCACTTACAGTTAATTATGTATTCTTTAAATAATGAAATTCGAGTTTAATGTAATCTTCAAAAAATATACCTACTGATTGTTTGCGTAGTTTAGGAGGAGAGCATTGGTTCGATGATTTCGCTTCTTGTTTCTTAAAATACGACAAAAATTAAATTCATGAATTGATTAATTAAAACTTAAATATTTTCTAATATATAGGTAATACTTTTATTTTTTTATTTGAAATGTAATTTATAATATATCCAAATGCCTCCCACTCAATCGCGAACCCAAAGTTCGAAAATGATTTTTTTTTCTTCACTCCAGAGCGCAACCACAATGAGGCCGCGTCGCAAGACAATTATAAATTAAATTAAATTAGAAAAGGAAGAAATGATTTTTATATTATAGACAAAAGGATCAGCCGGGATTTGAACCCGGATCTCGCATGTGCGCTGCGACGCCTTTTATAAGACCCTTAGCTCATTTCCTCTCGGCCACTGATCCCCGAACTCAAGCTAATACCTAATATCAGTGGCCGAGAGGATAAGATCTAAGACTCGTTTGGCTATAGTTTAATTAGTCAAGTCAACTACAGAGCTGCGAAAAATAAACGAGGAAGAGATTAAATAAAAAATGAAATTCCAAATTCATATAGACATTAGGTATTAGCTTGAGTTCGGGGATCAGCGCCGAGAGGATAAGAGCTCTTATAAAGGCGTCGCAGCGCACATGCGAAGATCCAGGTTTCGAATCCCAGCTGATCCTTTTGTCTATAATATAAAAATCGAAAGTTTTTTTGCCGAGAGTAGCAGAATTTTTATATATTGAAGGAGACAAAAAAGAGTGTGCTTCTGTTGGAATTATAAATTTTATTTATTTATAACGAGACTATAGTTCGAGGGCTTTGCCCCTTCATCAGTCTATTACAATGGATTCACAGGAATTAATTTATGAATTTATTTATTTATAACGAAACTATAGTTTCGTTATAAATAAATAAAATTTATAATTCCAGCAGAAGACACACTCTTTTATTGTCTCCTTCACTATAAAAATCTTTTCTTCGTTCTCTAATTTAATGTATTATAATTTATAATATTTGTGTATAAATGATTTATTGTATCTATTAATTATTTCTTACCCGTTTTTTGAATTCTGATTCGAGAACAAAATTTTTATGATTCATTTGGGCATATTTTTCGTTTATATCTCTAATTTCTTTCCGAAGTTCAGTTAGCTGTGAATCTTTAGCTTTAAGTGTGTTCAAGAAATTTCTCGTAATTCTGCTAATAGTTGATCCATTTCCTGTATAAAAAAACATTTTAAAATTTTAATGATTATTATTTTTGATTAATTTTAGGTCTAGACAACATCAAATTATTATTTAGGATGGTGATGCTAAATAGAGAAAATAAATAAATCTGTATTATAAATTTAAAAGAAGCTGGAAATTCTAAATTAATAGGTATATTTGAACGTTGTTTTTGTTCATAAAATATATTAAAAATAATATAAATAATAATAGGAATAGAGGCGATGACGTGCTAATAAATGGGGTGATCATACTAACAACAAATCGTCAAATCAGAATCGAATCCCGGTCAGGTCAGAAATTTTTTATTGTAAAGAAAATTCATCATTATATGCAGTAGGAAGGCAACGAGAAGCCATCCCAAGCACTACAGTTTATGGTCAAATATTGTAATCGAGCATGAAAAAGTAGTTTTTTCCTTCTTTTTTTCGAAATATCTCAAAAACGGCTAAAACTATTTTGATTAAAAAAATTGAGCAAAACCATGGCATTTCGTTCTACAAAAAAGCTCTAATAAGTGAACATCGAAAAATTATTTTTTTGAGATAATAATTGTTTTGTCAAAATGTCTGTGTCTGGTTGTCTGGTTGTTAGTCTTTTTTTTTTTAATGCAATCGAATGCAAGAAGGGGTGCACCAATAAAGATGCATCTCGAAAGACCCTTGCATTACCGAAGAGAAGGGAAAGTTGATTAAGTGAGAGTGTGTAGACGTAGGTGTCTATGCACTCCGGTTTTGAAGGTTTGAAGATTATAGGTGCTGGGAAAGATGGAGGCTGGGGAGGAGAGTTCCAGTTCCTTGAAGTCATGGGGATATATGTATTGAGCGAATGAAGTGCCAAACCCTGCAGACAAACTTGACTGACATGCAACATATTAAGGTAAGTATTATAGCTTAAGGGTTTGGCTACTGGCCCGGCAAGCTTAGTTAGCGCTTGGTTCGATTCCTAAGGTGACGAACCTCTCTGATATGCAATGTAAAAATATTTCTCCAATATCTATGATGTCCTTAAAAGTTAAATTCATTTAATAATATTATATACTGGGTTGATTTTTGAAATAATTTCCATCTTTTTTCAAAAAAAGACACTCAAAAAGATACTTAAATCTTTGTTTTCACTGTAAAATCCATGGGTCCCTCACTGAAAACTTTTTTCAGTTTAGCAGGAATTTTCACTATTCCCTTTGAGTTGAAGGGAGTGAAAAATCTTTAGCTATAATACATTATATATGTTGCATGTCAGAGAGAGGATTTGTCTTAAGGGTTTGGCTACTGGCCCGGCAAGCTTAGTTAGCGCTTGGGTTCGATTCCTAAGGGGACGAACCTCTCTGATATGCAATGTAAAAATATTTCTCTAATATCTATGATGTCTTTAAAAGTTAAATTCATTTAATATATAATTTAAATCTAAATTAATAAAATTATTGTAAAATTATTACCCTACGCATAGTTTCTTCTTGCACACTATATGCCGTTCGAAGTTCGTCTAATTCTTGTCGAACTGAATCCCTCTCATTTTTATAATTGTCCACACTTTCAACTAATTCACGAGACTGTATTCTCAAATTTTCAATTTCTTGATTAGAGCGTTTTTCTTCTGCTTTACTTGATGCTTCTAATTGATCAATTCTCAGGTATAATTCATCCTAAAACCATTTCAAAGTATCAAAAAAATAAAATTTTATATAATGATTTAATACTTTACCAATTTATTTTTTTAAGTAAAATGTTTGGTTTCATTTTAGGATATTTTCAAAATATGTAATCTATTGAAGTGAATTTTAGTTTAAAATAAAAAAAAAAAATATTTACTTGTTGAGAACTCCATTCTTTTTGTCATCTTCATGAATTTGTTCTTCATTATTTAATTTTTCCGTAATAAGAACAAGACTATTTTCCAAATTGGAATTAATCTCAGAAATCTTTTTAATTTGTAGATGATAGATTTGTACATTTTTCTTCGAGATTTCCTATTTCACAAACTTGAGAATTTAACTGTAAACAATAAAAAAAAATATATAAATATATAGGACGTAGAGAGAGTTTAATTATATTATTACTAGCTGATGACCGGGCCTTAATATATATGTAGGTTTGAAATCTTAACAAGAAATTTTTTAATTACGCTCATTTGTAAGCCCTTTCCGTCCCGACAAACGAACCCTTGCAAAGGTTTACCACCCTTAACGAAATAATTTCAACGAGGGCCCTATCCCCTAGCTGCATTTTGCACTAGCGACTAGCACTTGCAAAAGGACTGGCAAACAGTCAATAAACGGACAGCAGTCAGACACGAGATTCAAACGATACGCCATAGATTCAACCCCTTAACGAATAACGAACTCTCTCAAACGAATTACGATATTACAATTACGCCTTTTATAATAATTAACGCCCTTCGAATAAAAGTTGTCATTCACCTGTATATAGAATACTATACCTGTGAATAAATATTTTATCTTAAGTGAACCTTTTATTTGATAAACCCCTAGACACATAATGCAACAAGCCACACGGAACCCACACGATAGGGATTAGTGAAGAGTACAGATCCCACATATATATATAGAATCGGTTTCTCGAAAACGGCTCGTACGATTGGGATGAAAATCTCGGGTTAGGGAGAGAGGAGAGGGTTCAGGAAGCGAGAATAGAGGTGGTGAAGTGGAGAGTGAATGAAGGTGGGGGAGAGGACTTAGGGGTTCATAGATCTATATATTATTTTATTAACTTATTTTAAAAACCAGCTCCAAAAACGTTATCGAGGAAGTCTGACTCCAATCTATTAAGGCGTCCAAAATATCAGGATGTCTGAATGAAACGGTTTGGTCAAACAAGTTTCTGGGAACGGAAGCAACCCAAAAACAAGAGAAATATTGGAAGTTTGATGAGATGAAATTGCTACGCAGAATTGCGGGTAAAACAAGGATGGACAGGGTAAAAAATGAAGATATTAGGGAAAAGTGGAATATACAAAAAGTCAGCGTATGGGTCCAAAGGAGAAAATCAGAATGGAGTGCACGCGTATTGCGAATGAATGAAGACCGGCTGGTGAGGAAGACAACAACCCTACCGGGAAAAGAAGACGGGTCCTTCCAAGAAAATGATGGAAAGACGCTCTGGAGTAAACAGGCTTTTAGCCTAACAATAAGAAGAAGAGGATTTTAAAAACACAATTATAAAATTATTAAGATATCCAGTTAAATTGACTTTTGTTAAATTATTTTCAAAATTTCCAATTCATAATATAATTACAATTATTTTTTAAATATAATTAAAAAAAAAATTAATTTAAAATTCCAAAGTTCGAATTTTTACTACATTTACCAGAGCAAAATACATCTTTGGCTGAGTGATCTGTCTTATCTTAGGTTTTAATCTGACAAATTTTAGAGGCCTTAATTATTATTTAATTTTGGTTTTTATTCAGCTTTTCTGGTATATTATCAAACGGTCTTAATAAGTATGTTCATATTAATAAGATTTTGCTTTATCCTCAGAGGAAGTTTTTACTTTATTTAATAAGGTGGCCGTCCCCGTAATTCAACACACTGATGAAAACAAACCTTTTCCTCTAGGGAATGTATTTGTTGACCTCTTGTATGAAATTGAGCTTCTATTTCTTTGATTTCTAATTCTTTGTTTTTCAGTATTATATCCTTCTCAGCAATTGAAGCTTCCAGATCCTTAAAATTTGATTTTAATTGTTCTTTTTCAATCAAATATTGATCTCTAAAAAACCAAAGAGAGCATAATAATATTAGATCATAATAGTAATAAATTTATTTTTAATGGGCATATTAAATGTCTTATTATATCTTCTTAATCTCGTATTTTAGGGTCTATGACTTATTTTCTTATATTAGTATATAAAAAAATCCAAATTTAAAGCCCAAACAAAAATAATATTTAATAATCAAAATCTTATTTGTAATTAAAATGATGTTCTTTTACTTGTTTCGAATTAACTCTATTTCCAATTGATTGCGTTGGTCATTAGTAGAAGTCCATTTTACTTCCATTTCTCGATGTAATGTTTCAAGAATTTGAACCTGTCCTTGTAATGATGCTTCATTACTTCTTATTGAACTTATTATTTCTTCACGTTTTAATATATCTTGACGTAATGTTTCCAAATCCGATAATGATGATTCAATTTTCAAATTTAATGTCTGAATAAAAATGAATCTCAATGAAATGAATAAAAATATAAATCATGGATCTTACCTTAATTTCTCCTTTAAATAGTTCATTTTCTTTAAATAATTTTTTATTCAATTCCTCCAAATTTTTCATTTTTTCTAATTCTTCTAAAAATATTTTATTCTCTTTTTGAAAAATATTAATTTCTGTATTTAATGAAACCAATTTCTGAAAGTGAAATGTATTTTTATTTTTATATACTGACTAACGAATGCAAGAAAAGACACATCAAGAAGATGCAGCCCCTAAAGACAGAGGTTGGGGCTTTGGTGGACAGACTAATAATATCTAAAAGACTTTCCGATAAAGATTATTATTATTGTCATTCGAAAGATAAGTTCTGGTTGTTATTACCTAAACTAGAAATTTTAATGAAATATTTTTATTATAACTCATAACACTTCGAAGTCAAATTCTAGAATCTTTTTTAAATCATTATCAAGACATTCCACTAATTCTTTGGACTTGAAAACAACTCTAGAATTAAGTGTCTAATGTTGTCCATTATGATAAGAATATCTCATTTAATGTATAAACGAGGATCTAGGTGGTTTCAGCCGAAATTTCGCTTTTGATAAACAACTTGAACAGTGAAGCATCAAATCTTTAATAATTGACTTGCTTATGGCGAAGATACATAGAATACAATTTTAGTAAATTATTAAGAATTTAAATCAGTGAATTATAAACAAAAATCTTAATTACAACTTTTACAAGAAAAACTTTATTAATATGCGCAAACAGGATTTAGTATCAAGTGAAGCTTTTGTTCTTCTAACCCCTTTTCTAATAATTATTATATTACTTAGTAAAAGGCCCAGCGAGTTTGTTTTTAATAATATAATTTTTATAGAAACATTTATCTCAAAAAATCTTTCATGCGGTTTCACTTTTTTTTCTAAGTTAGCTACTCTTTAGCACCAAATAAAGAAAAAACATTAAGGACGTTCCCTAATATAGCTCAGATGCCGTTCGCTCTTTTCCCTACTCTCACATGGGCAGAAAGGCAAAAATATTTTCACTGCGTCGTTTCTTGGATCTGGCAACATTGCATTCTTCCCGACGCTAAAAGACAAAGAATAAAAAAAAGCACTAAATGAAACAGCTCAATGCGAAATTACAGATGGGAACAGTATAGTTACGTTGAGAGAATTAGCTAAAAATCTCAAATGCACCAGCTGCAGAAGTTTTTTAGAAATGGAAAAATTGAGTGATTTTAGTGCGACGTTGCCAAGTCGCCATCTCTCACTTGCCAA
This sequence comes from Forficula auricularia, assembly GCA_024734495.1. NCBI lineage: Eukaryota > Metazoa > Arthropoda > Insecta > Dermaptera > Forficulidae > Forficula > Forficula auricularia. The sequence continues at coordinate 24,752,077 of JALMQS010000030.1, read as the reverse complement.
GCCATGAGAGAAAAGAATGAAAAACATCAAGAGTACCTAACTTTTAACATTTTTCATACAAAACGAATACCGCTTGATACAATTATTTAAACAGGAAAATATTTGTTATATCTTCAGTTAATGATTCTCAGTTTTTCAAAATAATATCAAGAAAATTACGATTGTTATTTAATGAAACAGTCGCTTTAACATCAATCGGGATAGGGTTCGCGTGTTAAATATGCAAATTTCAATGGTCAATATTTATAAATTTAGTGCCGCAAGGACTATTGAAAAAAATTTCTACGTATAAAGGACACTTATAAATATGTGTATTCAAAGTTTTAAAAGGATTTCAAGAAAATCGATTTATTAGGGAACGTCCTTAAGTTGCATCTCTGGGGATCAATTAACTGATTTAAAAAGTTATTCCGGATTTTTTTAATTTGATTTGTTTCGGATACTATAGTGATATAGTCCATCTAGCCAATGAGTATGTAGTATGATAATTTTATCATTTGTTAATAGAGTTAATGGAGGAGCTGCATCTTAACCGGTAGCAATGTCTGAACTTTGGCCTACTGTTCCAACAACGATGCCAAAGCACTGACTAACGAGAGCGGTTCCCTGACTCTCCGAAAAGTTAATTTAATTTTTAAAGTAAATAGTAGAGTACATTTTGATACAATTCCCGTTCTTCTTGTCGTTGTTTAGTATGAAGACCAGCCTCTTCAATCAGCTGGGCTGTTTTTGCCTCCAGATGTCCTTTTAACTTATCATAATCTTCTTTCAAAGTATTCAATTTGTTTTTTTCTTCAATCCATAATTTTTTTACATCTTCCACTAAATTATCAATATATAATTATTTTTGCATTTTTAATTAGCTAGTGATATGTTAATTTTAAACATTTACCTTTTGCAATTAAATTTTTATTAGAATTTTTCAAAATTTGAAATTCTTCTAGCTCATTGTTGAGATGTTCCATCCTGTTGTTTTGTTCGTTAATAAGAATAATAAGCTCATCTCGAGAATGTAGACATGATTCAAGGGTTGTTGTAAGTTCTCCGATATGTTGTTGAATTACAGAAGTAATTTCTTGAGATGAATCAACTCTAAAATCAAAATATAATGAGATTTTGGAGAGATAGATAGATTTTTAAAGATGCTTAGAGATTGGAGATTCCCATAAAGCATAAGAAATTACTTATAACTAAGTAAGTGTTCACATATCTCTTTGATTTGTAAACAGAACAAATACAGATAGTCCAGTCAACGAATGGCTTATAGAAAACATTTTATAGGAGAGAATTTTTTTCTTATGGAATGTGTTTGGGCTAGTTAGGAGGTAAAAATACTAAAAGACCCCAAGAGTCCTAGCTACCGGGCTTAGGGGTGGAAATGTCCCGGTTTTTTGCTTATATCTCTAAAACGGTGGTTCGTAGGGAAAAAGTTACTCTTAGCAAAATAAAAGCTTATAATATTTACTACAAGATTGCTTCTATTTAATTTTTCTCTATTCCTTGTGGTTTTTGAGATATTCGCACGCGAATATCGTTTATGTATGAACAAAATAAAATTTCCTATATTTTTCGTCAAACTTTTGTCTCTATCATCTCAGCCTTTCGTTTTACAGTAAAAGTCCTCAGAAAAGAAGTTGTAGAGCATTCAATTTCCTTTAAAATGATATATACATTTATGATTTTATCTTCAAATCGTCTGGAGTTATAGCAATTTAAAAATTTCAGGTCGATTTATACATTTTGTTAGAAAACCCCGCAATAGCCCAGTATATAGGGGGGTTTCAGCTTACATTAATTGCGGGAAAATATTTTTTTCTAGGATCGTTTGGTATGGTGTGGGTATGCCAAATCTAAGTTTGCGACCTCGAAAGTGTGGGGGACAACTTTTGGTGGCCGAAAAACCTCGAAATTTTCGGACTTTAACCCAAAAACTCGCACTTTTTTTCGATTTTTTCCCATTTCGACCATGATGGAGCACGTTTTCGACAAATACCATTCTATATATTATAAACATGGAATACAGATACCATAATTAGAAATGTGCTTGATTAATTATATGTCCGGGTTAGCGCGAACGCAGACCCGACTACCAAAAATTACGCGCCCGAGTTGCCCACATTTGGGGCAATCGCACGGGTCAACCCGTCCTTAGTGCAATGGACAGGTCTCGCCATGAGGAAACCACCTTCATGATCATGGTAATCCCTGCGCCAGGTAAGTATGCTTTCATATCGGATCTTTTCTCTTTTAATGTACCAATTGTAAATAATTTACACTCCAAGCCATCTAATTTATTCAATAATTATTTACAAATTTATTCTCAATTTTTTAATAATAAAATTATAACCACTATAATAAGATAAAATCTATTAATAGTTTAAACACTTTAGATTTTGTTATTTCTTTTTGTAATTTTAGTAAAAAACATTAATAATTATAAAAATAATACTCTCGCTTTCTGCGCTACTGCCATCTAGAGAATATTTCTTCAACTTATTTCAGCTTTACCAAACACCCGCCATGTCTATCAAGAAAGATATTGATTTAGTTGACACGCTAATTGATAATAGGCTTAGCCAGGGGATTCAATCCCCCATTAAGTGAAAAATAAATAAATAAAAGAATTACATTTAAATATTATAAATATATTTAAAATCCGTATTTTGGTATTAGAGTGAGATCCTATCCTAATATGTTTTCTATTCTAAAGCTTATTTTTATACATAATAATTATCTTATTATATTAAACGAACAATTCTTATATATATATAGAATCGGTTTCTCAAAAACGGCTCTTACGATTTCGATGAAATTCGAGCGTTAGGGGCTTTATGAGTTGACATATTTCGATCTGTCATGGTCACATCTTCGGTTAACTTTAATTTTTGATAGGTATTTTGCTAATTCAAATAATTATTCACAGGTGGTTGTTTCAGTAAAAATTTATAAATACTTTTTTTCAATTTCCTTTTAATAATTAATAGCTGCAAGGCCCTTCGGCGGTCTTCTTGCTAGCCAGAGGGTTCGCTCCCCAGGACCCCACCCACTACCCCAATGTACAGACAAAACCTTAATTTTATATATATAGATAATTTCATTTAAATTGGTAACCATGACGACTGTTTTTGTTGGGGACGGACATACATACGTACATAGATACATACAGAGGCAGGCACAAATGCGCTTTAGTAGAGGAATAGGAGAGAGAAATATAAATTAATTCTCCCTCTTGTACAATAATCATTCTTTCTTTGAATTTATAATTTAGCAGAAATTCCTGCAGATTATTAAGTGTTAGTAATTTTTATTAGCCCTAATTCCTGACGAGTTGTACTTTTCTGTGAAACGAGAGATGTTCTGGAAATTGCACTTTGGAATAATAACGACCTGATCAAGACCATCAGATAGATGCAATTTTTCAAGTTAAGACGGATAACAAAAGAAAAGAAAGATAAACAAAAATAAAAAAGGGATATTCTTTTAATATCTCGGCTCGAGGCTAAGTGGCAATAGCGGCCTCAAAGAAGAAGCCATTTAGGCATGCAGAATAAATGAAGCTTGACTAAAGAGGAGGAATTTTCGAGTTTTTTGTTGCTTAAATTTGTATATCAGCTGCACTTCTGAAACCGGTCTCTATTTAGCTAAGACTTCTACCTTAAATGTGAGACGATCTAACGACCATGAATTATGACGAGATGGTCCCCGAGAGTGACTTGTATACAGTGGTGTTGTGCTAATTTTTTTTTACCGGAACGCGTATATATAATTATATAGACAGGGCCGATCCTGGGTAGGCGGCCGCTCTGTGCGGTCTCATGTCCCAAATTTAACGACGGGGGGGGGGTGATTTTCCATGATAATCATGGCGGCGACGTTTTTTTTTTTTAGGTCTCATGTTCCAAATTTGACGACGACGGGGGGGGGGGATCTTATGTTTTTAATCTTTTGGTCAAACTGTCATACAATTTTTACTCAACTAGATATTATATAATAATCGACAAACAATAGATAGGCTCTTCTTTTATACTATATATACTTAAAAAAAAAACGTTCCGGACTCCGGTTCACGGTTCGGAAAAATCAAGCCGGTTCGTTCGGTTCGGGTTCGGTTCAAACCCTTGTTTATAATAATACATATAAAAATTCGTCAAAAATTAGAAAAAAAAATCAGCAATTCTTTTTAATTTTTTTTTCAATACGTCAGCCAATTCTCGTTATCAGAAATCATCTTTAGTTCCGGAACGCGTTCCTGTCCAAAAAGGAAGTACCGGAACGCGTTCCTTTCCAAAAGGAAGTACCGGAACGACGTTCCGGAGCGTTCCGACTCGACAACACCACTGCTTGTATACCCAACTGAACGTTCATATATATTTATACTTAGCAGCGGCTAAACTCATCCAATGCCCATTTTATGCAAACAGCGACAAGAACTCGAATGAATATATAATAATTAAGTACAAATAAAAAATAAAGTAATTTTCTTTAGTTTATAATTAATTATAATAAATTAAGAAAATAAAAATTACCTTGAAGCTAATAATTCACGATTTTCTAGATTCGTTTGTTAAGTATTGTGATAACCTTTCACAATTCATTTGAACATCAAGTAAATTTTCTCTCTGTTTTTGTTGAATAGCTTCAGATATTTCCAATTTTTTCTTCATATCAGCTAATTCAAATTCTTTCATTATTTTCCATTCTGTTAAAAAATCTGTTTCTTGTTTTAATTGCATCTGAAATTGGAAACAATGAATTAATTATTTATTCTTTATATATTTAAATACATATTATATAAATAATATTAAATTAAACTTAAGTTATGAATTTAAGATATAAATTTGTTATCAGGATAACAAAGAAAATATGTCCTTTTTTATATTATCTAAAAGGAAACCGATTCTATATGAGTTTAAATAATTAGCCTTCATAATATTATAATAATAATCCGGTACTTTACTACATATAATAAAATATTTTTTATTTGACCATACATAAAATTTGACCCTCTCCAAAATAATCATTATTATTTTTATTTTACTAAGATTTTTGATTTGCGGAAAAATGACTATAGATATCTTCTCAATTTCATGTTCGTATTTTATTTAGTTTACGAGCTATTATACAATCCGACGGGCATTAGGCCCGTTTACACGTACCCTCCTGGCGCAACACGCGCCAAAACCCTCCGTGTAAATACAATATACTCGTACAAAGTATTTTTCACCCAGGCGGAAACTCGCCGCTCCAGCGCTCTGACTAGTTAATAATTAATTGTTTTTTTACTTTCACATTTATATTCTATAGAATATAATGAGGAAGTATTGCGATGGCCTGTCTGGGTCCTGACTCTTTGAGAGCTTGTATCTCAGAGATGAAAAATTTAATTTTAAAACCCACTGATTATTCATTCCAAATATTATATTATATTAAAATTAGGAAATTTATAATTTAATTAATTAGAGACATTTTCTATTAAGATGCTCTGTCTAGTCAGTCGAACACTTTTGCAGTTAGCGGACATGAGTTCAAGAAAAAAGAGCGCTATTGCTTGTGTATGTATTATGTGAAAAGGATGAGAACCCCGCGAATAATATTGGTTAACAGTGGAGAATAAATAGAGAACGCTTTGGCCATATTCCTCTATTGGGGGAGCTCAGAGAAAATAACCGAGAAGATTATAGAAATTACTTAAGAATGGACGACAAAACGTCACAGGTTATTTTAAATTTAGTTCGTCCTTATATCACAAAAAAAGATACAATTATGAGAACTATTATGAGCTGATCCTCTCCGATATTTAGCAACTGGACGATCACTTCGAGATCGCCTCTCGCTTGATCAACTTCCTCTTCTCTTCGGTAATGCAAGGGTCTTTCGAGATCTATAGGGGCTGCATTTTACTGGTGCGCCCCTTCTTGCATTAAAATAAAAAAATAAATAAAAAATAAAGATCTAAAATTTTCATCATTCGCACTGAGAGATCTGGAGCGTTAGATTGGAGTGTGAACATGCGGGTGCAGGTCCGAGCCTGCACTCCTGGCATCTCGGCGGCCAGCGTTCACACATACAGGATTGGAGCGCCCGACTGGAGCGTTCGTTCCAAAACTGTAGGAAAAACTATGTGTGTAAACGGGCCTATTGTAACTATAGGGTCCCGTTTTTTCTCTTTAAACGGAACCGCAAAAATATAAAAGAAAATTTCTATACGTTAAGGTAAGTTGTTTCGCGTCGAATGCAAGAAGTGGCGCACCAGTAAAGATGTCGCCCCTATGGATATCGAAAGACCCTTGCATTACCGAAGAGAATGACAAATTGTTTGACAAATCTGGCAACAGTGTCCGAGCTTGTATATATTTTATCATAGAAATGTCAGATAAAGTACATTATAAAGGAAGATTTATTAAACAAAAATTCTTAATAAACGATTAAAAGCTGTTGCGACAATGGCTGAAGCGAAAAAACGTCAAAAAAATTACTAAAGTTAACCCACTTTTTAGGTTAAATAAATGCGTTGTTGCCAGCTTGTTTTTAGTGTAAATTTTTCATTATTTATTCATTATTATCTCAGAAACTGTGTTGTAACTACAAATTAAAATTTTCTTAAAAAAGTATTAGTTATTGTTTAATGTTGGTTTAATTTTTTATAACAATGGTAAGAAGAGTTTCTTAATTATAATTAAATAAGTATGACAGCGAGCTAACCAGGGGACCCGGGTTCGAATCCGACTCGAGGCATCCAGCTAAAATCTTACCCCGGGAGTAGAGACAAATTTGAAAAATAAATATATAGTATCGTAAAGTAGCTTTTGGCTAAAAAGGCCGAAAAGCCCCCCAAAAAAAAATAAGTATGTAAACTTTCCGATATCCCGTATAGTGAAATGTGTATAAGAGTTTGAAAAAAATATATCTTTGGAATTTAATATCTCCGGAACTATATTGTTCATAAATTTTGCTTTGCCACCAATGCAGAAGTATTTAAATAATAATCTATCTAAATTTCAAAAAAATCCTAAGAAAACACAAATGGTGAAACAACCAAATAACTACCTTAAATAAAACACCAAAAAGTAAACTAATATAAGACAGACAGAGCTTCGAAGTGAAGTAATACTATAGTATATTGTATTTAAAAATAAAGAAATGCAAAATGTGGGAGAATGAGTAATAGAATTGTATACTTGCCGGCAACATTTCAGTTGATAAAGGAAAATCTGAATATTGTTCTTCTTCAAATTGGTTATAATCCATCTCTAGAGCTGGGGAGGGAGATCGTTCCATAATTGTCTATTTAATAAATTAAATATAATAAGTTAATAATTTCTAATAAATTGGAAGAGATTAACCGATATTATCGTTTCTTTTTATTCACCCAATAACATAAACGAAAAATGTATGATTAAATTAATTATATTTCGCGTTATATTTAATCAAAATTTTCACCAGATGGCAGTAATGATTATCATTGTTGGTAATGGATTTGAAAAATATTTTCTTTTTCTATATTAAAAATAAATGTAATTTAATAAAAAAATATTTTAATATTAATTAAGACTGATTGGCCAATTTTTAATTGAGCTTATTGTATATCCGAATTTGATTTAGACAAAACAATAATTTGAGATAGAGGAAAACATTTTTACAGGAAGACCCGCTTATACAATACACAAATATTAATAAATTCAATAAATAGAATACTTACCAAGAGAGTATATTAAACATATAAGTGAAGGCTGACTCTCCTATCATAGAAAGATGAGAGTAAAATTTCAGAAGTTGAGTTGGAGTCAAAAATATCTATAAGGGCCTAGAACAATAATTGAAGAGTGGATCGTGGGAAGGAGTTTCCATCTCTATAAGTAATACTGATAAATGAATTGGGCGATTATTGGATTTATTTCTAATTTTTTTCCTAAGAGGTCTCGTATTTTCGAAAATCGCGTGTTTCACATTAGAAGAGAGTATTTGAGCTCATCTCATCAGAACGAATCCCATGGTAGTATCTAGATAAAAAGAGAAAGTACAGAGGCATTTCTACGAAGAAATCGAAAGAACTAGATTATTTATTTTTTTTAATGAAAATGATGAGAGAAGGAGTTACACCTAAAAGGTGCATCCCCTAAAGGCCTGGGTTGGCCCCTCCATCGTGAAAAGAAAAAGAAGAGGGAATTTTATGAGCTGGGCAGGAATCGAATATCTGTGGATACGGGTCTTAAACAGCTGAAGATTATAAGTCGTGAGGAAGAGGGTGGCCGGGAGCGAGTTCGTCTCTGGAGGTCATAGGGATAAAAGAGTTGGCGAAAGCGCTTGTTCGATTTCTATCCAATTTGACAGCGAAGGGGTGCTGAGCGTTCGAAAACCGCGTGTTTCTCGTAAAGAGGGCTTTAGGGGGGATAATTGATTTCAGCTCGACTGAACAGACACCATGATAGTATCTGTAGTACAGGGAAAGGGAAAAGATAATTCTGAATCTCCCATTAGTTTTATTACTCGCTCGCTTTTGAAATTGATCTAGGGTGCCAAGATAATGCTACAAACCACTTTCCTTAGTCGCCAGCCATATTAGAGAAAAAAAAATCGTGTTTAAGCTTTAAATAGTGTAAGAAGTTAAATAGGTGTAAAATAGGATCTAGTCTTGAATAAAAAAGACAAGATTACATGCTGTAGATTTTGTTAGAAACTTTATTTGATAATCCCAAGAGGTCAAATCCTTAAAATTGTTATTTGAAGACAAAACTTCAAGCAATCTGCAAACTTTAGTCCTAAGATTTCAATCAAGGCACTTAGATATTAGTCAGCAGTGTGTCTTGTATGCTCTTTGTTGGACTTACGCGGAGAGTGCTGAAGTCTTTGCTCTTATAGGCTAAGGATTATGTTTATTTTGCAGCAGAAAAGTGTGCATTGAGCCAGCAAATGGAAAGTGCGAAGTAACGAGATCTCCACTTTTTAAGGGTGCATAACTCTAAATTTATCTGATGAAGAAGAGAATGATATTCCATCTACTACGGTTTGAATGAGAATTTTCAAACCACTTTCAGAGCCTCGTGTTAAGTAAAAAGGTAGGGAATTCGGCAAGAGGAATTTTAAGTTTTTTTTTTTTTATATTTCTTTAATTAAAAGTAGATAACTTACAAAAAATAATTTTATAATGGGTATAATTAACAGGTTTTTATTATTGTATATACAAATCAAAATTAGATATAAAAATTTATTGAATCACATTTAATAACATGGCCGCTTTCTGTAATTGTTTATTTTTTCACTTTTACAAGCAACAAGTGTTAATAGTATCATCCACATCATCCACAATGTTCAAACATAAGAGTCTATATTTATTTTTCGTCAAATCGTTGCCTTATGTTACAGAAAAATCATACCTATATGTAACCGGTTTTCAAAAATATTATCAAAAAGCTTCGGCAGAAATTGCAAATTTTATTGTCTTTGAATAAGTGATATTTACACAATATTTTAAACTTGGAATTTATTGATTATAGATCATATTTAATAAAAATTGAATTTATCACAAAGTTTATAATAAATCGTCTATTTAGATATATTTTCATTTCAGGGGAGAGCTAAGGATCTTCAAGTTTTCAAGGAGCCATTCTATAATTTCATTCCAAAATTTTTTACTTTTTCATTTGGAAATGTTTAAATGAAGAGGCCTAAAAATTTTAATAGAAAGAATATTATATATTACAATTTATTTATAAATTACTTAACAATTAAATTCAAGCAAAAACTAGACATGCACAGATTATATTTCAATTTTTTAAAAAGAAATCTATAAAATACAATTTTCGAGAAAGATTTATAACTTCTATATAGAATGGTGTACCTAAACTATAGAAATTCCTATAGAAGCCAAAGCAAACGAAAAAATTGGGACAATTACAAATATGTTCCATACATCCAATTAAAATCTATTCTTTTATATTTTTCAAAATAAATGGATAACAAGTTTAAAATTGTACTTATTAGATATTTCCAAGTTTCTTCGATTGTAAATAAAAATGAATTTGGTCACTTCATCCTTAATAACAGGCTAAATTTCTAATTTAATTATGTAATTTATGAATTTTATATAATTTTAAAAATATGTATATTAGGATGGCCCTTATTTTGGGTATTTTCGAATTTTTACGCTCGCAGGGGCTCATATGGTTCGAAATAATAAAAAAAAAAATATCTTTCAAGTCTATCTCTATTTTAATCTGTGGCTCAGAGCGATGCAAGTTTCCCATCTAAATAACATGGGATTTTTGGCATTGAACGATCAATTTTTTATTCCGGCCAAAGTAAAATTTCAAAAAATTTAAAACTCTGTAGACTTTACCCTTATAATAGTAGCTATCCTTCAGAGTTTTAGTTATTATAATTTTGGAGTTACAGCTAGATAAAATACTGCCATATCTTAGGGTTAGTAAGTTATAGACTCCAAAATTATAATAGCTACAAATCTGTAAAAATTTTGAAGGGTAGCTACTATTATAAGGATAAAGTCTACAGAGTTTCAAATTTTTTAAACCATTGCTTTGGCCCGAATAAAAAAATTGATCGTTCAATGCCAAAAACCCCATGTCATTTAGATGGGAAACTTACATCGTTCTGAGGCACAGGTTAAAATTGAGATAGGGGGTTGAAACTAGGGGGATTTTTTTTTATTTATTTCGAACCATATGAGCCCCTGCGAGCAAAAAATTCAAAAATACCTAAAATAAGGGCCACCCTAATGTATATATATATATTAATAATAGATTAATAAAGAAGATGCAATCATAAGTATATAGTCTAGAGACCAAGTCTTGAGTTCAAATTAAAAAAGAGCATTGAGGAAATACAAAGCAGAAAGAGTTTTTGTTAATTAGCTATCTTTCGAAAGAAATAATTAACAAGATTGGTTCGATTTGTCTACAATTGTGAATGAATGTGTTGAATGTTTTTCAATCGCGTGCGTGGCGAAAATGAGGAATAAATTTTTTTTCATTTCATTATATTTTATATTTGTCGTAGTGGTTTATAAATATAATATAATATAAAGGGACACTTCTCCTTTTTAAACGGAACCCTAAAAAGGAAAAGGGCGGAAAGGTTTCTACGATAGGTCAAGTATTCAAAAGGACTAGCCAAAACCGAATCTTCTATTTATTATAATGCTCGAGTTGTTTCCATTTAAATGTTTTAATTAAATTATATTTACTTTATATAAAAAAAACTTATAAAATTAATTAAAATTTTAATCTATCCACACTCATATCAGAGTATTATAAATTGGTAGATACTTACAGAATTTGCCAGAGAAATAAAGTATGATGATGAAACTATTTAAATTTCTAATAGTTAAGACATACTATTTATTATTGAATAAAGAAATTGCAAACTATAGTGAATTTTTTTTCACAAGAGTAATACGGGTACAATTAAAATTTAGTCTAATTCCAGATCTCCCTTCATAGCAAAGATCTCATGCCAAGATAATTCACACTAAACAGTTAACAGTTAATTATATAAGAATAGTCCGTTTATTGTGGTCTCATTTATAATAACAAAAATATCATAACACATTTGGATTATACAAAAGATTTCAGAGGACTTAGATATTTAATATTGAATTTAAAAAATAAAAAATGGACAATTTTTCATAATACTAACTAAAACTTAATAACATATTTACTTTTTAATTAAATTATATTGGTAAAAGTTAATTCTAAATTGCATAATTTTTTAGTTGCCAATGCAAGAATATCATTTTCCGCAATCAGTAGCGTGGCTAGGGTAAACTGCGCCCGGGCATGGTATTTTTTTTCTCAATCATTAGAAAAATGATTTTTTAATAGAATTTTTTTTTTATGTAAAAACAAATTATAAAAATGAAGTGACATTTTAGTTTTCTGGCTTTAAATAAATGAGATTAAGGCAAAAATATTTTGTCAAGACTGGCGCCCGAGCATCGGAATTGCCGAGGGGTGAACCGCGATTGGAATTAGGTGTACACCGTCTTTGGAATTCATTAGATAATCTATTGTCATCTATTGTCTTCTACTTGGAAATGAAAGTGGAAGTGGAAGTAGGTGTACACGATTTCAGGTTGAGGTTCACCCCTCGGAAATCGCCCTTGCCCCTCCCTAGCTAGGCCACTATCATCAATGCATATCTGAAATAGCATCCAAATTTAATCATGCGTTCTCTATCTACAAAACCACATTCATCCATAAACATGCAATTAACTCTAAGTAATAAATTCTTGCTCGTTTGCCATTTTAATCACATCATACTACTCTAAGATTAGTTTTTTTTATTCTTTAAATAAATATACCTATATTTTGTATTATTCCCTATTGAGATGTTAATATTATAAAGTAAATTCCTGAACGAATTTTTTTTTAAATATTTTATGTCTTTTTTAAACTTTTAATCTTTTTTATCACTAATATTGACAAGCTTTTCCCTGTATCAGGGGTGCCCACGAGGGGGGGGTTAAGACGCAGAGCGCGTCATTGAAATTTCTGGGGCGAGGGTTGAAAATTGTTGAATTTTAGCATTATATTTTAAATATAAAAACGTTCAAGTCTTATAACTTCAACAGTTATAAAAAGCTCTTCTAAATATTTAGAAGTGAATAAAATGGGGGGGGGGGGGGGGCACCCCTACATATACTGACAATACCATTTCGGAGTATGGCTTTTGCATTTCTAGTTGACATAAAGAATCTTAGTATTTTCCTTAAGGCCACCCCAATCAATTCCACTGATGCAACACAACTGGAATTGGGAGGGCAGTAATCACATTATATCACTCATACATAAATATATTTAAGTTATTTCCGCTCTAGGCTTGAAAAAATTATATTGCGATTATATTAAGACTTGAAATTTATAGTTAGTAAAAAAAAAGATACATTTTTTTTGAGAATATACCTATATATAGAGGTTGGAATAAAATTCTTCGATGTCTTAATTGTAATTCACTAATATTTTATATGAATCCATAATTAAAGAATATATATCTATTAGATATATTTAACTTTTACTTTTCTTAATAATCTAATTAAGTTAATAATTTCAAATTAAGAATCAAAAATAATGAAAAACTTGATCTAAACCATATTAAAAGGTTTATATTATGTTTAAGCGATGAAAAATTATAATTGATTAGATTAATGTTTTAAGTAATCATATAGACATATAGGAGAGTAAACGAGAATGAAGAAGAAATACAATAAGTAAATTAATTATATTAGTTAAAAAGTTTCTATAAAATGTATGTATAATGTGAAAGATATATAATTCTATTTTTATTCCACACTAATAAAGAAGAAAATCAAAGAAAAATCAAATCACTATATGAAAGGAGAATCAATAAAAAATTGAATAAACAACTTATTAAATTTAAATGAAACACAAATAAACTTGAGGAAATCACTTGATATAGTATATAGTACAAATATAAAAATTAATCACTAATTCTTGTTTTAAGTTAATAGTCTGTGGTAATTTTTATATAATTCATCAGATCCCTATTTTATGCATCATTGAAAAGATAATGTTGAGGATTTCTATTAATTCTATTCTATTAATTTAAATAAGGGTTAGGCTAGTCTCAATTTTTTTTAATAGAGTTACATAATTGTATCACTAACCAGAACGAGCCACACACTGTGTAAAGGTAAAGCGAACCCGTAACAACACACCATTAAGGCGCAAGAGGTGTTCATACTTTTCTAATTTTATAAGGCGTGTTCTGAACAAAAATCTATTAAATATTCTTTATTTTAATATAATGTTTATATTAATCACATTCAATCATTTTATATTTATAAGAAACATTAAGAAAATATAGTTTTCAAGTTCTATTTTCATTTGATGGTATATATTTTAATCTCTTGATATGATTTATTTTGTTTCAATTAAACTCAAAATAAATTTATATTTAACATTTTATCTAATAAAAATTTATTAAATAATATAACAAATGTTTACTTTTTGAAGAAAATTATTATAATTATCGTATTTTTTTAAGTCACGATATAAATTATTAATTAAAGATTAAATATAATATCAAGCAGGAATGAAAAAAATTCAAAAACTGGTTAATTTTTTTATAAGTTCAATTCAACAACTTTGCTACTCTCCGTAAAAATGATTCAAATGGTTAATTTATATTTATTTGAGTATTAGAAATTATGATGAATTTGTAAGGATTTCTGAATTTTAAACTCAAATTATTGGATTTTTAAATATAATTTATTTAAATAGAAAAATAGAGTTTATTAAAAAAGAAATTAACTTAAAAAACCTTTTAAATAAATATAATTATTAAAAAAAATATTGTTGATTTAGAAATTTAAGGAATGTTAATATAAATAAAGCAGTGGTTCCCAAAGAGTGTGCTCGGTGACATTCCTAGGTGCGCTCTAGGAAGACATGTCTGGGGTTATTATTAAAATTATATTTTAGTTATATATTTAAAAACATTTTGGGTATAGTTTGCCTACGATTTTTCGACACACTTCAAAAAGTTTGAGACCCATTGATATAAAGAATTTCTTTTGCTAGAAAAATTAAAATTAGTTTACTATTTTCAAGTTTATTAATTATATTGAAATAAAATTCTTGTTTGATTTTTATGAATTAAAAAACGTATTATTTGGTTCATATTATTAAAAAAATATATTATATTTTTTATTTCAATAGCTAGTATTTTTCAAAGTTCAATTCATTTATTTATTTGATGATAGACAGGATGATATGCAAAGCAAAGTGCAATGTAAGCTTTCTAAATGTCTCTTTTAAATGAAAGCATCTAAATATGGAGCTATGTTTGGAATTGAGTGTTTTGTTTTGGTGTCTAGGAGTAGTAGGTGTGCCTTAAAAGTCCCACAGCCATACCCTCCCCTCGAGGAGGTCAGAATTTGAGGTCTTTTATAGCTTGAGGTAGGTCGGGAAGTTTCATATCCTTGATTTGTTGAGGAATATTCATGTTCTTCACTGCGGATACTGCTCTTGCAGGAGCAGCTATTATGCCAGCCTTAAATAAAAAATATAATTTAAGAAATAATTTAATCAAAGATTAAGTATTGCATTACTAAAAATTATTTTGGCTATTAGTAGATATATTAATGACAAATTGCATTTTTTGTAGGTATATAAAACAGTGATGGCGATCCTATGAATCGCAATGGGTTAAACAAAATCTTGGTTTTGAGGGTCTTAAAATTCTTAGAAAAGCATTTTAACAATTTTCTCATCAAGATATTCATGTGTTCTTAGCACTAAATAATATAAAAACTATTAAGAGAAATAGAATAAATGGTGATGACTATATTTAATTTAAGTACAGTAACTTTAAGTACATGATTTATCTCTCCAATAAAGCAACTGTCTACTAAAACTCAGCAACAAAAAAGTGGTTAAAGTTAAAGAAATTTTTTAAATTTCATAATCATTCTAGTTTTATAAGTATAGACTCAATTCTCAGACTCTCAACATCCCTCCACGGTTAAATTAGATAAGTGGCCGAACACTTCACTCTCTAATAAATTGGTCCCAATGACTTCAAAGAAATGAAATTCTCTCCGGGTCTTTCCTGACATTTAGAATCTTCTAACCTTCAAGACCCATGTGCACAGAGACCTAAGTCTCCAGGTTTCGCTTGATCAATTTCTCTTTTCGGTAATGCAAGGATTTTTGGTGCATTTGAAGGCATTAAAAAAAAAGTATATTTGGAAATTTCAAGTTACATTTAATTTTACTTCTGGTTTTATAAAATTATTAAAAATATTGAATGGATTTTGATGAGGCAGACCAAGGTTCGAAAAAGAGAGATAATTATATCTTCTTTAAAATCTTTAAAGAATTTGGTGTCGGTTCTAGGTGAAACATTTTAATAGATAATAAGTAAAAATATATTTTTCTAGGTGGGTTTCAGATAATTATATCTATATTTTTATTCAAAGCCGATGTTTCGGAGGTTTCTTCACTTCTTCTTCACGGTTTGAAAGGCCTGTGAAGGGAATATAACGTGACACTCCACTCTGACTCCTCTCTCAGTGGCAGTAACAATATTTTACAATATTTCATTATCAACAGAATTTATGGTGATTCTGCAGCAAGGAAGATTGGCCACTTATTCAGATCCAAGCGATTTTTCACGACCCTACATCTTCTCACCATCTAGAAAGCCCAAATCCGCCCCTGTCTCGAATACGGCTCTCCATTATTCTCTTGCTACCCTGGATGCAATTCAGAAACGAGCCGTCAGGCTAATTGACGATTCTACCCTCACCGACTCCCTCGACTCGCTAGCTCATCGAAGAAATGTCTCTGTCCTTTCCCTTTTCTATAGATACTATCACGGCAGGTGCTCTGATGAGATAAAATCAGTAATTCGCCCCAAAGCATGCTTTGAGCGTAGCACGAGTTTTGCGGACTCCCGACACTCTTTCGTTAAATTAGAAAAGAGCCGGACCACTTCATTCGCCAACATGTTTGTCTCCATGACTTCAAGGAACTGGAACTCTCTCCCAGCCTCCATCTTCCCCAGCACTTATAATCTTCAAACCTTCAAAACCCGAGTGCATAAACACCTAAGTCTCCACCCGCTCACTTAGGGCTGGTTGTATGACGCAAAGTAAATGCTTTTTACCACTAACAAACGGTATATGGTAAATGGAGGGACTGGGATGGCCAATCAGATGACAGGCACTGAAAGTTCCTGTCATCTGATTGGCCATCCCAGCCCCTTCATTTACCATCTACCGTTTGTTAGTGGTAAAAAGCATTTACTTTGCGACATACAACCGGCCCTTAATCAACTTTCCCTTCTCTTCGGTAATGCAAGGGTCTTTCAAGACAAGATCCATAGGGCTACATCTTTACTGGTGTGCCCCTTCTTGCATTTGATTGCATTAAAAAAAAAAAATTATTCCTTTCACTGATCTTTCAAAACTGTGAAGCAGGGAAAAAACAAAAAAAGTTAGCTAAAATTTTCTCCATATTTTGAGCCTTGGACTGCCTCATCAAATCCATTCAATTCACTTACAAGTTCGTCTCCAAAAATTTAAATCGTATATTAAAAGTATATTGTTTATATACAAATTTATAAGAATTTACTAAAAATAAAATACATGTGAGTAATATGACAATAAAAGGAATATTAATGAAACTAACATTTAGACAGACCTGGATTAAAGGTTCGCCATCTCTGTTGTGAAATAATAATAACTATAAGTATAAGTATATAGAAATATACTATTTCTCATTTTACAAACAATATAATAAATTATTACATTTCCCTTAGTAATATATTCATACATGTATATTTGTAAAAAAGATAATGAAATAATCATTAGTAAAAAAAGTTTTTATATAACTCATTAAATATGAGAACATCTTTTTCGGAAATATAATTAGAAGTCAATGAAATATTTTATATGAAAATGAAATAAATTTGATAGACATATGTCTCTTCGGGAAATGATGATATCTGCCAACTCGTTGTCCCCCCGATTTCATTAATCTCTTGCCTTCCTCACCTGAGGTAGGTTAGAGAACACAAGTGAGATAGATAGTTGGATGGCTGAACTGCCGTGACTATCAGGCGTAATTAAAAAAAAAAGACATGTCTTTTTAAAATACGATTATTGCTTTTTATTACAAAAAATTATATAATAAATTTATATACGAAAACGTTTCAAAAGCAAACAGCAATTTAAATATTTTGATATTTCTTATCTATATCAACGACCTTCTAAACTTGCCCTCCAATCCGGTACATTGTTACGCAGATGGCAGCACCCTACATAACGCCCCTGCATCGCATAAAAACCGTGCAGACATTTCCTCCTCAATTAATTTAGACTTATGCAAACTTAAAAACTGGGGATCCCAAAACTTAGTTAACTTCAGTGCAGTGAAAACTCAGTGTTGTCTTATTTCTAGGCGCGTCGACAGAAACCTCCCAAACATATCATTCGATTCAAACTCATTGGAATTCAGGGATAAAATTCCAATGCTAGGAGTAACTCTAGGGTCTGACCTTTCTTGGAATGACCATATCTCAACCACTGGTAAAGCTGCAGCGCGCAAGCTTGGTTTCTTATTTAGGTCTAGACGCTATTATACTCCCAGTCAACTTCTTACACTGTATAAGGCTCAAATTAGCCCATGTCTCGAATATGGCTCTCATCTGTGGATAGGGGCCTCCAAGCATTCTCTTGCCACACTGGATGCAATTCAGAAGCGAGCAATTAAACTAATAGGAGACCCGGCCCTAACTAACTCACTCGATTCCCTGGAGCACCGAAGAAACGTTTCTGCCCTTTCCCTGTACTACAGATACTATCATGGTGTCTGTTTAGTCGAGCTGAAATCAATTATTTCCCCTGAAGACTTCTTTAAGAGAAACACGCGGTTTTCCAACGCTCAGCACCCCTTCGCTGTCAAATTGGATAAAAATCGAACAAGCGCTTTCGACAACTCTTTTATTCCTATGATCTCCAGAGACTGGAACTCGCTCCCAGCCACCGTCTTCCCTACTTATAACCTTCAGCTTTTTAAGACCCGTATCCACAGATACCTTCGACCCCTACCCAGCCCATAAAAACCCTTCTTCTTCCTTTTTTTCACGATGGAGGGGCCAACCCAGGCCTTTAGGGGATGCACCTTTTTTGTGTAACTCCTCCTCTCATCATTTTTCACTAATATATATATATATAATTCAGTTAGAGATACAAAGCTATGCTAATTTTCTACATAATCATTCTCCTATTCAATATACTTATCAAATTGTTGCCACAGATATTTTATTTCATCAGAGAAAAATTTTTCTATTCCGGCCCAGACGATATTTTACGACAATAATTCAAATCCTTTCCCTAATACAACAGTCAAATTCGCCTCTGTCTCAAATATAGCTCAGATGCGTGGGTGGAGCCTCCAAGTAATTAATATCCTGCTACCTTAGATGCAATTCAAGAAAAACTATCTGGACTTATTTAGTTCCTCGATTTCCTAGGGAGCTTATTGTAGAATTATCTTTGTAATTTCCATGTATTAAATATAAATATATAGGTACCTACTACCATGGAGTATTTGTTTTTTCGAGTTAAAGTCAATTCCAACCAAAACATTCTGTGAAAAAACAGGCCAAGTTCGAAAAAGTAGTGAAATCTACTGTGCAGCCAAGTTATATTCGCCAAGAATAATTAAGTTCAGAAAATAGTAGTTTCAATTAAAATACATTCTTTCCATTTTGAATGACAATCTAAATTTATGGATTCCAAATTTTTAATTTAAATTATTTTCATGAAACTTGGCTGATCATGAATTTAGTTCATTAACCCTTATAGTACCTATAATTCGTGACCAGCCTAGTTTCATGAAAATAATTTAAATTAAAAATTTAGAATCCATAAATTAGATTGTCATTCAAAATGGAAAGAAAGTATTTTAATTGAAACTACTATTTTCTCAACTTAATAATTCTTGGCGAATATATTAGGTTGATTCATAATTATGGAACGTTTGTATTGGCGCGTTTTTCTTTAGCCAAAAATTACGTTTTGTTTATTTATTTTATAAAAACAATCTTCTCTATTTATAGTTAATAAAAATGCGAAAGATAGAAAGTTTGAGTTTTGGAAATTTTTCCTTTGTTTGTGTCTTAAACTCTACTAGCAGGCGAAATTTCATGATGCTGGAATGATTGGAAGTACCCTATAGGTTTTGATGACCTGTCAGTGAGTGAGTGACTGCCAATATTAGCTAGATATCTTTTCAGGTCCATATCTCAGAATCTATATAAGCTATATTATTGAAATTTGGTACTCTCTTCAAGATAGATTATATGTGTATAATTTCACCTATGTATCTCAAATGGGTTCCGAGCTGCAGGGGGGTCGAAACTGGTTCGTGTAAATAGCGTACAACGTGTACGGCCAAGCCAATGCTCGAACTTGGCCTGCACACGCTATGAGCTATGATAATCCCTCCTAAAGCCTCATTTATTAGTCACATGGCCAACACACCTTCGATGTCAAACTGTATTTCCTAACCGAGGGTAATGTCTGGGATAATTAAATATTGTTAATTTGCTGAGGATTTTTTTTTTGAAACATTCTCGTAGATATGAAATTAAATTGATTAAATTAAAAATACTTACTTCCTGCTTTTCTAATTTATTTTGGTCTTCTATTCTTGATAAAATTTCATTCATGTTTGTTTCTAAAACCATTCCCCCCATTACTAATTCATTCAAAATATAATGAACCTGCAAATTTTAAAATAATAAATGAGAAAAAATTTAGGAAAAAAATTACTTATATATGTATATTACCTTATCAACATGAAATATTAGGTCGAGCTCACATACATTTTCAAAACATTTATCAAGTGTTTCAACAAAAACTTGTATTAAATCTAAAATGCCTAGTTCGGATTCTGAAGAATCAACACAAAAGACAAAATAAAGAGTAGCATAATGTCTATAGATTAGCTTATAGTCGGATCCACCTATCAAACTACATACAATTTTTATTAATAAAAGTTTTACATAAAATATTTATATATGTTACGGCTAATTTGCAAATTTGGATAGTTTATAAACTAACCAAACCATTGGCTATTTTGATAGAAAACGCAATTTCCACTAAAATAGCAGCTAGTTTGCAAACTAACCAAGAGTGTTGGTTAATTTGCTTGAAATTATTGAGAAAACCAAAATAGCGGGTTAGTCCATAAACTATCCAATGCAGCCTGGCTAATATGAAAACCATAATTTCTAGTAACACAAAATAGCCAAACCTTTGGCTGGTTTATAAACTAACCAACCAATTTTCTGGTTAATTTACAAATAAAGTTAGTTTATGAATATGATTGATTTAAGCAAGCAAAATTTTTTGTCTCTTGATGATGTCAAAAAAGACACAGAAAAAAGTATTAGGAGTGCTGTGGGAAAACATTCGGTCTCAGGTGCAACACAATGGTATGTAAGGTGTCAATGTAAAAAACGCTGCATGAACAAAAAAAGTAAATGCATTTCTATGGGGTATACATGTAACAGCAAATGTCATAACAGTGAATAATGTTGTTATTTTTTACCATGTATTTTATATAACTATCGTTGGTGCGCCCGCCATACAGTATATTGTACTTATTTGAAAATATTTTATTTTTACTTTACCATACAGGGTATGGTCAAGTATTGTAATCGTGCATGAAAAAAGTGTTTTTTTTCCTACTTTTTTTCGAAATATCTCAAAAACGCCTGAAAGTATTTTGATTAAAAAAATTGAGCTAAACCATGGCATTTCGCTCTACAAAAAAGCTCTAATAAGTGAACATGGAAAAAATTATATTTTTCGAGATAATAATTGTTTTGTCAAAATGTCTGTTAGTTAGTCTGGTTGTCAGATAGTCTGTGCGTTACCAAATTTTTGTGGACGAGCTAGTAGTGTAGGGTCAAAAAATGAAAATCCTTGCCATTTACCAAACTCAACCAAATTTTGTATACATAATCAGTGGGACACCAGAAGTATAAAAATGCAAAAACTAGCCCCCCCTACATGATCATAAATAATTTTAGGGGCCAGGTTGTATGGTAAAGTCAAATGAATGGCCACATTAGAACACGTCAGCTTATTTTAATAATAAAAAATTTAAATCAAAAGTTTGCATTTTATTTCTCTCTAATTCATCAAATAAAAAATGCCATGAACATTAAGCCTAGCTAGTTTAGAAACCAGCCAAAGGTTTGGATATTTTATGTAACTAGAAAGTTTTCATATTAGCCAGGCTGCATGGATAGTTTATAAACTAACCCGCTATTTTGGTTTTCTCAATAATTTCAAGTAAATTAGCCAAGACTCTTGGTTAGTTTGCAAACTTGCTGCTATTTTGGTGGAAATTGCGTTTTCCATCAAAATAGCCAATGGTTTGGTTAGTTTATAAACTATCCAAATTTGCATATTAGCCGCAACATATACATTTAAAGAATTTGTATACCTTCCGCCTTCTAAGAAATTACAGACATTATCATCCCTTTTAGATACGAGTTGAAATGTTTCTTTGATTATTTGCTGTTGCATATCTTCATTCTAAAAAATTAAAAAACATAAAATATCAAGTAAAATATTATATTTGTTTTTTAAGAATGCACTGACAAAGTATTGATAAAATTTTGACATTCGAGGTTTTCCATGATTATTAAATACTAAAATTGCTTTGATCATTTTGATTTTGACATTAAAAATTTACAAATGTTGACTATTTGACAGTTCTTTAACCATTAACCCCTCATGATATTATGGATTGCCACAATTTCAATCCAAAATTTTAAAATATCGTCAATTATATGTTATGATTATGAATATATAGATTTCTATTAATTTTTATTCTAAGAAAAAGTTTTAATTTTTAAAAAGAATATTTTTTAAATAATACTTTAAATTCAACGTTGGCTTACCTGCATTAAAACTCATTAAACGTTTCTGATTTCGCATTTTTATAATTTCATCTTATTTATTAATAGTGGGTAAGAATTATTTTAATATTTATTATTAACATTTATGTTAATCCAATTAATTGTAGATGTGATTTTTACATTATGGATTATTTCAATAAATAATTTATTATAAAAATTTATGCATGCTCATTTTTTTAAATATAAATTTAAAATTGATAATATTTTTTAGCTTAGAATTTCTAATTCTATTCATATAACTATACCTAACTTTATAAAATTATAACTTTTATAAAATTATATTTACATTGAAAAATCTACCAAATATCAAGACTTATTTTATCATATATCTATCTTTTTAATTAATATTAAAAATATATTCACCTGTTTTGTTAATTCCAATTAAATTTATATTTTGGAAGATATTTATTAAAATACTAATTGCATTTCACAGTTTGGTTTTATGTTATTTTTATTTTACTAATCTTAAAAATACATATAGGTATATATTACCTTTACCTACTTATATATTGAAAAAATTTCATTCATTGTTTTGTGTATAAATAAATACAAATCTTTAAAAAAAACAATCTGAAAACGTTTATTTGAAATCCAGACGTTTAGGAGAATTTCTCCCTTAATAATAATTGATAATATTTTTAGATTATCAAAAGCAACAATTTTTTCAAATTTCTAAAAATTCCATTGATTCTCCTGAAAAACGTATGGATTTCAAATACACGATTTCAGATTGTTTTTTTATAATAGATTTGTATTTATTTATTAAATATAATTTTAATTCGATAGTTTTAATAATATTTTAAATAATAATAAACTGATTATAATGATTAATTGTTATTATTTTTTATATTCTGCTTTTCTAATAATATTTTATGTGTTAATACATATAACATTTATAGACTATATTATATACCTACAAGAAACATTTTATACACATAGTTTAAATTTTCCAAAGAACGTTCTTTTACCTTATAAAATATATTTTGGAACCAAGAATCATCTACTTATATTCTAAAAAATTCCACGAAAATTGTACAAGTTAAAACCTCACTGGCATAAATGCTCACTAAAAAAGTTGTCATCGAAAGGACTTTACTAACATAAATGCTTACTTGAAAAATTATAACTCTACTAACTTTGCTCACATCGATTTTTGCTCACAATGACACTTACAAGAACAAATGCTCATCAAAAATACATAATATATCCGAAATTCAGGAATCTATAATATTACTAGCAGTTACAGCCGTGCCTCTGGCTTGCCCTTGCAGCTAAGCCCTCGTGTTTTGGTATTATTCTCAATAGCTTATTCGATGTTTACGAGATTTCGATCTCCCGGGCCTTTTTTTTTTTTTTTTCTAATACAATCGAATGCAAGAAGGGGCGCACCAGTAAAGATGCAGTCCCTATGGATCTCGAAAGACCCTTGCATTACCGAAGAGAAGGCGAAGTTGATTAAGTGAGAGGGTGGAGACGTAGGTGTTTATCCACTCGGGTTTTGAAGGTTTGAAGATTATAAGTGCTGGGAAAGATGGAGGCTGCGAGAGAGTTCCAGTTCCTTGAAGTCATGGGATATACGTATTGGCGAATGAAGTGGTCCGGCACTTTTCTAATTTGACCGCGAAAGAGTGTTGGGAGTCGTCAAAACACGTGCTACGCGCAAAGCATGCTTTGGGGCGGGGATTACTGATTATATCTCATCAGAGCACCTGCCGTGATAGTATCTGTAAAAAAGGGAAAGGGCAGAGACATTTCTTCGATGAGCTAGCGAGTCGAGGGAGTCGGTGAGGGTAGAATCGTCAATTAGCCTGACGGCTCGTTTCTGAATTGCATCCAGGGTAGCAAGAGAATATTTAGAGGCTCCTCTCCATAGATGCTAGCCGTATTAGAGACAGGGGCGGATTTGGGCTTTCTAGATGGTGAGAAGATGTAGGGGCGTGAAAAATCGCTTGGATCTGAATAAGTGGCCAATCTTCCTTGCTGCAGATTTCGCCACAGAGGAGATGTGTTCATTCCATGACAGGTCAGATGCGACAGAGACGCCCAACATGGATAGGCTGTCACACATTTTCAGGTTATTTGAATCGAAGTGAATATCAGTGAAATTTTTATTTTGGCCCCTGGACCCATCCATGCACTTGGACCCCCCTTGCTGGTCTATCTATTATATATATATATATATATATATATTGAGTACATTCAATAGTAGATCCGTCCCGGCCTAAGGAGTGAAAGTTAGATAAATTCATCGTCTTTTTTCTATATGCATATAATTATGTGTGAGTATTTGCTTGTTTGTGCTTGTTTTTCTAGCATTTACTACAGTGGCGTTCTTTCTCTGCACAATTTTTGTGTGCAATTTTTTTATTGTTTTCTCATACCCAATCAAAGATATTTCCTTAAGTCTAAAATATACAGGGTGTTTCAGGAGGAATAGTAAATGTTTTGGGAGGTGGTAGTATAGACGAATTGCAATAAAAAATGCCATATATCATGTGTCCAATTTTTATTGAGTACAGAGATACAGCTGAGTTCAATGCATTTTCGTTCCGTGTCTTGGTACAGCGGTTGCTATGGGTTTATATGGCCGTATTTATCGAATGTCAACAGTAGAGTGTTGATGTTCAAGTTGTGAAGTTGGGCTTTAGTTTACATTGAAGTTTTTATTGTGATTTATTTTTTTTTTTTTTTAATGCAATCGAATGCAAGAAGGGGTGCACCAGTAAAGATGCAGCCCCTATGGATCTCGAAAGACCCTTGCATTACCGAAGAGAAGAGAAACTTGATTAAGTGAGAGGGTGTAGACGTAGGTGTCTATGCACTCCGGTTTTGAAGGTTTGAAGATTATAGGTGCTGGGAAAGATAGAGGCTGGAAGAGAGTTCCAGTTCCTTGAAGTCATGGGGATATATGTATTCGCGAATGAAGTGGTCCGGCACTTTTCTAATTTGACCGCGAGAGAGTGTTGGGAGTCGGCAAAACGCGTGCTACGTGCAAAGCATGCTTGGGGGGAATTATTGATTTTATCTCATCAGAGCACCTGCCGTGATAGTATCTATAGAAAAGGGAAAGGGCAGAGACATCTCTTCGATGAGCCAGCGAGTCGAGGGAGTCGGTGAGGGTAGAATCGTCAATTAGCCTGACGGCTCGTTTCTGAATTGCATCCAGGGTAGCAAGAGAGTATTTTGAGGCTCCTCTCGCATAGATGAGAGCCGTATTCGAGACAGGGGCGGATTTGGGCCTTGTAGATGGTGAGAAGTTGTGGGGGTTTGTAAAATCGCTTGGACCTGAATAAGAAGCCAATCTTCCTTGCTGCAGATTTCGCCACAGAGGAGATGTGTTCATTCCAAGACAGGTCGGATGCGACAGAGACGCCCAACATGGATAGGCTGTCACACATTTTCAGGTATTCGAATCGAAGTGAATATCAGGGAAATCTTTATTTTCGCGCCTAGAAATTAGACAACATTGAGTCTTGTTTGAATTGAAGTTAACTAAATTTTGTGAGCCCCATTTATTCAGTTTGTCTAGGTCGAGAGTAATTGAGTAATTGGCCAAGTCTACTCTACTGTAGCGTGTAAACATGCTGAGTATGTCGATATTGGGTTACATACTAACAGCTGATATCTCTGTACTCAATAAAATTGGACACATGTTATGTGGCATTTTTTATTTCAATTCGTCTATACTACCACCTCCTAGAATATTTACTATTCCTCCTGAAACACCCTGTATTTATTAAAATATTTTGGAATTAAAAAAAAACATTCTAAAACTAAAATGAAATGAAAATTAAACATTTAATAATTAATCTATCTATAATAAAATAATTTTCATTTTATAACCAAAGTTATAAAGTAAAATTTAAAAATGTATTTTTATAGATGATTTTATAATGTTAAATTTCTCTTCTTAGTTCTAAATTTATTAAAAAAAAATATATCAGCTCGTATATGAAATGATTTTTAACTGTATTAATCAAAGTATCTAATATAAAAATCCATTAAAATAACTTAAGAAAATGAAATTTCACATCATAAGATTTTATGAAGGCATAAATGTTTCATCCATTTTTCAAGAAAATACTTGATTTGTATTTTTCATTTGATGCTTATGTGGTCAGATTGATTTGAATTTCAGACTAGACCTATGATGAAAATAACATTTTTTCAATCAAAATCCTAATTTTCGGCAACTACTTTTCTAGCTTTTTTTTTAAGTTTTGATGCGAACATCACTCAATTCATCGATTTTCCGGGATCAAAATACATGAGCGGACATCCTACTGCATTTAGAATCCGAAAAATTGCTAACATGAGTGAATCTCAGTCCTACAGTTATCGCTCAACTCTTGAAACTGGCTTGAAACGAATAAAATTTTCTCCTTGTGTTGTATAATTCGAATAAACTTCCCGAAAAATTGAATTTGTATTTTAGTGTGGTTGAATGTATTACTAGATGAAAAATCTAATTTAAAATATTTTTTATAATAAATTAAACTTGTACATTTAAAAGCATTTTCTCTTTACATATGAAATTAGACTGAAATCCCCCTAGATGCTTTTTAAATTATTTTTGTGTAAAAAACTTTTTTTTTTTACCTAAAAATATCACATAAAATATACCACAAATTTCAGGTCAAAAACAAGATAAAAAACTTCTGAAAATTTTAGATAAGGAAATGCAGGTCTAGAATTCAAACTACTCGTAAAATAAAGAACATTTTTATCAAACTCTACTTTCTCAATAGTAAAACAATTTATATCTTTCTATTTATGTATTTTGTATATTTTAAACATTTTATAAGAATAATTAAAAGTAATAGTTGGAATCAAGTGTTTTGTTCATTATTCATTTGTATTTTTCTCCCGTGATGTTAGACTTTACAACTGAACACCAAATCTCAACGAAAACACATTACAGATACATATAAAATCATGAGCACTCTTCAATATCTTTTATATTACTTATAGCGATCTTCCTGAATGTACTCCCCATGAAAAAATAAACAAAATATACTTTACATCTATTTGGCACCATATATTTAAATTTTACTAAATATTTTTTTTAATGCTATCGGAATGCACAAGGAAGATGCAGCCCGATTCCCGAGGGGGTAAAAAACAACTCTTCTGATATATAATTAAAAATAATCCATTCAATCGGTTCTAATAGATGCCACCCTCTTGTGATTTTATTATAAAAAAAATTATTTTTAAAACTTTTCCTTACCTTCAAGCTGTATTCAACCCAAAAATCAAATTATACTATAGACGGTACTTGTTTTTTGATTTTCTGAATTCTATATAAAAGCTAGACATCACCTTGGAGTATATGATGGAGTAAATAGTACAGTTTTGATCAAAATTAGTCACCTTCGAAATAACCCTTGTGGTTTTACATTTTTCCTCAATTTTTTATTTAATTTGTTGTGTTAATCAGGATAGATATATGATCTTTAATAAGTCATTTGCATTTTTTTCTCAATTGAATTGAAAGGTAAGTTAAAGACTTGTGATGAACACACGTTTTCAATTTACATAGAAAGAAGAAGACTCGAAAAAGTATAGGTATATATAGTACCAGATGAAGACAGGATTGGCTAAGCTATTTGTATCTGGTATAGAGTGTATTTAGAACTATATATTTGAAATTCTGTTGAAATAAAAAGAAAATCAAGCTTGATAACTTATACTAATCAGAAAAAAAAAATTGTTTTAAAATTTAATTTAAATTTTTTTATTTTATTTTTTTATTTGGCACAGATGGTAAGGTTTTATTTTACAGTCTATCGATAGCGTGTATTAAAAATTTTCAGAATCGAACTATTAGATAACTTGGAGATTCAGCTCCTATTATCTTTATTGATTAAGGAGGTTCTTTCGCGAAAATCCACACAAAAAGTTTTAGCCTCGTAACCACTCTATAAATATGAACGGTGCTAAAATTTTAGGTTGTGTTTTTTTAACGTGACTGTACATTTTACACTACTATATTCGCTTTATAAATGGATCGTTTCCAAGACATTGATCTTATATCCCCTCCACTAAAAATAATCGCCCAAATATGTTTTTTTTATTTTTTATCAATACTACGAGGTAAATAATTTCAATTTTTTTTAAGTTACTCCAAATATATTATTCTAACAAATATTAGTTTTTCATCAAAATGGTGAAAGTCCATGAATGAAAAAAATAAAATAATGTTCATTTTTCCACCCTTTCCAATCTACCATATGTAAAAAAATCATTTTTAATTGCAATTATTTTATGTTTGGTGTGGTAAATTGTCTTCAAATTTTAACAGTGTGTTTATTATGCTTTTAAAGACTTATATTCCAAGTTTCAAAGACTTCTTGAATTTTCGCATTTGTGAAAGAACTACCTTAACCAACTTATCGTAAATTCGACTAATGACATGAGTTAAATTATTGGATAAAAAATACTTGGTAGGTTTCACATTAAGATATAAAAATAAAACGAATTTATTTTTGGAGAGACTTTAATCTCGATATATTGTATATATTTCGGGTGGCTAACCCATCTTCAGGAGCAACAGAAAGTAACTGATGTTTCACCAAGTACCAACACCAAATTCATTAAAAACTATTAATGACATGAGCTTTGAAGACATAAAGTCTAAAATTCTACCATCCGTCCATTCGCTTAGAACACGAATAATAATAATAATAATAAGGCTTTTATTTATCATAATTATACACAAAACTTTAATTAAAATTAATAATTTGAAACTAGGCCCTTCCGGGCATAGGCCTCTCCAAGGAATTGCCATGCTCTTCTTTGTCTCGCAGTTTTACACCAATCCCTACCCATCATCTCCGCGATGTCGCTCCATCTCGAATAACATACTCTAAATCCCCTTCACAGTAAAATTGAACAAACGTAATATAAGCTCATTCGTCAAAATTCATTTATTCCTATGACTATAACAGCTTTAGTCAAGTTCTATAATCTTAAGTGCTTCATATCCTGGGAACAATCTTCGTTTCGCCCAGTCACTGAAGTTTTTATGCCGTGTTCATACTAAGTAAACGAATGCTTGCTCTAACCCCTACAGTGGCCTTTGAGTCCCCCCATCCCGAGCATTCTCTCCATGCTCGATAAAATATGCATATAACTCACTCGATTGGTGTAAACGGGAAATTACCGAACGAACAATTCTTAAAGCATTCTTGTTCATTCTTACACCCTCGTTAGGTCGATCGATTTTCTATAGTGTTTTCGAGCATTGGTGAAATTTTGATTTCAAATTTCTCTCTTATTCTGTACCAAAAGAAAATCAAAAGCTTCTTTTTATATTCTGAAAAAGTTTCTGAACTGTCCGCTTTCTTCTTGCAATCTTATTTTCCCCTCGAATAAGGCTAGGCACACACAGTCGATATTCAGTCGACCCAACAATTTAGATGGGTTGGTTTGGAATCGTGATGCATTATCAATTTATAACCAACTCTAATTAACTAACTAAGCTCGATTTTTTTATCAAAAGTGCTCATCGATCGATTTTGATTAAATATTCGAGTTGATCTGCACTTGTATTGTGTATGCACCTACATTAAACTTAATATATTTATGTCCATCAACTAAACTATTGCTCGACTGAAAATCGACTGTGTGTGCCTAGCCTTAGTCAACAAATTTCGTGTTTTTGTAGATCAGGAATTCAGCAACGCCTCTTTCTTCTTTTTTTCTATCTATATTATGCTACGATAATTACATCCTCCTCCATGGTTTAAGCAAATATTCTTTCTGTGCAAACCAGCGGCCTCCAATCTTAATAGCTCCTTTCGAAGTTAAGATCATCCGGTGAGCTACGCGTAACAACACATTTACTTATTGCTTATACAACCTTATTTATACAATTTTATTTATACGTCCAACCAAAAAATCGACCAAATCTTACAAAATATTTAAAATTATATAGTTATAAAATAAAACAAAATTAAGAAATAATAGTTTATTATATCTAAAATTTTAAACAAAGTACACAAAAAATACAATAATTTTAACAATAGTTTTCAAGTCTATAACAAATGTTTACAAGTATAGAATTTTAAAATATTAAAATGTGAATTTTAAAATTAATAATTTGAGAAGTGTGAAAGGTTTAATGAGAAACTTGACTTTTGGGTAAATAATCTGTTACTGCTGTCCATTAGCCTAGTTGAGAGTTTTCCTGGGAGTTGGGGGGGGGGGGCAGCCGGCCAGCTGATTAGTCACCACAAGTTTTCAATTTCGATAATCCGATTAGAGATCAACTAACTTTTTAGTAGAATTGACAAATTTTCGAAGTAAAGAAATAATTTAATGAGAAATACATAAGTCATGCCACGTAATGATGGATTTTCGATTTTCCTAAGGGGGGAGCACTGACACCTTACCCTTCTAACTACGCCCATAGTGCTATCCGAATGCGGTTATCAAGATGTTCATCATTGAGTCTATTTCTATATTTATTCATAATCACATTCATAGTTGAAAATAAAGACTCCCATAGATAAGTAGAAGAAAATAATGGATCCAATCGAAGGGCAGTTTGAACCAATATTGGATATTTCTTTGCCGAAACTAAAGACGATAATTACTTTGTACTAGAAGTAGTAGCTTTGAGTGACAAATCACATTAAAAATCCATCAACTCTATTTGTGATAAGGGACATTAAAATTCTGAACGATACATTGAGATAAATTTTTCAATGTCAATTTTTATAAAAGATGTATAACAAACTGTGAAATTAATTCGATCTTATTAAAATCATTAAAATGCTGTTCAAATTGTTCTAGTAAATTTACAAGCTTGTTGGATTCTTTTTCTAGCTTCTCTTTTAAGGACCCTAATATAGCTCAGATGCAGTTCGCTCTTTCCCATACTCTCACATACGCAGAAAGGCAAAAATATTTTCACTGTGTCGTTTCTTGGATCTGGCAACATTGCATTATTACCGACGCTAAAAGACAAAGAATAAATAAAAAAACACTTCATGAAACAGCTCAATGCAAAATTCCAGATGAGAACCGTATAGTTAGGTTGAGAGAATTAGCTAAAAATCTCATTTTAGATATGGAAACATTGAGTGATTTTAGTGCGATATTGTTAAGTCGCCATCTCTCACTTGTCATGCCATGAGAGAAAAAATGAAAACCATCAAAAGTACCTAATTTTTAACATTTTTCATACAAAGCGAATACCGCTTGATATAATTATTTTTACCAGGGAAAATATTTGTTATATCTTCAGTTAATGATTCTCAGTTTTTCAAAATTATTTCAAGAAAATTCCGATTGTTATTCAATGAATCAGTTGCACAATTAATTAATTAATTAATTAATGTGATTAATTAATTAACACCAATCGGGATAGGATTCGCGTGTTAAATATGCAAGTTTCAATGGTCAATATTTACAAATTTAGTGCCACAAGGACTATTCAAAAAAGGTTTCTACTTATAAAGGACACTTATAAATATGTGTATAAAAAGTTTTAAAAGGATTGCAAGAAATTCGATTTATTAGGAAACGTCCTTAAACAAAGGAAATGTTTGACCTCTCTTTGCCTCAAATTATTCTCCCATAATTTAAGTTTGCCGTTAAAGGATTTTATGTTAGAAATCATTTCTCCTAAATTTGTATTTTTCCCCTGAAGCTTAATATTCAGTTCGTTGAGTTTTGAAATTGTTGCGAGCTACCGGGGCGAGCGGTGGGCTGGCAACTCCTGGTGTAAACGCTATGTTCGCTGGAGCATTCGTTCTATTTGGTTCGGCTCTATTCAACGAATAAACAAGCAGGAAATAAAGTTTTGCTCTTGCTCGTTTTGGTGTAAATGTGGCTTTAGAAATACAAGAATCTACCGTTTGTCATTAAAAAATAATATGATACAGTTAATGAGGTTCAAATCTTTAAAAACAAGATAAAAATTGATTAATTCCTTATAAATTAAATTAAAAATTTATTTATTGAAGGAGACAATAAAAAGTGTAGCTTGCTGAATTATAAATTTTATTTATTTATAACGAGACTGTAGTTTCGTTATAAATAAATAAAATTTATAATTCCAGCTGAAGACAACACTCTTTTATTGTCTCCTTCAATATATAAAAATTCTGCTACTCTCGGCAAAACTTTCAATTTAATAAAAATTTATTTATGTACCTTCCCTAATAAATCGATTTTCTTGCAATCCTTTTAAAACTTAAAATACACATATTACAAATGTCCTTTATACGTAGAAATTTTTTTCAATAGTCCTTGTGGCACTAAATTTGTAAATATTGACCATTGAAATTTGCATATTTAACACACGAACCCTATCCCGATTGATGTTAAAGCGACTGATTCATTGAAATCGTAATTTTCCTGAAATTATTTTGAAAAACTGAGAATCATTAACTGAAGATATAACAAATATTTTTCTGTTAAAATAATTGTATCAAGCGATATTCGTTTTGTATGAAAAATGCTAAAGGTTACGTACTTTTGATGGTTTTTATTTTTTCTCTCATGGCATGGGGAGCGAGATATGGCGACTTGGTAACGTCGCACTAAAATCACTCAATTTTTCCATATCTAAAAAATTTCTACAGCTGGTGCATTTGAGATTTTTAGCTAATTCTCTCAACCTAACTATACTGTTCTCATCTGGAATTTTGCATTGAGCTGTTTCATGAAGTGTTTTTTTTTCTTTG
Organism: Forficula auricularia; assembly: GCA_024734495.1. Lineage (NCBI taxonomy): Eukaryota > Metazoa > Arthropoda > Insecta > Dermaptera > Forficulidae > Forficula > Forficula auricularia. The sequence goes on along the minus strand of JALMQS010000030.1, from coordinate 24,718,901 downwards.
TCTTTTAGCGTCGGTAAGAATGCAATGTTGCCAGATCTGAGAAACGACGCAGAGAAAATATTTTTACCTTTCTTGCGCATGTGAGAGTAGGGGAAAGAGCGAATTGCATCTGAGCTATATTAGGGAACGTCCTTAAAGACAATTATATACCTTCTCTTCACACCCTTGTACATAACCTGATTTATACGTTAACTAATGAATTAAGATTAAAACGGGAAAACTTAGGCCGAAAAACTTTGATTAAGTATCACCTCCCTCGGTTCAGAATTAAAGATAAGAAATTTATCCTTTCGTCTTAGTAATTTTTACGCAAAGGAGAAATTTGGTAATTGATTTCTAACAAGAATATTTATAGAAAAAGAAAATATTCTAGATTAAAAAAATATACATTTGCAATATGACTGTTTCTCTCAAGTAATAATAATATGGCTATTTCAAATTTGGAAGAAGGAATTTTTGAATTCGTGTAAATATCAACTTTAACTAATGACCTGAACAAAAATATCTGAAAAAACTTGGTTTCAAAGTGAACAATTTTCAGCTTGATTGTCTCATTTACGGGAAATACAACAACATACAGATACAACATCCATTCAATGTAAAATTAAAAACTAACTGAACACATTCACAATTCGTTTAGCTTCATGTCTTCTTGTGATTGAAACTCTTTTTTTCACTTCCTTATCTTCCGAGTTAAGACCTTCAAGATCTGGTGGCTTCTTCGATTCTCACCTCATCATTGAAATTCCTTCTTCTTCATTCTAAGTTGCAAGAGTCAATCATTTTAACAACAATAAAAAACAGTATTAAAAATTTGTATTTCCTTTCTCGAAATTTCATTTAATCAAAGATTTTTACTGGAACTTTTTTATCCAAATATAAAGTTCTTATTCATGATATTAACCACAACTAACAATTTTTGAAAAAAATATTCATAATTATCAGTAAAAAGTGTCTCACATATATAGAGGATTCTATAGTTTTTCTACCTGTCATTCAAGGATTCAAGCTAACTGTTTTATAGCTAGCAAATTAACTAATAACTTTGCTACTTCCAGAAATTTGTTTAAGTTAAATGTGAAATTAAGGGGAGACACAAAGAATTTATGACTCACATAATGATCACCTGAAGAAACGAGGACAAAATTATAAGACAAGAAAATATATTAAATAAATGTTTCTTTGTCTGTTTAAAGAGTAGAAACAAGATATTTTTTTTTTTGTGATAAATTTTGATTAAAGGTTGTTAATTTTTTGATTGTTCAAGTGTGAAAAAGTTCAAGATTCTTGAGCAATTGAGGCATAAGCCAACAATGTATTATAGTTTAAATAAAAAAGATTAAAGGATGTTTCGTCGCGTAGTGGAATTGTCTTTTGACAAAGAGTGATAGAATGAGCCACTGAGGAAGTCGAAATTAATCGACGAAACGTCTGGCCCATTCAATAAAAACTCTGTTTTTAATTTTTGTCCAATTCCCTGCTATTCCTGTTAATTAATATTAAATAAAATTTTTAAAAATCTAGAAATTTGTTCATTAACATACATTTAGTTTGTTGAAGTGACTCAAGATATATATATATATATATATATATATATATATATATATATATATATATATATATATATATATATATATATATATATATATATATATATAGAATACCGAGTTTTGAAGTTGATTGATGTTGATGACTTGTCTTGATATGTTTACTAAGAAAGAATAATTATAAAAATGACAAATATGTGGGGAAGATAACTGTTTGAGCCCTGACTTCTTCAGTCAACAAAGTTGACGAAACGTTGACAATAAAATATAAATTATCTGCATAAAAAATATAGTCCTTATTTCCCGATAACAACTTTAATAATTTAATCAATGGACATAACTAATCATAATAGTAATTAATATATTTCACTTTATGTCATGGCTGATCCGAAAAATCAAAATGAGAAATATTCAGAAGAAATTAACTTACTGGATGTTTCACTATTAAAGTTCAGTCTGTTTCTTTTTTCAGGCGCCATCGACCCATGTCAACTATTCCTTTGTGAGTACATATTTCTTTTTCTATCTCTTTTTTGACTATTAATATAATTAGAGCTAATTTCAAGTCTAAATAGTTAATTCTACCGAACAGAATGATTCCAAAGTAACAAACAAATCTATATCTTTTTTATAATTAAATAAAAAATGGTGTATCTTCTCTTTGAAATAAATCAACTTACACACATATATATGATGAATATATGTATATATAATTTTATTTGTTAGACACTATAATAGGTTCGAAGGCTGGACCTTATCTTCAGTATTTTATACTTTACCATACGGATTAATAAGTAAACGAAATATCTCAAAATCGTCTAAAACTATTTTCATAAAAAAAATTGAGCGAATTCATGACGTTTCGGTCAACAATAAAATCCAGTATAGCGAATATCGAAAAATTTATATTTCAAGAAATATTAATTATTTTGTCAAAATATCTTAGTGTTATTATTAATGAACGTGTTAGTGCGTGTGTGTTAACAAATTTTCTAGCTCAAAATTCAATGAAAGTATCAAAATGAAATTTTATATTTATATAAGTAATTTATAAAATGACTAAGAGCTGATTAGATTTCCGGGTGATACAGTTCTCATTGAAGCTCAAAATCTATCGCTTACATAAAAAATCAAATTATATTAAAAGTTAAAGAATCAAATAATTTATCATATGCAGCTTAATTTCTGGATCAGTTAAACAACGACGGCCATTTTCGTTTAAAATGACCGTGTTGTGATAATAATTTATAGATTTTTGATTTTCTGCATTTTTCAACCTAAAATTATGAAGATAGAAATCTATCTAAGCAGTTTTTTTTAACAAACGTTTTAACACCAGGACGAACTTTCTGCGCTGCGTCCTCTATTGAATCTCCAAATCTACCATAAGCAGACTCACAGACAGGCACACAGACAAGTTGACAGATGGCTTGAAATTGTCCTTTCTCCATGTTTCAGACATTTCTAAACACGATAAAAAAATGTATATATATTTCTTGTCATTCCACTATTTAGGTAGGGTGTACTTAATCTGGAGGTAAGTACCATGTAAAAGTGAACAGAAAGTTAAAAGAGTAATTTTTTTTTATAATGATATTGATACAAGAAGAAGTTGCACCAAAAAGTTACACCCTCTGTAGTCCACAGTGGACCCTTGTATCGTGAAAATAAGAAGATATTTAGGGATTGGGTAGAAGTTGAAGGTATTTGCGGATGCGGGTCTTGAAATATTGAAAGTTATAAGTTGCTGGGAAGACGGTCTGAGGAAGAGAGTACCGGTCTCTAGATGTCATAGGGATCAACGAATTAGCGAATGCGGTTGTTCGGTTAGTATCCGATTTAAGGGCTTAGGGGCGTTGAATCCTAGATAATCGCGTATTTCGCGCAAATGAAGCCTTTGGAGGGATTATTGATTTTATCTCGTCAGAACTAAAGCAATCATTGGATTGGCAGGCGATCTTAATGACGGCCTCACTGGCAACAAAAAATAAGAAACTCTTTTGATTAATAGCATCATTTTTTTTCATTCATCCAGTTTTTCAAAATCTTGATTCATATCTTGATTTGGCTTACTTGGAATGAGTTCTTCGGAGTCAATCTTGCTATCCTATCAATATCAAAATTTTATCTAAGTTTTCTTTAGAATCTATTGCATGTTTAATTGTCACAAAAAATTACAGAACATTTAAACATAATTACTTACTGATTGTAAGAAGTGTAGAAGAGTATTCTCATGGAATTTCATAAACACAAATCAAATTCTATTATTTATTCGTTTTTAATCTCTTTTTCTATTTCGTGAAATATTTCAATTTAACTTTTATAAATATGCCCTTTTATAAATTTAATTCTTTAATAAATTAAAATTCCAGCCAATTTTTTATAATGAACTATTTTCACTTTGAATAAAATGAATAAATATGAGTTTATTAATAAACCTTATGTTTTTTTCAATTCCTTGCATAATTTTTTTCAAGGTGTCATATGTTATAAAAATTTATCTAGTCTTTCAAATGACACGCGAAGTATGTTTGGATTTTGATTTTTTTATATCTGATCCCTAGTAGCACAATGTTTCAAACTATATAGTAACTTTTAAGGGCTATATAGATTCTCAAAAGTAGCAGGGATATTTTGTTTATAAAATGTCTTTATTCAAGATATATTAAGAAAAAACTAACATTTTTTACAGTTCCTGGTAGATGTTAGAATACAACAACCAACATAATATAAAATATAAAAATATATAATATATAAAACAGCATTGACTCTCATATCATATATGATATACAAGAAGAGGGGGAAATTTTTTCTTGTGTTAGACGGGGTTATTGATTAGCACGTGAAATGAATATTTAAATAAAAAAAAAAATTAGCCGTGAATTGAGCATACCACGTGACTCTACCATAAATTTGACCCAAGATTCAAGTTGGGGACATTAAATTAAGCATTTATTTTATATGTTAAAAGTTTCAAATATTATAACTAAACTATCAAGGTCCAAGTTTTCAGATGATGAAAGCTTATATTTTTTTATAATTATATGTGTATACCAGGGGCGGACGGTGACTTTTCAGCCAGAGGATGCTGTCCAAAAAAGGACCCTTCATTTTTGAAAATTTTATTTTATTCTTCGTAAAATTCATCAATAACCGCTTAATATAATTTTTCAAATTTAACATTAGATTTTTTTCATTTGATATTAAAGACAGAGCGGACAGTCTATCTTCACTTTGACTACTTCCAGGGGCAAGTAAAAATAATCCACCTTTCTATCTTAGTTGCTCTGTCTGAGTACTTTCAATAAGTATTTTTTGGTTGCTATAAAATAATTAGTTTGGATGTAATAATGGAAAAAATTACGATACCTATTTTTTGCGAGTACGGCTTGCACTTAGCCTCTTTGTTTTTAATTAATATTTTGTCTACTTAATTATAAAATTGTTTTTGACATTTTCATAATAATAATGTATTCAAAAAAAAAATAAAGTAAAAATGATTTATTCTTTTTTTTTAATTATTATATCTAGTATCCAGTTTTTTTATGTTGACTGTACAAATAGAAGCTAGGCAGAGACGCCCGTCCGGTCGTGAGGTAGTCCTATCTTTAACTGATCTGCCGATATAGTTGTCTAAATACCAGGGGCTCCCAGGATCGAGTTGTAGCTATTAAATGACTGGAGTGATGCTGCTATTGGCAAAGACCGAGCGTGCCGCGACAGATATGAAGATGATTGTATCCCACCCTCTGCTCACTAGACAAGCCTTCGCGTCAGTTTGTCTGTAAAACAATTTTATAATAAGGTAGACAAAATATTAATTAAAAAAAGCGGCTAAGTGCAATCAAATACTTCTGCCAAAACATATTTTAGTTCATCATTCACAATTAATTTTTTTATTCAATTTATAGTTTTTAAATGAAAGTCAGACGTCGAGTACATGTGAACTAATTTACTTTCAACCTCATAAAAATCAAAGTATTCCATAAGATAGCGAAAATGATTCAAATATGAAATCTGGAAAATTCTATTCATATTCTAACGTTAAAAAGTTCCATAAATTTTAAATTAAATCCAAGCGAAATAAAGATAAACGAAATTAATATATGACACGTTATGAAGATACTCTTGACGTTATAAGATTTCAGGGATTCACAGCATCCACAGCATCCATGGACCGCACGCCACTGGTGTATATCTATTTAAATAAACTAAATATAAAATAACAAATTTAATTTTACTTAATTTTTTTAAACACCTGAAAACAAACAAACACTCCATTGCTAGATATTGAATGGGAATATAAGAACTCCTGTGTATGGAAGGATATAGTATTTTTTATAATAATCTATATATATAAAATTAAGGTTTTGTCTGTACATTGGTCCAAATCACGCCAAATTTTGGCGGTAGTTGGGGTGCTGGGTGGGTTTCGTGGAGTGTGGTGGTTGGAGTGGGGGTGAGGTTGGGGTTCGTGGGGTTGGGGGCCCGAGGTGGGTGGGGTGAGGGTTGGGGTGGTGGTGGTGGGGGCGGGGGTTGGGGTGCTGGGTGGGTTTTTGGGGAGTGTGGTGGGTTGGAGTGGGGGGGTGAGGTTTGGGTTCTGTGGTATGGGGGCGGGGGTTGGGGCAAGGGTTCATGGTGCGGGGGTAGGGGGTGCTGGATGGGTCGGGGGGAGTATAGTGTGAGGGTGGGATTCGTGGGTTGGGGGTCCAGGGCGTGCCCCCTGGCTAGCAAGAGGGCCGCCGAAGGCGGGCCTTGCACCTAGTATATACTAAATTTTAATTTAATGATAAGATATGAAAATATATTATCATTTGTTATTTCATTATTGTAACATATCAAATTGAATTTTGATTAAGTATTGAAATGATTTACTTTAAATTGCATATTCCGAATTAATTAATTAATTAATTTTTAATCGTTAATTTTTCATTTGATTAAAAAAACAACGACTAACTCTAAATTACCCCTTTTTCATTAAATCAATCAAAAGATATTTCTGAATGTTAATCCTTCCGAAATCAAGTTGCTATTTTTCGCTTGAGGCTATACCCATTAATTAGAAATTCCGCTTTTCTTAATTTTTCATTATAAAGTATTGATTCTTCAGTTAGATTTAACTAGATAGAAGCATTTTCACTTACAAATGGAGAGTTGATATAAATATGAAATACTTTAGGTCACAGATTTATTGTTAACAATAACTGATAATTTCTTTTTAGGGTACGGTAGATAACAATTATTATTTCTTATTTTCATGATATTTTTTTTTCATTTTGAAACTATAAAAGGAAGGGACTCTCGGCGCCCCTTGAGACGGAATTAATTATCATTTCACATAATCCTTATTTAATTCCTGAGGCTATTTTCATTTCTTAGCCTCTATAAATTATATACCGGTTGAGTTTTTTTTATCTTTAGACAGTCTTATAACTCAAAAACAGTGCATTATATGAAAAAATTCCAATAAAAGTTTATTTATATCAGGAGGGAAACTAAACTGCGCTATTGTTTGTCGACCTAGAACAAGCTTTCAAAGGTCAAGTTCTGTTTTTTAAATAGAATCCAATATGTTTCTGTACATCTTCTTAATCTAGAAAAAAACTGAACAACTTTCATTAGAACTATTTTTTTATACGACATCAAATAAAAAAGAAAGTATTAAATCAATTAGAACTCAAAAAATCCTAATAATTATTTTTAACAATCATTCAACTTGATTATCAAATAATAATGATCAAATATTTAATTATTAAATAAATAATTTAATAATAATTAATAATTTTGCGACACTGTTCTGAGACATTCCAGAGTGTATGAGTGTATCGCATGCATTCTGGATGAATTCCAGTTCCAATTTTGTTATTTTGGCCTTTTAAGTTTCTTGTATTTTTTCTTAATATATTTACAACACGATAAAATGGGGCTCCTCAGGAAACATTATTAAATTATTAATAATTAAATATTTGATCATTATTATTTGATAATTAAGCTGAATGTTTGCTAAAAATAATTATTAGGATTTTTTTTGAGATCTAATTGATTTAATTTTTTTTTATTTCATGTCGTATAAAAAAGTAGTTCTAATGAAAGTAGATAAAAACTCAAAACATATATTTGTTTTATTTGTGAAACCCACCTAGAAAAATATATTTTTACTTATTATCTATTAAAATGTTTCACCTAGAACCGACACCAAATTCTTTAAAGATTACTAATGAAAGTTGTTCAGTTTTTTTTGTAGATTCAGACTATGTACAGAAACATATAGATTTTCATTTAAAAGACAGAACTTGACCTCGAAATACCCTTGAAAAGCTTGTTCTAGGTCGAGAAACGATACCGTAGTTTAGTTTTCCCCCTGATAAAAATAAACTTTTATTTGAAATTTTTTCATATAATGCACTGTTTTTGAGTTGTAGGACTGTCTAAAGATAAAAAAAAACTCAACCGGTATATTAAATTGATACAAATGCCATAATCCTATTACTTAGACATATAATTGTTTTATTTCAGACTCTCTTTAGTAGAACTCCTCCAACCTTGTAAGATTAGATTACCCTATCTAATTCTGACAAAAAATACAATAAATTTGTTAAGGAACAAGGCCTTGTATTCTCAGTCATATATAGCTTTGACGGTCAAACTAATGGAGGTCAAATGGGATCGATCGTGGATTATTTATAAAACTCTCTGACCTACCATTCAGGTGTAAATATACCTACACTTGTTTCTTTAACAATCAAGTCTTAAGAAATTATGACTCATTATTATAAAAAAAAATCGAAAAAGCCATTTAACTCTATGGAAATAAAAGTTAAAAAATAATCTTAAACAATCTTTATGATTTGTCTATTTTCTTGATATTATTTTCGATTGCGCTAATAATTTTGTAAACCATTAATTTTTATTAAAACCCCATAAGAATGTATTATAGTAGTTATATCGTATATACGATCAAGTAAAAATATTATTAAATTAAAATCATGTTACTATGAAAACAAATCTTTCTTTTGTGTAGGCCTTCGAGTTTTGATTTATGTTAAAAATTTTATCCGAATTACTTCAGCTCTTAAAAAAAAGTATATACAAACGTGGTAAAATTTAAAATCTGCCAACTTCAATTTGTATAGCCATATCATCTTATAGACATATTTTATTGAATGTATTTACATAATATATTTATATCTATTGAGTTGGATAGATTAATGGCTAAGCCTAGAGGGTATGCAACCAATAGGGTCTTTCTAACCACGCAAAGCATACACTGTAGGCTCTTGTAGATTTTAAATTTTATTAATTTATAAATTAATATATCCACAAGCAAAAATAAATCATCATCATCATAGAGTAATTATTCATAAAACTGATTTGATGCAACCATTTATGTTGCGTACTCTAGAGATTTATAATGTTGGGCTTTGTCAAGACCTTCCACAATGTGGCATTTCTCAAAACTAAAAATATATTCAAATAATGTACTGATGAATACGAAAATCGAACTAAGTATATATATATATATGATATATATATATATATATATATGTCATTAGAGATTTTTCGGGTTTCTCCGCGTGGGTTTGAGAGTTTTTCTCGACGTTTCGGCTCTCCTTTTGGAGCCATTTTCAGGACTGTCGGGCACTGTCGATACATTCACTGTCACTGTTCACGTGAACGTATTGACAGTGCCCAGTGTTCTCGAAACAGTGACAGCCGAGACGTCAGCCGCCATACCGTAAGTAATCCACCCTTAACCACAAAACACCCAAAACCTCCTAAATTTCCCAATCCACCCAGTCTTCTGAATGAAGAAATTCACTCTGAAGACACTCCCCAAAACGGACCCTGGACAACGAGGCTAAGACCACGTAGGCCACCCGCTCCCTGTCTTGAAAATGGCTCCAAAAGGAGAGCCGAAACGTAAGTAAGTAATCCACCCTCAACCACAAAACACTCAAAACCTCCTAAATCTCCCGATCCACCCTGTCTTCTGAATAAAGAAATTCACTCGGAAGACACTCCCCAAAACGAACCCTGGGCAACGAGGCTAAAACCACTTAGACCACTCGCTCCCTCTCTTGAAATGACTCCAAAAGGAGATCCGAAACGTCGAGAAAAACTCAAACCCACGCGGAGAAACCCGAAAAATCTCTAATGACATAGAACCCATCCGCGGAAACCTCAATGAACATATATATATATATATATATATATATATATATATATATATATATATATATATATATACATATATATTTCATATCAATAGTTTAGCGATTTAGCCACATTATCATTAAAAAATCTCGATATTGAATTTTTTCACAACTATAATAATTACACTTCATCATTACTAAGAACCCAAAAATCTATCTTGTATATGCAAAGCACCAAAAAGGATAACAAAATTTAACTGGAAGCGTATAGTTTTTAGAACGGTTATTATCTATACACCTGTGTGATTTGTCTCATTTCCTGCGGTATTCCATTGCTGCTGCTACACTTATTATATATTGCTATATAGTCTAGTGGTAGTATGAGTTTAAGCCTTTTAATTATACTAGAAATGCATCAGGGATATCCTTTAAGAGGATAAGGTACTATAAAGTACTTAATAGAACTTGATAACTTCTCGATCGATTCTACTAGTAGAATCCTCTGGATATTATATATTTACATCCCAAATATTCTCACGCATATTATTAATTGTCTCTCAAGAATACCGGACATCCATAATCTTATCCCTTTCCTTCTTGATACCTTCATCAACTTAATTACTTTTACAACTTCAGTCCCATTAGCTAATTTCGACCACAATTTACTTAAAATGATCCAAACTCTCAACAGCCCTCCCTAATCTTAGAAAAATATGGCTTTTCCAAAAAGTTGAATGAGACGCCTTTTTGCTCACATTAAATGATAGTGTATGGGATAAATATGCTTAAAAATTGACCAATTCCTTTGTTTCTATGATACTAGCCTGGAACTCCCTATTTCCCGTTCTAAAATCATAAGTTTATCAACACTGGATGGACACACACCTTCGCCTCCATTCTAGCTTCTGAATACTATTTTCTTTTCACAAATACAAGAGATTAACAGTTAGATCTTGTGCTACCATATTTTGTGTGCGTTCTAGTTCAAAAACCAATATGATTATCAAAACGAAATTTAGTTTTTAACATTGAGATTAAGAGCTGATTAGAATTTGTTTAGAATCAAACTCAAAATTAGGAGGGGAGAGAGGGTTCTTAAAAAATAAAAATTCAAAAACCAAGAAAGCTTAAATTCATGTAAATATAAAGTGAAGAAAAAGATGACTGAATCAATCAAAGTATATTATTGACGTGAAAAATTATACTTATATATAATTAATCTATTTCGTTAAAATATAATAATAATAAAAAAAAAATAAATAAAACGAAACAGTAAATTGTCTAAAAATGCATTTGAGAATTTCTTTAAGGATTCTTTATCGAAATGTTTCGAGGAATATTGGCCGGTTGAATTATCTTATCGAATAACGGAATTCTTTAATTTTTAATTTCTCACTTTATTTGGTGTCGAGAGTCACACGGAGCATCATCGATCATTCTTTCCCAGCACCTATGATCTTCAAACCTTCAAAACCAGGGTGCATAGACACCTACGTCTACACCCTCTCACTTAAACAACTTTCCCTTCTCTTCGGTAATGCAAGGGTCTTTCGAGATCCATAGGGACTACATCTTTACTGGTGCACCCCTTCTTGCATTCGATTGCATTAAAAGATCACGGATAAGCCAATCAAAGGTAAACAACCCTTAATATCCACCCCATATTTTCTAAGTAATATTATTATTTATAACACAAAATATATCACAAACTATTTTTTTACAAAAAATCATACAAAAACAACATTTTGAAAGAAAATAAATTGACACGTTCTGATGTGGCCATCCGCTTGACTTTACCACACACTTCTGGTTGAGTTTAGTCCAAGGGCATATATTTTCATTTTTTGGTAACTAACAGAATAACAGACTAACTAACAGACATTTTGACAAAACAGTTATTATCTCGAAAAAAAATATTTTTTCGATGTCCACTTATTAGAGCTTTTTTGTAGACCTAAATGCCAAGGTATCGCCCAATTTTTTTAATCAAAATAGTTTTATTCGTTTTTGAGATATTTCGAAAAAAAGAAGCAAAAAACACTTTTTTCATGCAAGATTACAATACTTGACCATATCCTGTATGGTAAAGTAAAAATGCTGGTAGAGTAGTGGAAGAGAGGATGAATTACCACTCTGGCCAAATACTCTTGCGCCAGTGAAAAGAATTGAATGAAAATCTATTTATATCCTGAAGCAAAGATATCCCATACTTTTTTCCAAATTATTTATAAATATTCTTATAAGCGGTATTATATTCATTATAATCAATAGTTTAATTTTTTAATTATTGCAATAAATTTCAGTCTAGATGTTTCCAACCCTTTTCTTCCAATGAACCCCTTCTGCAATTTTGTAAGAATTCCATTCCCACTTTTCAGATTTTTCTAACTCAAAAAGTTTATTTTAAATAATATGCTTTTAATATTGAAAATGCAAGGTATCATATTTTAATTTAAAGATAAAGATAAGTAATATTTACCTAATGAGAAAGCTTAGCTTGTTTTTTGACAGTTCTTTAATACCTCTTTAAAACTTTTGGAATTTGTACACAGATTAATTTCCCCTTTGAAATACTAAAATCCCCCTTGGGGAAACTCCCCCGTCCCGTTGAGAATCACTTTTCTAGATTCTTTGATTTTTTTAAAATATGTATTTGATTGGCATTGGGAAAAAAACCCTTTTTGCCAGCCACCGCAGACTCTTTGATTGATCTGGGCCAAATTTTGCTTCGGTGCCCTTTAAGACCTTAAAGAGTATTTATTGAAAGTGTTTTCTCTTTATATTTTGAAACCGACTTTTCGGAGGATCTCCCTCCTTCTTCAGGGTTCAAAAAGGTCAATGAAAGAAGCATATACTCTGTTCTACTGATGATGGAAAGTTTAAAAATATTTTCTATACACCAACAAACACTGAATAAGGAGGCAATAAGGAGGATTATTATATGATTCCTTCATTGGCCTTTTTAAACCCTGAAGAAAGCTGAAAGATCCTCCGAAACGTCGGTTACAAAATATTATAAAGGGAAAACCGAGGGGTGAACCGCGACCTAATGCTGTACACCTACTTCCACTTGTACTTCCAAATATTTCCAAGTACTTCCAAATATTTCCAAGTAATTCCAAATATTTCCATGTACTTCCAAATATTTCCAAATACTTCCAAATATTTCCAAATACTTCCAAATATTTCCAAATACTTCCAAATATTTCCAAGTGCTTTCAAATATTTCCAAGTACTTCCAAATATTCCCAAGTACTTTCAAATATTTCCAAGTACTTCCAAATATTTGGAAGTACTTCCAACATTTCCAAGTACTTCCAAAATACTTCCAAAGAGGTGTACTTGGTGAACACCTACTTCCAATCGCGGATCACCCCTCAGGGAAAACACTTTCAATAAATAATCTTTTATTGGAAGTAGCCTCTTATTTATTTCTGGACTCCTTTACATCCAATCCTGATTTTTAAAAAATATTATCTTATCACCAAAATTTGCAGAGCCTATCTTGGAATTTTTTTAAACTTTTTCTCCAATTTTGTAATAAATGAGGAATAAATGGATATAATGAGGGCATATCAATATTTTTAAATTTAGGATGCAATAGGTACCTACTGTTCAAATTCAATTTTCTAAGCAGGTAGTTGGGTGGATAGGGTGTTTGTTGAGGTCCTAGGTTTGTTTTGGCGAGGTGGCTTGACCTGGGGTCCGGTCTTGAGGTCCAGGGGGTGGCTGAAGTGGCGCGAGGGTGCGCAGGGGAGGAAGCATGGCCTGCACGATCGGGGCCTGAGTCAGTGGCTGCGTGGCTCCGTGGGCTCAGTGGTTCAGTAGCTCAGTGGCTCATTGGCCGGGCTGCGCGATTGCAACCCCTAACCTTCGGTGTACCTCCTCGTCGTTTTCTCCTGTTTTTCGCTCGCTAGTCGTCAGGAAAACATCGTCGAGTATGTATCACGCTCGCTTGCTCATGTTGCACCACAATTTTGCACCCTTAAAATAGTAATTTAGAAATGCACCGTGTATCCGCCACCCCCTACACTGAGAAACCCAGCTAAGAGTAACCAACCATATCCTTTGTTTTTAATTTTGAATTCTCAATCAAATTCCTTTGCAAGATTAATTCCTAATAAATATTTTTTTCTCGTATTTGTTGACAAATGAAAAATGTATAATTGGTATCTATTCTAGGTGAAACATTTTAAATAACTCTTAAATATAAAATCAACTAATATCAGAAACAAAAATAAATTTTTTTTTTAGAAAAATTAGAATATTCTTTAAGCGAAATGATTTATTTATAACATAAATAAAATGTTTTTTGGTCTTAATAAATTATTTTATTAAACTATTTGATTTATTCTTATTCCGATTGAAACTTTTTAAATATTTTTAGTTATTATTTAAGATATCCTTCTGACTTGAATTTAACTATGAATACATTTTAACTTTGATCATTTTACATATTATTTATTCCTTAACATTTTTTTAAAAATAATTTACCTTATTTTCCTTTTTCTTTACTTTGTCTAATCAAGAAATTCCTACGGGTCTAGAATAAGTATATTTTTTGAGTTCAAATATGATTTGAAAATAGAAATATTTAATAATAATATCTAAATCTATTTTTCTTGCCCATTCCTACTACTAGATTTGAAATGAAAGAATTAATTTAAAATTTTTATTTTACCAACTAAATTTTTTTATATTAATAAATACCTGAAAGACGCATAAATTTTAGTTTCTCAACACAGCGAGCAAAATATTAATAAATAAATATTTTATATATATTTAATTTCAACTGATTTATGAAACCAACATTTAACTTTTTAATTGAGATTTTTGTATAAGTCAACTAGTACCTATAATTTTGTATATTTTGAGAAACTTGGGAATATTCTAGGGATTTTCTATAATTAAACAAAAAATATTAATGTTGAAATCACGTTAGTTTTTATTTCATGAATTACTTTTTTCAGCTTCTAAATCTGGTTTATTTTATTTATTTTAAACGAATAGACGCACTATTACTTGAATATATATCCTGTACGAAAGCTTTTGTGATGAAAATAATTTATCGATTAAAACTATATTTTTTTAGACACAACTCTTTTCAATGTCTCATTTAACTTTCTAAATTTAATGCGATCGACTTTCATTTATTTACATCAAACGAACATTTGCTAATTAAACATAATATTTAATAATAATTTAATTAAAAAAAAAGATATTTTGGACATGACGATTTTAAATATTTTAAATAAAATATAAATTAAACACTTGTTAATGCTAAAGGAAAATACAGCCTGATTAAAAAAAAATCGTGAGTGTCGTGACACTCGATGGAAATGTAACTTAAGCAATTGTTATTTATTTCAAAAAATGCCAAATTCAGTGTCAAACAATAGTAGGTAAAAAAAAGGTATTATGATCATTACTCTTTAATTTAATAAAACATTGCTATGCTCATGTTTATTTATTCATGTCAATAAAATGCAAAAAAAGCACTCAGGGCCAACGACTTGTCCCCCTAACTAAAAGCAATATAACAGATATTTCACGCGTTCAATTTGTGAAAATTTTTTAATTAAAGATTTAATTTTAGATTTGAGAAATCAGAAGAAAATAGGAACAATTAAAGACAGTGTTAAAACATGCGTTCGATTGCGACGTTTCGCCTATTTATTATGGCTTCATCAGGTTCTTGATCAAATTTATAAAACACTTGGTCATGTTGTGTTTTATAAATTTGATCAAAAGCTTGATGAATCCATAATAAATTGGCGAAACGTCGCAATTGATCGCATGTTTTAACACTGTGTTTAATTGTTCCTATTTTCCTCTGATTTGTAAATAATGGAACTGAATAACAATAATAATAAAGATTTAATCTTCATCATTAAACAGTTTCAATTAAGTGTTTCTAAGTCTAAACATATTGTCAAACCATATATTATGATAATTTGAATAAAATGGTGAGTGTTTCGATTTTTAGTAATTTTCAAATTTCCCTGGAATGACTATAAAAGTTCAAATTACCAAGCTTTAAGTGTTTTAATTGATAAAGGAATTCACGTGATCATTTTAATATATAATATGTCTTAAGAGTTTAGTAGTTAACAATCTCTAGTGTTTTTAGACAACTATATTTACTTAATTATTCAGAACGCCTACGGAATATTGATTTCACTAAACAACTTTCAAATTTTTGGCTTATTTGTATTTTAAATTGTAGAGAAAAATAATTTTCTGACATGATTTTTTGTATCTCCATGCCAAATAACTAATTTAGAATTATGACTTTAAATTCAGAACTTTTCGTTGAAAAATGCAGAAAATCAGAAAGAAATTTTATTAATAACTTCGCCTATAGATTTTTTTTTCTTATTTTGTCCCCCAAAAATATATAAATTGTTCTCGTTGAAATCGGCGTTGAAATCGATTTTACTTAATCGAACGCTCAAAAAAAGGAGTGATAAGTTATTATTTCAAAGGAGTGATAATTTATTTTCTGAAAAGTGTTGTCAGTCATTTTCACTTCTTACTAATTAATCATATTCAATGTAAATATTGTGAATATAAATAATAAACATTCACTAGGCTACCCCAACTACCCTGCGTTAAATATTTAACAATTGGCCTCCCGAACTCACTCTACAAATTCAATTAATTTTTTTTAAGGCTTTGAATCTTAGTTAGCAAGTTTCAAAAAATTCGGTAGAGGAGTATTTCCACGATTAGAAAAAGAGAACTTTGTGGAAGAGCTCAAAAGATAATGATGGGATTAACTACTGAAAGGAAAATCTAAAGCTTCTTTTAAGATGAAGATGAAGTTGTGAAAATCAAACAATTATGAAGCACGGTGATCCCTCGAATCACCAGCCCTTGTCACCAACATACACGATGAATAATTATAAGAATTTTGCCCGATGTTTCTTTAAGCCCGATAGCTTTCTCTTATAAACCTATATATTAGGCCCTCTTAGGAAAAAATATAACTATGGAAGGACCTAGAAATTTTTTTAGATGATGAAGGATATATGTAGGTATCACAAGTGAGATGAGCTAAAAGAATTCTCATGGGATAGAATCAGATAAAGACCAGCGGTTGTGTCAAACCAGTCTTCGAATTGATGACCTTATGGAGTCTCATCAATGTTTGAAAATGACCTTAGACATTTAGGGAACTTCAAAACTTGTGCATTTTCCGGGAAAATATAAATTCAAAATTTTTTCCCAATAGCAATATTTGCATTTAATAAAAAGTGCCTGGAGCACAGAGCGATGCGCGCTAACTTTTTGCCTCTATGGTAAATAGCTTAAGTTTCAAATTTCAAGGCTCTACGACTTACCGAAGACGATATATTAATGATTAAATTATTTATTTTACGACACTCCTAATTTACAACCCCTTCCTTTATTTCAATCGGATTAAAATCTATACACGACTAATAACTCATGACACTTGATAAGTACACCAATTTTTAAAAAAATCGTTTATGTCGTTTTTGAGAAAATAAAAAAAAAACGAAAAATCTTTCATGTAATTCCGGTGTTCCGATTTTAAGCAAAAGCTTGCTGTACCCCTTCTAGCCTATATCGAACTTAAGTTTTGAATTTCATAGCTCTGAGGTTTATGGTTGCGAAACGCAGGGGGGTACATTCTTACGTACGTAAACATCAACTTCCGGTACTTCTATTTCAGCCGAAATCTTTTGGTACTTCTTGTACCCTCTAGATAGCTTAAGTTTCAAATTCCAAGGCGAACTTTCCCAAGACGAGATATGAACGATTAAATGATTTATTTTGCGACATGACTAATTTACACCCCGTTCCTTTATTTCAATAGGATTAAAATTTATACACGACTAATAACTCATGAGGCTTGATAAGTACACCAAATTTTTAGCGTAATCGTTAGAGCCGTTTTTGAGAAACCGATTCTATCTATTATATAAAACGAGCTTTTCGTGCGTGCCTTTGGCACGCCCTCGAAGCTCGGCCCTCCAAAGTCTAAATCAAAAATATATAGTTTTAGTAAAAGAAATCAAGATATAAATATTAATGTGACATTGGTCTAGTGGTTAGAGCTGATGAGCATAGTTCAAGAGTTCGTCGGTTCGATTCTAGGCAAGAGGGTAATTTTTTTAGAGAAATTTCTCTAAGCGTTGTTACAAATTAATCTAGATGAATATATATAGTATTATTTGCCCGATACACTCAACTCACTCACTCACTCACTCACTCATCATCAAAACAGACAGAACCACTGGACATAGAAACATGAAATTTGGAGAGTATATTACATCTATGACATAGGGGCTCACTAAGAAAGGATTTTTCGAAATTCGACCCCTAAGGGAGCCAAAGGGGGCAAAGTGTGTTTTCACTGATTATGCGATATCTCTCAAGGACGATAAAATATTTACTTGCTTTCTACTTATAAAAATACTAAATTAAAATATCTAAAAAGTGATTTCAGGATTTTTTGAAATTCGACCTCTAAAGGGGTCAAAAGGGGCAAAGTATCTTTGCAATGTGTTTACACTAATTATGCATTTTCAATTAATAAGATATCTACTTGATTTTTACTTAATAAAATTCTAAATACAAATATCTAAAGAGGGATTTCAGGATTTTTTGAAATTCGACTCCCAACTATCCAAAATGTGAGTGGGGGCAAAAATTAAAACTCTCCTATCTTGATCAAATTTTGTAGAGTTATTCTTTATTATTTTAAGAAACTATTCCTGTAAAAATCAACTATCAAAATTGACTGTATGGGGGCGAGGGGGGGGGGGGGGTGCAAATTATAGAAATTTTTAGTTTTTTAGTACATTTACTCTTTAGAAAACTGAGAGTTATTTATTTGCAAATATCTAAATATTTGCAAATATCTAAAAAATAATTTCAATCTCCCAATATGTGAGTGGGGGCAAACAATTAATGCTCTCTCCGATATAGATCAAATTTTGTAATGTTAGTTTTTAAGACTATATAAAATGTATGCTGTAAAAATCAATAGCCAAAATGAGTGCGTGGGGGCGAAAGAGGGGGCAAAATATTACAAATATATATTACAGACCTAATAATCGCATGCCGAGACGGCGCCCGCCAGGGACACTTGTCCGGAGGGCCGAGCTGTAGAGAGCGTGCCGAAGGCACGCCTGGAGCAGCTCGTATTTATATATACAAGAATTGCTCATTTAATATTATAAAAGATGTGTTATATAGAAAGATGGAAAGATTTTATATTACAAAAAATGAACTCATTTTAAAAAATATTCTCACAAATTTTCCTCTATTCGTTGCCAGTTCAAAGCCAGATCTATAATTTTTTATCCCTCAGTGCATCACTCTTAAAATTAATTAAACATTTCTAATATGTTTTGATTCAAAATAAAATCCATTTAGAATATATTAGTTTGTTAGAAATCGATTCAATTATGTTATCACATAATTATTTTTAAGACACTCAACATTTATTCAAATTATTTTATTAGACCATTGAAAAGTGTTCAAAGACGATTTAATGGATATTGGAAAAACTTGGCGAGTAGCTTGCTCACAACTTGATGATTATTTTACCCGTCACAATTGAGTTTATTTATCTTTCATTTAACATTTTCGAACTAAAATATATATTTATTTTTAAATCATTTAATATAAATCTATTTAATTTGATGAAAGTTACATCTCAATCTGCAAATAAATTGATCTTTATTTTATTTACTTTTCAAATCTATTCTATATCATTTCTTTTACTAAATAACGAAGAAGATGAAACGTCATTTGTTCGGATTTTAGTTTATACTTTATTTTTATTCACCCATAAAAAATAAATAGCATACATTTATTTATATATGAGATTCTTTTACCAGAAGTTCACATTTTATTTTATTCCAGTTTATTTTGCAAAAGTCGAATACGATATAGGCATTGAAAACCAATAGGCTTCTGGGAATTGACTTTAAATGAGGATTCGAGGCTGTCAATTACCCATGGGCATGTTTTAATTTACCTGAATTTTATCTCATCCCAATCCTTTCATCTCTTTCTTCCTTTCTTTTGAACTCGTCAAAGCAAAACAGAAGGGCCACTTTTTGTTCCACTAAACCATTTTGTCAAAATAGGGGATATATTTTAAGGTAGTTGTTTCACCATATGAGTTTTCTTAGGATTTTTTTTGAAATTTAGACAGATTATTATTTAAATCCTTCTGCATCGATTGGTGGCAAAACGAAATTGATGAACAATATAACTCCTGAGATATTAACATGTGGTTTTTCAGACTCTTATACATTGCACTATACAGGATATCGGAAAGCTTACATACATATTTAATTATAATTAATAAACAGATTGGAGTAATTTTTCGCTTCAGCCATTGTCGCAAAAGCTTTTTAATCGTTTATTTAGAACTTTTTGTTTAATAAATCGACCTTTATAATCTATTTTATCTGTCATTTCTATGATAAAAATATTCAAGCCTGGACAATGTTGCCAGATTTGTTAAACGAGCACGGGATTGGCTAGTAGTGGTACATAAACAGCAAAAAGTTTTGGGCTTATGAATTATGAATCCTTATTGTCTGTTCTATATACTTTAGCATTAACTTTTTGCTAGTATTGTCGCAAAACAACTACCTTAAAACCTGCTAAACAAACTTCAAGGAGAGGTATGCAACACAAAATTATACATTATTGTCAAAATAATATATTCCAGAAGTCGCCAGTTGTATTTGCCAAAGCAGCGTTATTCTTCAGAGTTCCAAAAATCACTAGAGTTCTTCAAGGCTAGTGGTTGCGCGAGTACTTAATAACGAAAATAAAATATAGTATCATACATATTTAGTTCATTTTGCATAAAAATAAGTTTAAAATACTTCATATTACTATATTCTATAGAATAAAAATGTGAAAGTAAAAAAATTATTGTCTCTTCCACTTTTTAGAATCATTGTGAAATAATAATAAATTGAAAGTTTATTTTTGCCCAGAGTAACAGAATTTTTATAAATTAAAGGAAACAATATAAGATTGTCTTCTGCAGGAAAAATAATTTATTTAATTTATTTATAACGAGACTATAGTTTCGGGCTTTGCCCTTCATCAGTCTATTACAATTGATTCACAGGAATTGATATAAGAAACATTTCACTCATCAATTCATGTGAATCAATTGTAATAGACTGATGAAGGGGGCAAAGACCTCAAAACTATAGTCTCGTAAATAAATTTAAAAAATTATTTTTCCAGAAGTCACAATCTTTTAGTGTCTCCTTTAATGAAATAATAATAAGTAAATTGTGAGTTTAATGACTTCTTTTACATAAATTACTTATATTGTGATTTTTTATAGATAAATATCATGATATGTGCTCTGATTAAAAAAATAAATGATTCCCCCAAATCATTCTTGTAGTGTAGTAAGCAATTCGCAAACTTTATTGCCTGTCAAATTTAAAACTAAAAATATCGAACTTATTAGTTTATTCTTACGAGTCCCGAATGTTACTATCTTTAATCTTATTCATTTCAATATTAAATTTTTTTTGAATTATTATATTTCAAGTGTAAATGCTCGGTCTGAGCTTGGAGGGGATTCATAGATCTTAGATAACTAGTGAAGTTGGTAGAAAATAAATTCAAAATCAAATTTGAGACTTTAATAAATTTTACAATAATTTTTAGGTAGAGGGATATCTTGAGATTTGATATTATTTTTTACAAGAGATCCACATGGGTCGAAAGATTGAGAAACACTCAGAGGATAAAAACACTCAGGTGAATAAATCAAAGATTCCTAATTATATAATTTTCTCAATAGTAGTAAAGTCGTTACAGTTTAAGAAATAGGTGCTTAAGCTGTTAAGCATGGATTGGCGTATATTTTTAAAACAACCTCTTTATAAATTTCCACTATTTAGCTCAATGATTAAATTACAATTATAATAATAATAAAAAAATTCAGATAAATTTGTTCAGTCAAATGTCTTTTTGATTCTATTATTTATCTAAATTGAGAGTTACTCCAATATACGAATGATATATATTTAATTGACATGATAATTTTCTTTCATATTATATTGTTTGTAAGAATTTTGCTGGCTTGGTGTGTACTGGATATATTAATTTTTTATTGTTAAGGATAAATAAACTGAATTTGCTTCTTTCCAGTAATTTATTTTGTTTTTCAAATGGTTATTCCAAATATTTCGAGAGCGTTCTCAGCATCTCTTCCTCAGTGGAAACCACTTCCCCACCAATGTGCCGACCCCATCAGTTTGTACAGAACATTGAAAAAAGCTCGATAACACAACACACACATACATATATATACAAATTTAAAATGAGATAACATACGAATATATAATTATTTACATCTCTTTATATTCGTATGTTATCTCATTTTAAATTTGTATATATATGTATGTGTGTGTTGTGTGATCGAGCTTTTTCAATGTTCTGTACAAACTGATGGGGTCGGCACATTGGTGGGGAGTGGTTTCCACTGAGGAAGAGATGCTGAGAACGCTCTCGAAATATTTGGAATAACCATTTGAAAAACAAAATAAATTGCTGGAAAGAAGCAAGTTCAGTTTATTTATCCTTAACAATAAAAAATATTATATTGTATTTGAAATATGTATAAGTTATAAATGATATGATAAAATTTGACGATTTAATTCAATCTTTCCTTAATTTCAACTGAGAATAATTTTCTAATTTTTTTAAAGAATTAAGTATTTGATAAATCAAAATGATGACAAAAATATAGTAGTAATTTTTGTTTTAGCTATGAGAACCGGCAATTGAAATAACCTACTAAAAGACATTATTTCAAGTAAATATAAAAAAGCAAAACTTTTTAAAAACTTGTCTTGATCGTTTTGCGACTTACGTGTATGCGAATATGAACTGACATTTTTTCTGCAATATTTTCCAGATTTACAATTTAACATTTAAAACCAAAGTGCACTCAAAAACCAGTGATTTTTTCAAAGTCTTCTCGATGAAATTCTTGAAATGAGCACATGGACTGTCGGGCTATTCTATTTAAATTAAAGTGACCAGATGTCCCACACTAGGTGGGACTGTCCCACATTTGGGTTTCTTGTTCCACATCGAAAATGTCATTGGACAATCTTTTGTCTTGTGGATTAAAAAATTTATATAATTTATTAATTATTTGTTTTTTTACAAAGTCTATGTACGAGACCCACTGTATTTTTTGTAAAACCGCCACGAGCTAAAATTCAACCTAAATGAATACCTAATACAATTTGTGACTTTGATTAGTAGTCTTTACCTGATGATCATTTGAAGACACACTTGGCGCGAGACCGATCCAAAACTTCATCTGCTTCGGGGAAATGGCTTGCGCCTATTTTTAGCCATACCCTTAACTGATTTGCCAATTTAGTTGTCTAAATATCAGGGGCTCTCATTATAGCTATTAAATGAGCGGACTGTGGTTAGAAACGTTGAAGGCTATTATTGCAAGTGTAGTGCAATTTCTCCAATACTTGTGAGGAATTTTGTAACAATATATCACAAAATGATTAATTATTGAAAAAAGTTCATATTTCATCGGAAAAATACGAGCGTTTATATCTTTATTTGTTTTGTTGATGTTTTAATTTTATGTATGAGTGCATTATGATTTACAATATTTATATGATAATAAAATAAAATTATATATAAACAGATTCATGTCCTACATTTCATTGTAAAACATCTGGTCACTTTAATTTAAATGTAATTAATACTTGGCAAACGATTCGAATTTCATATAGGTATAAGTCATTATCTCTTTATTAATGGTATTGATTTTAAAGAGGAAATTTTAGCAAATATAGAGTTATTATATTAGTTTAAAAATTATCTGTTATTGACCAAGTACCATGTAGATTGCCGAAAGTTACAATCATTTCCTGAATCAGACTTGCGCAAATTACCGATGTTTTATCCTAAGCGAGTTTAGACCAAGATAATATAATACAGATGGAGACAATAAAAGAGTGTGTCTTATACTGGAATTATACATTTTCAATTTTTTTATAATGTTATAAATAAATTAAAAATGTATAATTCCTGCAGTAAAATTGTCTCCTTCAATTTATAAAAATTCTGCTACTCTCGGCAAAAACTTTCATTTTAATAATTCAGATGTTTGAAATTACCTAGCATTTACAGATAGGTATCTATCAATTATTATTTAATTTCTGTGTCTATTTCATACTAAGTAGAATCGATTAATAAGATCTAACGAAATATGTTGGGAAACTGTCATATTACGCTTGAAAGCAAATTATACCCCATTAATGGGCTAGCATTGTCTCTTCAAATTCAGACAATGTTGAGAGGAAGTAATTGTTCATGCATTCTGCCTGAACTTCAGGCTTAAATGTATTTGCCATTTTAAAAGACTATAGGAAACTATTTGAAATTCTAAAGAAATAGATATTCGAATTAATCCTATAATTTCAAATTAGTTTTTATTTGTTGTTGATAAAGAGAAAATCAGACTCTGTTGAATTTTTCCTTAATTTCAAATTAAGCTAATTCTGAACCCGTAAAGATAAAAGATAAAATCACTCTTACACTCTCATTTTAAAATAAATTAAATATAAAAAAATTCTCGAAAATTTGATTGGAAATGAACAAATCGGCCTTTAATGTAAATAGGTTGCAGGTACATTGAAATTTTCTAGTAATTCACCTTTAATATTCTTTTTATAGAATGTGATCTTAATCGATATTAAATTTGAAATATAAATTAATTTTATCATGATATACAATATACATAAATATTACATTTTAGTAATTTCTTTGGAGTTGAAATCCTCTAATATTTGGATCTTGTTACATTCAGCAAATTCTTTTTGATGTCTCAAACCTGGCTTAGCAAAAAGTAATTGTAGTTTTTTCCAAAATCAAAATTTAAAATTTAAAGCACTCCAAAAATTAAAAAATTAAAATAATTTATCCAATTTCACAGTAGCTTCCTATCTAATTGCCAAATGTAATAAAAAAAAATATATATATTGCCCGTTCTAAAACAGTAAAATAAAACAGGAAAATATTCGCCCACTTATTTCCATGGCAAAGATCAATAGACATTCCTAAACGGTGAGCCATACACTAATTTTAATAAAATACATATCAAAGGGCAAAAATATTACTCATAGACGAAGGAAATCAATTGAAAGAAGGATAATATAAAATCACTTATTACTAGGTAATAAAATTGTATAATAAATTAACTAAAAGTGTTTAATTATTTTTTTATCAATTTTCAATGTTTACCATTAGAATACGTAAAAAATATTCTGCATTGAATTTCTCAAATTTAGAACATTATTATTAATAACAGTAACCAGTGATGAAGACAAGGAGAAATTTATTTAAAATAAAAAATAGCACATTCAACAGATTGCATTTTTGACGTTTCGATTATTATTGATACCATGGCTGAAGACATGGTGGGATCGGCTTAAAATCAAAAAGTCCAAATTCTTTTTATCTGATTAATAAGGAATAAACATATGCATATTTCAAATGACAATGGATAAAGCTGAGCAACGATCCTTTCAGTTCATTTTTGTCTTCGATCGGATTAAGAAGAAAGCTGAAACTTAGCACAAAGACCAAGCATATTATTATTATTTATATACAGGGTGTTTCAGGAGGAATAGTAAATATTTTAGAAGGTGGTACTATAGACTAATTGCAATAAAAAATTCCATATAACTGGTGTCCAATTTTTATTGAGTACAGAGATACAGCTGTTAGTATATAACCCAATATCGGCATACTCAGCATGTGTAAATACGTGCGACATGTTTACACGCTACAGTACAGTAGACTTAGCCAACAAATCACAATGAAAACTTTAATGTAAACTAAAGCACAACTACACAACTTGAACATCAACACACCTCTACTACTGACATTCGATAAATACCTACCTCCATAGCAACCCATAGCATGTTGTACCAAGACATGAAACGAAAATGCATTGAACTCAGCTGTATCTCTGTACTTAATAAAAATTGGACACCTGTTTTTATGGCAATTTTTATTGGAATACGTCTATACTACCACCTCCTAAAATATTTACTATTCCTCCTGAAACACCCTGTATATTTGTGCGACGATTTTTAACTTTCCATTAAAATATTATATCTGATTTTTACATTTTTCGATCGGAAATTCTGAAGTTAAAAAGCCCAAAATCAAATTAGTTTTTTTTTTTTTTAACCGACTTCAAAAAAGGAGGATGTTCTCTATTTTTTTTTTGTGTCTATGTTACCTTATATCTCCGCCAATTGTAAACCGATTTTGAAAAAAAAAATTGCATTGGGTTCAGTCTACCTTCCAATTGGCCCCATTTTTTAATTACAAATTAGAATATTTTTTAACCGACTTCAAAAAAGGAGCAGGTTCTCTATTCGACTGAATTTTTTTTGCATTGGGTTCAGTCTACCTTCCGATTGGTCCCGTTTTTTTCATTGGTATTAGACCTTTTTTGTTAGGTTTGTTCAGGCCTAACTTCTTTGTTTATTAACCGATTTCGATGATTCTTTTTTATTGGAAAGGGGTATCTTAGGGATGGTGCCATATTAATTTGGTCAAGTTCTGATAATATGATCACTATTAATAACATCACTAAAAGAGAAAAATAAAAATAATTTTTAAGAAAAAAATAAAACCGACTTCAAAAAATTAAATGCAATAAATAAAATACACTAAAAGGTATAAAATAATTATTATCTTATTTAGTTACAACTAAACTACGAAATATTAAGATGAAATTACTTTTTGAAGCCAAACATATACCTTTTATGAATCGCACTCGACGGATCTTACTTAGTACGTTTGGTGGGTACGCTCGCTTATAGGTATAGTTTGTTTGGCACCGACTTCAAAAAGTAATTTCATCTTAATATTTCGTAGTTTAGATGTAACTAAATACGATAATAATTATTTTATACCTTTTAGTGTATTTTATTTGTTGCATTTAATTTTTGAAGTCGGTTTTATTTTATTTTTTTTAAATTATTTTTATAAATATATACATTTTTGGCATCAAAGCAACCCCTTCTAGTTCATTCCTTCTAAAGTCATCGTGAGTATCGGAATTCAGTCAAACACACATACAAAAAATTTATAAATGAATTTGCGAAGGTGAATATCCTTGACTTTTGGATAACATATATCTCTAATAATTTCAAGCTAAGTATTAATATCCGGTCACTGTATCCCGCTTTTATGCGAAGGCTAATAATATACGATGATATATTGGGTTATTAATGAATACATATAAATAAAGATATTTTCGATATAAATTTTGAAATGTCGAAAATGAATTAATGCTACATGAATTTATAGATGCATGATGTAATATTTATCTTTTTCGAATTGACATTCAAGTAAGTATTTTTCCTTTTAAATTAGGACTTTAATACCTAACTATACTAATAAGCTTGTAAAAATTTCATTAATTCATTCTTGATCCAAAATTTTTCTTTTCTAATAAGACCTGAATGTGATTTTTAGCTTCAGAACGTGAGAAATGCAAAAAAATAGGAAAAATTGATTCATTATTTCGATATCTCTTGATCAGTTATATCTAGAGACCGGATTTTTATTCAGTAAAAACTGTCAAAATATGCCATAAAATATACAGTTAAAAATGATGAAATATGCAAGTAATACCTATGCAGTATAATAGGTTGAAATATGTAAAAATATGCAGTAAAAGATGGCAAAATAGATTTTTTTATGCACTAAAAAATTAAAATTGAAGACAAAAAGACTATATATTTGAATGAGTGCTAAGAACGAAATAAACTGATAAAGTATCCTACACATCAGTTGTCAAATATGTACTTTTATTGCGTAGAACATTACACATAATTCTAATTATATTTAATATATTAAAAAATCTTTAAACTCAAATAAATACTCGTAATAGGTGCAGTTGAATAAAATCAACATAAAATAAATATAATAATGTTTCAAAAATGTGAACGAAAAAAATACGAGGGATGTAGTTTTATTTAACAGACACGATTTTATGGCATAATAATTATTTCTTATTGACGTACAAATAATAAACTAAAAAAGAAATAATCAAAAAGGGATCTCAAAAATAATTAAAATTTGATTATAATTGTGAATAATTTATGTTTTCATACAAGTATTTTTACTAAATAATCTTCTGTAAAATAATTTCTCCCTGTTTAATTTCTTCTTTTTTCATTCTTCCTCCGAAAATTACTTTTAAAACATCTGTATTTGGTGCGAAATAAGCAATTTTATGCAATATTCTTCAAACCAGCTTCGGCGGGCATCTTGTTGGCCTCCGTTGTGGGTTTTAAAATAATTTTAATTTCCTAATTTTATTAAATTTTATTTGTCATGAACTATTAGTGGTTTTAAAATTAAAAGAATCTCGTCGGGTCTTCGCGCAAGGGGATATATATATATATATATATATATATATATATATATATATATACACGTTAGATGAATGCGAAAGTTAAAACTTTTTATCTGGTCACTGCCTATTTCGTTGCAATTGGGACCAGACCCTCAGATGCCTTCTCCATTTAAGCGATGGGTCCCCAACTAGGTCACATAATCAAATTTTATATATACTCAACTCTTTAGTTCAGACGCGCTTTCTTCCTATTTTCAAATAGTATGGTTCTTATAAATTTACTACAATGCCCATCTGTCTGATTCTTTGGGGAATCGAAACAGATGAATTTTGTTCAGATATTCAATAATAAATTTTATTTAGAATGTTTATATGTTAACATTAGATGAACTCGAAAGTTAAAACTTTTTATCTGGTCACTGCCCTATTTTGGTGCAATTGGGACCAGACTCGTTTTGATACTGAACCAAGAGTTGAGATATATATGTAGTTGTAGATAGATGCAGATAGTTTTTTTCAATAAGCTTAAAAATATATTTTAATTTGTTCAATACTATTAAAAGTATACATAGTAAAAATACGTGCTTTTTCATTAAATTTTCCTTCAATCGAAAAGTACCTTTGTTTATCTTAATTACTAAAAAAATATTTATATATATTTTCGTTAAAAAAGACATAATTGTAAAATTGAAGAAAATTCCTTAAGTATGATCTAAAAAAAAGGTAATGAAAAAATGTTTTTTTGGGTCGCGACTTAAAAAGGTTAAGAACCACTGTATTAGAGCTCTAATAACATAGCGAGCGTGAGTGCAAGTGAGAGAGAATGAACTATCAACCTCTCTCTTTCTCTCATAGTATGAGTAGGTGGTGCATCTCTAAAGCTTCTGATACAAGTCTGGACAAGTTGGAGCACGGCGCTCTGCACTGGCTTCTAATTAGTTAGTCGGGAAGCGTCCTAGCCTACTTGTGGCAAAATTAATTATTCATGTGTGGTGAATTAATTCGCGATATGATTTACCTTTTCTCTATTAACTAACAGGTCAGTAGTATATATTAATTATATTAGAAATATATAAATATATAAAACTATCGGCATTGAAATATTTAAATGTAATTTTAGCAATAATGATCTCTGGATGGCTTATTGGCTGAGTAAGAGCAAAAAATTTCAATATCCACGCGATTCTGACCCCATAAAAAATAATATTTATAATTAAAAAAGACAGATGATGAAGGCCAAGCCTTTGAAACTATAGTCTCAAACAAATAAATAATATATAGATATCTATACAAATAAAAATGTACTGTTACGCTTAAGTGATACGTTGAAGGATCTCCAAAAGTTCTTCACCGATTTCTTTGGAAATTTTCACACAATATTCCATTCAAAAACACGAGTGTTTTTATATATAATGTTTTTATAGATATCACACCTGTGGCATGTAAACAATATTTTTTCGAGGAAACAACACCAGCGCCTCTCTGGGGGTAAAAAGCAAACAAACAAGATGGCCGATAATAGCTTTTTGGGAATCTTTCAACTGTCAATATTATGTTTGGTTAAGGGAACAATTTTGACAAGTAATATATAATTCATTTACTGTTTTAATACCCATTCTATAATTATTTGCATTTTCAATTTATTTTCAAAACTATTATTATTTTTATAAATTTATTTATTTATCCAGAAAAATACACAAATCGGGTCAGCTATTATCTATATAAATTCTAACCATAAAACGAGACGCTCCCCGCCAGGGGCTAGGTGACGCCGCGCCGAAGATTGAGAAACCTCCCTCTCTCATATAAAAAATTATTTTACACTATTTCAATCTATTTTATACTTGATTGAAATGTTTGAAATTATTTAGATCTGTAAAAGGTTCATGGGAAGGAAATTTATTAAGGGGGGTGTTCCAGAAACATAGCAACCTGAAAAGTTCCGTTTTTATTTTAGGTATAATCTAAATCTAAACAGACAGGCAGAAAAAATTATGATTGAAAGTAATTTTTCTTCACTTCTCGGACATTTCTAAAGGCAAATAAAAAAAAAGTTCTTGAGATACTCCGGGCTTACCTGTCAAACTTACCGAGTAAAAAAAATGTTTTTTCTAAAAACAAAAACAAAAAATCTTTTAAGTTTAAATCTTTATTTAATGATTTTCATATTAATAAGCAGATAATTGTTCGGTCTATTATATTTATAAACGGAATATATATATACATATATATATATATATATATATATATATATATATATATATATATATATATATATATATATATATATATATATATATATTCATAGTATATAGGTAGGGTACGTGATCTATGTATATTGTATATTCTAATTTTAAATTGAAAAGGCTCGGCTTAATGGGTTTTTCTATTGATTTTACATTATCCCATTGGCGATTATAAAAAAATTCCCGTTGAGATTCATATTCTATTATATACATATATAAAATTGTATTGGCTATCATTCATTTACATTTTATTTTCAAAAGATTGTAGATTGATTGAGGGATTGATTGATGGAAGCTGTAATGAATACATCCATTTTATATGATCTTTTGTATGGCAGCGTTTACAGCCTAAAAGCAATATTTATCGTAATTATTATTCATCCAACAATACAGAGACTGGCATTGCGTTACCTTCCACTTTACCATGTCATTTATCTAATATTTATAAAAATTTTCAATGAACATTTTTAATATGCACATTATTAATTTTTATTGACAGATTTATTTTATATTGAATTTTTAATTTTCCCTGACTTTGATAAGGCGTCTGAATTTATGCAAGAGATGAAAATTTTCTAACTGAAATGCGGAATTCGGTTCCGAGCCAAAAGCAATTGAAAGTCTATCGCTATAGCCACTACCCTAGCCGCGCGTTTAATGATTAATTAATCGTATTATTGAAAAATAGTCAGTATTGATTTCAACAAAAATTTTCAATTATTTTTCCCTCGTCTTTTGATATGTGAAAAAATCATTTTTAGTACCTAGACAATTTTTTTGCTGACGTAGTATGGATTCTATTGCTCATGATAAAATAATAACTTAAGCTAGAGAGATATTTTTAGTGCCAAAATGTTTGTATTTTTTTCATTTCAAGGAGCCAATTAGTTTTTAACAGACTTCAAAAAAGGAGGAGGTTCTCAATTCGATTGAATTTTTTTGTGTCTATGTTACCTGATATCTTCGCCAATTGTTAACCGATTTTGATGATTTTTTTGCATTGGGTTCAGTATATTTTCAGATTGGTCCCGGTTTTTTTTCATTGGTATTGGACCTTTTTTGTTATGTTTGTTCAGGCATAACTTCTTTGTTTATGAACCGATTTTAATGATTCTTTCTGCGTTTGGATCAGTATAGCTCCAAGATAGTCAAGATACCTATTTATTTATTTATTTATTTTATGTATGTTCAGCGAGAACTTTTCACCACGTGGACCGATTTCGATGATTCTTTTTTTATTGGAAAGGACGTACCTTAGGGGTGCTCCCATATTAATTTTGTCAAGTTCTGATGATATGGTCAATGACGAAATAACGTAAATCTCCAATTCTTATGAGCAAATAATCGAAATTATAATAAATAATATCTTTTATAAAAAAATTTTTAAAACATTCATTTGAAACCCGCAAACGTTTCGAGAGAATTTCTATATTTATGAATTGAATTTTATTATCATTTTCTGATTCATTCGCCCGACGCTTTCTCTTACGAGATGCATGCAAGGTACTATTAATAACATAACTAAAAAGAGAAAAATAAAAATAATTTTTATAAAAAAATAAAACCGACGTCAAAAAAATTAAATGCAGCAAATAAAATAATAAGAACTCAAAAATCAAATAAAATGCACTAAAAGGTATAAAATAATTATCTAATTTAGTTACAACTAAACGACTAAATATTAACATTCAATCACTTTTTGAAGTCGGTGCTAAACAAACTATATAAGCGAGCGTACCCTCCAAACGTACTAAGTAAGATCCGTCGAGTTCGATTCATAAAATATATATTTTTGGCACCGACTTCAAAAAGTGATTTAATGTTAATATTTCGTCGTTTAGTTGTAACTAAATTAGATAATTATTTTATACCCTCTAGTGCATTTTATTTTATTTTTGAGTTCTTGTTATTTTATTTGTTGCATTTAATTTTTTTGAAGTCGGTTTTATTTTTTTTATAATTCCACGTTCTAACTTATGAACTTTCAGATTTTAAATGCAGAAAATCAGAAAAAATTGAATCTTTAGATGGGAGCTCCTAATCGGTTAGAGCTAATTAACTGAAATTTGGCAGAAGAGTTTGTAAGCTAATTAGTTGGTTCTTTCTGCCAAGATTCAATTGACTGGTTCCATTTTTTTTATTTGTTTTAAGCCTTTAAGCTTAAGCTCCTTTTATTTAGTTTCTTTTCATTGTATCCACGATTTTTTTTGCCAGAGGCAATTAATGTTACTTATAAATCATATTTTGTTACCTATATCTTTTAGGGTGAGCTCTGCAAAAATATTAGAGAACAAGTTTGGAAACGCTAGACAGAGACAAAAACTATTACTATAAATTCCCAAATAATCAAAATAGCAGAGAGAGATCATAGTAATATGATGAAAGGTTTGACTTTTTTCTCTGATTTCTTTTGTATAGAAAGTCAATTAGAAAGCAATCAAATGATTACATATTTGATAATTATTAATTCTTATTTTTTATACGACTTCGGGAACAAAGCATTATTATCAGAATTTGGTCACATTTTATTTTTCTCAATCTATGTCAATTTTTCATTAAAAATCTTTTTTAAAACTCGGTACGCTGTCCACAGATTGTCATACGGGGTGAGCTTTTGAACGTTTGTAAATATCTAGATGAAATTTAGCACACACATTTGTATTTAATCTGCACCAGTGTGCTAAGCTTAAACCATAGAGTAATATAGAGTGGAAGGCTACTGAATATCGAAAATCGCTCTCTAGCGGCTTGGAGAACATTATTCTTAGTCCTTAAGAGCTATCCAAAGATCATAGTCATAGGACATTCAAAGCCTTTGTCATAGATAAAAGATTCATACATGCTTTGTGCTAAACTTTCATTCAGAAAATTTACCAACGTACAAATTTATATTAAATTGAAGGTTTTTGCCGAGAGTAGCAGAATTTTTATATATTGAAGGAGACAATAAAGAGTGTGTCTTTCTGCTGGAATTATAAATTTTATTTATTTATTTATAGTCTCGTTATAAATAAATAAAATTTATAATTCCAGCAGAAGACACACTCTTTTATTGTCTCCTTCAATACAAATTTATAGATTAAAATATTATTAAATATGCCTAGTTCACGACGTCAATGTTTTATGAAAGGTTGCTTTTGCGACACAAAATCAAATAAAGAACATACTTTTTTTAAAAGACCTAAAAATCCTGAAATGTAAGTACCCTATATAAAATTAACTAGTAATGTATTTCTTTTATTTTTATATGTTAATTCTTTAATAATTTAATTATAGAGCTAAAGAGAGCGGTTCCCGCCATTTTATTGCCCATTCCAAACCCCCAGAGAGCTCTGTAACTCGAATACGCTAAAATACATTGGCTCCTTATGGAGCCTTTCACTCTATATTACTCTATGACTTAAACCTTCTAGCTCAAAACATTCAGTGACAATAAAAATCGTAAAATCATTAAAATTTCTGGTCAAAGTACTGATTCTTTTAACAAGATTTCACTTTTTCCTCCAATTTTATCTTCTCTGTTTTTAGCCGAAAAATCTATTAAAATTAATTCACTTTTCAAAAATGATGATACTTCATTATTTTTTTTTTACTTCTTCCACATCTTGTCCCAGTTGAAGTGGGTAGGTACTAGAGTTGCCAACTGTTCCGCGAAAGCGGGGCGACCCGTTTCTAGAGCCCATAAAGAGGCGTCCCGCAAAAGATGCGTGCCCGAGGCTAATTTCCTGTTATACTCGAATGAGATGCCGAAAATTTAATACTTGCAATTAGATAATTAAATAAAAATCTATGGCGAAACAAGTGTGCTTTATTTGACTAAATTTACCTTAAAACTCCCACTGTGTCTGCAAATATCACACCTTCCTATACTCGAGGCAAAATTTTGATGGGTCCCGATTTTTTCAGCCCCGTCCCTCGTTTATTGACATTTTCTTATAAATATATGCTCTAAATGTGGCAACTCTAGTAGATTCCCACTTAATCTTGAAGCCTCATTCCACCATTCACCATTTTGTAGCTCAAATTGTGAAATATTATTTTCAACAGTCAGTTACTACCATGCGTGTATCTCCGAATCTTTTAATTAAAAACATTTTAACATTCCACGTTTACTGCTCGAAGTACCTGCCTATTAGATGATGTGCAGCGTTTGTAGGATTTAAGGATAATATTAGACCATTTCAATTTAAGATCATTTTATTAAGCCTCAGACTGACAGCGCCTACGGCCAAGATACATCAAAACAACCACGACGACTTCCGGCTCTCCGACTCTTGCCTTATATACATTTGATTAATTAGATTATTATTTTCGCATATAACTCATTGTCATTTCAGCGCCAAAGGCCATTTAATTTTAACTAGGCACATTAATAATCCTCTTTAGTTATTATTTTAAAAGTTGATGTATGAAAGTCCCTCTACATCTAATACATAACATTGTTTTCATTGTTATTATTTTTATTAAAAAAATTTTAACAATCCACGTTTACTGCTTGACTAAGAAATATTATTACTGCCAAACCAGATATTATTTATTAAATGATGGTAGTAGTTTCTTCTAAAAATGTTTGTTTAAACCATCCAAACCCATTATATTCTGGAAGTTTAGAAACATTGAGCACGTTTCCTAGATTATGAATGGTTAAGACACTTGGTCAGGTCTATTCTCTAAAAACAGACGTTAAAATTTAACATCCTAAATTGGGTGTTAAAAAGTAAAGTAATAACAATCAGCGTTAAAAATTGCTATTCTCTAAACCAAGTTTTAACAGCGACGTTACATTTTACTTTTTAACACCAGGTGTTAACGATCCATATGAAGATAGCTACATTTTCTGGTTGTTCGTGTTTTTACAGCCCACGATAGCCTCTCGCTCATGCACATTCCTAACTTAAACTTGATTTGTTATTCTCAATCTAGTATTTGACAGCTCGCTTGGTTAATTTTTATATTCTGAAATTATTATTATTTAGAAGAGGATAATTTTGTATGATGTCTCAAAACTGAAAGTATAATTATATTACTTCTAAAATAAACAAATATATCCTAAAAATTGTAATAAATCTTATTTTAACAGCAAAAGTTTTTGAAGGCAAAAAGCTGAGAAGTCCAAGGACTACTAAAAAACAAATAGAAATCTTAATACAATCACAGATCAAATGGTTCTGAAATGTGTTGCTTTTATCTCAAAGCTGTCAAAATCAATCTTACTTTTTGGTTAAAGACGCCATGTTTGTGCATGAAATACGGTATTAAAATATTAAAGGCACCCTCTGGCATGACTTTAATTTTTAATACTTTTGGCTAAATATTAACGCTTTGGTATTAAAGTTTTTGCTTGAATAATAGCAATTTGAGACAAGGAGGTGTTAAAATGATTTAACGCTGATTTCGGATGTTAAAAGTTAACATTTTTGCTTAGAGAATAGACCTGGGTGTCAGCCTATTTATAGCAATTTCAATCTCAGTGATCGTTTTTAGTGCATCTCGCCGGAATTTATTGAGCTGTTATTATTATTCATTTTTCACTAACAATTGATTGGTTACACAACTCTTAAAATATCAATTTGTATGTAGTAACTGGCCAATTAGATTAATGATGTATAAAGTTTTTTAAATCAGTTTTATATTATATTGATTATTTATATAGGAATTTTGAAATTTGAAGAAAACTTACATATTTTCTTTAACCAGATATTAATTTTATTTTTTGATCAAAAATTGGCTTTAGTTAATCCTTCTTCGAATACGAGTATGTTGTTACTCGGAGTAGGTCATGCAGAAACTAGAATTTAAGGGAAATTATAAATATGTATATCTGGAACGTATATAACATTTATAATTTTTCCTAAAAACATTAAAAATTAAATGGTTCTTTCTTCACAGGTTCAATTAATGTTATTATTTGGTAGCTTAGCATTTGAATGAGAATGTTGTCGTTGCGGGCAGGATATTAGCTATTTATCAGATAATTCTTTTTCGATCTTTGAATAAAATAAAATAATAAGAAAAGAATTTCTCTCTTCATGATATTTTCTCTAATTCGAGTATTTATCGATTCGATAACAAGGGCATTTAGGTGATGGAGACTTTTGTTTTATCTTTAAAGTTGATTTTATCTGTGAGAGGCGATGAAATTTTCTTAAAAGATTATCGACATTATTTCATTCTTATAAAAAAGGTGATAAAAGGTATGAAAATAAAAAGCCCTTTGGAAATATTCAAATCTTGAAAGTTTTAAACATAACTTTTAAATTTGACGAGCTAGGTAAACATTTACAATTTTACTTTTCATAGATGCAAGATTATATACCCCCAACACAATTTATTCATTTTATAATATTTTCTTTTAATCTGAATTTTATTTTTACTTTTACTTTAATTTACTATCAGGTGGTAACACTGAGTTCACTTCAAACATAAGGATTTTCCCTCCACTCTCAATCTTCTCCAATCCGCTTAACAATAGGATCAAAGTAGATTTAAATTCAAGTTTTGAACTTGTTCATATCTAAAAAATCGGATGCTCAGGAGAAAATCTTTTGAAGACGTTATTGTAAACTAAATCAATGTCAATCTTGTCCTCGAAAATATACAAGGTATTTTATTTTAAAATAATTTAGAACAATTTAAAAATGACTGATGGAACTAATCTCGATTTCCAAAACAAAATTTTCCCATCGAAATTAATGCTTTAAAAAAGTTGCAGTATTGTGCACACAAAGTCTCTTTTTACCTCTTGTTTGCCCCACCTCTTTTTTGATATCTTAGGTTCCTGGGTATTCGAAGATTTGTGCATTTGTAGTTCCATCTTTAATCGTCTCAATTATTTATACTTGATGAAAAAATGAACCAAGGAATTTAAATAAATAGTAATTATAATAATAATTAAAAAAATAAATATAAATGAACCTTACCTTCATAATGAAATTCTTGTTACTTCACCTTGAATCGGCCTTAGAGGGACAACCCTTTATTTATCGACCAAGGGATGCTAATGATAAGACTTAATGATAATGGATTTTCTTTTAACATTAATTTTCATTGACTTTTTATTTTTAGCTTCTTGATTATCTTAATCAATTAAGTGTTGGAAGTAAAAGTCATCCTGTTAATTATAAAGAATTTTATCAAAAGCCTTATAAAAACTAATACCATTTGGTGAAAACCATCCCTATCTTTTTTTAAATATAATATTTCAGACTAAGAAAAAAAAATAAAGGATTAATGTTTGGAGAATTGTGAAGATAGCTAGTTATTTATTGGTTTAAGATCAATAACAAACTGGAACAGTTTCTCTTAATCTCAGCATCATAAAAAATGGATCCCTGGAGGCTTTAATTGAAGTTGGATAAAGGAAATGAAAAAAACCTGCCAACATATTTCCTCCTTTTTAATAAATAAATTTAAGATTTCTGGACGCAAGCAGAATGCATTTATCGTAAAGAAAAGATGGCGTGAGGTGAGATTCACGTTCACAATTATTCATCTTTGCGATGTCATTATATCCTCATCCCTTTCTTTTATTCTTTTTTAAGAAAACGGTTATACATCTTACAATAGCACAATAGCAGATGAGCTTGACGCAAAGAGAAGATCGTATTGATACACTTTTTCTCCTCAGCCTAAAAATTGATATTATGTATAGCCATTAAATCTCAATTAATGGTATATCTTAATATACCTTGATTTGTGTCCATGAATTTTACATATAAATTTAATTGAGGATTCGTTGGATGTTTTATTTAATTATAAAGCTTGAAATTATAGAAATGGATAGAAATAAATAATTATTAATTAAATGAATATGATGTTAAAAAACATTATAATCTAATTTCCAAACCAATCAAAGAGAAGAGGCAGGAGATAGCCGGTGATGGTGCACACCCAATGGGGTCTAATATTTCAAGAGATCTCCACTCTAGAGGCAGCCATTGCCGGCCTTCACCTAGGCCCTAGATTTTGACCCGGATGAGTACCCTAGGTCCTAGGGTACTCATCCGGGTCAAAATCATTTATTGGGGCCCGGAAAAAAATTATTTGGATGTATCTTATCATAACAAGTACAATATTTTTTCAACCTATCATCAAAATCTCAATCAAAATCCTAAAAAAATGAGCTGCGGGAAAGGCAGGGTGAATTTTTTCCCCTTCTGCTTTGTTTATATTCAACCACTCGTTTAAGGAAACTTATTAGATAAAAGATAATAAGTAAAAAATATATTTTTACTTATTATCTATTAAAATGTTTCACCTAGAACCGACACCAAATTCTTTAAAGATTATTTATTAGATAAAAACAGGTAGTACATAACAAGAGACAGATTTCAATTACTAACAAAATGCATGTAATAGACATTCATCACATGGTAGAGACCACTTTTTTTTTATTTAAAAATAAATTTAGATCTTGATTAGGGGAGGTGGATTACGGGCAGTATTATGGAGATTTATTGGACTTAAAGGGAGGGATGGGGCTTGAAATTATCCAAATGACACTAAATGTAAATCCACGAAAATACAATATTAAATATCTTTTAAAATTTTATTTTTTATAACTTTTTTATTCTAATAAATTTTTATATTAATAAATAACCACAGTATTATTATATGTTATTAATTATGTGGATGTGGAGGCCCTCTTAAAAAAAAAATTATATTAATATCAAGCACAGAATTGGAAGAGAAGAGTAAGTATACGGTCAGAACATGTTAAAAAATTGTGAGGAGTTTGGAGAGGTGATTAGTTAGTAAAACATGAAAAGCAAATATTAGAAAAAATCGAAAAGAATGACGTAGAACCGAAGGTTCATTCGACAAATTAATGAGTATGCTGAACGGTGTTTTGACTGCTATTACACTTTGCTTAAGACTTTTGTGACAAGACGTAAACCGAGAAATCACAAATATTTTTATCGAATCTAATCCACCAAGAGAGTTTTTTGACATTTTAAGAAAATTTATAATATTTTCTCGAGGCAGCCTTCTAACATGTAAACAAAATTATCTATAACATCTAGTTCAGGGACAATCTCTTTGATTATTTTATATTTTATTTTCTTATTAAGTTTTTCAATTAGCTAATTAAATACTAATTATTCAATACTCATCAGTTTTCAAATAAATATTTCAAAGTTGGCTCACTTATACTTGAGCTGAATACAGGAGTCCATTCTGTTTTTCTACGTATAATTGCTAAACAAGATCCGGGTTTAAAGAGGATTCACTTTGGTTTATTTTGGTTCTGTTTAATCAAGAATAAATCTCGATCAAAGTTTATGTATTATAAAATTAGTCAGAAAAACGTAAACAATGCATCTTTTGGTCCATCCTTTCATTGGCTTTTTCTGAGGGGTAAACCGCGATTGGAATTAGGTGTACACCGTCTTTGGAATTATTTGGAATTTCTTTGGAATTCATTAGATAATCTATTGTCATCTATTGTCTTCCACTTGGAAATGAAAATGGAAGTGGAAGTAGGTGTACACGATTTTAGGTCGCGGTTCACCCCTCGGATTTTTCTTATGACGTCAAGTTATAGAAAATTCTAAACATTAGGTGATCGCTAGCTTTCTAGCTCTTGGATTATGTTAGTGACTAATTACGTTGCCAACTTTCAAGTGAAAGTTCATCTTCATAGACTAAAATGTTGCAGCTTTCAGGTATTACTACATAATTATTCTTCCATAAATATCATTCAAAAAATATCGTAAATTAAATCATCATTTTAAAAACATCATTAATTTTAAAAACTGATAATGAGAAAACATTTTTGTTTTGATTGACGCCTTTCTATAAAAATATATTAATGTATAATAAATAGTCCTCATTTTCCGTGCAGAATAAAAGTAAAGAAAGGGTGGAATCTCGCGAGGTGGTGCAACACGAGGAAATGACTGTTACACAAATAGATTACTATCTTATTAATGATACCCTGCATTTGTTCATTTTAAATTACTCTTTATCTAGTTCAATACTTATAAATGTAAATTGGGGTAGGTTGATTTACTTATTTTTTACTTTCAGTAAGCTTTTTTCTTATATTAATATAATTTTATAAAAAAATAAATAAAACCGACTTCAAAAAACTTAAATGCAACAAATAAAATAATAATAACTTCAAAAATAAAATAAAATCCACTAAAAGGTATAAAATAATTATCTTATTTAGTTACAACTAAACGACGAAATATTAACATGAAATTACTTTTTGAAGTCGATGCTAAACAAACTATACCTATAACCGAGCGTACCCACCAAACGTACTAAGTAAGATCCGTAAAGTGCGATTCATAAAATGTATATGTTTGGCACCGACTTCAAAAAGTAATTTCATGTTAATATTTCGTCGTTTAGTTGTAACTAAATAAAATAGTTATTTTATACCTTTTAGTGGATTTTATTTTATTTTTAAGTTGTTATTATTTTATTTGTTGCATTTAAGTTTTTTGAAGTCGGTTTTATTTTTTTTATAAAAATTATTTTTATTTTTCTCTTTTTAGTGATGTTATTAATAGTTAGTGATGTTATTAATATTTCGTCGTTGATAATATTATCAGAACTTGACCAAATTAATATGGTACCATCCCTAAGATACCCCCTTTCCAATAAAAAAAACCCATCGAAATCGGTTCATAAACAAAGAAGTTAGGCCTGAACAAACCTAACAAAAAATGTCTAATACCAACGAAAAAAAAACGGGACCAATCGGAAGGTAGACTGAACCCAATACAAAAGAAAATTCAATCGAATAGAGAACCTGCTCCTTTTTTGAAGTCGGTTAAAAAAGATTCTAATTTGTAATTGGTTATAGCCAAAGAGTATCTGTAATATAAAATTTATATCTCAATTTATTCATAATTTCAAATATTCTTTCTATGATAACATAAAATTCAAAAAAAAAACTTTTTTTTATTATAAAAAATTCCATTTCCCGTTAGTAATGAATGTAATGATGTATCTTTTTTATTAAGTTGTTTGGTTATTTCCTCTCTTGCCATTTTTAACAAAGCAGCTTGTTAGCTTCAAAACCCACCTGCAAATGGAGAGTTACCATTCTCATTCTCTTCATTCATTGGAAGTTTTTTTTTACTACAGGGTGGGGCGCGGTCACTTCTTTATTTTAAAAAATCAAAACATCAAACTCAACCAAATTTTGTATACATAATCAATGGGACCTCAGAAGTCTAAAAATGCAAAAACTAGCGGCCCAAAATTGGGGCAGGGGGGTGTAGGGTCAAAAAATGAAAATCTAGGCCCTTGTACCAAACTCAATCAAATTTTGTATACATAATCAGTGGTACCCCAGAAGTCTAAAAATGCAAAAACTAACCTCCCAAAATGGTCAACGAATGAACATCTAGGCTCTTGTACCAAACTCAACCAAATTTTGTATACATAATCAGTGGGCCCCCAAGAGTCTAAAAATGCAAAAACTAACCCCCCTCCTCTACATGATTATAGATAATTTTATTAAATATTAAATGTAAGTGAGGGGCCAGGTTGTATGGTAAAGTTAAGTGGATGGCCACATCGCAACACGTCAGCTTATTTTTTTTAAATTTTATTTAGTTGAGCTTATAATTTTGTTTTTAGAGAATTTTATTCTTGAAAAAAGCTTCACGTATTGTATAAATGTACATTCATATTTCGAAAAAGCAAATAAATATATCTCTAGATCTCTACATATACTAAATCTCAATGTTTTAAGGAAGTATATGATTTTATGTTGGGTCACACTCATTGCAATGCTGGGCCTCTTGCGGCCCTTGGACCACGGGTTGGACAACCCTGGTCTAGATGCTATTTTACGCCCAGCCAACTTCTTACACTGTATAAGGCTCAAATTCGTGCCTGTCTCGAATACGTGGAGAGTGGGCCTACAAGCATTTTCTTGCCACAATGGATGCAATTAAACTAATTCCCTGTACTATAGATAATAATTATGGTGTTTATTCAGTCGAACTGAAATCAATTATCCCCCCTAAAGCCCTCTTTGCTAGAAACACGCGGTTTTCGAACGCTCACCACCACCTTCGCTGTCAAATTGGATAAAATTCGAACCAGTGCTTTGGCCAACACTTTTATCCCAGATAACCTCCAGAGACTGAAACTCGCTTCCAGCTACCCTCTTCCCCGCGACTTATAACCTTCAACTGTTTAAGACCCACACAGATAACTTTTGATCTCTTATTTAAATTTCAGGAAATTGAGCTGAATGGATGTTGTGAAATTAATGGTCTATCTTTTTTTTAACGAAATTCTTTTTGTTAATCATTTAAACATCTGCAAATCTCTTTATGGCTGCTCTAAAAATAAAAATAGCTTAGTTTATTAATAGTAATATTTAAATTTTTCAAAAAAATCTACGTTTGTTTAGAATGAAATTGTTTAGATAGTTTCCGCGTGCCAAATTATAGAGATGAGTAATCCAAAGTCTAAGCAATAAAACACCATATATTTAAAGACTTCAAAAATAACATTTGTGTTGAAAGTCTTCCTTGAAAATGAGATTCCTGTATGAAACATCCTTCACAATAAAAAAATAAAGAAGAATATTCAATAGCTCGACAATAAGATGTACCTATTATTATATTATCTTAACGTCAGCTGGAATAAGCCAAAAGGACAAGGTGTTTTCAACCAATCAATCATTCGAGAACCGAAAATACTAGCTTTACTATGGAATTCACTTGGAAAGCAAATCACAAAGTCCCTTTTAAGTGCTGATTAGATCGATTTTTATTACTTAAGGTAGTTGTTTCACCATTTGGGTTTTCTTAGGATTTTTTTGAAATTTAGATAGATTATTATTTAAATACTTCTGCATCGATTGGTGGCAAAACGAAATTTATGAACAATATAGTTCCGGAGATATTAAATTCCAAAGATAGTGTTTTTCAGACTCTTTTACATTACACTATATGGGATATCGGAAAGTTTACATACATATTTTATTATAATTAAGAAATTCTTCTTACCATTGTTATAAAAAACTAAACCAACATTAAACAATAACTAATACATTTTTTAAGAAAATTTTAATTCATAGTTACAACACAGTTTCTGAGATAATAATGAAAAATTTACA
Organism: Forficula auricularia; assembly: GCA_024734495.1. Classification (NCBI taxonomy): domain Eukaryota; kingdom Metazoa; phylum Arthropoda; class Insecta; order Dermaptera; family Forficulidae; genus Forficula; species Forficula auricularia. The sequence continues at coordinate 24,675,420 of JALMQS010000030.1, read as the reverse complement.
CTAAAAAGAAGCTGGCAACAACGCATATATTTAACCTAAAAACTGGGTTAACTTTAGTACATTTTTTGACGCTTTTTTCGCTTCAGCCATTGCCGCAACAGCTTTCAATCGCTTATTAAGAACATTTTGTTTTATAAATCTCCTTTTATAATGAACTTTATTTGAGATTTCTATGATAAAATATATACAAGCTCGGACAGTGTTGGCACATTTGTCAAACGAGGACTGGATTAGCTAGTAGTGGTACATAAACAGCAAAAAGTTTTGGGCTTATGAATTATGAATCCTTATTGTCTGTTCTATATACTCTAGCATTAACTTTTTGCTAGTATTGTCTCGAAACAACTACCTTAAATACAGTTTATATCCTTTATTCTATTTTTTTATTGAGAATATGACGGAACCAGACGGATTTTTTTTGTTGAACCACCCATGGTAAAAATTAAAACTAACAAGAACTTGTTTTTGGCAATGTTTCAGCTTGAAACCATTTTCAAACGTGATGATGATACCTGGAATCTATTCAAAAAACATCGATCTGTTAAAATCAATTTTATTTTACTTTAGTCCACAAGACTTAATTCATTTCCACTTATTTAGTCTTTCAACTGATAAGAATTGACAAGAAAGGAAGGAGAAGAAACATATTTCCTTTTCAAGACAAATTTATCTCGATCTATCTGCAAAACCTCTAGATTTTGAAATTTTTACCTTTAGAAATTCCGTTTCAAATCTGAAAAAATCGAATTATCAATTGTATTTGCATAGATAATGACTCAATTTTAAAAATTATTGAAATAATTTTGTTTTGCCGAGAGTAGGAGAGCAATTGTTGATTCATAAAGAGAAACCAATGATGTTGTCCTCTTCTTGATACAAATAAAAAAATATAATGTATATTATATATAAATATTTTATATGCATCAAGCACAGAACAACCTCATTGATTTCTCTTTATTAACAATTACAGCTCAAACCATTCACTGAGAAAAATTGCTAAATTCCTAAAATTGAAAGTCCGCAAACAATCTTAAAATTTTTTCAATTTTTACTCCTTTTTTAAATTAATTTCTTATTTGAACCTCAGTCTCTTTCAACTAGCAAAATTTCAACATAATAATCAAATTTATTTTTGTAAAAGAACAGGGACTTCGTTCGACGAACTTTTCATACCACGAACTGGATAGTGGTACGAATTATGTTTCTGCTACGAGGCCCCACTGTAATAAAATTCAAAAAGAAAGATCAAACTACTAACTTCAATGCCTTGTTATTTATCAATATTCAATTTTTTTTTCACTGATCTATCATACAAAATATCGCGAATAATTTTGATGAATTTTCTATCATAATTAGTCTAATCTGAAAAAACTCAATAAATTGTAAAATTCACTTTATGTTATGAACTTAGCCTGCTTAAGTAAATAAAATCAATGAATTATGACTTTAAAAATTAAAAAAAACAAACAATTGCTTTAGAAATACTAATATTATTCAAAGCTCTCTCAAATCTCTCGGAGTGAACTATCGAACTTCTGTAACTAATAAACTGGTATGTTATACACATGTTTGTGTTAAATAATAAACTGAATCTCTGAAAATTTCATCTTTCTAGATTAAACCGTTCTCTGAAAAAATCCCAAAGGTTCGCGAAGACCTTATCGGATCTTGGAAATAGTTTTTATTTTATTTTTCCATTTATGCTTTATCAAAATTTCGAAAAGAATGAAAACCCTGAATTTTCTCTGGACAGTATCATGGTGTATACCTATTAATATAGTTCTTGTACTGAGTATTCTTGTACTGAGGCGACTGTGGGTCAGTGGCTATAGTGTCGGGTCGCTGACTCGAAGTACGCTGGTTCGAGAATCAGTGATATTTGCAGTCGCCTCCTCTTGGAAAGCAATGACAATCTACCAAGAGTATAATTGCCTAGTAACCACTCCAAACTAGCCGTTCGGAACCGGCGTTAAAAAGTAGGTCATATCTGTATAAAAAAAACAAACAACTAAACACACTCAGCACAGGTATATGTGGAGAGGAGCCGAAACGCCAGGGAGACCTGATATGGCACCTAAAAGAATAGACTGAGGTATTAAACCTATTAGAAATGTCAGACAGAATATTTTTAATTAAAAAGACTGATGATGAAGGTCAAACATTCGAAACTGTAGACTCTAACAAATAAATTATATATATGAATGTACTAGATGAAGGAGCAGAGTATCAGTCAAAGATAGAATCACTGGATTCAATAAAACACCTTTAATAAGATATCGACTGAATTTTATTTGGCCATCTTCAGTCAATTAGGAGTTATACACAAAATTGACTGAAGATGGCCAAATAAAATTCAGGCCGAAACGTCTTATTAAAGGTGTTTTATTGAACCCAGTGATTCCATCTTTGGTTGATACCTCCTCCTTCATCTAGTACAGTTTCATCACAGCCACGAACTCTAACAATATATATAAATGTGTTTATTTGCATCAAGCAGAGGACAACATCAATGATTTCTCCTTATGAATCATCACCTCTGCTACTCAACTAAATCTTGTCAATTAAAGTCATTCTTACTATTCAAATTTTACTTATAGCGACCCAATTCCTCAGTCTGTGTTTTCTTACCATCTGTTTACTTTTGATAAATCCTTAATAAAATAGAAAAGTTTGTTAATGGACTAACTATAAGACGTTTAATAGACGTCTTTTAACATTCCCATAAAAATGTATCAATATTTCTTCACGAGGCTCGCTTCCATCCGCCTATTTCTATGTCTAGTTTTCACTTACCTCACTTTTGGGTAAACGCCAACTCGACCGGCCTCCCTATTCCTACTCTCCCATTCATTTTTCCTAACTGCTTCTCCTTAACCAATAAATTTTAAGCCATTACTTGTTTTTAACTTTCTTTTCTTTTTCTTTTAAGAATATTTAAGATTTATTCTTTTTCCTTGTTTGAAAAACTTAAATACTCTCAAAGTGTCATTTATTTAGAATCTAACAAAAAAATTATATTAGATAGACGTGTTTTGCAAAAGTTATCGTAGCTATTTTTCGCTTCCTTACATTCTTATCAATCTTAGTTTTTCAAACTTTGCTTTCGAAGTTTTTCTTCTCCCAATTTCATTGCTTCCTCTATTTCGTAATAGGATATCCTCACTCGTATATTTAATTCAAGCATCTCGTCTTTTTGTGCATTTTTCTAGCTATTTCGATATTTCATTGATGTTTAGTTACGAGTTAAATGTTTATTTTTAATTCAAAAACATTACATTTATTCCTCTCTTAGAAAAATATTTACAATTATTTCTGTTTCTAATTCTTAAGCTATTTTTATGTTAACAATAATAGGGGCTGTACTTAAATTACGTAACTCATTTAGAACGACTTTTAACCCCTACCCCCCTACATAACAGATCGTAACAAATTATTACCCCCCACCCCATCCCCTATATTGTACTTGATTTTTTATTCTTAGGAATCATGTTTAAATTCCTTTCATAGTAATTTTTCACTCTATAGTAGTATATATTGGAAGAGATTAAATATTGTCATGACATATTATTTTATTAAAATAGAATATATTTTTTATTATTATTTTGTTAATAAATTATTTAATTATATTATTGCTTTTTAATATATTATATTAAAATTTAAAATGAAATATTAGTTATAATATAGAATTTTTTTAGAAAAATTCAAAATAATCTTTTCTTAACAAATTATAATCATATTATTGCTTTTTGATATTATAACAAAATTTAAAATAAAATAAACTTAATTTAATTTAAATTTTTTATTAATCACCAGAAAATTTTAAATTTATTTCGATAAATTATGTACAAGCATTGAAGGACCCCCAGCCCCGTACCATAACAAAAATAAAATACTCTGCCAATTATAGATTTATCTTTTAATTTTCACCCCTTTAGAACAAATCACATTAAAATTAAAAAAAAATAAAGTTATAAAGTAATACAAAAAATACCACTTTAAATAAATTCGAGATTGTAAGGGAGTGAAACATAAAATAGAACCAAGGGATTAAGGAAGCTAAATAAGAACGTATCTCCTATTAATTTGATAGCTGATTTCTTTTAAATGGATCAACGAGATTGCTTGTAAATCAAGAAAAATACAAAATAATAAATCTATGATTGAGCGTAATACGCATTTTGCACTTTCTGTTGTCATCAAAAAATAAAAAATAAAAACAACGATTTAAAAAATAATTATTCAATTTTATTATTATTAATAGAATTTTTAACAAAAGAGAAAGAATTTAATTTTTAGGATAAATTCTAAGATTTTAGTAGAAAATATTATTAAATTGCGATATCAGAGGGAATACATCCCCTCAGGAGTCGAACCTGAGAACTTACATGCTTTACGGGCAATCAGCTCACACCCTTGAGGCAAAAACCTCTTTTTTCATTTTAAGCTAAATTTTTTAATTTCCGTTATAGAAGAATGGAGTAAAAAATTTCTGTGCTTATATAATATATTGCGATTCAGAGAGAAGTTTTTGTATCGAGGCTGGGAGCTGACTGCCCGGAAAGCATGTTAGTTCTCAGGTTCGTCTCTGAGGGGATGTATTCCTCTGATATCACAATTTAATAATATTTCTACTAAAATTTTAGAATTTGTCCTTAAAAATTAAATTCTTTCTCTTTTAATAAACATTGCCTAGTTTTAACCCGATATGATTCTTTGAAAAACATTCCAACTATTTTCAAAATAAGCTGACGTGTTCTGGTGTGGCCATCCACTTGACTTTAACATACAATCTGGCCCCTCACTTATATTTAATATTATTATTTATAATCATGTAGGGGGGGGTTAGTTTTTCCATTTTTAGACTCCTGGGGGCCCAGTGATTATGTATACAAAATTTGGTTGAGTTTGGTACACGAGCCTATATTTTCATTTTTTGACTCTACACCCCCCATTTTAGGCGGTTAGTTTTTGAATTTTTAGACTTTTGGGGTCCCACTGATTATGTATACAAAATTTGGTTGCTCAAATGGCCTAGATTTTTAATTTTTAACCCCCCTCCACCCCCTTAATTTTGGGTCGATATGCACCAAAATCTAATCAGCTCTTAATCTCAATGGACCAAAACTACGTGTGAAGTTTGGTTTTGATATTCACACTAGTTTTTGAGCTAGCTCGTCCACAAAAATTTGGTAACGCACAGACTAACTAACTAACTAACAGACATTTTGACAAAACAATTATTATCTCGAAAAATATAATTTTTTCGATGTTCACTTATAATGGTTTTTTTGTAGAGCAAAATGACATGGTTTCGCTCAATTTTTTTAATCAAAATAATTTCAGCTGTTTTTGAGAAATTTTGAAAAAAAAGAAGGAACAAAAACACTTTTTTCATGCACGATTACAATACTTGACCATACCCTGTATGGTAAAGTAAAAAAGATGGTCAAATCTTTAGAATTTTTAACTTTATAATTTATAGATAATTTTTTATTTGGTATTGAATACCTATTTCAAATCAAAGTGTACTCTCACTTCTGAACAGTCGGTATTGGTTTGTTTAAATTTTACTTTTAAGTATTTATCTCTTCTTCTCAAGGTTTCCTTTTTTAAAAATAGTCTCCTTTGGCTGCCCCAGTGTGGATTGAGAAAGGGGGTTGCAGGGTGTCACGTCAGATCGGCCTTGACCCAGTCAGCCTAACCCCTCTTCCGCGCGTGACTCATGACCTCTGTTTCCCACTGGTCAACATAACCCTCCCATCTTACCCTAGCCTTTTAATCTCTCTCTTCGCCTTAACTATATATATATATATATATATATATATATATATATATATATATATAAACTCATAATGTGTTTCTCTCAACCTTTACATGAAACGAAACAGCGAAAATTATGGGAAAAGTTTTTTCTGCTCAAGTCACGCATTGGTTAAAGAAAACGAGCTAAATTTTCCTAATAATAGACGATGTTTCGACCCTCTTGAGTCGTTACAAAGTTAAAGTCATTAAACGTTCAAAAAACATTTCACATACATTAGCTATTTCTAAGACTTCTAATCCAGAAATCATAAGATTTTTATCTAACTATATTTTCATCTTCAAATTGGAAATAGTAAATTACAAAATGAGAATAGTTGTTTAGTGAATTTTTATATCCATCTTCGGAGCGGCGATTTATAAATATTGACAAATTCTTACTCCGAAGATGGCTATAATCAATAGTCGAAAGTCAGTGGGAACTACTAAATAGTAAAACGAATATCAAAAGCTGCATGACTCTTTCATTAAACTCCCCTAGTAGCAGGGGCGGATTTAAGAGACCCAGGGCCCTTAGGCACTTCACATTTGGGTCCCCCCCCCCCACCATCTCGAACCTATTTTGGAAATTTAGCAAATTAAATGCACTAGTACAGAACAATTTTTTTTATTCAAGAACATTGTATTTGTAGGGGCATCTAGCCTTTTTAATATACAATATTAGGCCAATTTAATTACAAAGAAAATAAACAATATGATACAAACAGATCAAGTAAGAGAAAAAAATTTAAAAAGAGAAACAACAATTATATGGAACAAAAACAATAAATATACTGAATGTAGAGTATTTGTAATGCCTGTTGTAGATCCCTTGTGATCTTTTTAGGTTGAAAAAAAAGACTCCGCAACCGGGGCCCCCAGGCCCGGGCCTTGTGGGCCTAGGCGGAAATCCAGCACTGCCTAGTAGCACAATGTTTCAAACTATATAGTAGCTATATAGGGGTATATAGATTTTCAAAATCTATATAGACACTACCATATATAGTTACTATATAGTTTGAAACATTCTGCTACTAGGGTCTTGATCAAAATTTGCAATAGTCATTTTCGAAAGGGGATTTTTTTTCATACCTTTTTTCATAGAAAAATAAACTATTAATTTTCAAGATATTTTTATCGATTCTAATACAAGAATATTTAGAGCAGGGGTGGCCAACCTTTTCAGCAGGCGGGCCAAATTTTAGGAATAATATTTCCTGTCTATTCACGCACCAAACACTTGCCTGGTCTAATGTAAAGTAAAAAAAAAAAACATGAAAATAATTTTTATAAAAAAATAAATAAAACCGACTTCATAAAATTAAAATGCAACAAATCAAATAAAATGCACTAAAAGGTATAAAATAATTATCTAATTTAGTTGCAACTAAACGACGAAATATTAATATGAAATCACTTTTTGAAGTCGGTGCCAAAAATATGCATTTTATGAATCGAACTCGAAGGATCTTATTTAGTACGTTTAGCTGGTACGCTCGCTTATATAGTTTGTTTAGCACCGACTTCAAAAAGTGATTTCATCTTAATATTTGGTCGTTTAGTTGTTACTAAATTAGATAATTATTTTATATCTTTTAGTGCATTTTATTTTATTTGTTGTATTTAATTTTTTTGAAGTCGGTTTTATTTTTTTTTTATAAAAATCATTTTCTTTTCTCTTTTTAGTGATGTTATTAATAGTGACTTAATATAATACCTTGCATGCATCTCGTAAGAGAAAGCGTCGGGCGAATGAATCAGAAAATGATAATAAAATTCAATTAATAAATATAGAAATTCTCTCGAAACGTTTGCGGGTTTTAAATGAATGTTTTAAGATTTTTTATAAAATATTTTATTTATAATAATTTCGATTATTTGTTCATAAGAATTGGAGATTTATGTTATTTCATCATTGATTAAATCATCAGAACTTGACCAAATTAATATGGGACCACCCCTAAGGTACCTCATTTTCAATAAAAAAAGAATCATCAAAAATGAAAAGGGGGCGATATGTGTTAGTCAACCTTCAGAAAGGGGAGATTGGCCACAAAAGGTTGGGTACCATATAGACCAGAATATTTTTTCTCAACCGGGACATTTTCGAGAGTTTGTTCGAAATAAAAAATGAGCAATTTCTATATAATTTTAAAAAGAGATAATTATATTCAGCAAAGTAGGTATTTATGATTCAAAAAGTTGGTATTTTTTGTGAAGTGGTTGACAAAGAAAAACAATTAAGTAGTAATGATTTTTAAATAATCTTAATTGAGCTAAACTATTGATATATATCACTAGCATGAAATCAGGTTAAAAATTGCTCTCCTCCTAGGCGGTCCTTGTATTAAATTACGCATAAAAATAAATATTTGCTCATTGTGTATTACAATGTCTGAAACGCGGAGAAAAATCTTTTTCAACTATGATTTTTTCTCATTTGGTGTCTGAATTCCGATACCTCGGAAAATCAATAAGTTCGTTTGTATCAATACATAGTACTGATTAGATTTTGGAATATCTCGTTCAAAAGGCAGAAAATATTATTTTTTGAATTATTTTATTAAGAGTAATGTTATAGTAAAGCTTTAAATGAACAATTTATATATAAGTTTATTAATAATTACTAGAGCAGTTCTAGTGTACCGAATCTTGAAAAATTTTCAGTTTTTATTATTTAATGTGTAAGTGAGCGATTCTTTCATTAGAATCTGATCGAGGAAAATAACTTCAAAAAGCGTGGTAGAATCATTTATCTTTCTTTAGAGCTAAGATGCAAGGGTGCCAAATACAATTTCAAACCTGTTTCAGACTATTAGAGATGAATTTTTTAATTTCTATTATTCTAGGAATGGCCTTTTGCGTTTGCACCAAAACAATACTTGTAATAGAGAGAGAGGATATTCAATTGGACTTAATTAAAATTCAGACAAAAATATCCAAAAGAAATTACTTGTTGAGGCTCTAACAAGCGTAGCAAGTCTTGAAAAAGTTTTTACTTTTTCTTCTATTTCTTTGTATTTTTAATCGCGTCGAGAAATTCACTAAAATTTAGTTCACAATTAACTTTTCCGAGGCAGCACTTAATAATTTTTTCCAAAAAACCGGACAAAATGACAAACTGACCTGGACACCTGAACCATACCTTCAAACCGGGACAGTCTCGGTCAAACCTATCTATCTAGATATCAGTGTTGTTCACATATGCAGAAGGAAATAATCTGAGCTACAGGCTGTCAGATCAGACTTTGAAAAAGATTATATTAACGTAACTTTATTTGAAATCACAATGAATTTATTTAATTTAATTTTCATTTAATATTCACCTTTATATTATAAAACTAATTGGTATAAGAAAAGGAAACTTTTTCTAGTTCACAAAGTACTTATATTTGCTTTTATTGTCATATGATTAGCTAATTTTTATATTTAAATAGTAATCATACTATCCAATTTCTACAAATCCAAACTGAAAGAACATTGAGGATTTTTAGTAGAAAAACATATATGCTAAAGAATCAATAATCCTAATAAATTTTTAGATTTATTTTTTCATAATATATTTTTTTAACAAGAGGTAAAGTCTCATGGCTTGCTTGCATGGTCACAAGGGTAATGAAACTGAAAATGTTAGGAACCACTGTACTTAAATTCAGTCCCTGTCAACGCTACCCGCATTGCAGGGCGTTCTATTTGATTGCACACCCTTCGCTTTACAGGCGCGGCGCTGAATTACTTCAATCAAAGGCTTGCTTAATTATGTCAAAAACACATTAGCCAGCCGTGAACCCAAATAAAAATTAAAGAAAAAGTTGAAACTTTTTCAAGACTCCGTATACCCAGTTCCCACCAGTCAGAGTCGCCTTCATAAAAAACATATATATATATATATATATATATATATATATATATATAATAAATTCTTCCTCTTATCTACTAGCCTTATTTCTATAAGAGTTCGGCCCCCTTAATACTCTCCCATCATCTTTGACGGTCCAGTGTCAATTCTGGACTTATGTGCTGCTTAAACGTTTCCAAATAGCGAAACCATCGACAGATATTTATCCTTGTCCAAATACGTTTTATAGAACTCTTCCAAACCAACTTCATGGAATTTCTCTTTTAACTGTGTATTACAACACATTTCACTATCTTATATAAATAAATGAAAATTATATTGTTTATCTTTGGATACTGTTCTTGGAGGGGTGAACCGCGATTGAAATTAGGTTTACACCGTCTTTGGAAATATGTGGAATTATTTTGGAATTCATTAAAAAATGCCCCTTCATCTATTGTCTTTTACTTGCAAATGAAAGTGGAAGTGGAAGTAGATATATAGATAGTAGAAGATATTAGGTCGCTCTTCACCCCTCGCTATGCTTTGACGAGAGGAGCAGAATTTTATTTTTCTAAAGCTGAATTTAAATCCAAATAAGGTGAGGGGATAACAGAGACTTTAAAAGCTGAGCTAGTTATAACAGAATTTGATATTAAAATTTTTTGAGTTAGATCTTGATAATTGAAATTTTTACTATCAAACACTTATACCAAAATGTAATATTTATTATTAGGTACAATTAATTTTCTAATTTTGCCCACAAAATCTTTACCATATGGGATTCTCATACAGCGGGTTCCTTCGATTTTTTTGTGTGTTATCCACAAAATAATTTATTTGTTCTGAATTTTTAGGGTTCCGTGACCAAGATGGTAAAAACGAATCCTTTATGGTGAAAATTTGTTGTTTGTCAGTCTCCGCTTTTTAATTAAATGATAGAAATAAAAATTTCTTGACCTTAGTTATATTTAATTTTTTGCTTTTTAGTCCAAATAATTATCCAATTATTGGTAGAAAATCAGCAACCGCTAAAGGTGCTCTTTAATGGGAATGAAAACTATTTTTACCCATAAGAATATGTTTGTTTATTTTTTTAATTCCCGTTAAAGAGCACTTCTAGCGGTTGCTACTAGATGTCAAGGGGTGTTTTTACTTTGAATTATTAATTCTATATATGTATCTTGAATAGAAGTTACCCCTTTCGCAATTCCTGGAATTTATTAGATTACTTATTGTGGCCATATAATAAATATAATAGATTTTTTATCAATTATTTTCCACAAATGTTAATATGAACAAGATCCTTTTTAATATTTACTTCAGTTTTTTTCTATCTCTGGTGTTGAATAGCTTGGGGTTTTCCCTTAACACACATAATTTCACTTGATAGTATCATTTACGAGAATGATGGTTCGGTCATATTGTAGGGTCAACTTATCGGCGATGTCGACAAGGGAGTGCTTTTCGACAAATGTTTATTATCTTTTTTATTGAAATGATAAAGTTATTGAAAAATATAATTCCAAACATTATTTTAATACCTAGATGCAATTCAGAGGAGGACTGTCAGATTTATAGGCGATCCTGTATTAACTGACACTCTCGACACCCTAGCTCATCGTAGATCTGTCTCTGCCCTTTCCCTTTTTTATAGATATTACCATGGCTTTTGTTCTGACGAAATAAAATCGATAATCCCACCAAAGATTTCATTTGCGCGAAATACACGATTTTCTAACCCCTACGCGCTTAAACTGGATACTAATCGAACAAACGGATTCGCCAATTCATTTATCCCTATGACATCTAAAGACTGGAACTCTCTTCCTCCGACCGTCCTTCCAGCAAATTATAACCTTCAATCTTTCAAGACCAGCATACACAGATACCTTCGACCCAATCCCTAAATCTCTTCTTATTTTCACGATACAAGGGTCCACCGCGGACTACAGAGGTTGTACCTTCTTGGTGCAACTTCTTCTTGTATCAATATCATTATAAAAAATAAAAATATTTAAATACTATTGCGATTGGATTATTATTCCTGGACTCAAACTATCTTTTATTTTTCAGCAGGATTATTTACCAGGGGCAATAATAGCCGGCCATGCATCTTATTCTAGAATTGTAGATTTTCTTCTATTTTTTTCTATCACTTTTAATAATACGCGTTTCACGAAAGGCCACCCGACTCTTATCAATGAACTAACTCCTTGAATGTCACTGTACCTTCTCTATGAATTAACATTTGTTTTTTGTCTTTCCCTTTCTATAATACATTAATTGAAAATGTATGAATGATTTTTACGTTCATTCAGAATTACTGGTGTAAATGTCAAGGTTACAATATATGTCAAGAGGTCAATTGATTGGATGAGATATCAATAATTTTCTTTTGGACATGCACTCAGCTCACTGACCAGGTGACTCAATGCAATTAAATAAAAATTGAGCACTAAGGGGTAATAATACTATTATAAATATACATATGAAAATAGTTAGATTAATAATTGAAAACAGGGCCCTAGCTAGAAGTTTATTTCTAAAAAAGATTATAGTTTTTTGAGAATGGGGTTAAATGTCGCTCGCTTTCCATTTCTAAACAAAATTAAATCATACTCAAGAAAACTAATATTGCGTAATAAAGAAAGTTTTATTCTCTTCAATATTAATAAATAAATAAATACAAAATAAAATAATATTAAACATTTAAAATAAATTCAAACTCAATTAACAATTTCAGTAATTATTTGAACCTCTACCTCTTCTGGCCTTATTTGAAGAGCATTACCTGTCTCATAATCGCTTAGCTATAAAAGACATAGGGCTTAAAGAAATGTTTGTCCAAATTCTTTTATAACAGTAATTCTCTTATGGGATATATACGCTTTAATTTTAGGTGAGATGATGGAATGTGGGTCGCAACATTTTTTGGGAAGAGTGAGGGGAAATTATTGATTTATTTAATCGTAGTGCATGCAATGAAAATATCTATAAGAAAATAAACGGACAAGTGCGTGTCGTAAAACGCATTAAAGTAGGTCTAGGTAGCTATTGGGAAATTTATATTTAAACAGTTTTTCAAATGTCGTCTAAACTAAAATTATATTATTTATTTTATTTTATTTATTTATACATTTATATTATTTATTATTACCCAAAATGATATTCATCATGATTATTATTCTCGCCCCCCAAATAAAATTTCGGTCCCAGGACCCAAAATCTGAAGCGCGTCCTTTATTATGGAATAAGTATGTGTTTTTATGAAGTAGAAAAAGCTGGTCAGAATGGGATTTATTTTTTGTTATTTAGCCAATCGCTCTGGTGTTGTGCTTGTGGAGTTATTTTAATGAAAAAAAATATAGTACCTGGATAAGGTCGTAAAAATAAAAACTAAACTACAATCACATATATTTTTATTTTCCAATGATACTAAAAGGGTAAACGCGTAAACCTATAAATGAAAGCTAAATTAAAACAAAAAAAGTAAAAAAATTAATATTAAACATTAATTTTTACATTTAACAAATATTTTTAAAAGTTTTTTTTTTCTAAAATGTCCTTATAAAAAAAAGTCAAAGCCGGGCCCGGTCCCTGCGGGTGCACCTGGATTCTTCCACGCGGTGGTTATGCTCACAGTAATCTATTTTCATTAATTTTTACAAAATTTAAAATCTAATTACTGTACTTGAGAGCGGATCCCTACTAGCGACATTTTGCATCTGGACCGTAAAAAATAAATACTTTTAATGGAAACTAACAAAGATTCAAATGGTTATAAAACACAATATATATATTTATTTATAGAGTATTTTAGTGTTTAGGAGTGAGAACTTTTTAAGAATTATGCGATTTCCGCAAATTTTAGCAATTTGGTAATTTTTATTTTTACTTATATCTATGAGTATTTTCTAACTATTGAACGTTTTTAATTCCACCGTCATCCACTATGATTTTGTGAGCTTTTTAAGAGTTCCGTTTTTTTTTTTTTTTTAATGATATTGATGTGAGAAGGAGATACACCAGAAGATGCATCCCCTAAAGGCCTGTATGGGATGGCCCTCCATCGTGAAAAGAACAGAGTAGAAGGAAAGAAGCCAGGATCACGAGCCAAATCTCAGAAAGTTAGATACAATCCAATATCCAATTTACTAAGTTTTTAGGGGCTTCGAGCAGTGGTAAATTCTCCGTTCGATAAATTAGGTTAAATTTATCTCCCACTTAATTAAAGCAAAACGCACCCTATGTCTGTCTGTCTACATGGGCGTGGGTGGGCGGCTTATATTAGTTTCGAGGGAGAGGGTTACGACTTCGAAATAAATGAATAAAATAGAAATAAATATGTATAGTTTATAAGTTTAATATTATAAATCGTTTTAAAAAGACGACTTTATGAATTAGGGGAAATATTTGTACATGTTTTATTTTTTAGTTGCCAACATAAATAAACTTTATTTCTTCTTTTAGGGGGGGGGGGGGCAGCTACCCCTCTGCCCCTAGCTGGACACGTCTTTGTCTTTCTATTTACTCGCTTTTCAGAACATTACAACTAAAAATTATAACTAATTTTTTCCCAAAATCAAAAATCGTTTTAAAATTTTAATACGATGAGTCGAATATTTTGTGGGATCGAAAATAATTTCTTATTTTTACACTGGTGTGTGAAATATCCCTGTAAAGATCTCATTAAGCAGAATAAGTCTAAATTAAAAAAAATCATTCAAAGATTGTGTGGATGGGCCCTAAAGTGGCCATTTTTAGATGATTTTTATACCAACTTTTTTCGTTACACATTTTTTTACAGAAAACCTTGTTAATAAACATTTTCATTAAAAAAAATTCGAAATTTTCGATAAATTCACTTACTTCGGCCCGTCTGGCATGCAGGCTTAGCTTTTTAAGAGCTAGTATACTCATATATTAGCTTTATTCGTTTTGGATGCCTTGGGCGCCCTTATGTCAGCCTCAAGTCACTAACTCCATATTCGTTTAGGAAAACGAATAGGGCTGCGGGGCACACCAAGTCGGTTGGTATTCCTAAACGAATATGGGTTAGTGACTTGAGGCTGACATAAGGGCGCCCAAGGCATCCAAAACGAATAAAGCTATTGACTGTGAGTTTAATTCGCTCCCATCATAAAGAGCGAACCTTGAATGATCTATTCCTATTGTATAAGATCGTCCTATAATTGGGCACCTCCAAATAAATCAACAATAATTTTAAGTACTTTCTACAAACTAGAGTCAACAATTTTATATAATTACTACCATATATTAAAAAGCGAAACCATTAATGTATAGTTCCTAGAATGAATTCTAGTTGATTAAAAAAGGTCACGCTTATCTTTAATAAATACCCTTCCAATTTAATTCATCCCCCACAATATACGATTATTCCGTGACCGTCACTTTTGTTGGTGTGACCTTTAGCGTTTATTCATTGATTAGGCAGCAGCGTGCAATCGTTTAAACGAAGAACACGATTCAACTATAGGAAGTTGACTCGTTTCCCGGAAACATTCCATCTTGACACCCTTCTAATTTATTTATATATTATTTCATAATGTAAATTTACTAATAAAATTGAGCAAATGATAATTATTATTTTTTTTTCAGGGACTGATGCCACAAGGGCGGCCGCGGGCCTCATAGGGCCCTGTCCCCGTCATCGGCGACTCCTGGTGCGGGCTGACGATGGTCAACGCCAACAGGTCTCCAGATAGATCCCCATTCGCCATTCGCCGCAGCACCGAGCAGGTAAAGTCCCATAGAGACCGTCAATTTATAATTATTTTCCTATGCCATAAATGGATTGTAAACAAGCGGTTCTAACTTTTGAGAGGCATGCCTACTAGAACATCTTCATTATTTATAAATGCTTTTTCAAATAACTCGGAAAAGGCAAGAAAATGGAAAAACACCTTGACTTTAATTGGAAAATAAACAGGTAAAAGCCTATAATGACGACAGAGAAGAAGGCAAATCGATTATGTCTCAATATTGAAAAAAATAAATAAATTGACACGTTCTGATGTGGCTATCCACTTGACTTTACCATACACTTCTGGTTGAGTTTGGTCCAAGGCCTAGATTTTCATTTTTTGACCTCTCCCCCTATTTTGGCCGGTTTGTTTTTACATTTTTAGTGTTCTAGGGGCCCACTAATTATGTATACAAAATTTGGTTGAGTTTGCTCAAATGGCCTAGATTTTTTTATCCCCTCCCCCTAATTTTGGCGCCAGAAAAAAAAATATTTTCGTTATTATATAGTCATTTTATAGTATATTTCATTTTTCTTGTATTTTTAGTTTGAATATATTATAATTTAAAATTTTAACCCTCCCCCTTAATTTTGGGTCGATATGCCCCAAAATCTCAGCTCTTAATCTCAATGAACCGAAATTACGTGTCAAATTAGGTTTTGATATACACACTAGTTTTTGTGCTAGCTCGTCCACAAAAATTTGGTATTGCACAGACTAACTAACAGACATTTTGACAAAACAGTTATTATCTCGAAAAATATAATTTTTTCGATGTTCATTTATTAGGGCTTTTTTGTAGACCGAAATGGCATGGTTTCGCCCAATTTTTTTAAATCAAAATAATTTCAGCAGTTTTTGAGATATTTCGATAAAAATAAGCAAAAAAAAAAAAATACTTTTTTCATGCTCGATTACAATACTTGACCATACCCTGTATGGTAAAGTAAAAAGCAAAACTTTTTAAAAACTTCTCCTGCTCGTTTTGCGACTTACGTGTAAGCGAATGGTAAGTAAAGTAATAAATAATGACAACAAATTTGTGGGGTGATATTTTGTCTTTATTTCTATTATTTTTCAATTTTTCAATACACATAGTTCTTGAGGCTAACTCAGCTTTGACTAAAATCTATTCGATTCCATAGAAATTTAAATTAAAATTTTTTAATTTAATCGATTGTTTAATATAATAAATTGAACAATATTCTCGGTACCCCCGGAGGGATGTCTTCTTACTCAGCGGCCCTAATATTGAATCTACTGCTTGACTAGTGTTAGGCTAGTAACATTAAATATTTTAATATATAATTCGCATTAAGGGCCTCCTAATCATTTCAAGAAATATTATTAAATATTTTGTTGATGTTGTCATAAAATATTCCGTTGATGTTAATGACAAATTCCAACACTAGTCTAGCGCAAGTTAAAGGAGAAAAGGAGGGGGTTACAAGCTGGGGTTTTTTCTAGGAAAATGAAAATGACGTTTCCAATAAATAATTTTATTTGAAATTTTTAAGAAAATCAAAGTGTACATAGTGTTCATGTGAATTTTATTTATTAATTAACTTATCAATCAAAGACAAAATAACAGTGGCGGTTGGTGACTTTTCAACCAGGGGATGCTGTGCAATTTTTTGAAATGCTATTTTAATATTCGTTTTTTTTTTTGCAAATTTCAACTAATACGGCATCATTTTCGTTATTTTTCAAATTTAACATTAGATTTTTAAAAAATATATTTTGGGACCTTCTCCCCAAACGGATACTGCTTTTTGTGAGTGAGGGTAGGAGTCAGAAATTAAATCTTGTGACTTAAACTCCACACTCCCTGAGAAGAAAATCTTAAATTAATCCTAATTTTATTGCTACAAGCAAGCTATGACTTGTCTTAGTACTCTTAGTTATTTCCTATCTTATATATTGAGAGTTCTTAAAAATGGATTACTCCAAAAATCCCCGAATCATCTTTATTTATTCGCTTTTTGTACAATTTTTATTCGTCTAAAACTCGTCTGAACTTGTCTTTGACCTGTTTGAACTGGAAGATATACCAGGCATGGAGTTCAAACCTTCTATCTGCACCCTTTCCGGAAAATCATTCATTTTATAGCCCCTTGAAACTATGCAACAATTTTATTTCATTTCGAGAACCAATATAGTACATACTTTTCAAAAGAAAAAATGTTTTTTATAGAAATATTTGAAATAACCGAAAATAATATGAAAATTTAAAGATCCTCCTGAAATTTTGAAGTCGATATTTATGAAAAATATGGACCGCACGCCAATGCAAAATAAATATTTAAAATATTATATGTTTACTTCTTCAGTAAGTCTAATTAAAAAATGTTACAATAAAACTTGGATTAATCGTCAGGGTCGGGACTGGGAGCGTGCCGGTTAACCGAATAGACACTATAATTAGATACCGATCTGAAAGAAAAATTCACTAATGTCTTTTTATTAGAATCTATCTGCCCAGAAACAAATATTACTGCCTTCACAATATTCATGACATCACTTTTTCCTCGACTTTTTCTAAGTATGTATGTATTTACATATACGAAAAGCTATTTTCAAGAATAAAATATACGAAAGGTAAAATTAGAATCTCACTCATTATGAGGTGAAAAAAAATATTAAACTATATATAACCAAACTTCTTGAGGATACAAATTCTCATTCAGATTGGTTTTATTCTTTTTTGACAAAAAAAACACATTTTTATCAATTATTTTTCTTTATTTTATTTTATTGTTACCAGGAACGTTTCGACATTTTCAAGTATGTTATTATTGTTTTTTTGTCAAAAAATAATAAAACCAACACCTATTTGAATGAGAATTTGTATCCTCAAGAAGTTTGGTTATATATAGTTATATAAAAAAATTCTCAAAAAACTAATCAAAAAAATTAAAAATATTAAAGTTCTTATTTTTTAAATACCAATCTTTCTCATATTTCCATTTTCTAAAATATTTATTATTTCACTAATTAAAACTTCTTGATGTGCTTAATGATTTAAAACAAAAATTATTTGACGGATTATAGTGGTGTTTCACAAAGAGGAAATAAAATTAAAAAAAATTAAAAAATTTATTAAACTTCTTCCTTCAATTATGGCCTGTGTAAGACAAAAGATTGAAGCCCCCTCATTTAGAATAGTTATAGTACATACATAAACTTACGCTCTATTTGTGCAACATATATACCGTCGCTCAACGGTAATGCGAGGATGCCGATGGTTAACAGAAACTGAAGGTTAAAAGAGTGACGGTTAATCGAAGTCTCGCTGTAATTCTACTTTTCACTGAAGTTTCCGAATGGCACGCAACATGCAAGCAACATTTTACCATCTAGAAATTTGGATTTCATAAGCAAAATAAACGATATCCTCCACTTCTTGCAATAATTACATATAATGATTAATTAAGGATCACTTTTAACTTACACATTTCACACTCCATTTTTCTCGAATTTATGAAAATTTAATTTCAATTGAACCTCATCAGAATATATAAATCTCCATGGTAGAGATTAATCTCCTCTTTTATCTCGATATAACAGAGGAATTCTTGATAATATATGCAGACGGAACGTTCTTCGGAGGCGTGATTTCGCAGTAAACTAGGTCAGAGCAAATTTAGCGCTTCCAATAAGAGCAATCACAGACACCACACGGCATTACCGCCCTTGCAGCCCAAGCATCCCAAGATATTATTATCTCATTTGAGCCAATGCCCCAAGAAACGACACCCGACTGAAATCAAAAACTGCACAACTGGCTTCCATATTTTTTCCAATTTTCATTATTTTCAAAGTTTTCTTGCAGTTTTGAAACTTATTTTATTAAATGATCTGACCTTAATGAATATTATTATAATGACATCAATATCTAGTCGTGGTTTCCTTTTCTTATCTCTTTGCTTAATTGCTGCATAATTAAATCTAATTTCATTTTAATTAGAATAATAAATTTCCGAATTGAAAAGTTATATGGCCTTTTTACAGTAGCATCCTCTTAATAATGATTTTTCATTTTTATCTGAAAGTAATTTATTAAATCTCAGTCGTATTTCATGCATCCCCCTGGAATTAATTCCACTAAAGGGATATTTTGAAACCAATATATAGTTTAATTAAATGGAAATGAAATTGCTATTTAGCGCCGTTTTCCATTGGAATTGCCACTAATGTGTTAGCATTGTTTTCCATGTTAATTTTAGTCATCCCAAACTGCAGCCCCTATTGAAGTAATTTACACTTTGTGGAAAATTGATAGTAGGTACATGTTCCAAAGGTGGGAAACATTTATTTTGAAAATAATAATAATTGAATTAAATAAAACATTAATATTTTAGTCTGATTTTATATTCATTAACGCATTCTTTTTAAATTTTTTTTGAAAAATCTGGTCCCGGTGCAAAGGTGACATGGTAGGCCTTTTAAAGAAAATTTAAGAAAAATTCAGTAATTAAAGAGTTAAATAAGTGTCCATAATATCTATGGGACCTTAAGGATTTATAAATTGTTCTATTCATTAAAATAGATGAAATGAAACATACTCTCGCTTAAATTGAAATTCATCAGGCATTTTCACTCCCTGCTAATTATAATATTTAATTTAAAGATAAACGTATTTGTTAAAATAATATTCAAAGTAAATAAATATTATGAAAAAAAATCTCCTCTTGGTTGAGCTAATAGTGTACCTCAGTGTTTTTCAACCTTTTTTCATGACGCGACCCCCTTAGTATGAAAAAAAAACTTCGCGACCCCTCCCCCCGCTCTTTGTAACCTGTATCTTATTATGTTACAAATATCAAATGCGTTTTTATTAATTTTTATAATTAGGTATCGGCTAAATACACAATTAGGTATCTATAAAGGACATATTTTTACATCGATTACATCTCCAAACGACGCTGAACTTTTGGTGTATTTACAGCAGGTCATGTCAGAATATTCCAAGTTCTTTTGTGACCCGGAATTCCTTTTAAGACTGACTTTTCTTTCTGACTTATTCGGGCATTTAAATACCTCGAATAAAATCCTTCAAGCACGGGATGAAAATGTCATTACTGCTAAAGACAAAATCCATGGTTTCACAAAAAAAAAAATTGTGGTCATCATCCATAAATCAAAAGAACTTCGATTCATTTTCGTCGACTCAGTCTTTTATTGGAAAAGTGGGTTCTGAGATAAACATCAAAGTTTTTAACTTCAAATTCGGACTTTCCTATATCAAATTTTAACTCTCAGGAAACGTTTTCAGGTAAAAAGCTATTTGGAGCATTCTAGGATATTTACCTACCGATTTTAAGCTCATCACCTAAAACCTTTCAAGATTAGCATTTTCTAATCTCAAGAAATGTTTTCAGGTAAAAAGCTAATAATGGGAGCATTCTAAGATATGTGCGTACCAATTTTCAGCGCATCAACTAAAACCTTTCAAGATTAGCATTTTGTACTCTCAGGAAACGTTTTCAGTTTTAAAAGCTAAAATTTAACATATAAAATATCCATGGTTTTATACAAATTCTGAATTTGATTTGAAACAGTCTGATTTTGATTTTTAAAATCCTGAATTTGACATGGAAAAGTCCGAATTTGAAGTTAATAACCTATATATACTTGGTATGGAAATTGTCTTGCAGAATTTGAAAGAAGAATTGTGTCATTATTTCTCGATTCAAGAACTATCAGAGAACACTTGTCAAAGGAGGATCATAAATTTTTAAGTTTTTAAATGCACCTATAGATGAAGATAGTTTGAGAACCAAGCTAAAGAAAATCTGCTGGAATTATCTGCCTATGGAATGTTGGACTTAGAATTCAAGTCTGTCAATTTGGATACGTCGTTTAATTAACATTTTCTTAATAAAAATATATTTTTAAACTTTTTTTGCAACGAAATTTTCTCCTGAGAGAGACGGACTGGTAGAAATTTTAATTGAATGTAATGGAAGGCAGCCCAGGGGTAGTGAGGAAAGAAAAAATAAACACATATCAAATAAGGTGTAATTTATTGGAAACCTTCCTCCTTTCCTTTCAAACCGACGTTTCGGAGGATTTTTCCCTCTTTCTTCAGGGTTTCAAAGGGTCAATGAATGAAACAAATAAAATGTTTCCTTCTTCTCACAGTAGTGTTCAAAACTTTCTTCTTTTTAGCAAAGGCATTTTTTCTTTCCTCATTACCCCTGGGCTGCCTTCCATTACATTCAATTAATATTTTTAAACTTTTTTTTCCTTTTATACTGAGGCTACGCGACCCCGTTATAGAGGGTTCGCGACCCACATGTTGAAAAACACTAGTGTACCTTTATAGCGGGCATGCGGATACCCGCGTGCATTAAATATTTAACTTGGCCGCCCAATCCCGCATAAGAAATTACATTTAAAAAATTTTGAGTGAATTTAATACTAAGCCAAGCGAAGCTGAGTAAAATAAAAATATTTTAATCATTTTTATGTCATTCTATTGGGGATCAATAAAAAAAGCGAATAAGGATACAAATGAGAATAGCAATCTCTCGCTCTCTATATATATACTATATAATTTATCAAATTCAAGTTCATTAATTCGTTGAAAGAAAAAACTTTCCGTGAATTCCAATAAAATAGAATGGTTTTTTTGACCAAAAAGTTCCATTCAAACGCCTACGCGAAATAATTTTGTCGAAATCGGTTTTCTAGTTCGAACACATACGATAATAAAAAAGATAACAAATCTTAAATATATATCATTTTATCACGCTCTCACACTCTCGGAAATTGATCCTATTTTTGATTTAAAAAGAAAAACATCATAAGTTTCGTTCTTTCATCGTTTTTATTAAATTATTAACTTCACGCTTCCCTTCATATTCGTTATCAATTATTATTATAATATGTTTTTGGTTATTTTAATAAGAGGAAAATAATAATAGATATATAGTATCTTAACGACAAAATAATGTGTACGTTGTAAATGATTTTTATTTTACTGGCCATATTTCATGATAACCTTTAATTATATTTAATCATTTATTGGTCAAGTGAGAAAAAGTATATAATACTGGAATACTGCCTATATTATGCAAAAAACTTAATAATCTAAAAGTTTTTTTGGAATCACTTAGAAAATAATTCCCTATAGTGTTAAGTTACTGATCAGTGTTGAGGCCTTGGTGATCAGATTGATAAACTGACGGATTCATTTATTTTGAGACATCGTGAGATAAATTAAAAATTTGTTAAAATTTTCTCATTCATTCAAGACAATTCTGATCTCTCTAAGTGAAAATAGATATCGTGTTGGACTCGTCGCGACCAAGTGTGAAGTTTGTAAATCATTTAAGGACGTTCCCTAATATAGCCCATATGCAGTTCGCTCTTTCCCCTACTCTCACATGCGCAGAAAGGAAAAAATATTTTCACTTCGACGTTTCTCGGATCTGGCAACATTGCATTCTTACCGACGCTAAAAGACAAAGAATAAAAAAAAAACACTTCATGTAACAGTTCAATGCCAAATTCCAGACGAGAACAGTATAGTTAGGTTGAGAGAATTAGCTAAAAATCTCAAATGCACCAGCTGCAGAAGTTTTTTAGATATGGAAAAATTGAGTGATTTTAGTGCGACGTTGCCAAGTCGCCATCTCTCACTTGCCATCCCTTGAGAGAAAAACCAACAAAAGTACCTATCTTTTAACATTTTTCATACAAAACGAATACCGCTTGATATTATATAATTATTTTAACAGAAAAATATTTGTTATATCTTCAGTTAATGATTCTGCGTTTTTTCAAAATAATTTCAAGAAAATTACCATTGTTATTTAATGAAAAAGTCGCTTTAACATCAATTGGAATAGACTTCGCGTGTTAAATATGCAAATTTCAATGGTCAATATTTACAAATTTAGTGCCGCAAGGACTATTGAAAAAAATTTCTACGTATAAATTGCACTTATAAATATGTGTATTCAAAGTTTTAAAAGGATTGCAAGAAAGTCGATTTATTAGGGAGCGTCCTTAAAATCTTGCCCAGTGAATAGCACGATCCTTACTGAGTTGGGTAAAAAATTGGGAAGTGATTATAAACATCTTCTGATATGGTCTATTATGCTAAAACTTCTCTCCTAAATCCAGCTTGTTCGATTGGTTGACTCTCTTCTAAAGTTCTTCGGATACGAGAGTGCAGGCATCTGGTAAAAACTTTATATAGCACTGGTAGGAGTGTGATCGGTCTGTAGTTTGCCAAATTTTCCTTATCTCCTTTTTTTTTTACCAACTAAAATAATAAGAACTCAAAAATAAAATAAAATGCACTAAAAGGTATAAAATAATTATCTAATTTAGTTACAACCAAACGATGAAATTGTTACATGAGATCACTTTTTGAAGTCGGTTCCAAACATAGTTACATTTTATGAATCGCACTCAATGGATCTTACTTAGTACGTTTGGCAGATAATGAAGACAACTAACGCTTATATAGCTTGTTTGGCACCGACTTCAAAAAGTGATTTCATGTAACAATTTTATTGTTTAGTTATAACTAAATTATATAATTATTTTATACCTTTTAGTGCATTTTATTTTATATTTGAGTTCTTATTATTTTATTTGTTGAATTTAATTTTTTTGAAGTCGTTTTTTTTTTCTAAAAATTATTTTTCTTTTTCTTTTTTTAGAGATGTTAAGAATAGCGACTTATGATAATACCTTGCATGCATCTCGTAGAAGAAGGATTCGGACGAAGGAATCAGAAATTGATAATAAAATCCAATTCATTAATAGAGAAATTATTTCGAAACGTTAGCGGATTTTCAATTAATGTTTTAAGATTGTTTTTTTTTTATAAAAGATTTTATTTATTATAATTTCGATTATTTTCACAAGAGAATTGGAGATTTCCGTTATTTTGTCATTGATCATATCATCAGAATCTGACCAAATTAATATGGTACCACCCCTTAGGTACCCACTTTCCAATAAAAAAGAATTATCGAAATCGGTCAATAAACAAAGAAGTTATGCGTAAACATACATAACGAAAAAGGTTCAATATCAATGAAATTTATACTGGATCAATCGGCAACTATTCTGAACCCAATGCAAAAAAATCATTGAAATCAGTCCACATGGTAAAGAGAAATAAATGTTCAAACACAAAAAAAACCCCCAGAAATTCCGTTGAATTGATAACCTCCTCTTTTTTCAAAGTCGGTTAAAAATACCGGTAGCCAGTCAGAAAAGCTTGGAAAACACTGCTCTAGATTTTATATCTTTAATAGCACATCATTCGACAGTAATTTAAAGACTAAATCAATTGAGCTTAACAAAAAAATAGGAAAATTCGTTATTTACTTTCTTTTTCTTCTAAAGTATTAGAACGAATTTCTGGATACATCTAATCTAATGTTCCCTATCCTTTTCACACACACTCTCTCTCTCTCTCTCTCATATATAGACCGATAGATAGATAAATCTAATTAAATTTCGAGAGCAAAGAAGATTTTTTTTTGGCGTTGCTGTGACTTAACTTCGTTCGTTTTGATAACCGAAGCCAGCGAACCAACATAAGGCACTGGAGCTATTAATATCGAACAGCAAGCCAGTTTTATTTTCAATTAGCTCATCTCGACAGAAATCCAACCAATCGATTT
The DNA here is from genome assembly GCA_024734495.1 of Forficula auricularia. Lineage (NCBI taxonomy): Eukaryota > Metazoa > Arthropoda > Insecta > Dermaptera > Forficulidae > Forficula > Forficula auricularia. The sequence goes on along the minus strand of JALMQS010000030.1, from coordinate 24,650,362 downwards.
CAAATTACTTCATGTTTTTTTTTTTCTCTCTTCTATTTGGCTCAAATTATATTTATGGAATGAGATTAAAGAATAAAATTTTATAACTCTTTTTTTTAAAATTTATTATTTGAATGAATCAATTTGATGAAAGAGCTTGTTGAAAATCCTTTGACAAACAACGGATTATGAACGTTATAGAAACCAACTTTTTTATTATAAAATTTTTTAATATGATTAATAATAATACAATCAACTTAGATTTAAAAGAAATTACATAAAAACTGTTTTTTGTATATACCTATAATTAAATTTATTCATTAACATTTTTTTTATTCTCACCTGCCGAAAATTACTGATTCTGAGGCTACTCATAAAATATCAATAATGTGAACGCGAAACCTTCTTAGTGAATAATTTCCTCAAGAATATTATTATTGCCTGAATTAGACACGTACGGAGAAATATGTTTCTATGTGCCCTGGAGGGGGGCATCTCGATCCAAAAATTTTATTCCTCTTAAAAAACTACACTCAAAATGTATACCTGTAAACTCCCTTAAATACATAGTCTCTTAAAAGTTTCGCCTCATTTTCTCCCGACACAGCTACAGAAATGAGGCTCTAGATATGAATCTGGAAGTATTTTTTTCTCTATAATCTACAGCATTGTGATATTTTTGTGTGGAAATGGATTTATTTAAATAAGTGGGATCGTGTGAGGAGGAGAATTATATTATCATTTTTTTTTAAATTTGGGATCGATAATCGATATAAGGCTCCAAATATTTAAAAGAGATCAGGTGTTGTTTATATGAGTGAGAGGCTGCTCCAGTATTACCATGAGAAACTCGGGCGTGCGTGTCTTAGGTCGTTCAATTTTGTAAAAATAAAAAAATAAGAATAACAAAATTTAGATTTTTAAAAAATTATAAAAAAGTGGCAAATTATTAAGAAATAAGCAAATAATATATAAAATATAAATCAAATAAGATGTGATGATTAATTTTCTCTTCTGTGCGCCAAGAAAAGAGAATTGAATATTTGATTTTTGATTGGTGAGGGGGGGGGGGAGGAATAATTATCAATATATTTAATGTTTCTTAATTTAAAATCAATTGGAGTCTTTCATTTCGAAATTCGAGTTCAAATTACAATTATATTTCAAATTTGCCGACAGCATCAGCGCCCCCTATCGGCAGCATTACGTTAGCGTTGCTGCACATCTGGGCAATTATATATATAATAAGTACAAACTTAAAAAAAAAATTAGAATTTGTAAAAATTATTTTTAAAATTCCTTGGATATTTTTCCTTTGTTAAGCTAAATAATAATTGTAGGAAAAAGTGAAAATTTTTCCAACATTCGATACGTTTTTTGCGAATTTTACCGATTTGTCATTTCTTAGTCAGCGAACGGTTTGACTTAGAAAATTGAAACGTATCATAGAAGAGCTGTTTATTATTAAAAATTTGCATCATAAAGATAAATCAATGACGTTTTCCTCTGCTTGATGCAAATAAACATATTCATATATAAATATATATAGGTATATAAAATATAAATAGGTATTTTCTATATCTCATCTGGTAATTTGCCCCATGAATAATAACAAATAAAATATTTCTAATTAAAAAGACTGATGATACATTTCAAACCTTCGAAACTATAGTCTCAAATTAATAAATTATATATGGTATGTATTTATATTTTTATATTTAGTATATATAATATGTAAGTACATTGTACATGTTTATTTGCATCAAGCAAAGTACAACTTAAGTGATTTCTTTTTATGAATCAGCAACTCAGGGGAAAACAAAATCTATTCAATTAAAAATTTGCTTTCTAATTTTCACCTGATTAGCTATAACACCAACTTCATCGCCACATTTAACCTCTTGATGTTTTTTCTGATTTTCAACATTTTCGAACCCAAAAACCTTTTGTGAAGTTAAAAACCCCTAAAGCGTACAAGCTTTGTCAATATATCTATTCTTTGGTACCAGAAGAAAATATTTCCACTCTTTCTTTCCCAAGTTGTTTGTATCGTAATCCAGAAAGACACGCAGTTAGAACAATAAATCCTGCATGAAAATGATTTTCTTCACCTTCTAGGCCAACCCCCTCCCCCCCACACACACAAAAAAATAATTCTTGAGAATTCAAAATAATTTGGCCTTCGATTCCTGCCTACCAAGCCTACCGAAGAGTTCTCAACATGTTTTAAAAATATTTCAGCAGCATATACAAATCAACATACCTAAATAACCTATTAATAATTTTAATTTCTATTAACAACTTTTATTAGACTAGTAACAGCCAAGGGCATGGGGGTTATGACTCCACCATCCCCAAATGGTTTCCAAAACAAAAAAGTTTTTAATTTTGTAAGATAGTTATATCAAACAAAATGTCCCCGGTACATTACCCCCCCCCCCCCCCAAATGAAAGTCTGTGACCGCCCCTGCTAACAACAACATTTATTAGACTACTAACAACAACATTTATTAGACTACTAACACCAACTTTTGTTAGACTACTAACAACAACTTTAGACTACTAACAACAACTTTTAATACAAAAATTTATACAAGATGTTCTCAATTTGGCTTCAAAACATTTTCGGACTGATTTCAAAAAATTCCTATAATGGTCGCAAATTGATTGTTTTCTCTCTGAGGAATTCTTGCCATGCAAGTCTCAAAACTAGTTTCAAACCTTTAGTCGATTTATAAGGTTAATTTTCTGACTTGGGGTGGTATTTAAATTATAGGATTAATTCGTTTATTACCCACCATATCTTTTTCAAAAACTTGTATCTCGAATATGTTTATCATTGGATGACTTTATTTTGATGTTACCACGTGTTGTTTTATTTCTACAATGATATGTTTACGAGTTTGGTTTTAACCACTGATTATTTATTTCTCATTAAAATTTTTAATTGGATAGAAGGGACTATTGGCGACGAAAATTAGAGGCGCTAGTTAACAAAGAACGAGATCATTTTTACCCTTAAGAATATGTTTATTTTTGTATTCTCCGTTAACTAATTCCCCAAGCGGTTGGTTGCCTTTAGGGGGTGATTTTACATCCGATTATTAATTGTATATATCTTAAAAAGATATCAAGCTTAACGTGATTTTACCTACTATATATATAAACTAATCCTAACTGATAATTATGATTTTATAAAAACTATCTATGAAATTTTACTTCTTACCTATACATATATTGTTGAGATCGAACTTTTTTAACCGACATTTTTTTAATCTTTAGTAATTTTATTGCTATGAACAAGTAAATTCAAAGAGAACTGAAATTTCCCAATCTATTAATCTCACTAGTGTTTGTTCTCTTCATAGTAGGTGAATATTAATTATTTCTCGTTACGGTTAGGTTGTTCAATGGGATTCGCTTGACTATGATATAAAGGGCTGTGGAGTGTCTAATCGGATATTCACGACCCAAATGACTTATTGTAGAACGTAACTAAAAGTTACTTCCATTGTCAATTATTATGAAGTACTGACTGCTTCCATCTAAAATGAATGAACAAAGTTTAGATACAAGAATGGTTTACGCTCGACTAGCTGGAGTGTTGAATACACTAAAATTTTGAATTTTTTTTCCTTATTTGTTTTTATAAATGTCTGAAATCTGAAGGAAAAGATAAAAAACCCCTTCTGTCTGTGTCTGTATTCCAATATCAGTAATAACTTAAGAACAGAAGATTATTGAAACTTTCTAGAGCCAATATGCACATATTTCCAAAACAAAGAATAAAAATGTTGAGCTTTCTAGATTCAAAACTTTTAATTGAAAAATGTAGAAAATCAGGAGAAAACAAATTGTTGTATGGAGTTCTCATAAACTGTAGTAGTTAAAGAATGAGCTAAAATTTAGCAGAAAAATTTGAAATAATAAGATGCACCTTTCTGACAAGTTTCAGCTTTCAAGCTTAAGGTAGTTGTTTCGCGACAATACTAGCAAAAAGTTAATCCTAGAGTATATAGAACAGACAATAAGGATTCATAGTTCATAAGCCCAAAACTTTTTGCTGTTTATGTACCAATTTTAGCCAATCCCATGCTCGTTTGACAAATTTTGCACCATTGTAAGAGATTGAATATTTTTATATTAAAATGACAGATAAAATACATTATAAATTTCTATAAAAATCGTTTTGTTATTTTTTAACATATGTAATCAACGCCTACGTTATATTGAAGGAGACAATAAAGAGTGAATCTTCTGCTGAATTATAAATTTTATTTATTTATAACGAGACTATAGTTTCGAGGCTTGCTCTTCATCAGTCTATTACAATGTATTCACAGGAATTAATTTATGAATGAAAGATGTTAACCTTTCATTCATAAATTAATTCCTGTGAATACATTGTAATAGACTGATGAAGAAGGCAAAGCCCTCGAAACTATAATCTCGTTATAAATAAATAAAATTTATAATTCCAGCAGAAGACACACTCTTTTATTGTCTCCTTCAATATATAAGAATTCTGCTACTCTCGGCAAAAACTTTCAATTTGCCTACGTTATACCTTATGATAATTATAATTTTGAAAAAATCTAGCGCATGCGCGCTTCATACATCTTTCGCTGGTTAAATAAATGCGCTGTTGCCAAATTGTTTTAGTGTAAATTTTTTTTTTAATACTTTTTTCATTATTTATTCCTTATTATCTCAGAAACTGTGTTGTCTTAAAATATGTATTGGTTATTGTTTAATGTTGGTTTAGTTTTTTATAAAAATGGTAAGAAGGGTTTCTTAATTGTAATTAAATATGTATGTAAACTTTTCGATATCCCCTATAGTGTAATGTTAAAGAGCCTGAAAAACTCGATTTTTAAAATTTAATATCTCCGGAACTGTATTGTTCAAAAATTTCGTTTTGCCACCAATCGATGCAGAAGTATTTAAATAATAATCTCTCTAAATTTCAAAAAAATCCTAAGAAAACGCATTTGGCGGAACAACTACCTTAAGGGAGTTCGAGACTGCTTATCTATCTTGTTGATCTTCAAAAAAATCTTTTGTATTTCTCCAGAGTGACAACTTCCGCATATCAAATTTTTAAATAAAAAAATTGTTAATAATTAGGTTAATTTCGAATAAAAATCTTTGTTTTGATAATATTAATAAAAAGAATATTGAGATAATTTTTTTCTCATTATAAAAACATTTATTTAACACAAAAACGATTTCAACAAATAGAGTTACTAGTGCTTTTGTCATATTCTGTTGGCTGCAACTAACTTTTTATTTTTACATTTATGAATAACTAATTAACTAGACTGTCAAATCTATTGAAAAATGTATCATTCGATTCATAAAATTTGAATTATTGATCTGTATAAATTTGTTGAAAATGGTAATTTGTATAGAAGTTATAGCCCTTTTAAAAGCTTTGTCCATTTACTTCCATGATAAAAGGAGAATTTTCAAAAATTTATTCCCCAGTAATGGGACAGACGATCAACTTCAAATTTCGGGAATAAATATTTAATACATCAATGATTCGATGGTAAAAATTTGAGAATTTTCTTATAAAAATGATAAAGAGTCACGAACCCCCTTAATGATAAGAATGGCAAGTCTTCGCCAGTGTCTAATCTAAATGAATTATTTTATCTCAGAAAAAAGTTTCATATCCCTTTTGAATATTATCAAGATTTGCGTCAAACCAATCTATTGATATTATCATCATTAAAATCTAAAAATATACAATTTATATTAGTCAAGATTGATTTTTACACTTGGAAAGAAAGAGAGTAATACTTTGCACATACTAATAAATATTTAATGCATCAAATGATTCGATGGTAAAAATTTGAGAATTTTCTTACAAAAATGATAAACAGTCCCGAACCTCCTTAAACCTTTAACAGGTGTAAAATGCAAAATCACCAAAATTTGAAAAGAGCAGTCTTTCCACCAATGTAATAAATAGATACTCAATAAATATGTAGATACACACATTCCTTAACCACCTCCTAGGAAAAGGTTCCAAAATTACTTTATAGATTTATTTTATCCTTAAAAATATAATTTCTTTGCAAGAAAAAATGAATTGCTTCACCTGATTGCCAAACTCAAACAAGCAATTATGGTTTGTTTAGAAAATGTTATGGTATGTCGAGTTTCCAATCCATCTTGGCTTATTTAATTTATTATTATTATTATTATTATTATTTTTGTTTTTAATTTTTTTCAAAGTTAAAAGGTATAGTTTAAAAGAGATAAAATAATAATTTAGGCCACAACAATAGTTATGTACATATGAGATAGAAAGGGGTAGAATGTCAATGTCAAGGGGTTGTTTTATAGGCCAAGGCTAATCAGATCACCATGCAAAACTTCCCTTAGACTATTAAATCTAAAGTGACTCATGGAAAAAATCGAACTATACAAGTTTGGAAATTCGATTATTTTTCGTTTAAATTAATTCTATTTCCACTGACAAAAATCCAAATAACTGATTACACAACCTTATGATAACATATTTTTTCTTGTATTAATGCAATCGAATGCAAGAAGACAAGATACAACTCCTATAGTTCTTGAGAGAACTTTGCATTACCGAAGAAAAGAGAAGAGGATTATCAAGAAAAAAGAAGAAAACAAATGTCTCTGGGCATTTGGGTCTTAATCGTGAATGGGTGTGTTGTGAGTCAGGACATCTCAAACTAGACGGGTATTTTAAAATATATTTTGAATCACGATAAAGTAATTAAAAGAAATATGGTTTCCTATAATTACATGAAGAATAACATATTAAATAATAATAGTAAATTTCAACTAATAGAGTTTTAGAAAAATTAAGTAAGCGAAAAGAAACGCAAATATCAGACAGAAAAAAAGAAAAATCCATTCAAATTTATTTGTTATTTTAAAATAAAATTTGAAATATTGTTTGGTTTATGCGACTAACTAATAATTTTGAGTTAATAGAGTAAAGGGTGTATATTCACAGTGAATGAAATAAACTCAAAGAGGTTTATACAAAAAGTTTGTATAAACCTCTTTGAGTTTTATTTCATTCACTGTGAAACTACACACCCTTTACTCTATTAACTAACATCATGTTTCACCTAAAACCTACACCACTTTCCATAAGTAAAATTAATAATTTTGATATTTTATGTTTATTTTACCATACAAATATATTTTGTTGTTGGATCAATGTCTGGTTTTAGTATTGATTTTTTCTACATTTACACTGATTGAATACTTTCAGTTCACAATTAATATTAATAACTTACAATAAAAATTGATAAGTACCAAATTCGTTGTGAAGGCAGATTTCGAAAAAAAATGAAAAAATTGTAATTATTCTTATTTATTAAGTGCTGCCCTCATAAAATTTAAAGTGGGCACGCGGTCCAATTCAGGTTTGCCAGGCATGCATTAGATAGTATCAGTACTCAATTGCTCTAGAATTATCCGTTTTGCTTATTTCCAATTACAAATATTTACTAGATTTTTTAATTATGTAAGCTCGATACTATTTCAAACGAGTCGAGACTCGCATGGACAAGTTGAGACATGTTGTTGGCGGATCAGTTTACAAAAAAAAATGTTTTCTCGAATATTTCGAATTATTTATTTTCTCTGATGAAAAAATATCAATTACGTAAATAATAAATATCGATTTATAAGATACATATTATTTTCATTTGCTTTTACCTGAAAATGTTTCCTGGGAGCACAAAATGCCACCTTGAAAGGTTTTAGTTAATGTGCTGAAAATTGGTACGCAAATATCTTACAATGCACCAAATTTTAGCTTTTTACCTAAAAACGGTTCCCGAGAGGACAAAATGCCAATCTTGTAAGGTTTTAGTTAATGAGATAAAAATTGGTACGTAAATATCTTACAATCCACCAAATTTTAGCTTTTTACCTGAAAACGTTTTCTGAAAGTACAAAATGCCAATCTTGAAAGGCTTTAGTTAATGAGCTGAAAATGGTACGCAACTATGTATTTTGCATTACAATCCACCAAATTTTAGCTTTTTATCTGAAAACGTTTCCTGATTATATATACATTTTTTGCATGACTGTAATATTTTTCATGATTATTTTTTTTATATTTGATTGAAGAGTAAAAATATATAATTATAAGATGGACCGATGAAATAAAAAATTTTCAATTAATAAACACACATTTATTAGCTAGTCTTAATTGAAAATTTTCCATTGAGAAATGGAGAAATTCTCCCGAAATTTTTTGGTTTGATTAAGCTTTTAAAGATTGTTTTAGAAAATATTTGTATTTATTTTAACAATCAATAATTTCATTTTTTTGATATTATCAACTATTTATTGATCAACAAAATCGGTAGAATTATATTTTATCTGCTCTCCGGGACAATTTTTTCCTTCAAATGCAAGCCAAAATGTTAGACACCCCTGCACTAGAGCATAAATTTGAAACTACCGCAACAACTAGGGTTCTTACCAAATATCTGAAATATAGTAAATCTTCATTTCTTCAAGACCCAGGTGCAGAGACACTGTTGCTTGTTCATTCTCTCGTTTCTTATGTAATTCAACAGTCCATCAAGATCGTCAAGAATATAAATATGTACTGTATATAGGGGCTCATTGTTCTTGTAGCTCTTCTTGCATTCCATTGCAAAAAAAAAAAAAAAAAAAAAAAAAATAGTATTTCCATAACAAAGAAAAACGGCTAGATTTTGCTATTTCTATCAGATTAAAATTGGAAAAAATAAAACTTTTATATAGGGACTAAGTTGAAGCTAATGAGTTGGAATTCTGCACACAAGTTTGTATTTATAATAAGCCTTTGTGCCAGGTTTAAACTTTCTAGCTCAAACTTTTCAATGGCGAAAAATTACCACATTTTCGTTTACTAACCGAGTCTTGAGAATGTTTTCTTTTAACTTTCAATCTTACTTTTAACTTAATTACTTACTATCTCTTTGATAAAGTTTTGGTTCTATCAAAATTTTCAATTTAGTATAATATGTTATAAATGTTCATTAAAATAATTAATACCCTCTTAGAATTGAAAATAGAATGGAACCGTGGTATGGTCCTCCTGGAAATGAGCTGTAATTGGGGTGAAAGTAATTTTTTTCCAAAACTCAGTACTCTCTCAGGTCAGAGCCGCTCCATTAATAAATATATAATATTATAATATTAATATAATATATAATAACCTAATTAAAATTTAAAATATTGTTGATAATTAAGAAGAAATCATTGAGGTTGTCTTCTGCCAGAATAATTGCTTTGGAAGTGAATTAGATTACTAACAAAACAAATTTATATCCGATCGAAAAGTTGTGTCCATGAGAAAGAATAGATAAAATATTTTTAATTAAACATTTTGAAGATGAAGAGTGAAGACCAAGCTTTCTAATATATACATATAATTATATCTTTATACTATTTTTCGCATTTTTCAAATTTTCAATTGATAAAAGGAGAATTTCTCTGGAAACGTTTTGTATTTCTACGTTTTGGGATTGGATTGTTATTGTAAAGCAGGGCTGTCCAACCACACGCGGCCCAGCTCTGCAATGAGTGTGGCCCAATATAAAATCATAAACTTCCTTAAAACATTGAGATTTATATGTAAAGATATATTTATTCACTTTTTAGAAATATGAATGTACATTTGTATACAAACGTAAAGCTTTTTTCAAGAATAAAATTCACTAAAACCAAAATTATAAGCTCAACTATATAAGATAAAAAAATAATAAAGTTACGAATATTTAAAAATTCTTCTTCTTCTCATATTTTCATTTTCTAAAATATTTATTATTTCAGTAATTAATATGCTACGACAACCAAGTGTATAGTTATATCATTCTAGTACAAAGAGACAAGGAATTGGGATTTTCTAGAACAATCACAATTAATTGTTAATTTTTCCCCTGGACTAAAACTTGTCAGGACTTGTCTTTTAGATCTTTGCACGTTCTTACATGTCAATAGATAATGGATAGTCAGGGATTATTATATCCGTGACCCTTTTAAAAAATAAATTATCATTCCTCATTTCCTTCTTTAATCCCATTCGATTTAAACCAGTGCTGTCCAACCCGTGGCCCAATATAAAGTCATAAAATTCCTTAATACATTGAGATTTATATGTAGATACTGGTAAACACACAACAATTTGCCCTGATATTTTTTTTTTAAATAAGAAATCTGATAATCTACTGTGAAGTTTTCGAAAAATAAAAGTGCTGATTTAAAATTTTTAATCTGGAACAAGATTTCCGAAAAAATTTTGCTCTCTTTTCGACTCCATTTTCATTAGAAATAAATTTTCTACTTAAAAACTTTCTGATTGAATGTTCTAGATCTAGAACAATAATTAGATACCGATCTGAAAAATCAGAAAAATTGAATATTGTCTCTTTATTTGAATTTTATATTAATTATCTAGCTAGGAAAAATATAAACATATATCTCTTTGTGTAAGTATGTACCTAGGTATGTATTTACATATATGAGAAGCTATTTTCAAGTATAAAATTTACGAAAAGTTAAATTAGAAGCTCACTCTGAGGTAAAAAAATAATAAAGTTCTTATTTCTACATTATTAACTATCTTTTTGGAATAACACATATCAATAGAATTATAATATTTTATTCGCGGTCTTAGACAATTTTTTTTCTTCAAATGTGGCCCGTGTAAGACAAAAGGTTGGAGACCCCTGATCTAAACCTAAATAGGAGACCAAGCTTGCACGCAATGAAAAATTAAATATTGTCTCTTTAGAATTTTATATGAATTATCTAGTCCTTTCAGCTTTTTCAGCCCCCTACAGAGACCGTCTTGCTGTACCTGCTTAACTACGGCATTAGGTATTGATATCCGGACAAAATAGACACACAGACAAAAAAAATGAAAATAAATGACAGACATTTTTAGATCCATGGGCATTAGCAAGCGGTTAAGATATGGTCATCCCAAGAGAGGTCAGACCCCAGAGAGGATCTAGAACAACAATTAGATACCGATCTGAATGAAAAATTGAATATTGTCTCTTTAGAATTTTATATGAATTATCTAGTCCTTTCAGCTTTTCAGCCCCCTACAGAGACCGTCTTGCTGTACCTGCTTAACTACGGCATTAGGTATTGATATCCGGACAAAATAGACACACAGACAAAAAATAAAATAAAATAAATGACAGATATTTGTAGATCCATGGGCAAAAAATGTGATTGAATAGTAAGACCGCCCGGCAGGTAGGCTTCGCGTAAAATCGAAAGGGTTGGGTGGAAAGTGTCGGATGGTAGTCGAGCAAGGAGTTCCTCGACCTTTTTGCCTCTCCTGCAGCCAGCGGGTTGCGTACGTCGTGCGTACGAGGGTATCGACCGCACCCATCCCTGCATTTTTCGGTGCAAGGGCTGACTCGCCTCGCGCACCCCTCTGTTATCTCATCTCCCTCGCAGTGGAACAGATGTGCCTTTGACCGAGATATCGACCAGCCGCTCTTGGCTTGGGACCTGCCCGTACAAATTTGCCCAAATCAACCCAAATTAGATCACAACTAATTGAATAACTAGTTGTTCAATTTGCTTTTCAATAATTGAAATTGCTTGTTCTCGTTATGTTCTTCTATTACTTTACCATATCGTCAAGTATTTTAATTGTACATGAAAGTGGCTTATTTTTTTTGCAACGTTTTTTCGAAATATTTAAAAAACAAAAATGAGCGAAAAGATATCCAAGAAAATCACAAAGGGTTGTCATCTATTAAGCCTGCCTTAAAGCCGGTTCACACGGGGCTTTTTCTGCTACTTGCTCCTAACTTGTTCGCCCTACTTGGAATTTGAAGCTAGTTCAGTCAGCCTGATTTTTTGCCTGTTGGGTTCACACGAAGCTTTTTCAGAAAATTTTCAAGTTAGTCGGCTAGGTTGCGCGCGCATGCTTTGAGCCAAACAGCTGATCTATCATCTTTCAGTTTCAGCTCAGATGCAAACAAAAATGGCTGGCAATAATATTATTGCAGAAATTATCAATCTCAGACGAATTTGGAAGGCATATAATCTTTATTCATTGAAGTAAAGAGTTGAACAATGAAAAACAAAATATCAGCTGATGTCACCCACGTGATAAAATAATGCTTACCGATTGGGTGGCTACTGCCCGGTCCAAGTAGCTAAACTTTTTTTTAGAACATGCCCTATCTTTTGAATCAAGCAAGCATGCTATTAAGACAGTCAGGAGTGACGTCATTTCGACCCCCTCCATGCCTCCAAATTGACAGTTAGCCGAACAAGTAAGAGCAAAAGCTCCGTGTGAAGCGGCCTTTACACGGGACTAGAATGCTTGCTGGATTCCTCGCTCGCTTCTGAACTAGCTCTTGGACTGGGACCTGGACTGGAAATGACGTCACAGAGTTGGCTTCCATTCTAGTATTGAGCACTAGGAGCTGTTCTATTTTCCGACTGGATTTTGAAGTTAAAAAAATTAGAATGTGGCATTTTATCACGTGGGCTTTAAATCGACTGAGTACAAATTTCAAATGTACAAGGAACAGTAACAAGTTCATTTGTGCTTTTTATATTTTAATTGAATTGTTTTATTTAAATTTTTTAATTTCATTATTAATGAAATCTTTGAAAAATGATTTCGAGAACTTAAATAGAACTAATCAATTTATAGTCTACTGGTTAATGTATAACAACATTTCATTAATTAAGATTAAAAAGTTAATTCTATTTTTGAATTTTAATCAAGGATGGGCAGTAATGAATTACATGTAATTGTAATTTTGACAAAAAATTTTATAAAACTAATTCAAATTAAAAACCTAACATAAAGCCGGGTTTACACGGGTCAAATTGATTGAAGAAATTAATTTTATTTGGATATCACATCTTTTAGAAATATTTTATTATTTTTATATATTATACCAAATTATTCCTAAAAACTAAAAAACATGCTTTTTACAAACTCACTTTGCACGATCGGAGCTAGTGTCGTGTGAAGGCAACCACATATCCAAGCCATCGCAAGGGCCAGCGTTGCTGCCAGTTTGGGACCCAGTTTCCAAAATTCACTGACCATTCTAGTCCCGTGTGAGGCAGGCTTTAGATCCGAGATGAAATGGTTTATTTTAGATTATATGTCAGAAGGGTTGTTTTCATCCCTAGGGAAATTAGCAATCCGGGCCAATTGACTATTCTGTGGAGGTAAAACCCTCTTTAGCTCGACACATAATTATGTCAGAGAGGAATTCACCACTCAAGGTGGCCAATTGGCCTGATTACATATTTTGGCCCTCGGGTTCGATTCTCGAGGGGAGACGGGGGGAAACAACCCTTCTGACATATAATTAAAAATAATCTATTTAATCTCGGATCTAGTAGATTGTGATTTTCTTAGAATATTTATTTTGTAAATTATTTAATCCTACCTGTCCTTAGCGGTATACAAACAAATGCATTCACCTATGCCTATTCGATTATTCATGTGCATGACTTCTAGATACCGGAAATCCTTTTTTGTTTCTATCTTTCTTGAACCTTTTATGACACTCTTTCATAGGTTTCTTGAACTTCGACCAACGACTGATATAAAATAAAACGAAAATATATAAATCTGAAAAAATTAAACTACAGATCATTTCCTTAGGCATTATCTAATTTTGAATAAAGGATATCGTTTACTATCATAATGTTAATATTAAATTAAATATTATTTAGAGTTGGTAAATAATACCAACAACTGTAATTAATTATTATATTGATTTTTATTATTAATTAACTATTAAAATCTACTAAATGATTAAATTATAATCCCAATCTACTTTCTGTCTCTTGATGTGTATATTACCATAATGCAATGAATACTTATTTGGGGCTTTCTTGTCTAACAGACTAAAGTAAAGTAACCCAACACGAATTGAAAATTGTTGGTAAATTTCACCAGGCCAACAGTCCACACATGACCCTTACTAAATAAATAAAACAAAGGTCTTTGTCTACTCATTATTTTTCTAGATTGTCATTTTTCCAATCTAGCCCATCTAAATTTTTGACAAAATCAAAAGAAAAAATTCACTTAAAAATGGCCACTTTGGGGCACTCTCACACCGTCATTTTAAAGCCAAATAAATTTAAAAAATCAAGCCTAATTTTACTTAAAACAAATATGTTTCCATGGATCTCTATGATAAAAAAATATTTTTTTATTTTGATCCCCACAAAAAATTAGGGCCTTCCCCAAATAATCATTTGATTAATATTTTAGTTCGATTTTTGATTTCTAGGAAAATGAATATATGGTATATTGTAAATTTCAAGTTTATATTATAGTTTCTTTATAAGTAATACACTACTCTAAAAAACAGACTTAATTAACAGCAACCCTAAGAGCCTCCCGTTTTAATTTTTAAATGAAATCCTAAAAACCAAAATAACATGATTAGTAGCAAAAGACAGTGCCACTAATGTAAAAAAATAACTTTTATTTTTAAAATATCATTTTAGTATAATTTTAATTTAATGTATGTAAAAAACAAACATTTTCTGATTGAACGACCATTTCAAAAGATTCTGTCATTTTTTCTTTATTTAGATTTGATGCTCAGAATAATACGAGGCCTTCAAGAATGTTCACTTGAAAATCAAACGTATCATCCGAGGTTACCTGGGGCTATTCGTTTTGTTAAATAAAAAGTAGATATGTACCTACACGAGTGTATATAGATTCGTGAATAGAATATGTTGTTCTATGCAAAATTAATTCTTCTTTCTATATACGTTTATAGAATTTATGACCTTTTAGCTACTTTCCCATTGGCGTAGTTAGGGAGTTTTCCTAGGGGGGCAGCCTGCCAGCTGATTAACCACCACAAGGATTCAATTTCGGTAATACGATTAGAGATCAATTAACTTTTTAGTAGAATTGACAAATTTTGGAAGTAACGAAATAATTTAATGAGAAATACATAACTGATGACTCGTAATAATGGAGTTTCATTTTTTTAGGGGGGCAATGAGTTTCGTAGGGAGGGCACTTCAACTCAAGTTTGAGTTGTTTGCCATAAAAGAATTTAGTCTTTTTGATTTTAAGTCGATTCTTCCACGTTTTCAGTAGAGGTTGCAATTAATAGTCAAAACATCAAAAATGGAATGCAATAAGGTTATTCCTCTAGTATTAGATAAGAATCGATCGTTATTTTTGATTTTAAGCCGATTCCTCCAAGTCTTCAGCAATGGTTAGCAATAATAAAGTCAAAAATCCAATGTAGAATGGTTATTCCTCGACTATTAAATGAAAATCGATCATTATTTTTGAATTAAAGTCAACATGAACTGCAAATTGCAAGTGATATCTGATTAATAATAAAGTAATAAACATATTAATATTTCAAATGAATTTGGATAAAGTTTAGCAACGATCCGTTGCAGTTTATTTTATAAACATTTTGTTTGCATCTTTTACTTTCCAAGACAAGTTTTTATGAACATCGGAAACTCTCACACAATGAGACAAATTATTTCAATTCTCTTTTCACCCTCTAGTCGGAACTTGATGATCACTTAAAATAGATGAAAGCTGTTCATATTTACTGGTTCCCTTTCAAGTGGTGGTTCCTTTTCTTATTCATTGTGATATCTTGGTTGTCTAGAGAAAAATAATTTCAAGAAGGAGAATATATGTTTGCGTTTGAATGGACACAAAGGCTTACCCTTAGTTTTGATATCCGGCTACAGGTGGGCTGAATAGAGATCATCAGATGGTGCTCTGAAACGAGAAAAAAATAATTATTCGATTTATTTTAGAGCGACACTAGGAGTAGATTTAGACGTTTCTTGGTCATATCAATAAAGTTTGTTTTACGCGTTTGTCCGTGATGTGTCTGTTCGTGTATTCATCTAGCATTATGTGTAGAGATAGTTCTTGCCTACTCCTTCAACAAATTAGAGTGATTTGTTAAATAACTCTCTTGGTTGATTATTAATTTTGAGGTTCCATAAAGAAGTTCTAGAAACCAGATCCAGACCTTGCATGTTTGTTTCCTGGTAGGTACTCCATCTTTTCTCATTTAAATAATAACTACGGCTAGATTTACAAATCAAGAAACTAATAAGTATAGTTAGGGTGACCACAGCTTTAAAACTTTCCTCAGGGTAAAGTAAATATATGGCAGGATTTTACTTAGAAATTTGTTCAGGGGGAAACACAATTTTTTTGTTGAAACAAAAATTCAAAATTTTTAAAAAATGTAAAAGTAATAGTTAGTAGCATACTTTTTTCGGTGGTAAACATGTCGAGTTTTGAGACAAGCAAAGATCATTTGCGGCACGTGCTGATTTTTTTTATTCAATCAGAAGAAAAAAGCAGCGGAAACACATCGAATACTTTGGAAACATAAGGTGCAGATACTCTATCTGTCGACACTTGCGAACGGTGGTTTAAACGATTCAGAAGCGGTGATTTCAATGTCAGTGACAAAAAAACGTGAAAATCGACCGAAACAGCTTAAAGACACCGAATTGCTGCTGAAACCTGGCGAAACAGTTAATACGGATCACTACCGACAACAAATGATTAATTTGAATCATACGTTGATCGAAAAACTACCAGTATGGGCTCGAAGGCATGGGAAGGTGATTTCGCTGTTTGACAACGCACCCAATCACGCAGCAAAACTGGTCAAGTACACTCTGACAGCACTTGGATAGAAAAAATTACCCCCACCCGCCGTACTCACCAGACTTTGCTCCTTCCGACTACCACCTGTTTTCATCCATGGTATATTCACTTGCCGAGCAGTATTTCCTTTCTTATGAAGACGTCCAAAAATGGTTTTGCTCAAGCGACTTTCAATTCTTTTGTAATGGCATCCATAATTTGACTACTAGATGTCAAAAATGTGTAGAAAGCGAGGGCCGATACTTTGAATAAAATATTTTTTTCTAAATTATTGAGTATTTTTATTGAAAAAACCCGTATTTTAAAGTTACAGACTTGTTATTTATTATAAAAAATCATTGGGATAAATGTTATTTTAAATTAAAAAAAAAAATAAATTAAAAGATACCTAATGTTAAATTAAATTTTCGTGGATTTACATCTAAATTTAGTTGGTAGCATGGATGCCCTCTCTGGATAAGTCATGTTGTAAGTCCACATGATTTTATTTTAAATTAATTCAAATCCAATTTGAATGGAATAGTCTAGCTTAAAGAATGTGCAACCAACGCGATCGACAAATTTATAGCATACAATGTCTACCCTACAGATTCTTTTAAATTAAATTTATTAATTGATTTATAATTTAACAAACGCAAAGAACTAACTCAACAAATTACTTGAGTTTAGTCACTATGGTCCTAAGATTTTTTAAAATTAGGCCTCTTCACAATCTTCATTATTAGTTAAATACTCTAAATATATATATTTGAGATGCCATGATTCTTCAAGAAAGTAAATTATTAAAAGATCTCGACAGTGAATTTTTTCAAAAATACAATGTTTTATCTGAATCATTATTTCTAAAAATAGAAACTCTTATTTATAGGTATATGTTGGGTAGTAATGGAAATAAAATTTTATAAAGCCGAAGGGGCTCTAGTGTGGAAAAGTCACGCGAAAGTGCAAATCTTTTTTTATTTCTCTATATTTTTCCATCTTATTTAAGAGAGTAATTAAACTGCCTTTTTGTCATAAGCTATCCGTAAGATATTAATGATTCTAATTAAGCTTGAATTTATTTTCTCTCCTTATTAATCTAAAATAAATTCATTAGATAGTATCTCAAGTGTCAGAGCCAAATTAGGATGAAACCTTCTAATCCCCAATGATTTAATATGACCTTTTGGTATTTAACGAAGAAGAATATTTAACTTAAGAAAATAAAATTGGGTCAACGAGATTATTTATTAAATTATGTCTTTTAGAAATTATCATGCGTTAATTAGAAAATTAATCCAATTGAAGAAATCGGAAATTTACATGTTATCAACATTACTTACGAGTTCCTATTTTTTTTAGAACCAACGATAGAAAGATAACAAATTTATTTTAAGTTAAACAGGGCATAATCAGTAAGCTATTCAAGAAGTTAACTTTGAAAAATACAAGAAATAAGTTTTAAAGAAGCAAAGTCTCACTCAACTAAAGTAATTGAAGTATTTTTAAGATCTAATTAAAATTCATTTGACCACCTCAACATTTGCTTGTTTTGAGGTCGTCTAATTCCACGGGGATTATTTTCAGTGATTTTATCAGCAAGTATATGTAAATAAACAAGTTATATGTAAATTTGGATAAAAGTTTAAGTAAACGATATCACAAGACATAAATTTCGAAGCTTAAGATCTGATTTTGTTTTTCAATACTTATCTGAAAAATTTCGGAAATTTTTAATTCTACTTTCTTTGACATTTTTAAAATTAAAAATGAGCAGAGACGAGGCGGACCTCTTGCTAGCCTCCTCTAATGCCCTTCCTTCTCACCAACCCTATCTTTCCCTTCTGGACCCACCTCCAATCATCATCCACCCCGCCAACCCTATACATGCCCTCTCCTTTTCCTCTAACTTTGATCACCCTCCAAACCCCACCAACTCGGGTGGAGGATTAATTTATTTTATATGTGTATTTTGTATTGATAGTGTGTTAAATTTGGTTGAGTTTGGATCAAAGATCAAGAATTTTCATTTTTTCACCCTCCCCCATTCCGAGTGGTCGATTTTTACATTTCCAAATGCGTAGAGGCCCACAGCTTATGTATACTTAACCAACTTCAAACCCTTATTCCGACACACGAAGAACATTCGATTACATTAAAAAAAACATAAAAAAATGGACAATCATCTTTCCCTCTATCTTTCTGAATTACACCCATAATAACTTTGCAGAAATGCAAGAGTTTACTATGAATGCTGGACATTTTATAACTTTACTCTTCGGGCATCGTCATCATAAAATATTCAAATAATTTGCTTAGAAAATATATAAAAATTATTCGTTCATCAGCATATATTTTTCTGATACACCCTTAAAATCTTATTTCTTATTTTTTTATAGGAAAAGAAATGCTTTCTACAGTCCTGTTTTAAAGTATAGCCATAAACCCCAAAACTTTTCAATTGGTGATCAAATATCAAATATCAAATAGTATCGTATACCAATCTAAATGAAGGAAAACTTTATATAAAGAAGAGCTTGAGCCTAAAAGGCTTCCAGCATACCTATTATAAAGGTAATTGTGATTATTTTCGAGACTATAGAGTCATTAAGATTTTACTTATGATAATCATCACCATCATAGAATATAGGTACAGTCCTAAGATTTGTTTGAAGAAACTTTATCCTATTTCTAATTTTTCATTTTAGTTATTTCATTTTATTTTTTGTTAAAAGCATAATTGAATTTTCTCTAAGTAGTCCGTTCTAAGTTTTATCCCATGATTTGATTGATGCCTCGATATCCCGATCGTTTAGAGCAGCCGTTCTTTAACTTACTCCATTCGCGACGCCTTTTTGATTGAGAAATTTTTCACAAACCCATATTATATATTTTTTTACTAGCAAATCATAGATAAATTTTCTTTGATTTAAATCTTAATAAACATACCTATTATAATACTTTTATCATTTATTAAAACTACATAATTACAATTACTAAAATCAAATAAAGAATTAAACAGGACTTGGGAATCTTCAACATTTTTGAAATTTGATCTGTATTTTGATTTTCGTCAATGGTAAGAAGGTCGCTTCGTATAAACAAATATCTAATAGGAAATGCTCATTTCACAAATTATTGAAAATTAATTGGTATCTACCTAGAATCCATTACACTTTAATAATTTTGAATTAATTTTTGGCCACCGCGCATTACAATTATTTCATTGTCATTGTTGCCCTATGTTTCGCGACCCCAAAATTCAATTCTTCTTTAAGTGCCATATCAGGTCTCCCTGAAGTTTTGGCTCCTCTCCATATATACCTGTGCTGAGTGTGTTTAGCTGTTTTTACACAGATATGCGGCACCTACTTTTTAACGCCGGTTCCGAACGGCTAGTTTGGAGAGGTTACTAGACAATTATACTCTTGGTAGGTTGCCATTACTTTCCAAGAGGAGGCGATTGCAAATATCTGCCTTGACTCGGTTTCGAGCCAGCGTATTTCAGGCCAGCTGCCCGACACTCTAGCCACTTGACCCACAGTCGCCTCAAAATTCAATTACTTGACCCGAAATGGGATCGCGACCCATAATTTAAGAAACACTGATTTAGAGCATTTTCTTTGTGCATGTGTAAGAATGAACACAACAATTGAAAAAATCTGAGTTTAATTTTCAAAATAATTTTACTTTTCACACATTTTTTCAATTAATACCATAATAGCTGACCGAGGACAAGAAAGGGAAAGCAATATCTCATTTGTCTAATGGATAATTTTTTGCAGGATGGTTGAGTTAGCTCATCTGCATCCCTGGGTACCTATTTTGTTGTTGGGGGCGGTTCGGTTGCCGGGCGAGGCGCTCTGCCGGGGCTTATTGATCCAGCCCTTGCCTTGGCGCTTGCAGCCACCACTGTAGCTCAAACTACCCTTGCCCTCTTACCCTTTTAGGACTCTGCCCCACTGCCCCAGATAGTACCGCTCTCCCTTCAAAGGTTATTTGCCAAACCAGAATGAGGCCAGAATTTCTTTATCGAAAAAACTCAAACAAAATCAATTGACACTTTGTTTATATTCTTTCAAGTATACTGTTGTCTTCACTGTCTTATTTTTTTCAAAGAGATTTTTTTACTATCAATTTACATTCTAAAATGACCATTGATGCATGTTTATAAGTGGAAAAACAAACATTCTACATTACATTTTGAAGATTTGACCACTACTGGTAACCAATCTTGATGACATGAATGAATCAAATTAAAACATAAGATAACCAAAGTTTCTAGTCTAAGGACAAGTAGCATACGGTTGGTAAACTCTTTTTAAACGTTAGGCAAAGTTGGTACTTGTGCTCCGATGGGATGGCCAATCAGATGACAGTGCTCTGTCATCTGATTGGCCATCCCATCGGGCACAAGGTGAATTCTAAGGCTATACCCTTTGCCAACGTTTAAAAAGAGTTTACCAACCGACAAACAACTGGCCCTAAGAAATTGAAGATTCGACTAGCAATGGTAACTATTTTAAATAGCAATCCTCTTAGAAATAAGTACAGTAACAGCAATTAGCTAATTTTTTAAAACAAATTTGTACCAATGAAAAGAGAGCATAATTTTAGCAATTATTTTACAAAACTTAATAGTATTCCTTAGTAAATTGAATGAATTCTGTTCTGAGGTGCCTTGTAACGCTGTTTGTTCATAAATAGATCTGAGAATTGATATTACAGATGACACCTTAAAAATGAATACTACACCTTGCATTCCTCTAACTCCGATCGCACACCACAGGAAGTTACCTCTACAATTTCTTTCTACTTTTCAAAGGCTCAAAGTCTGCCCTTTGATATCTAGTTAATTAGAGCGAATCGCATAAGCTTTATTCCAATGTTTTTGAGATTGCCTTGGTTTCGGACTACTTGATCACAATTATTTTAAAAAATTTCGGGATGGTCTTGACTCTTATTATTAATATGCTCACATTAGGCTTTCTTTTATCTTCGCTTACTGTAAATTCGTCATATATCTGTTTATTCCGGATTTTCAGGATGCAAAGCTAAAAAAGAAAGAGCGAGTAAAGAAAAAACAAACTGTATTAGAGAGAGAGAGAGAGAGAGAGAGAGAGAGAGAGCTACTTGGACGCAATCCTGAGCCTTTGGAGAAAAATAAAATCCTAATGAAAAAAAAAATATAAGTTATCGGGTGATATGAGATTCAATTATGGGGTTGTCCGAAATATCCAACATTGATTTTATACCAAAATAAAGTACTACAAAACTTAGTGAACGCACCATAGAAAAAACAGTGATTTATAACGTAACTTGTGCTTCTGCATACAGTCATTTAAAAAAATAAAAAAAATAAGAGATGATCAGCTTCTTAGCATCCAAGAAATACTTAACGTAGTCGGTAATATTCGTTGCCTTGAAAAAACATTTTATTTAATTTTTAATTAAATAGTTTAAATAGTTGATGTCTTAATAATAATTATTAAGTTATTTTATTGAGTATACTATTAACTTTTTTATTAAATAAATACTTTTTTAAAATATATTTTAAGATAAAACATATAACATATATATTTTACCATTAAACGAAATGATTAATAAATAAAATTAAAAATAATTATATCTCTGGATTTTTACCATACTCATTTCTAATCTAGGTAAAAGTTGTTTTGAGGTCGTGTCCTCTCTTGACCTAGCATTATAAAATGAGCATTGCCTGTTCACTAGTTCGATTCTCCTTCTATTCTATACAGACATGTATTTATTCTTCATGACGTCATGCTATCTCATTTGTTATCAATGGAAAAATCAGTTCTTGATACTTAATATTCATTATGTCATATGATATTATATCAGAAGCTCCAGTGACAAACATAAATTTTATTTCTCTTTAAGGACGTTCCCTTATAAATCGATTTTCTTGCAATCCTTTTAAAACATTGAATACACATATTTAATATCCTTTATACGTATAATTTTTTTTCAATAATCTTTGCGGCACTAAATTTGTAAATATTGACCAGTGAAATTTGCATATTTAACACTCGAACCCTATCCCGATTGATGTTAAAGCGACTGTTTCATTAAATAACAATCATAATTTTCTTGGAATTATTTTGAAAAACTGAGAATCATTAATTGAAGATATAACAAATATTTTCTGTTAAAATAATTGTATCAATCGGTATTTGTTTTGTAAGAAAAATGTTAAAAGTTAGGTACTTTTGATGGTTTAGATTTTTACTCTCATGACATGGCAAGTGAGAGATGGCGACGTCGCACTAAAATCACTCAATTTTTTCATATCTAAGAAACTTCTGCAGCTGGTGCATTTGAGATTTGTAGCTAATTCTCTCAACCGAACTATACTGTTCTCATCTGGAATTTCGCATTGAGCTGTTTTATGAAGTGTTTTTTTTAATCCTTTGTCTTTTAGCGTCGGTAAGAATGCAATGCTGCCAGATCTGAGAAACGACGCAGTGAAAATATTTTTTCATTTCTGTGCATGTGAGAGTAGGGGAAAGAGCGAATTGCATCTGAGCTATATTAGGGAACGTCCTTTATTTATAGGGCTGAATATTAAACTTCTCAGATAACTCTATTTTGATACACCTATTCATTCACATATG
Source organism: Forficula auricularia (assembly GCA_024734495.1). Lineage (NCBI taxonomy): Eukaryota > Metazoa > Arthropoda > Insecta > Dermaptera > Forficulidae > Forficula > Forficula auricularia. Next base: position 24,627,082 of record JALMQS010000030.1, on the reverse strand, counting down.
AATGAACTGCTTACGCGTACATTTTTTAAAACTTTTGATGAGATTTCGACTAAAGCCTTATATCTTATAGAAAAAACAATTTCTTCATTTGCATACTTTTACATACTTGGAAAAAATCAAGAGATTATCTTCAAATTAATTCGAGCTGCTATGGATGATTTTGATTACATGTCAGAAGGATTGCATTCACTCCTTTGGTAATTATTCATAACAGTTTGAATTTATCTCGTGATTTTTTCTAAAAAATCGAATTTACTACTCTATATAAATTTAAATTTTATATTTTATTCTGTTTGTAGTAGATATACTAATTATATATAGTTATAGCTATATACGAGTATGTAGCTTATATTACTTCTCAGTAGAGATGTTTTATGTTTTCGATTTGTTCTTAATTTGATTTTGATTTGTTTTACTATTGTATATTTTAACAAAATTATGTACTTAATAATTAAATTGTTGTTTTTATAATGGAAAATTTATCGAAGAAAAATTACAAGAAAATAAATTAAAAATTTGATTTATGAGGACAAGAAAAAAATATATATTTCTTTTAATTAATGATTTATAGGGATGTATACTAAATAATTTTTTCAAAAACAAAAATTAATCAGCGTTGAACGTTTTATTGATCTAACTAGACTTTAAAAGCAACTACTTAAATTATCACATAACATCAACAAAATTAATAAAACCCCTAAATATACGCCCCAACTTTCCATAATAACCAGACATTATATAATGTAAGACGACTTTAAGATTACTTATCCCCCATTTAAGCTTCTTGGGTTAATATTAATTCAGTTATTATACAAAGTTTCGACATAGAATGCGTTCATAAATTTATATACCAGTTTATTTCAGAGTTATGATTAAATTGGTTATTTGGCCAATCAATTTATATGTATATATACTGTGACGAAACAGACTTTGTTATTAATTAAATTTGTATAATTGTAAGATTTTTTTATTTTTTTGAATGACAATTCAAAGTGACATATGATTTATTATTTGAATTTATATCGAAAAGTGAACTTGATGGACATCTATTGGGAAACAAGTACTAATTAAAATCTAAGACTGATTTGTGCCGCCATCAACGGCTAATTGGGTAATTAGGTCACCCAGGTAGCGTGCAAGTAGACTGCCCTGAAAATGAACTCGTCCTCTTTGGCCTACGACCTTGATCCGAGACGCACGTGGATTACTGACCTAATCAAAACCCCATCTGTGATAGTTAAAAATCCAAGTATATCTGGAACAATCTAACGTTTTATCGTAATCTCAAGAGTTCAGTGAAAACCTCCTGTGATTCTATATCATGTGCGATTGATATTTTCAAGAAAATAGCTGTGATCTGGGAGTTATCCAAAATTCAAGCCTGCCGGTCGCGTGGAAGTGCTGTTCAGTGGTTCCAGATGCAGTGATTCGAATAGATAAGTACTTGGTACATTCTTTGATGAATGAACTTAATTAACTATTAAATTATAATAGGCAGAGAGCACAATCTTGACCCTAAGGTACTAACTTACCATAAGTAAGCCTAGAGTCGGATTGAATAAAATCAACAATTTACCAGGTTCACGTCAATAATACATTTGAAATTAATTATTAAGTTGTAAATGATATGTTAATGAATAGCCTATAATTGGAGGTATAATTAAAGAAATTAATACAATTATGTTGGTTTCCGGAAGTAGCTTTAAATAAAGATAAAAGTAAATATGAACACAATATATTAGTTTGAATGGGTATCGAGCCAAAACACAGAATTAATTTTATATAATTAATCAATAATTTAAATTCAGTAAATTTTCTATCAATTTAATTAATATAAATTTTCTTGAAATCCTAGAACAGAGTCAAAATGGCGTCCCACATTAATAATCTAGGGTATCTGATCTAATTAACCAGCGGATTGCTAAATAGTAATTATAAACTAGCGTCACTGATACCGCCCACTCTTGAACATTTGATTTCAGTGAAGTGCCCGGTTCCCCTGAAGAGGG